>CAOKZL010000722.1:0-600150 GCA_948472985.1 Iguana delicatissima | reverse complement strand
GGATAATTCTGATGGATTTAAGGAATGAAGTCCAGAACTTGGAAGTGAAGATAGGTTCTCTATCAGAGATGATGGTGGAGGGCAGGCCATGGAGTTTCCAGATGTTAATGATGAAAGGTCAGCATGTTTTTCTGTAGTGGGGACCTTTTTAAGAGGAATGAAGTGAGATTGCTTGGAGAAGTGGTCCATCACAACCCAGATGACATGGCAGCCTTGACAGTTGGGGAAACCCACGATAAAGTCCCAAGAAATAATGTCCCAAGGGGTTGAGGGTGCCGGAAGGGGTTGGAGAAGTCCATGTGGCTTCGAGGTGGGAGGTTTGCAGGTGTTGCACACAGGACAGTTCTTAATGTAGTCTACGTATTTGGTGAGCCCTGGCCAATGAAATAGTTTTCTAATGTCATGGAGTGTCTTAAGAAAACCGAAGTGTCCAGCAGGTTTGGAGTCATGATACCTTTTCAATACCTCTAGTCTGCAGTTGGAAGGTACATACAGTCTTGATCCAACAAAAACCAAGCCATTAGTCCAAGTAACTGTGGTAGGGTGGCTTCATAGCCAATCATCAGAGGCATAAGTAGTCTTTATGCCTAGCTGGATGGCAGAATCGAGCATAGAAGAGATGGAGTAGTAGGTGCATTCTTGCATGCATGTGGTAACTTGTAGTCCAAGGGTATCGGGGGTAAATAGAGTTTGTTCTTTAGGAGGTGAGGTATGGTTGGGTGATTCGTGGCAAGGGAGTCTGGACAGAGAGTCAGGCAACGTATTTGTTTTTCCTGGTTTGAAGATAATTTTAAAGCTAAAGCATTGAAAAAATTCAGCCCAGCGTGCTTGTTTAGGGATTAATTTCCTAGCAGTTTTCAAAGTCTCTAAGTTGCGGTGATCGGTCCAAACTTGGAAAGGTGCCTTTGCGCCTTCTAAGAAATGTCGCCAAGTTGTGAGAGCAAAATGGATGGCCATGGCTTCTTTTCCCCCTATTGGCCAGTTATTCTGGGAGTCAGAAAACTTTTTGGAGATGAAGACGCATGGTTTCAGATGCCCATCATTGTCGTGCTGGCTGGAGGAGGACTGCTCCCATAACGAAGTCAGAGGCATCGGTTTGTATTATAAATTCTTTCTCAGTGTTAGGGAACAGCAGAAGCAGTTCCGAGGTGAACTTGGGTTTGAGTGCGTCAAAGGTGGCTTGGCATTTATTTGTCCAAGCAATCTTTTTGGGGAATCTTTCATTGGAATTAGAAGATTTCTTTAAAAGATCAGTCAGTGGGAGGGTGATCGTGGCAAAACCCTCGATAAAGTTGTGGTAGAAATTGGCAAAACCAAGGAATTGCTGCAGTTGTTTTCTGGTCCTAGGGGCTGGCCAATTCAATATTGTATCAGTCTTGGAGGGGTCCATGTTTAGGGTACTGTTGCAAACTCAATACCCTAGATAGTCAAAAGTCTGAGTGTGAAACTCACATTTGGAGAGTTTCACAACAAGGTCATTGTCTATAAGTCTTTGCAACACAGTGTGAACAAGTTTGGTGTGTTCCAGCAGTGCTTCTGAGTAGATCAAAATGTTGTCTAGATAAACAAAAACACCATTGTACAGGAACTCTTGCAAGACAGAGTTAAGGAACATCTGGAAAGCAGCGGGGCCAGCTTGTAATCCAAAAGGAAGAACTGTCCATTGGTAATTCCCCAGGGGGGTTGAGAAGGTGGTCAACCATTCACTGTCAGGGACCATTCTTATTCAGTGGAAGGCCTCTTTGAGGTCTAGCTTGGTAAAGTATTTACCCTTAATCAGTTGACCCATCATGCCAGTCGTGAATGGAATCAGGTAAGCATTAGGCAATACTGCCTGATTTATTAAATTGTAATTCACAATGAGTCTGGGGTCTCCTCCATCCATTTTCTGCTGGAAAAAGGTTGGGCTAGCTGTTGGGGTGGAGGAAAGCTTGATAAAGCCACATTGTAAATTTTTGTTCAGAAATTTTTTTAGAGCTTCTAGTTCCTGTTTGTTCATGGGGTAAATTTTTGGCTTGGAAATCTTGGTGCCATCTATCAGCCTTAATTTGCAGTAAAAGTCTCTATCCAGTGGGAGTTTATCTGCTTCATGATCCTCAAACGCCTTCTGCAGGTCCCAGTATTCTTGGAGGATTTTCTGCAGCTCTTTGGGGCTCAGCTTAAGTGTCGTGTTAGGTGTTGATAGTCTCGGCACTTCTTTGGCTTTATTCGTTTGTTTAAGTATGCCTTGGGTCCTGTCAATTTGAGGATTGTGTCTTTTTAGCCAATCTTACCTGAGGACTACTTGGAATCCAATTTTATTTGGTACTAGGAATTTCAAGCGTCCCAGATGTCTCCCATCTAAATAGTGATGGGCCTCATCCTTTCCTGGATGGGGCCTCCCGACATATGTGAGCTGTCCATTTGTGATAATTTGACGGCCTTCTTGAGGGGTTCAAATGCTACTGTGAGCTCTTTGGCCACTATGGGGTTCAGTAAGCTAGTGGTGCATCCTGAATCAACCAATGCCTGGTACTTTCTTAATTCCCCATCAGTCCCTTGTAAAACCACTGTAACATATACATGACGAGTTTTGGCTGTACTAACATTTGCCGACTGGTCCAGGTCCCACTCATCACTGTCGGAGCCGGAAGTCAGCAGGGGACTGTCCTCGCCATCGCAGGCCCGAGCGGAAGGTCCACTGATCGGGCATTTGGTCTGTGGCTTCGGGGTGTCAGTTTTGCAGGATGTGGGCTTGGTGGAAGGGGTCGTTGGCTTTTCCTCTGTGTCCTTCTTTTGGTTTTGGCAATCACTAGCAATATGGCCTCTCTTCCCACATAAGAAGCAAGTCCCTTCACGCGGTCGATTCTTTCTTTCTTCGCTGCTTAGGAATGTGGATCTCCTGGTTCCTGGGGGTCTGCAGCCGCTTTCTTGGGCTTGTCTTTGTCTGGAAAGTTGGACACTTTCCAGGAGACTTTCCGCTTCGCCAGCTAGCTTCATCCATCCCAACAGAATGGCTGGGTTACTTTGTGAAAGGCACTGATGCAGAATGGTGGGGTTCAATCCATCCTGAAAAAATTGCTTAAGTATGTCATCTTTCCATTCAGGGAATACCTAGGCATATTCCCCAACGTCCCAACTGAGGTACCAGGATTCTCCAGTCAGCTAGCTGAACTCTCAGCCTGGATATCTCTTCTTGTAGTTCCACTTCTTCTTCTCTGGCTAAAAGTTGATCCATCAGGTTAGTTTCACTAATTGAAGCATCTCATCATGTAGCATGGCGGCATTGTCTGTGAGCCGTGTCAGGACACTCTCCCCAGGCCCAGGTTTGACCAGTAATCAGGGTAGTCACAGAAACCGCAGGTCGCACTTTGGCTCACGCATCTGGGGGCCGGCTGGGGTCCAGTTCACCCCCTCAGCTCATTCATCACCTTGGGTTTCGGTGGCTCTACGAACTGCTCCCTCTTCCAGTGGTTCTTCTTCAGATGTTTGGTACATGTAGTAGAATTTTGAACTTGAGTCTTCTCACTCTATCAGGAACTGAATCCACACACACAAATAGTACAGTGCATGAACACTATTTATTTGGAGTGAGATACATCATACAAGACTTCAGTGAGAAGACTAAAGTTCAAAAGCAATAGCCGCTGCTATAGAATCCCTGCTTTCCCCCTCCCTTTTCCAAGATACCTTGAAGCTGTGAGAGCCAAGCAGAGCTTATCAGTGCATTCTTAGCTATTATTTATCTAATGGTCTCTGGTTCCTAGGCTTCTTGGTTTCAAGCAAGCTGCTACTTATGCTGGACTATATATCCCATATGGAGAGTATCCTGACATGAAGGGATGTGAGTTAATTGCTCTCCCAGCCTGGTGGACAATGGGAGTTGCAGCACAGACAATGGGGTCCAGATGGTGCTGATGGTTTCAGTGCTTAGATGACAAAGAGATAATGGCTGCTGTAATATCTTTGTATTGTGGGTAGGACAGGACAATATGGAAAACATCCAAGTGTACAGGAACAGGATTGAAGCAATTAGTGCCCTGCTGAGAATCATTTCCCTTCTGACCATGGTATTTACAGAAGAAATTCTGACTTCTTCTTAAGACTATTATTCTCTAAAACAGTGGTAATTTACCTGATAAATGACCTAGGTTATACCAAGAGGATGTTTTAGGCTGATCTGCCTGTGACCTTATGTTTACAGTCAGAATCCTTCCTCTTCCTGGCTTGATCTCCTGGTCACCTTCAGGTTTGATTTTGTTATCAGTGCCAACTGAAGTGTGTTGCCAATTAAATATGATGCCAATTAGATATGGTGCCCATCCAAACCATACTGATATTGGAGACTCCCAAAGTGGGTCCTTACACTGTATTCAAAGAAAGTAACTTATCCAAAATGTCTTGTAAATGACCTTGGAATAAAATCTGACAAAAGATGGTATAAAAATATTGATAAAACAATAAATATCAGGCTTGATTGTTTTCAATCTGAAATCACCAGTCTCCTGGGGTCAAGGGGGCAGGTATTCAGTGTCCTGTATAATCTTTTCCCCTTGTTTTGATCAGCAGAATTGAAGGAGTTAAATAGTCATTGTGAATAGCAAATATATGTATATTATCTATGTGGTTACTCAGGTTATCTTTTTAGTGAAAAGTCTAAGTTATTTCAGTTAGGGTTCTGGTAAAAAAAAAAAAAAATTTTTAAAACTGTAATCTACCTTTCTGACATCTTAGGTTTGGCTTCCTTTGGCAGTCTCATTTGATTTTCTTTCCTCTGTTTTTATTTTCCATGTTACATGTGAGCAGGACCATGTCAGATATGTGTGTGTATGCATGTGCATGTGTACATGCACACACACTCATATTAAAAAGCCCTCTCATATTCATATACCAGGGCACACCAGTCTCAGGTAAAGAGTGGCCAATATATCCCTTGTCAAAAGCTGGAGGCGGGGGGAATCACTTGGAAACATGTTACCTAGGCCCTTGAGAAAATCAGAGTGCCTCAGCTTTTAATAAACCTCGAAGAAGAGGAAATAAGAAAAAGTAATGGAAGGTTGTGAGCTAAGAGTAAGAACTGAAAGGATTTCAATCCACAGAATGATTAAACTGGCATCAATTCTGCACTGATCTGCACATAGGTAAGGATAATAACAGTAAAAAAGAAAGAAAGTCTTCTGCTCTCACCATGCTAGGAGTTCTGTTCTCAAGACTTCTAATACCCAAAATAGCCTTCTTAATCTTCACAGGATTGAGTGTCTAGAACAGCACTGAAAAATTGCCTTAGAGATGTTGTAAGCACAGGTATACAATCTTCCCATCTGCACTTTCCATAATTGGGAAAGTAATGATATACCTGATGGTATTCCCCACTCGAGTAGAATAAATATATCCCATTGGTCGATTGTAGGCAAGGTATAAAACAGATCTCATTAGAAGAAGCCATGAAATGTATGTTACTTTGGCCTAACACAGAACTTTGATATCATTTAATTTCTTTCCTTTACATTTGGTTTAAGTAAAGTGTGGTCTTCCAGATATTACTGGACTGCAACACATAGAATCATCAAACTGGAGGGATATCAAAGACCATCTAGTCCAACCCCTTGTCATGCAGGAACACACAACTAAAGCACTCCTGGGAGATGGCCATTCAATCTCCACTTAAAAACCTCCAAAGGATAGCCTACCTACCCTCCCCTGACCCCAGCAGTCTATTCCATTGTCAAACAGCTCTTAAATCAGTTCTTCCTAACACTTAGGTGATATCTCTTTTTTTCTAATTTGAATATTCGTTCATGGTCAAATCTCCGAAGCAACAGAAAACAAGCTTGCTCTATGACATGCTGTGAAATATTTAAAGATGGCTACCTTTAACTTCTCACCATTAATTACACTATGTAGAGCTGATGGTAGGTGCAGTCCAACAGTATTTAGATGATGATTTCGAATTCTTGCTCTATAATAGTCTTCCCTAACTTGGGCCTGTGCTGATTAGCCCTAATCATTGGTCCTGGCTACCAGAGCTAATGAGAACTGTAAGCCAAAATATCTGCAGGGCACCAGACTAGGGAAAAATTGCCCTACAAGACTTGGAAAAGTTACTATTGGGGTCTACAACTGCCAGAATTGTCAAATGACATGTCCATAGTGAACTTTTTTCATGCTCTGATATAGGAATGACATAAATAATTCTTCTGCTCCCCTCTTTCAGTCCTTGAAGACTAAGTAACCTGGAGCTGGCACCAAATAAAAATTTACATCTACATTGTTTCACAAAAAATTAATTAATCAATCAATGTCTGTTGTAATATATGAAGTAATGGTAGTCAAGTCTCCTGCAGCAGTAGGCTGAGTGAATTCAGTAGGGATGCACAGACATGTAAAGTATGTATGTCTATTCGGATGTAAATACCATTGAATCCACTAGGCTTTATTCCACTGAAAGTTGATATAGGGCTTCAGTCCCAGTCCAAAAGAGGGACTGATAGCTGTCACTGATGGAAGGTCTCACAGAAAGAAAGGTTTACAGACATAGTCAACAGAAGGAGTACTGAGGGAAAGACTGACACTTTTACCTGATGCATTGGCCAGCTTTTGCCTTAAATTGAATTCCAAAATACACTCGTAGGCTGTAGCCAGTGCATATGAACCAGAATAGTCAGACCATGTACCTATTCTCCCTGTGTAGACCATGGACTGCACATTCAGTTTCCATCAACAGATAGGACATTGCTCTTGAGACCAGGACAAGGAGCAATGGATGCAAGCTGCAGGAGGGGAGATTCCGCCTGAACCTCAGGAGGAATTTCCTGACAGTCAGGGCTGTCCGGCAGTGGAATGTGCTGCCACAGAGTATGGTGGAGTCTCCTTCTTTGGAGGTTTTTAAGCGGAGGCTGGATGGCCACTTGTCGGGAGTGCTTTGAGGGTTTTCCTGCATGGCAGGGGGTTGGACTGGATGGCCCTTGTAGTCTCTTCCAACTCTACATTTCTATGATTCTATGATTCTATGACAAAAACTTGCAGAAGCTGAAGTGTGAGCTGTTTCCAAAGACAACTGTAATTTAGAACAACTTGTAGTACATGTGTGGAGATTCTCAGAAGATTCTTCATTCTGCTAGAAGACCTCAGATTCTACTTCTCCACATTTACTTCTGACAAGGAACTGGACCATCGCATTGCTCCATTAATTATTGTTTAAGTGAAACAACAGATTGCAATTTAAAGTTCTGTTCCCTTCCAGTTTAAACTTTAATAGGAAATATTTTGCAGCTCTGTTGAGTGACATCACAAAAAGGCCACTTAAACGTTAAATTATGTATCTTTTTTATGGCCTTCCTGTGCTCTCTGAATATAAAAGTAAGGCAGAGCAAGATCATAAAACAATAATTACCTCCAAAAACTAACAAATCATAGTCATTTCAAAGTGAAAACAGCTAATGAAATGCCAAATGATCCCTGTTCAAAAGACAATCACACCCAGAGGGTTATACAAAATAATTTCTTGCAAATCCATATGCACCATTAAATATTTAGTATATTCTCTCATAATCACTGATGAAGTGATTCGTCCCCACATCCCACCATTAAAAACAATACAATGCTTTGACCGTCATGCAGAGGAGAGCGTGTTGCCATTTACCACCTGGGACTGGAAACTGGTCCCATCTCCATTTCCAGCTAATTCTGTCACAGAAACATAAAGGCTTGTGAGAGGGTGTCTTCTTCCCCCACCCCACCATTTCTCTCTCTCTCTCTCCAGTTATTAGGTAATTGTGGAGAAATTGTTTTGATATGGAGGTGTCTTTTGTGATATATCTTTGTTGTAATTTAAAGTGGCTGTCTATCTGTTATTTTGTTCAAATCCACATGCTTGATCAAATTGTAATGCTTGATGTGTTATCTCTGTGTTACCATAGTGTGTTATCTTGGTGTTACGCAGTGAAGATTACAGTAAAGTTTTGGACTTGGATCTATTGTTGTTACCACCTAAACAACTACTTCATATTCTTCTATACATCCCGCTAAAATGTACATTTATGGGCATGATATTTAGAGTTGGAGATGAACATTTTTGTGAAGGTTTGGAGCCAAGTAGTAAATTGCCTTTCTTTTGAAAATGGATGCATTCGGTCAATTTTCATTTACATCAACTCAGACAGTGCTGGGTAAATGTCCTACTCTGAATCGTCTTTTGTAGGAATATTATGGTTTTTCAGCTTTCCATATATTCCAGTATCCAAGCTTTTAAGTTCTTAGTTATGGGTAAAGTTGTTGTTGTTGTATGCCTTCAAGTCATTTCTGACTTATAACGACCCTAAGGCAAACCTGTCATGGGGTTTTCTCAGCAGAGTTTGTTCAGTGGAGGCTTTTCCTTGCCTTCCTCTGAGGCAGAGATACTATGACTTGCCTATGGTCACTCAATAGGTTTCCATGATCAAGTGGGGATTTGAACCTAGTCTCCTCGTGTCCTAGTCCAATACTCAAACCACTACTGTTGGCTCTCTTGTGAATAACTATGTGTGATAACTAGGCAGACCATGTTATTCATTGCAGTGGGCTCCTTTTGAATCTGCTGTATACAGAAATAGTTTATTCAGATAAATTACTAAGATTATGAAGACAGTTCACATCTGAAACAAGAATCTTGGCCTCAAATTTCAAGTGCTTCACACTGAGCAAATCATATTCAGCTAGCTGGTTCACATTGTGCTGGATTATTTGCATGCCATAGCACAGCTTGAAAAGTTTACTGACTACACCTCCCAGAATTACTCAGCCAACATGATTACAGCTCATACTCTAGTTTTATTTCTCTCAAATAGACCTGGCCAGCACAAGAGCTGTTCCTGTCTACCCACTGAGCAAGTGAGAAGAGGGTGTCACAGTTAGGATTAGCAAATTCACAGGAACTGGTCTACATGATGGGATTCCACTTTAACCACCATGGCTGGTAGGACCACATGTCATGAAATGACATATTAGTCAAATGCTGATTTTGGCCACTTTTACATGCATTTAGCCATATTTTTGTTCTACTTGTTCCTGGGCTAATGGGACAGGAGGGATTGAGCTGTATGCAAAACAACATTTAATTGCATACTTTTTTAAAAAAAAAAACATATATTATTCATCTGTTTCTAAATATATGTTTCTCAGACTGCACAGTTTAGAGAAGTATGTCTTTGTGTGTGCATACACACATGTAAGTTCCAATCTATATACATGTAGTCCAGAATATAGATCAGATCAGTTCAAATCAGATGGCGTGAGCTGTTCAAAAGTGGGACATACTTCCTTGGAAGTCACTTAACTCCTTTTTTTGGAGATTTTTAAACAGAGGTTGAATGGCCATCTATCAAAAGTGCTTTAACCATGTATTTCTGCATGACAGGAGGTTGGATTAGACGGCCTTTGCAGTCCTTTCCAGTTCAATGATTCAGTCTAGAAAAATGCAAAAGAAGCTACATGTATCATAAACATACCTAGATTGGATGTGGGGTGGGATGTACTGGCATATAAGCCAAAGAAAAGGAAAATAAGGGTACAAAATTTTAGCTGCAAAGTTTAAATAGGAGCGGGCATTTTAAAAGGTGGTCTTCATTTTTAGTTTCATTTGCTCAAAAAGAGTAATCTATTAGGAAGAAATTCAAAAGAACTATTTTGAAAATGTATTTACTACCCTGAAAACTAACATGTATAATATATCTGGACACACTGTCATGGCACTCTAGGTAATTCTCACTAGACTGAGCTAGAATAACAAATGGTATGGGACTAAACAGTAGTCCAAAATGTTTGGAAGACCAAAGCCTCCCCACTCCAGTTTTAGAGAGACGGAGGGGAAAAAAGAGGGTCAGACCACTGGCTGGTCAAAATGAGCGCCCTTTTGCATTACAGAATTGCAGTGCTATGAGTCCACTTGAACTGTGGCTGTGACATCCTATGGAATCCTGGGGTTAGTAGTTTGAAGTGCTAGAGCTCACTGGAAAAGACTTCAAAGTACTCCTCCCTAAACTGTAAATCCCAGGATCCCATAAAAAGTTGGCATGGCAGTTAAGTGAAATCACAGTTATGTAATTATGCAATATGAAAGGGCCCCTGGTCTATGACTTACTTGCATAGATTCTCCACTTACAGCTGTGCAATAGCTTTGGACAAATCCTAACTTCATAAGTAAAATGGGCTAGTTTTGACTGAAGCCCAAAGGTTGACAGATGAGACCAACTGGGTTCCAGAGGGGACTGGCCTACTCCATAGTGGGATGGACCAATTCAGACCAATCGTGGCATGTAGTTCTCCTCTCCAAAGGAAAACACCATGGTTGCTCTTTGTATAAGGAAAAATAGTAGGGAGGGGTGACAGGGAGAGGGAAGAGGGTAGTTGAACTTCATACAGAAACAGTTCTAGCTTCCAATCTGGGGAAAGGATCTAATCACCATTCTCCACCATTCTCCACCTGGGGAAAGGAGAGATTATATGAAGTCACATAACTATATATATTCCATTCTCTCCTGCAAGTTTCTACTCTTTTTCTAGATTTAGCTGGGAGCAACAGAACTCTTCTGATCTGCCTGCCCAATATCTCCTATACTGCTTCTTACTGCTGTCCTTTACTCTCCATCACTTCCAGACCTCTCAAAATAATAACCCCATTCTGTTCTTTCTCCATCTTGTTTACCAACACTTCTCTGCTGGTTGTGCCAAAACATCTCTGTTCGCACAACATTGACCTCAAAACACATCTACCCTTCTCCCTATGCCAGGTTACTATAATATGTTGAGCAAATGAGAAGGAAAAACTGAATAGAAGCTGAGCTTCAACTGCAATAAATCTCAATGCTATATTATGAGCACCAAGGCAGAATTGAACTATAAGAGAATATCAGAAGCAAGGCAACAGAACTATGTAGGGCAACCTGTCCCCAAAGTGCTTCCCTCCTGATAATTCATCAGTCACAACCAGCATGGGCAGTCAGGTTTGGCTGGCATCATTCCTGAATGACTTACAGGAGGGTAGATTTCAGTTGAACATTAGAAGGTATTTCTCGACAGCAAGAGCTGTTTGGCAATGGAACCAATTGCCTGGAGAGGTGATGGCATCTTCTTCTCTGGACATATTCAAAAACAGGCTGGCCTGCTGCCTGCTGGGGATACTTTAGCTGGAGATCCTGCATTTAGCAGGGGGTTGGACCTGATGACCCATGAGGCCCCATCCAACTCTATATTTCTATGAATCTCTGACTCTAGCTCGGCCACAGTGTTCAATGCATTGGTAGGACTGGACCACTGTAATGCTCTTTATCTGAGGCCATCTTTGGTCTTGTTTCAGAAGCTACAGCAAGTTCATAATGTGGCATCTAGGCTACTAGTGGGGCAATCTTATCATTCATGTGTAAATCATGTTTTTGCATGATCTGCACTGGCTGCCAATTATCTACTGAGGAACATTTAGGGTTCTACTCTTGGTTTCTTAGATCCTAAAGAGTTCAGAACCAGGTTAACTAAGAGGCTGCTTTGTTCCCTATAGACCTCCTCAGTCTTTATGTTCAGGGAGAAGCCTGGTGCAGCCCAGTGAGAATGCCACGATAAAAGAAAAACCAAGAAGTCCCTCACCTCACTTCATTTGGCTGCAGTACAGAGGAGGACCTTCTCTGTTTTCCTGTGGTACTCACCAAGTGGAATGGTCTCTCCATTAAAATTTGGTGGACCCGTAGCATGGAATATTTCTACAAACAACTAAATGACTATTTTTCTCCCCGACCGTTTTCTCAAGTGTTCACATTGCCAGTTACCCTATTTTTATATGACCTTTTAAACATGTTACTGTGCTGTTTTTATTATTTTCATCATTGTTTTATTATTTTCAGAAATTGTCTTTTCTTCTTGCATCTTGTTTTTTCTGTAAGTAGTTCTGGGATATCTTTAAAATAAAAAGTGGTAAAAAAATATTCTCAAGTAGCTAAGCAAGTAAATGTGGTCCAAAACATTTGGAGGGCAGTATGGTGGATAAGGCTGACAGTGGTAAGAGGAAGAGCTTTCTTTGGTCCACTGAATTAGGATGAATGTTTCTACTCAATTAGACATATGGCTACAATGAACCATTGTGCACTGCAGATTGGTCAGAGGGATGCCAAGGGAATAAGGCAGATGGAGCACATGTAGATATGCATAGAATGGTGGTACTTGTGGCATTTCATGTCAGAGTTGGCAGGATTTGGCTCCTCTGAGCATGAGCAGAATGTGAAGCAAGGCTCTGCCGCAGCAGAGAGTCCCAGTGAAGCAGAAAAATTCCAGAGGCTCATTAAGTAAGACTTAGAGTACTGATTTATTGCTGCACTCTAGGATAAGGCTTAGCAAAAACATACTAGCTTTCCAGCAATTAGACAAAGAGGAAAAACAGAAGATAATGGAGAAAGATTGGGCAGCATCTCCCCTTACAAACAGTGTACTGCCAATGGCGTGGCAGGTCCAGCTAGGGCATCTAACTGGCAGCTGGTCAATGCAAACACCAGCCTTTTTATGCTACCTTGTCACCTTGGAACAAGTGGGGTGACCCAATCAGTGCTCTGGCATGTGGCCTTCTCTAATACCCAAGACATAGCCATAACAATCCTTCTGGCCTTGCACTTGGCTGTCTGACCACACCGCTTCTTCCTTCTGCCGTCCGCTCATAGGAAAACTTTGCCTGCCCTGCAACAACCTTGACACTTCATACATGGCAGAGTTCTTTGACAGAAATGTTTCTCTTCATGAGCGAATGCATTATTATGAAACTCTGCTATCCTCCCAATTGAACCTAATAACAAAATGTTTATCATTGAGAATTACATCATGTTGACACTTAAGTATTTTGTCCTATTTCTCCATTAACTGTGGAAAGGGAACTGGATTTTAAAACTTCACATACAAAATGGCATATAAATGCATACATTTACATGAATTTTCTCTCAAAAATGCCCAGCTTTTGAAACCCAATTGATGCATTTCTTTTGAGCTGGCAACTATGTTACAATGCTCCAAGTGTAAAATCTGATGGTTAGCTATGCTCTTATTTGCATGTTAGTTTGTGTGAGGTGGATTGGCATGGTCCATATCAGTATTTAAAAAGATTGAATTCTTCAAAAGTGCCTAAGCAGTTTAAAAACTGACCCACCATACCATATTTTCCTTCAAGAGCAAGCTAAGGGAAATTAAATTTGCAACTGAGTCTATTACCTCCAGCATCTTTTTCTCAGGCTGAGATGCTGAGTCCACAGCTGTTTTTCCCAATATGATCTGGAGTTCTGCATGTATGTTGCTCTCTCCTTCTCTCTCTCTCTCTCAGATTGATTGCCCATGACATCATGGCACAAACAGTTATATATATTTTATATTTCAGTCCACTACTCCAGAGAGTCAATCACAGAAAACTAATCACAATAATAATAAACTACCTTGATACATTTGAAACAAGAAATGCCAATACCCCTGAGGTGGCTGGAATAGCAAAAACCATGCATGAGTAAAAAGGCAACCATGCCATGGGGGACAAACAGAAGGTTCTCTCTAACCGTAGGCCAGTGGAATCTAATCAAGGCCCTACACGGCTGCATTTCACATGAGATTTTTTTAAAAAATGGGCACAAAGAGAGAGAGAGAGAGAGAGGATGAATGAAAAGAGGAAATGAATCTAGGCTGAAAGAGAGCTGTTCAGCATGTGAAGGCAACGAAAGAAAAGTTTCTTGCTGTATTTCAACTACTAAACGAGTCTCAGTTCCGGTCTAACAATGGTCCACTATGAAGAGAGATAGCTGTAAAAGTAAATATACAGCCAGCACAATATTATGCTTTGAGTATTGGACTATGACTGGAAGACTAGGGTTCAAATCCCCACTCTGCCACAGAAACTCACTGAGTGACCTTGGGCAAGTCACACTCTCTCAGCCTCAGAGGAAGGCAACAGCAAAGCTTGTTTAAATAAATCTTGCCAAGAAAACCCTGTGATGGGTTCACTTTAGGACCACCATAAGTCAGAAATAACTTGAAGATACACAACAATAACAACAATATTAATATAGATAGAGAATGTATACACTTTAATAAAAAAAAGACCTCAGAGACAAAGGCATCTGTTGAGAGATGGCTTGAGTGTCCCACCTCCACTGGCTCTAATTTTAATTTTAATTTTAATTTAATTTTATTTTAATTTTATTTTAATTTTCTGAAAAATGTCACAGTATAACACTTCATAAGGTACTCTGGAGAACTGTGGGAAATTTAAAATGGAATCAGACGCAGCTGCCAATTACAAACTGGCATAAGTGATGGGGACCACTGAAGTGGTTGAGCCCCAGCACTGTTATTCACAGATACCAGGTACCAGCCCTCATAAAAGAAAAGAAAAAAAATTCAGCCAAACTTAAAAGAATTCAGTCATATAAGACCTAAAATTATATAGCAGCCATAGGTGTAACATATGACTTGGTAAATCTCTCTTCATCCATATACCAACAGAGCAGCCTTAGGAAGACATCACTCTTTCCTCCTCAGTCCTCTGCGATAGGGAAATAATAATACTGTCTGGAATTCAGTAAGAGACTTAGGCCATTTCCACACTTTGAGGCCACTCCCTAAACTGCAAACCCCATGATTCCACAGGAGGTTGAAAGTGGGAAAATAGCACTATAACAATGCAGTGCAGAAATGGCCTTACATCCACATCAGTGGACTTATGTCTGTGGGAAACAGAACTGAGCAGTTTCTCAACATACATATTTGGCAAGGGGCTGCCCTGATGTCACTATGTAGCAGAGGCACTACAGTGACTGTTACAGATCAGGACCATGCAGCATTGGGACACCAGCTAGAGAGTGCTGACGCACATCTACGGAGCCCAATGAGCATCAGCAGACTCCTCCAGTCCCCAGATTTGTGTATCTTTTGCCATTCACTAGGAAGGTTCCGTAGCATCTTTGCTACATAGCTAAGTATGCATAAAGTTACACAGTGCAGACCACTATACTGAATTGTGGCTGTTGGCCAACTTTACAGGGTTGTTTCAAAAAATAATAAAAATATGTATGGGAACCAAAGGCTGTCCTTTGAAGTTTTGACAGCTTTCTAATGATGGGAATGACCACTACCTAGTGCTGAAGCACACAGAATGTTACAGGTTCAGACCCTGGCATCTCAAGCCCAGTTAATGGTTTTAAATAGCACTTATTGAAGTTTCTCTCTGGGGGCTCTATAAAACCATCTTTAGCCGTGTTTTGTCTACTCTAACTGGCTATGGTTCTCTGGAATCTCAGATAGAGATGGCATCATGTGTGATCTGATCCTTCTAAATGAAGATGATGGGGACTGAATGGGTGATGCCTTGTATGTAAAAAGTGGATGAATGCCCTGGTGCCACTTCCAAGGTCCTATGTTACTATCTTACCAGTTCTAGTATCCCCATTGCGCTCAACACCCATGGCTCATATTCTTCTATTCTATTATTTTCGTTTCATCTCATTCCTCTCTAGTTTTTCCCAAGTCTCTTCTGCATCCTCCCCTATTCACCATTTTGAAAGCAGGCTCTTTCTCCCAGTGCTACTTCAAGGGCTGCTGTTGCTGCTCTGCTTCATCTAATGTGGCTGTCTGACATCGGTAACTGTGATGAATGGTGTGTTGACAGTCCAGCATGCTTCACTGAGAAGCAAAGGCCTGAACAAAGTGAATCAAAACTTGTCTGGTGCTGGTCTTGTCAATACCTATCTGGCTGCATGAAGGCTGAGGCAAATGTCTGGCTTTCACAGCCATTACTGCCGTTCAGTGCAGGAATCAGATTGAATCATAACTCTCAAATAAATTCAACAGCAACTGCAATAAATACTCCTATCAATAATGTTGTTTCTTTTCATGGAGTTTACATAGAAGTGTAACAATAACAGAAGTCTGCTTTGGGGGAAAAATAGGGTTATATTTTTTTAAAAAATACATCACTTTCATACACAGGGCAATGAAAAAAAATGTTGTGCCATTGAAATCAGGCTAACACGGACCTCAAAACAAGGGGAAACAGGGAGCAGGGGGGCTTGAGCCCACCTGAGATTAAGCTGAGGAGTTGAGTCCTCCCTCTTAAATGATGAGGTACCCAGATGGCTGCCTGCAGAAGGGTAGTGCAAGCGACATGTGCCTTCCTTCCACTGTGCTGTTGGCCACTTCCCACAGTTGTGATGGGCGAAGTTGCATGGGCAGTGGGACCATGATGATGTTGTGCAAAAGCATAACTCACAGATCAGCAGCAACTTGTCCCCACCCCAGGACAGTGACATCATGCAGAAATGGCCAAACAGAGTACAATGTACTGACTGTAGGCTTTGATGGTTACTGTATTTGGAAAAGTAGCAGTTGAAGGATTTGAATGGTATTCGCAGTCAGAACAGCTTTTTTATAGAGTGATCTGTAATCTGCATCACACTATAGAGTGACCTGTAATCTGTAGTCTCCTCCTTGTCATCGTCAGAGTCCTCCGGGGGTGAGTTATGACAACTGTTTTGCAAAAAAGGTACCTGCAAGTAGGCAAAACAAATAATGACTTGTCCACCAGTGTTGAAACCCTCATCCCATTAAAAACAAGTCTGGGATCCCTGAAAGTTAACATCAAGTCTGAGTGTGGTGTTCTTCATAGGGGCACCACACTACCAACCGCCTGTAAACAAATCAGGAAGGGGGTGCGGAGAACTGGCATCTGGTATCAGTTCAAGAAGGCTGTCCTGAACCCCATGGCCTCAACATTTGCCCAGTTCTGCTGGATGCTGGTAGAATTTTTTAAAAAAAAAAATGGCTAAGACTGTTGTTACTACCAGCTATATATGTCAAATGGCAAAATTTGCTCAGCTGCAGCAGTCTTAGAGCAGAAGTAAAATGCCGGATATTTTTGACAGGCCTCCCTGATCTGAAACCATCAAACATGACTGTAATCATTTCAAATGCCATGAGAGTCAAGTGACATTCAACTACTGCCACTCCGCATTCATGCTAAAATCAGCTTCCTTCCACTGAAATAAATGAGGGTTCAGGATACAGCAGGCTTCCACATACAGAAGAAAGATGAACATCCCACTCCTCCAAATAGAAGACAGCTCAGTTCAGTTTTGCACCAGCTCACATTCACTCCGTGCTTCCCGGTTTTGATACCTTGTTTGATGAATGCAGACTATGAAAGCACACAAGAATATCAGAACATTGTCATTTTGTATTCCAAAATGCACACCAAGAATTTTAGGGCAAGGAAAAGTATGTCTCCTGGGTACTTTTTACCATTACCAGCTAAAGAAATTTGTGTCCTAAACCCATTATTTTAAAACATTGACATTATTACTAGCTGTCTTGATAGAATATGAATGCAACATACTAAAAGTCATGTGCACATTACAGTTGTATGACTATTTCAGAGTTCCAAGGAGATGTCCACAGACCAAACTTAAGAACAAGTCAGCCATATAGTACAAACTCTGTGTACAGAAAGTCCCAAATTCAAGTGCTAAATCTCTGGTCTCAAACCATGAAAAATAATTATTTGCTAGGTATATAAATGTAGTTCTTTATATACTCTGGGACTGCAGTCCTCATCAAGCCAAGCAATATAGCCACTGGTGATAGATGATGGAAAGTGGATTCCAATGTAACCTGAAAGGACACATGTTCCCAGCCCCTGTTGTTGATGAGTCTGAATTAGATGGACCAACGACCAGAATAAAGTAGCTTCCTAATCATATGAGTCAAGTCAAGCCAAAACAAAACAAAGCATCTACTGCTTGATAGATAAGATGTGAAGGAGATGAATTACCACCCAGAATGTTCCTTAATGTGCTAGCTTTCTATACAGAAGGAGATGAGCATTCTACATATAGGGAATGTTTGTGTCCTTAGTGTTGTTGTTGTTGCTGCTGTTGTTGTATGCTTTCAAGTTGTTTCTGATTTATGGCAACCCTAAGGTGAACCTATCATGCAGTTTTCTGGGGTGTGTGACATGCCCAAGGTCATCCAGTAGGCTTCCATGGCCAAGTACAGAATCAAACCCTGGTCTACAGGATCATAGTCCAATGCTCAAACAACTACACCATAGTCCAGTGCTCAAACTACTACACCATGGCCTTTCAAACATCCATTTGCATTCCTAAGTGACACACTCCAGGGAGAACTGTGTCTCATGTTTTCTCTGTCCAAAGATGACAACACAAAATTATTCGCTACTCAATCCTTTTTTGAACTATGAGTACCCATACTATCTAGGAGATCTGGGAGTTGTGGTCCAAAAATGAACTTTTCCAGGCTCTGACCCAAAGAATATCAGCACAACACTGTAAAATACATAAGGAATATATCCAAAAAAGCACTATACAAGCAATGTGACTATGACTAAGATACCATGAAATTCTTACAGGGGTATAATTTTCACTTAGACAAATCTGAACTTCGAACATTTCAGTCTGAATATTAATTCAATAATGTTAGGCATTAGAAATTGGGAAATTAATTAATTATGACCAACACTAATAATGGAAATTGTACAATTAATTATGTTACATTATCATTAATTAATTTGGTATTTAAAATGTTAGTCTCCAGGACAGATCATGAGATAAACACAGTATTGCATTATCTCTAGGACCCTTCCTCTTATGGGCACCTTCAGGAGTGCTCTTTTTCATTTTAATGTTTCTTTACATTCCAGAAATCCCATAATACAACTATAGAGCCTGTTTAATACAATCACTGCTGGAGGAAGGTAAGTCCTCAGCATATGTGGGAATTGTAAGCTGGGAACGTTTTTCCAAAGTATGAGATTTCATTTGTGCGTATGTGCGTATGAAGTTTTCTTAGACAAGGAATACTCAGAGGTGGTTTTGTCAGTTCCTTCCTCTAAAATATCGCTTTCAATACCTGGTATTTGCTAATAGTCTCCCATCCAAGTTCTAACTCAGGCTGACCCCTCTTAGCTTCCAGGATCACACAGGATCCCATACAATCTGTTCAGTTCAGTTTTGGCAATGTCCTGGAGTGCTCCTCTTTTTCTGCCTCCTTTGAACTTTGCCAATATACACTCTTCACTTGTTCTTCAAACACCTTGTTTAAAGGTTAACAAGCAGTGATATGAAAGGTTAATGAGGAATGATATATTAATTTCAGATAGAGGACGTCAGTCTACTACATGTGCAAGAATAGGTGGCTGGCTGCAAATATCAGTCAGTGAATCAAGGGTGGAGAATTCTTAACCAGAACTACTCTGTTTCTAAGCATATGCAGAAAATTTTCTGCATAACTGAAATACTGCATGGTCCCTGACTCCCACTCCCAGTCGAAAACCAAAGATCAGTAGTAGAATACATTTTTTCTCATTTAACTCAATGAGACATCTGATTATTATTTTTTTAAAAGAAAGGGATAGGATGAGCATACATTTAGCTAGTTGTATCTTTTGGCTCCAAGCTACAAAGTTAATAAACCACTCAAAATGTATAAGCCACTGAAGAAATAGGTGAGTGAAAATCAGAATGGGAGCAGTGGGAAGAAAGAAGAGACAACATACAATGAAGCCAGGAAAGAAGGAAAATGGAAATTGGGGGGACTAATTATACAACTGCTCAGCACCATATGAGCAATAATAAACACACTGAAGGATTACAAAGAGGTTCAATGGAATCATATTCTGAGTACAGATGGAGTGATGGATCCTCTGTCCAGTTTGCTTACTCAGATACCAACCATCGGACTTTCAAAGTAAAAAATTATTTATTAGGTTTTTTCCATTTTTTTATTACACATGAAACATACAGTACATTGCTGCACACAGACATTAGCATACACTAACAAATTATTTATTAGTTTTGACCAAGTACTCAAACTGTCATTTTGAGTTCTCGTTCATCCCTCTGTGGTACTCCATATCTCTCCTACACACACACTCCAATTTGTTATCATTTGCCAGTTTGATAGTCATGCCTTCTATTCCCTCATCTAAGCCATTAATAATAATGTTGAACGACACCATGCCCAGGACAGAACCCTGAAGCACACCATTCGTCCCTTCTCTCCAAGACGAAGAGCAATCATTGGTGAGTACTCTCATGGTTCAATCAGTCAATTAGTTATGAATCCACCTAACAATAGCACTGTCTTGCCCACAGTTCACCAGTTTGCCCGCAAGAACATCATGGGGTACCTTGCCAAAAACCTTATTGAAATCACAGTATGTATATATATATATATGTGTGTGTGTGTGTGTGTGTGTGTATCCATAGTACTTTCTTGATCTACCAAGCTTCTTAACTCTGTTAACCAATGGAGATAACATTAATTTGGCATGATTTGTCTTTGAAAAACCCATGCTGGTTCTTAGTAATCACAGGATTCCTTTATAAGTATTTACAGAGCAAGAGTTTCATGATCAGTTCTAGACCCTTTTCTGGTATTGATGCAAGCTAACTCGTTGGTAATTTCTCAGGTCCTCTTTTTTTCTTCCTCTTTTTGAAGACAGAGACAACAGTTGCCCTCATCCAATCTGCTGGGACCTCTCCTGTCCTCCACAAAGATTACTAACAGCAGCTGTAAGATTACATCTGCAAGTTACTTAAGCTGGATCAGTTCATCTAGCCTTGGAGACTTGAATCTGGTTAGCTACTCAAAAAATTTTTTGAAAAGCATGTTTCTCAAGTGTCAAGAAAGGCTGACAAAAAGAATCCTGGACTGACAGTTCAGGATTTATTCTCAGCAAAACTTACACACGGTTGCTTTGTGCTGAAGACAGCATTTTTCTGCAGAAAACAGAATGTTTCTGTGTAATATTTTTACACAGAAATATGGGCCAGAATCCTGCATTATCTTTACATATGTATAAGCACCATATTTATAGTGCTACAGAGTGAATTCCATCTTGACTCCCCAGTTGCTGCTTCCTGTGTAGCACCCGCAGCAATGGAGTGCTACATTTAGGAAGCAGCCATTTCCACCTTCTCCCACAAGCGATCCCCATTGTGACAGGCAGAAACAAGGTCCCTGTTGTAATACCTCCTCAAGCCAGAGATCACTCACAAAGCGGGGGTGGCTGGGAAGGGCAGACAGCTACTTCCCAAGCAACATGGGAACAAACCTCTGTTGATTGCAGCAGCTGCTGCCTAGTAAGTATGGGCTGGGGGAATTTCATTGTCCCTACAAAGCCTCTAACCTATGAACTACATCAGGACAGTGAATACATAAGTCACATGTTCCAAGTTACACATTTTTAGCTTTCATACAGGATTACAGCCAATATTTTCCATGAAGACAATCCTGTTTCCTTGAAAACGCTGTTTTACTTTGCAAAACAGTGATATACTTATTTTGTGCTGAATAAGTCCCAAATTGTGAATAGGCTTTGAAAACTGCATAGTTTTTGAAGACTTTCTTACAACAGGAAGAAAATTGCTAAAATGACTCTGTTTCCTTTAAGAAGAAAGTTTGGGAAGAATTATATCCCTGATAGGTACTGTCACATGTGACAACTGTATGTGGATGGCTCTAGTTACATGTGCTCCTGTTAAGAAGTCCTCAAAAGCAGTGGTTTTCAATGACATGTAAATATGATAGCTATAACTTTGTAGTCATCATGCACTGTGGTGTATATAAATTGGGCAATTTCCTTCACAGAAATGGTGCACATTGATAGTGATCTAGATTTCAATAATATTATTCATAAAGATTAGTTAACAGCTTTTCCCCCTTTAAATATCAATTTTATAACAAATTTGCTTTCATGGAGGAATAGCTATATAGGTATATATGCAGATAAAGTTAAAATGGCATCCAAATTGCAGAAGGGTTTTTCAGCAATGTTTCAGGTCTCCTGTTCATACATTTTCCCCTCATAATATCCTTATGTTCTCCATGGGTGTCAATGCCTTGAGAGGAAAAATTTACATTATAACTGGCTCCAAGAAAGAACAATATCATGTTCTCACTAGGTATTAAAGACATGGAAACTCACAGGAACCTACTAAATTGCCAGTAAGAAAGAGAATTCTTTAGGTACAACTCTGTCTTGAAAGCAGGGAGGAAGTAGATAAGGGAGGACTGAAGGCATAATAACAAATAACGCTAAATTGAAGCTCCACAGTAGGGAGTAATAGGTATATTCACATAATTTGCACACCTGGGTAGCAATTTTAAAAATGTATATAATCTATGTACGATATATTGCTGCTTGCTGCCTGTGCCAGCATCACCTTTTCTCCCAAGTGAAATGATTACTCAGAGTGAGTTAGAAAGCAGAGCTCCATACAAATGGCCTCATAGGATTGTCTCTCCTGTATCAGAATGGAGGGAATAGCATTTTCCCAGTTTTCTCCAGGATAATCCTCTCAACAGCACTTTTGTGGGGGGGGGGAGCCTTACCATTAGGAGTCAAGGCTGGCAGAAGGCATTTTGCTGCCTGACATGAAGGGTAAGATGGCATCCCTTGTATAAAAATCTAGCTGGACTGTCAGTTAAATCTTTACTGGTAGAGCATTATCTACTACAACTGAAGACAGCAAATGAGCTTACTGTTTGTTATTATTAGTTAGTTATAGCATGTTTATACTGCTTTTCATTTGTTAAAAAAGATTTCAGAGTGGTTTACAACAGATACACTAAAACCAATAGCTAAAAATAATCGGAGCAATAAAAACAACAAAATAAGTGCTTACGCTGCTCTTCATTTTTTTTAAAATCCCAATATGGTTTACAATGGATGCAGTAAAACCAATAGTTAACAAATAAGAGGAGCAATAAAAACCATAAAATCCATCAAAAACAATTAATTTAGAAATGGGGCAACAGCATTAACCATCAGAAAAATAATAAGAAAAAACACTGTGCTAAACAGATATGTCTTTAACAATAACAGAAACACTCCAGACTGGGGGTCCATCTAATGTCAGTGGTGTGCCACAAGAAAGAAAACCTTCTTCTACAGGAACCAAATTAGCCCCATGAAGCAGTAGTTGGGGGCTGGAGGCAGGGCCACATGATGCACTAATGTCTTCCTCCAAGGCCATATTAGTACCTCCTAGCACCTGCTGATGAAGGCAGCTGTCTCACTTTGCCTAATGGTGGGGCCAGCCTTGTTCACTGTGGCAGTAGCACTGCTTCTTTTTTATGCCTAGCTGATTTCTTCACCACTGCCAGGGTCCCCACTGTCTTTGCAAGTTGCCCAAGCAGCTGCAGAAACTCCATTGGTGGTCTATCCCTTATCCTGCCTTGGGCCTGGCAATGCGCTGAAGCATTGATGAGGGGGGTAATGCTCACACAACTCTGGTAGTGAATAGTCAGAGAAAATTCAACAAAATCTTCTTGTTCTAGAGGAGAGTGGTAAGAAAAAGAAAAAAAAGTAGAAATTCCCTCTGAAAAGTATCTCCTGATAAATCATGGTTTATATATACTTAAAGAATCTACTAAACTCAAGTCAGCTATCACTTTGAATACCATCAGTCAGTGAGGGTTGATGGCTCCATTGTTAGTAAGATGGTGAACCAGTCTGAGGTTTTAGCCTTACCATTAAAGGAGTTATCCAGGTGCTGAACCTATTGGGGATCAGCTTTCAGCACTTTGGATAGCTCTGTAAATTTTCAAGCAAAACCAAAAGCAGATTCAGCTCGCTATTTACTGCAGAGCCATCAGCCTCCAATGGCTTCAGTTCAAGTGCATATGTCTATTGTTAAGAATATCTACCTTGCTATTATACCATAAATATACACCCGTGTGGTAATTTCAGATTAATGCTCTATAGTTTGTACAGTGATGCAAATCAATATTAGGTAAAATTAATGATGTTGGTAATTTTCTACATGTGCCCTACAATGGTTTTCACAGCATTCTATATATCTGGATGAATTACTCAGACAGCTTTCTCACTCAATTCTAACTTGAGCCTCAAAGGTCATTAAATAAGTAAAAAGAAACTGAGTCAGATATCAGATGTAAGATAATGATTTTCTTTAAAATAAACACATTAATGATTAATTTGAAGTTTTTGCTTTGTTAGCCTAAGTTTCCTCCAATTCCCCTGACAGTCAACTTCTATTTGGAACCATAAGTGCCAGCAAAACTTTAAAAGAAGTCTACACATTTTGTGATTTCACATCCATAGGCTTCAGTGGCCATGATTTAAGAAAGCCTGGGGGGAGCACATGCGCGCCTACAAGTCTACAAGTCTCCTGTTGATTTATGCTGACCCCATTAATTTCATAAGGTTTTCTTAAGAAAGGAATACTCAGAGGTGGGTGGCCAATTCCTTCTGTGGAATATAGTCTACAGCATCTGGTATTCATTGGTAGTCTCCACTTCAAGTACTAACGAGGGCTGATCCTGCTTAAGTTTGAAGATCACATAGGATACGGTGCCTTTAGGGTATTTAGGCAGCTTCCTTGAGTAGCAGGATCACACATATTTAAGGAAAGAATAATTAATAATAACATTAATAACAACAGATATGGTGGGAGAAACCTAAATAAACTTGAGACTATGGGACCAGGAAGAAAGAATTTAACACTTTCCCTGTGCTTTTTCTCACTAATTAAGATAATATCTTCCAAATATAATTGATAAAAAGAGGAGAGAATGTATGTGGCCTCCATACAAATTGCACTATGAGATCCCTATTGTGTATGTTCATACACTTTCAAGTCACTTCCTATGGCCACATCATTAACTTCTTGACTTTTTCTTAGGCCAGGAAATCCTATAAACCATTCAGAGGTTATTTCTTATTGCCTTATTTTGAAAATTGCCTGCAGTATCTGCTATTCCTTGGCACACACACCATCATCCAAGTGCCAGCCAGATCAGAGAGAATTTGATACTTTCAGGGTATTTGGGCCATTCAACTGATAGAAATTTCTTTCCCTCCCCTCTCCTCCTCTGCCTTCTGTGCTTCCTGAAAACCATTCTAGAGGGCTCCCACTCCTCTCGAGTCATTTTGTTCAAAGGACATTCACTCTGATGCAGAAATTCACATGCCCAACAGTAGGATGGCCATGGGCTGCGGTACACAAGGATCTATGTGTGTCTGCCTAAGACAGTGGTTCTCAACCTGTGGGTCCCCAGATGTTTCTAGACTTCAGCTCCCAGAAGCCCTGAGCATTGCCTATAGTGGCTGGGGCTTCTGGGAGCTGAAGTCCACAAACACCTGGGGACCCACAGGTTGCGAACCACTGGCCTAAGAGATACATGTGGCTGTTGTGTTTAGTGCCATCTAGCTCTTTGAGATAGATGTGAAATTTGATTCCTGCTTCCTGCTCTGCCCATGGCGCAGAGAAGAAAGAGAAGCCTTCCTTCAGTCACAGAACATACTGCTAACAATATTAAAGATGACAACAACACCAACCAATGCCAATTCACATTTTGTTCCTTAATAAAAGACATCCAGCACAGGGGTCTATGTGTGCAGAAACCTTTGTGAACATGATTCCTGGTCTTGGAAGAGGAACTATATTGAGAAGCACTGTAGACTTCCCAATGCAGAACAATCATGCTGGCATGTTTTTTTTCCCCTTTGTCTGCCACTGTGGTACACAAAGGAGAATTTAAGCTGTCATTATCCTTGATGTGTTAGGAATTGAATCTTGCGAGTAACATTTGCAAGAGAAGTCATAATTAACATTTACTGCTTTAAAAAATGATACCAAGCCAATCTAATTGGCCACCAAACTGTTGTGCCAGTGATGTTGATCATTCAGTAGCATGAATAAATATTCCATACATTCTTGTACTTGCAGATATTATTGAGCACCAGCAGAGAGCAATAAAGAAAAACAAAATTACAGAGAAAAGAATTAAGGATAGAAAATTAGAAAGATGAAAAGGATTCTAGTCATTCCTTGATTCCTTATAATTATGACATGAAGTCCGCATTGCCTCAGGGTGATTATTGGATGGAAATTTAGCTGAGAGGCCAGTAGATTAGTGTCTCAGTATGTTATTTCTAGGACTGCACATAACAGAGAAGATAATGCTTAATAAGATGTTTTGTATAATCTCTTCTTGAGTGTTTGCTTCCTGTAGGACACAGTGTTAATTTCTTTTGAAAAGGAGAAATGAGAGAGCATGAAAATATTTTTTTTTTCAAAGAAGAAAAGGAGGAGGAGGAGCAGGAGCAGGAGCAGGAGGAAGAGAAGGAGGAGGGGGAAAGATCAGCGATAGCAAGAAATGGGGCTGTCTAGATTTCTTAAAATCAGTATTTTAATCACCTTTTCCCAACGTAATTACAAATGAAACAATTAATATGAAATTATTAATTTTAGCTAATTTTATAAAGAGAAGAAAAACCTGTCTGTCCGAATGTTAACTGCATTAGCATAGGATATTGAAAAGTACAAAACAGTACTGAGTTTTAAAATTATGACCAGTGAGGTGATACTGTAGAAACTGCTGTAATCAGTCAATCTGATATATGTGCTTCCTTCCACAAAACATCAACAAGACCAAATTGCTCTCACAACTGCAATCCTGATTTAGGATAATTATTACAGGAAAGATCACAAATATAGTATAAATCCTAATACTTCCTGAAATAATTTAAATTTATCAACATCAGTAAAGAAAAAATGGCACAGAAAAGTGGAGAAGAAACTAGCAACAACCTCCCCAACCTTCAAGATCAGATTTTCATAGCGCTAGAAAGGAAAGGCTTAACAACAACAACTCAGACATTTATGAGTAACCTCAAGAAATGTAAACCTCATAACTAATCTATATTACTCTTATCAGATTCTAGTAAAGCACAAACATTATCTTTCAACATGAATCTGATAAGATGTCTAAGGTGAAAGACATCATAAAACGCATCCAAGCTCAGAATCCCTAAATCGTCAACTCTAGTGTGCTGCTTTTAGAACCAAACTTTTTTTATATATATTCAGCTATGAAATCCATAGCTATCTTTTTGCCAATCAGGCAGACTTTTACAGGATAAAGTAGCTAACAATGTTTGGAACAAAAATGCAAGCATGGCAAAAATAACCTCCCCCCACCCCGACATTCCACTTAACTAAAAGAGATTACATTTGTACTATATAATTTTTTCTTTAAGATATTTAATAAATGGAAATTAATTCATTGTAAATAATATGGATAATCATCAAGTAATCTAGACACCCAAGTAATTTACGGAATTAGAATTAACAGGAATACCTGTTTTCTGGGTCAGAGAGCTATGTCTTCAGCACACGTAGTTCAAATATAGAATAATTTCTAATCCTGAGACCTTTCCAACATGCTGCAAAATTTAAAAAGCATGAGGATTTTCAAGGAGGAAAAAATCAAACTGTATGGCAATTTCATCTGTAAATAATTTTTCTAAAACTCTTGGGCAATTTATTTGGATTCCAGTTAATTGGGGATATCTCCTGAATAAAACAGCAAATGGCTCAATTAAAAAAAAAAAACATAAAGCAACAGGGAACTGGAACAATTTTTTTCATAGCAAAACATAAATGTGGTTGCTTGGAGTTGGCATCACCTGTACATATTATGCCATGTTGCAAACTGTAAAGTAAATACAATACATTTACAAAGTCATCTCCAAAATCCATGTTTGATATGTTTTAAATAAGTAAGTCTAATTCGACCCACTGAATGCCTTCATCATCTCCAAGGGAATAATTGCAGATTTTTTTAATGCTGACAAATATGCAAATCAACATTTAGAAGACACTGAATAAAATCTGCTATATGCTGACATCTTATGAACCCCACGATGACCAATATCAACATTTGCAATTTCACCTGAGTGATTAGCTAAAATTGTGGTATATAGTTTTATATCCCAGCATCTAAGTGAAATTGGACAATAAAACTCTGCCTCTTTCAGATTCTTACCAGGCTTCAAAAGGAAAATATTTTCTGAAAGCCTCTAGGAACCTAGAATTGGAGGCCTTCTAAGACAGAATTTTAAAATAGGATCCAAATTCCTTTTCAAATATCATACGCAAATACCACCAAAGCCATCTAAACCTGGAGTTTTGTTTGATTTTGGTTTATAAATTACATTTTATATTTTCCCACCAATATCAGTATTTATATTTGCTAGCATTTATTCATAGTGTAGTTTTTCAAGGCAAGATATATAAGACCATACAAAACCATATAACATTGTAATACAAGATAAGGTAAGGTGATAAATGAAAAATAACAGCACCAGGTTACACAGTCATACTCCTAGGAATGTGTATACAGCACCTATAGGATTACAACCTAATGATGTAATCTTATATCACTTACCAGGGAATGCATCTCACTGAAATTAATGGAACTATGAGCAGATATGCCTAGGATTGCACAATTACTCACCCTGATAAGCAATGGAATATGTTAGCTGAGCAACTCGTTGTTGGGTTTTTTTGGGGGAGGGGTAAGTATTAAGTATCACTATTACAATCATTACATTTTTTAAAAAGTAATTTTATGTGCCCTTATATTTATCTAAGGCAAAGTAATTAACTTGTTGTAGTGCAACTCCCAGCAGCCAAATATTATTGAACTGCAGTTCACAGCAGCCCTACCCACCATAGCCAAAAGTATGAAAATCCTGGGAGCTGAAATATAAGGATATGCAGGCCCACAAAATTCTAGTCCTGAGCTAAGATACATTTTTGTAGATATGCCACTCATGTCTAGTATGTTAAAGTATGGTTTGGGAAACCAGTGTGGTATAGTGATTTGAGCATTGGACTACAACTCTGCAGACCAGGGCTTGAATCTCCACCCAGCCATGCAAACCCACTGGGTGACCTTGGGCACACACTTTCCTCCTCACCCTTTCTCTTTCACAGTAGGATCAGTTAGATGCACCTGCTTCTGGTTTTATATTAGTTACTAACCTTGGGGAGATATGATTAACTGAATCCACAGCTTAATCTTGGTTTGATCCCTCTAAACAAACTATAGTTCCCTGAGTTTCATGTGACAGAAAACTGTCATAAAACTGCCATAAAAAGGAAAAAATAGAAAAAAGGAGGGCGAGCGCATATTCCCAAGACTCACGGTGGCTATTTTACATAGTGAGAAACCTTGATTTACAATGATTATTGGGTCTCAAATTACACAACACTCGATATATGGAGGAGTGGAAGATTTCTGCACCTATGCAATAATTCATTTATCCAGCCTAATCAATCTGTGGCACTCCCAAGATCCAAATTGCTTCTATATTGACAACTATTCCTAGAACAAAAGATAAATCATGAATTGCGTGCAGAGTGAAGCTGATTTAGCGGTCCTCACTTAGAGATGTTGCTATGCTGTTTTCTCAATATTGTTAAATCTTGTTTGGAAAGTCTAGATTAACACAAAGATTAGAAGCCATAGTAGGAGTGAAGGTGGCCTAGCATATTCACACTGGAGAATCAGCTTACAGAGTCTCTAAAGCCACCTCTGTGTGTCAGAAGGCCTGTCCTCATCTGTTGTTAAAATACATATATACACATACATAGCTAGATATAGATTTGCTCCATTTAAAAAAAAAGAGAGAGAGAGAGAGAGATTCAAATCCATCTATCAATTTGTTTCTGTCTAAAAGAAAATGCATAAATTTTTTGTCAGGTCTTATCAAAAAATAAATTTAATTAATCTTACACCCATTCCTAAGCACATTTGGTACAGTGATCAATTGAAAGAAATCTTCAAGCAGAAATCAGTAAGTGGGCTTTCTGGAGAGGCAAAGAGGAAAATGTGTAACTTAGCTCATGTTTTAGATTTTTATTTATTTACTGTATGTATTTATTTCCTCTTAGACCACTAGGGACTCCATGGTGATGTGTCACTGTTGTGTGTGACTTCACATCATTTCTGATCTATGGTGATCCTAAAGTGAACTTACCATGGGGTTTTCTTGGTAGGATTTGCCCAGAGAGAGAAGCTGCCTTCCTCTGAGGCTGAGAGTGTATGTTTGCCCAAGGTCACCCATAGGGTTTCTGAGCAGGAATTCCAACCCTCGTCTTCCGGGGTCCTCGGCGAAATCACTACATCACGTTGATTCAATGGTAATATACAATAGTTAAGAAAGAGATTATTTAAAATGTTAAATATAAACTGATGAAGTTGATAAGGCCATGATTTAAAAAACAGACCAAAATGTTGTTAGTGAATAATGTTAGCAATAATTATTTTCAGCTTCCCACTCAGGTTTGCTCTTCATTACTAAATCAGCGTCTGAAGCAGAAATGTCAAGTGAAACCCTGGAAAGAGAAGAAATAAACATGTATACTCTTTACATAGCAATACTTTCAGGAACAGCATATTTTGAGGCAAATGACTTCAAGCAGTGAGTGCGACTAAGCAACAAAGAATCTAGAACAGATTCCAGGGGCATGCATAAACATAAAGTCATCTTAGACAAAGATAATAAAAACAGTGTTAGAGTAAACAAACTCAGCCTGCAGTAGAATAGAATAAATTGCAAAGGCACAGGGTGCGAGGAGGAAGGCAAATGAAAGTCTTGCTTGCAAGGCACAACATATTTATCATGTATTGTACAGGGTGAAAAGTAGTTAGCAAGTAATTAGGAAGCACAAATGTCACAATAATAGAATTAGAGATCATTATCAGTCAGTATCACAAAGCACTTTGCAAAAGAGTTAAAGGAGTAGAAGAAGTCATGGAGGGAGGGATTGAAGCAGCAGCCTTTTTCACATTTGCTGGGGAGAAAGCCCCACTGAAAGCAATGAAATTTGTCTCCAAGTTCAATATGCACACAGTCAATTCTACAAGTTCAGACATTGCCTTATATTTAAAAAATGATTGTTGATGAAGCCTTCAAATCAACTCCAACTTTTGGCAGCTTCATGACATACATGTCTTCAGGCTGACCGCAATGTATAGGGTCCTCATGGGTTTCTTGGTATGATTTATTCAGAGAAAGCTTGCCAGTGTCTTCCTCTGAGGCTGAGGAAGATCACCCAGTGGATATCCATGATTGAACAGAGTTTGAATCCTAGTCTTCCAGACTCCTAGCCCAGAATCCAGCACTCAAACCACTATACTAGACTGGCTTTTGCAAAATGCATAGGTGTGTTTGTGAGAGAGAGATAGAGGGAAATAATGTTATCTATTGTTGCTGTGGGCAAGTTGCCGTGGAGTACAAAGTTTTTATCAGCAGCGTCTGTGCATATTTTTTAGCATAGGTTTCAGGACTGGATATTCAAAGGGATGGGGAAATCTATTTCTCATTTTCCTGCATTTGAGGTTTTTTAAATGTAAAATTCTTTCAGTTCCAAATCTGAAGACATTTGCAATTTATTGATAAATTCTTTTAAAACAAAGTGAATTTCTGAAGGTATTGCTGTTGTCAGAAAGAAAAGGAACATAGGCCATTTCCGCACGGGTTAAATAAAATGGTGCAGTGCATCCTCCATGGAGGACATCTGTATCTTTCAGCAGACTGGGTCTGGACTACTTAGTGTAGATCCACACCTCAGTCCGCTCCAGAACGACCCCAAGTGGTCCTCCAGCGTGTTTTTGAAAAACCTGATTTTTCAGGTTTTTCAAAAAGCCGGCACGCGCCATTGTGTGCCTGCTCTCCCATACAGATTTGCAGGCTCACACCAATGCGAGCCTGCTATCTGTGGAGGGTGGGCTTTAGGCTGGTGAGCTTCAGCGGTTGGTCGAGACCCACGACCAACCGAAAGCCACCATTTTGGACACCGGAGCAGCGTGGAGCGACGGTCGCGCACTGCTCCGGAGCAGCCTGGACCGGACTAGGGAGCCAGAAGATCCGGTAAGTAGCGGCACAGGGCAATTCCTTCGCCCCGTGCGGAAATGGCCATAGTCTCACTGCCTGCCACTTCTCAGAAAATATTAAGAATTTCATAGGGAAAAAAAGAAGAAGAAGTGACCCTAATCCAGCACTAATATAGCCTGGTACAAGGAGATTCAGACCCAGATATTTAAGAAGTGGGCACTCAGAGATCTGGGCCTGGATAGATTAATGTCAATATTGTTTCCTCCCACTTAAAAAAGAAAAAAACCCTCAGATTTTTATTCATCTATCACTATATACACAGCATGGAAATTTAGGCGAAGTAGTGACAGTATCCAAGGTTTTTTTTTTTAAAAAAAGTCTCTTTTCTCAGTCAAAATTGTACTGACAGTGTGTCTAGAATGTACTAGACTTTAAAATCTTATCTTACTTTTCAAGTCAGTTCCTGCTTCCTGTTTCACTTTACATGCAATAAATATTAACCTTAATGTGGCTTATGGGTTCTGTTACTTTAAGGACTTCTATGCAGCAAGGTTATACAGAAGTGTCAGCAATTGAAATCCTGTCTAAGGAGACATGAACACCTCTAAACCCTGAGACTATACAGAACAGTTCACTCTTTGAATATTTTTTTTTAAAAAACTAACAGGAAGAAAAGTCTGTCTGCATTACTGGTTGATACACACAGGCACACGCTCACAACTTCCCTTGCCTTTTTGATCAGCTGGTGTGTATACCATCTTTCCATATAAATATTTCCATGTAATTTAAGAAACAAAAAAGGAAACAAGGAATAAAGACACTGCAAAGGATTTCAAAAATGTGCCATCATGGGAAACCAAGAGGAAAGGGTTTTTGAGTATCCACAAATGTCAAGCACATCTGACAAACCAAGTTTTCATTTTCTGAAATTTACACAAAGATTAACGCAGAGGTCGTTTGAAACGTGCTGGAGAAGATTTCTAAGGATACCATGGACCACTCAACAGACAAATGAATGTGTCCTAGAGCAAATCAAGCCTGCAATCACACTAGAAGTAAAGATAACTAAACAGAGAGTGACATACTTTACACATACCATGAAACAATGGGACACACTGGAAAAGATGTTAATGCTGGATAAAGTTGAAGGCAGTAGGAAAAGAGGGAGACCACACTACAGCAAGACTGATTCAGTGAAGGAATCGTTGCCCTGAGTTTTCAAGATCAGAGCAGAGCAAGTAATGACCAAGAATCCTGGGCATCTCTCATTCATAGGATTACCATAAGTAAAAGACAATGTGTCAGCAAATAACAAAAACCATGACAAAAATAACAAGGGCTAATTCCGCACTAGATTGTTATAGCGCTATTGTTCTACTTTCAACATCCTATGGAATCCTGGGGTTTGCAGTTTAGAGAGGAGCCTCAAGTGGGATAATAGCACTATAACAGTCTAGTGTGGAAATGTCCACGGTCTTTTATGCTCAGTGTTATGTACCTTCTAAAAATTGTTGCCTGTTTGTGCAGACAGGAAGGGGATCATAAATTATCATTGGAATAAATCTTCTCCCTCTCTACTTTCCCAGAACAGCCTTGCAAGCCCACCTGGTTCCACTCTGATAGAAAGGGTTCGAGGAGAGTTGACCCTGGAGAACTGTGTGTTATACTGTAGCACTGTGGGCAGGCATGGAGGCAGAAAGAGGGAAGGGCCCCACAGGGATATATCTATAGGGAGAACATTACCCTGCCAAATGATAATTTTGCCCCCTCAACGAAATTTTCCTTCAGTCCCCAAATGTCGAGCACTGAGGAGAATGAGACATAGGAAATCATTCATATGTAGAATTCCTATTTGCTGTGTTCTCATTCCCTTGGGAACTTTGCCTTCCCCTTTTCTTTGGATGCCTAAACTCTGTACAATGCTAGAATACTGGGAAGTGAAGAAAAATTTCATTTGGATGGGACAGAATTCTTATTCATGAGACAATGTCCAAATTTTAGCTCCATAGTTCACCCTGGCCCTCCATACTTAAAAAAAACAAAAATACAGCACGTTAGAAGTGGTAGGGGCTGACAGAACATTTGCTGCTCAATATACCCTCTCATGAAGCTTAAAAGAGCTATTGTGGAGAAGCAGATCATCTCCAGATGATATTCTGTGCACTAAAATACAATTATTTCAAGTGCCACAAAACTCTCTTGATTTTCCTCAGCTGCAAACAGGCAAACTGGAAGCTCTTTATTACTGTTTTATTATGACATATTGTAAGTCTTTTTAGACATAACTGATCATATAGTATGATTATTAGAACACAGGCTTCAATAATAAGATTGGCTATACAGTCTTGCGCATGTGTTTTCACATCCCATAGCCACATACACCCTTACCTGGGACTAGTTATTCAGAAGTCAGTAGGATGTAACTATAAGCAGATAGGCATAATATTGCACTACATGGTGTATTTGATAGAGAAAAGAAATAACTTCTCAGTTACTCTGAAAACCATCTGATTTAGAAGGGAAAGAAGCAAAGGTATTCCTTCAGGTAAAGCAGGAAAAAAAGCATTACTGGTTAATCAGTACATTTAGCTGGCAGTCAGAAGTGAGATGGAGGTCAGCTGTCTTCAGCTGCTGCTCTTAGGAACTGTATCACATGGCAGAGCATGAGATGAAAGATTTTCTTTTTAAAAAAATCCATACTGTGTGAGACCTGGAGCTTCATCTATTGCTTGGGTTGCTTTAAGGAAAGTCCTGTCCTTTTTTTTTTTTTTTATGAAAAGCCTGTTCTGAGAAAGAAAGCAAAAAGATTTACATGCTGCCCAAGTCTATGAATATTTACTCACAAGCAAATTCCACTGAATTCAACGGAGCTTACCCCCAAATAAGCGTACAGCCTGAGGAGCAGAAAGGATACAGGGCAATTCACAGCTCATCGATACTGGAGGGAGAAACAGTGACTGCCAAGACTTATTGGACTTCAAGCTTGAGATCAGCCTGGCAGATCACCAACAGCACCTAAAGGAGAGACTGTCATCACAAGGTCAAAAGTCCTCCAGACCAGAAACACAGATTCTGGCATTGAGATAAAGGCATCCCTTATAAGAATGTCTGTTACTAGCCTTTACTATTCCACATTTTATTTTATTTTCATTTTGAGGAAGAAAGCTGTATTTCTTTTTTTAAAAATAGTGCCTTTGAGGACACTTAAACTGAGTCCTTCATTTGATCGTTGATGAACTAAAAACATGTTATCAGAAATTTAGTAATGTGGGCGGTCCTATCACTTCATCAACTAGTGCTATGATTTAGGGCCCTTTCACACAATACACCTATAGTGATATGATTCCACTTCAACTGCCATGGCTGTATCCTATGGAATCCTGAGATTTGCATTTTACAGTCTGTGAGCTCTAGTGTCTCACAAGACTCTCAGTGAAATTACTGGGGAAGCAAAAGCAGAGAGTGCAGTGCGTGGCGTGGCGTGTGCTATGCCATCTCTTGTAGCAGGGCATCTCCCACTTCTGATGGCATCTAGCAACTGAGAGTCTAATTGGCCATGCCATATACCCATTGTCTTCTATTTCTACTGGCCTTTGTCAATAAAGTGAGCTAAAGAGAATGGTGGAGGAAGCTGACTGACGTCTCTGCATCTATCAAATCCTGAATCCACCCACAAGTTGGCAGTAATGTGTTCCAAGTAATGTGATTAGCTGTAGTGAGTTACTGAGGGGAGAGGTTAACAAGGTAATAAGAAAGCTACATTTCATAAACAATATAATAAGTGGGAATGAAGTCAACTTAGTGTACTAAGTAATGTTTTATCATCACCTTTAAAAGTTGTTTACAAATGGCATGTTTGAAAACTATTTTGACAAGGCTGAAACAACTAAGGCTGGAAAACAAACAAAAATCTGCACTGTAGTTGCTGTTTATATAGCTGAGTTCCACATTAAACTATTCACCCAAAATTCTTAGGTGAGACAAGGTAATTTTTTAATAGATGGAATCTTCCCAGGCAATTCCTCACAAGTAGGTCCGAGGTTCTACTTCCCATGGATGAAACAGCTCACTTGATCTTTGGGTTCCACCACCCCACTACAGAATTTTCAGTGCGGGCAAAAGTCCCTGTCAAAGAGAAGAGGAGGCAAAAAAAAAACCTCCACTAACTTAGTTGCAAGCACCTTAATCTGGATTTAAACCTTTGCTCTTGGGAGAAAGAATGCACCTGCATCACATTAATAAAAGCTATCCTTGTCTATGTTTACCTTTTGCTTTTCTTAGCAAAATACACCATTTCTGCACAACGATGCTTTCCTGCATCATCCTGTTGCAATCTTGGCAGTGCCATTGCTGGGAAGGGAGCATGACAGGAACACTCCCCTTCGCACCTGACCAGCTGCCTGCAGAAAGGAGCACGAAGGATACTCGTCTGCCTTCCACAGTGCAACTGGGCTCTGTCCCATGCTGCACTGGGGAAGGAAGCACTGCCATCACTCTTCCTGCCCTTCCATATGGCAGGTAAGTATAGGAGCATCACATGATTGTAGTGCTTAGCGGATTTAATCTATTAAGCAAATATGTCACAATTGTGATGCATGGGGAGACGATGGCAGTGGGACCATAATGACATTGTGCAGAATTACAGACCATAGACCACTGCCATCCTGTCCCCACAGCAGGATTACAACACCACGCAGAAATGGCCATACTTGAAAGCGCTGCATTTCCATTTTTCTTAGCAAAACATGTGGAAATAGTTGGTTTCTGGTTGGTTGGTTGGTTTGTTTCTGGAAAATACCTGGAAGTAGTAACTTGGAAAACATTGGGTCAACCTAGCTTAACAACTACATATGTGAAAAGTATTTAGGGCTCTTAATAAATCATAAGGTAAATATGAGTCAACAACATGATGTTGCAACCAAAAACCCAATGCTATTCTAAGTTGTATTAACAGGAGTATAGAGTCCAAACTGAAGGAAGCAATAGTACCACTCCATTCTACTTTAGTCCATCCTCACTTGGGTCTCTATCACGCTACACTGCTATAGTGCTGTTATTACACTATTGCACTTTAACTGCCCTGGCTACACCCTGTGGATTTCTGGGGTTTGTAGTTTGCTGAGGCACTGGAGCTTTCTGGCTAAGAATCCTAAATGCCTCAACCTAAACTGCAAATCCCATGATTCCTTGTGATACTGCCATGGCAGTTAAAATGGAATAATAGTGCTATGATAGTGTAGTGTGATAAAGCCCTGAGAATACAGTGTCCAGTCTGGGAGATCACAGCTGAAGAACAATATTGATAAGGACAACTAAGATGGTAAAAGGTCTGGAAATCAAGCTCTGTCAGGAGCATTTTAGGGAAGTGAGAATGTTTAGCTTGCCAAAGAAGGCGATATGTCTGTCATCTCTAAGTATTTGGAGGGATGTCACATAGAAGATGGAGAGAGCTTGTTTTTTGCTGCTACAGAGACTAGGACAAGTCGTCAATTCAAATGTAAAGAAGAAAGATCCCACCTAAACAAGAGCAAAAACTTGCTGATAGTAAGAGCTTTTTGATAGTGAAATAATCTCCCTCAAAGGTTAGTGGACTCTACTGCATTGGTCTTTAAGCAGAAGCTGGATGGCCATCTTTTATGAGTGATTTAACTGTGTATGAACCAGCATGGTGTAATGATTTGAGTGTTGGACCAGGACTCTTCAGGGTTTGAATCTCTGCTCTGGCATGAAAACTAAATGAGTAATCTTGAGCAAGTCACCCTCTGCCAGTCTCAGAGGAAGACAATGGGAAACTCTCTGAACAAGTCTTGCTAGGAAAGTCCCATAACAATTTTGCTGCAGTATTACCATAAGTTGGAAACCTGAAGGAACACAGCAACTATTAACTCTTTATTCCTCCATGACAAGAGCTTGGACTAGGTGGCTCTTGCAGTCTCTTTCACCCATATGATTCATGATTCCACCCATGTACTTTCCCAAGAAAAATATGAATTTTGAGTATGTGTGTGCAATTTCCTCCTAGCTCTAGGTTTGTATATTTTGTTCACAATGAAAAAAGCAAACAGTACCTGTAAGTTTTCCTCTTCTTTCTCCTGGTGGAGATGCTTGTTAAAAAAAAGTTTTTAAAAAATCTTCAAAGTGATTTCATAATACCTTTCCTTCACTTAGTCTTAATATTCTATTCACCTAGGTAATGTCTAGGTGCCTAATTGGAATGTTCACTGCCTTTCCTCTTGAGATGGTTAACTACTGGCACATTTGACAATCTTTCTTTAAGGTTCTATCACAAGTTTCTAGTAATTAAACTGCTGCTTAGAATATCAGCCCATATTACTTCTTGCCTGAGCAGTTCCTTCTGATTATCTCTAGTATAATGGAAACAGTATATACTGCAGTCTTCTCATAGCAGATTCTAGAATCTTCTCTGCAACAACCATTAATGGTTTATCGCCCGTCTGTCTTTTTATGCTTTAGATGTTCATGGAACAGATTTTCATTTGCGCATAACATCGCTGCTAGTCATGCTGCAGAGCATCACTGACAACACAAAGAACTTTCTTTTTAGGTTTTCTAACTCTGCTGTTAGGTTTGACCAACAACCTAGTCACTAAAGAATATAAGAGAACAAATCATCCTGAGAGCTGCACAATAGGACTTCCAGCTATTAGTAATACATCTTTACTTCAGACATTGCATGTTATACTACAGACACAAGTGTGGATCCCCAGTAAAATAGCAGAGGAGGAATCTTTGTACCCATCTTAGTGTCGTATAAATAGGATGCCACTCTTCACTACTTTCTTGCATTCAAAGTTGTATGCACACCTTACAGGTACAGCAGTTCCATAGTGCTTTAATTACTTTGAGTCCCTCCTGGCAGACTATCTGGACTTTTATGAATTACCAGTTAGATAACTGTAGTCCACTCCCCTCAAATACAGCACTAGATCTTTCTAGCAGAGAACTTAACCACAAACCCTAAGATTTCACTAGAATGGAGCCATGACAGTGAAAGTGGTATGTGACTTGTACCATTGTGCAGTGCAGGTACACTCTCATAGCCCATTCATACATAACCTCTACCATTTAACTCTTATACTATATAGGTCAGAGGCGGCAAGCCAGGGTCAAGCTGGTATTGAGTGGATTGTATGCTGTGGGATTTTTAATTGTGTTTGTTTTAATTGTTGTCAGTCTTTCTGAGTTCTGAACTGGGGGAAAGTGGCAGAAAATAAATACATGTCACTGTGGTCATCACCTCCCAAATAAGCATTCACTAACCAACACATATTACTCCATTGTACACTAAAGGCCTTTCCGTGCTACACTGTTATAGTGCTATTATTCCACTTTCAACATCCTGTGACCAAAGAGCTCTCTGGCTGACAATACTAAATGTCCCTCCCTAAACTGCAAACCCCAGGATTCTGTAGGATGTTGAAAGTGGAATAATAGAACTATAACAATGTAGTGTGGAAAGGCCCTAAAACTCTAGTCATACTTTTCACTCTTGTCGCCTGTGATAAAATAATACCAAAAGACTCAGACAAATAGGACAGATTGTTTTAGATGTAATATATTGACAATTTGAGGGGGAAAATAATCAGACTGGATAAGGGCAAGTTTGGGGAGCAGGATTCAAAATATACCAGCCTGACTGACCTGGGAAATTATACATCTCCTACAGAATTGGTAGATTTTGTTCTAGTGTGGGTTTGGTTCATTTTATATATCAAAGGTCATTTCCTTCTAGTTTCAATTTAAAATGTCATATTATATTTTTATATTTTTCCCTTGCAGTTTGCCAATAATTAATTACTGTCTGAACATAATCATACTCCTGATTTCTTTCCATACTGTCACCTTTTCTGTTAATCAGAATATACATTTCTATTATTTTGCCAGCAGGCAGTTCTTTTAAGAGAACAGTGTAATTTTTGCTAAACTTTTTGAGCAGTTATTTTGGAGGGAAGGATTGAAGAACAGTGGATAAGCGATACTGTTACACCTTAAAGGTCATCAGCATACTTGGAATGGCAAGTTACATGCAGATGTAAGTCTAAAATTAGCAGATTCAGGATTGGATGGAGTTAAGTAATCACCACAATTGATAACTAACCTAGAGAAGTAGTGCACAGAGGAGAGCAATGGCTGACAAGGAATTAGAGTGTTGGGCAGCAAGAAAAGGCATTTGACAGATCTAGTGAGCACCAAAGGAGATCCAACACAGAATGGCAGACATCTTGCTTCCAGAATGTCCAATCCTGAGGGCTGACCTGACATATGAGGTTCACACAGAGCTGACGTGACATGCCACATCCTTCCTAGCATGCATCAGTAGTTACATCACTGTGTGTCTGCATCTTTTCTTACAAAATGGCTTGAAAAGGGGGGTATTAACCCCATCAAAATATTGTATTTAAAAATCAAGAAAAGGAAATTAAAAAATCAAAGAGGTGACCAATCACAGTGCCTCCTGCACCCAAATATTCAATTTGATAACTTGGGAGGGGAGGAAGCTGCTAACTTCCCTTTCAGAGCACACCTAAATGTATACATAAAGGGCTATGGCATTTCCAACATCCTCCACACACACAATACATACACACACAAATATGAGATATATGTGATACCACTAGATTTACTAATGTGACTCACACCACATACCTCAATGAGGTAACCTGGTAATCTCCACAAACAGGTAGCAAGTGACCTCAGACAGTTTGAATACTAGCTATCTGTTGGATTTTGGGAAAAGTTCACCATATTCTCTGTTTCTTTCCATGTACTATCTATTCATGCTTTTTTTTTCCAGTCTTCTCCATTTTTACACTTGATTTCCAAGACCTAATCTGAGGAAAAGTGCTGAGGAAATAAAAATAAGGGACATGTAACCCTTTCTTTGAAGATTTCTGTACTTCAAATAACCCATGCCTCAGCAAACATGTTTTTGAACTCCATGAGAAGGAATATGGCTTCAAAGCGATTTGGAGTGAGGGGCATGGCTGGAAGGGAAGGGGTTAAGTCGTAATCTCCCCATGTTGTTTCTTTTCCTCATATTCTCCCTCTCAAAGTGGCTTTTCCTATTTTTTGAAAGCCAGCTATAGACACAATTAATTTTGGGGCTCTAATACGTGAGTTTGTGCATAACACAGAGTAAGTCCCTAGAGCTGTTAAGACTGAGATATTATTTCCTGTGCTTCAAACTATAACCTGCAGCCTGATTTCTACTGACAAGTATTGCATTGCTGAAACTGTATTAAAAATATGTGATAGGGCAAACAGGGACCTCTAACAATAAAAACTTAACACTACTTTGGAATTGGCTAGCTAATTACTAATCTTGTTCAATATTTCTGGGGGAAATTCTGTCACTGAGTATTAACAGAACTGTAAATGAAAAAATTAACTGTAAGAGGTTAGATTCATGACAATAATCTTTCTGTTATAAAAGAAAATGGCCCAGTCAAATCATAATAAGGAAGTCTATATATAGAATGTCAGTTTTACAAACTTATGCTTTGTTACAGTCAGGTTTTTTTGTGGGGGGGAGGTGGCATATACTATGAGCCTAATTAAATCTGTACAGTGTTGGCTATATACCAGGAATTAATTATTTAAAGCCAGATTTCATGTCCATCTAAGAAATATAAAAATGTTCTTGTGTAGCAACCTGTCCCAACCTTTCCTTATCTTATCCACAAGATATGATACACTAAAATTTCCATAATAACCAACTCACTGAAGGATTGGGGGGTTTGCCGTGGAACACTTCTGGAGCACACCAAATTGGGAAGGTTTTTATATAAAGCATATCAAAATATCTGAATTGTATTTCATTGTTTGTACTGTGACCATCTTTTTTTCCCTTATTAGATTATGATGTTTTTCATATAGAGATAGTCTAAGAGAGTATCTACATTACTTCAGGCCTACACTAATCTCAGATGAATCTGAACACTTTTACTCATGGGGGACAAGAATCAGTGGACGAACTGAATTTCCTTACTTGTTTTATGTAACTTGCGTACATCTTAAATTTTCTTGTGAAAAAGACAGCTGGCATCCTGTTTAGTATTTATGATGTCATAATCTAGTGACTAATGATCTTGTAAATTTTGTAGTCCACATTTATGGTTGTTGCAACATAGCAATGGCTATAAATGCCCACCCAATACCACCTCAGAAGCCAGGCAGTTGCACCAACCAAAGGAGTTCCAAGGTGCTAGAGACCCTGGGCCCTTTCTGCAACTTACCTTTTTCCAAAGCCATCCCGTAAATATCCAGGGAAAGCCTCTTCTGGGAGGGAATCACTCCTGCTGTGCTCCCCCTTTGCACTGGCTGCCTGCTGGATGAGAAGAAGTGTAATAGCCCTGCCCCTCCCTTCCACAGTGCAGCCCAGCAGTTTCCCAGACTGCTCTGGGGGATGAAGTGCGGCCATTGTGCTTCCTGCTGTTCTGCATGCTAGGTAAGTGTGGGAGGGAGGCGGGAGGACTCTGCAATTGCATGTCATTTTCGGGAGAAATCCAAACATGATTTAATCTGCGATCGTGACAGGATGGCCACAGTTTCCTCCTTGTGGTGGAGTCTCCTTCTTTGGAAGTTTTTAAGCAGAAGCTGGATGGCCATCTGTTCAGAATGCTTTGATGGGTGTTCTTGCATAGGAAGGGGTTGGACTCAATGGCCCTGGGGTGTCTTCCAACTCTGTGATTCTAGGATTCTAGGATTGTGATGACGTCATACAGAACCATTGTTGTGGTCCCATGGCGATCCCATGGCCATTGTGGGTTGGAAGTGGTGTGTGAAAAGGGCCCAGGACATTGAAGGATGATGCATTCAGTCCCCTCCCTCCAGTGAGGCTTAATACAACAAGCAGTTGAGGCTGATCATCACAGGGGACCCTGCTGCTGCTTTTCAAATCATGACTCACTGGCAGGAAGGGTCTGGATGTGTCATGGTTCAGGTCCCCACTCATGAGCACCTCAGAATTCCTTCTGTTGGTGTGGCTGCCTGGCTGCTAGGGTGGGCTTCCTGGTGGTTCATTTATTTGATGGATCATAGCTATGTCATTATAGCTACATTCCTGATGCAGGATCTTAGCTGATAATTTTAATTAAATGCTGCTAATGGTATAGTGGCCAAAAAGTGTTGTGTGACTTCATATTGATTAAATTATACTTTTTGATAAAAAATTGACTTCTCTTCCTCTCAGTATACCTAGTAAGTAGCATGTTTATAGGCAGGCAGAAGTTTCGAGGATTAGAATATAAGATTGAACAGGAAAAGACTTTTGGTATAATCTTGTCAGGGTAATATCTTCTCCTAGCCCTACAATATAGCTTTTAACCAATAAACTAGAACATTATCTTTTTTAATTTTCTTGTAGTCTCTTAGTAGCAAAAATACCATCTTCAAATGGATTAGAATGACCCTTAGTCTGATTCATAAAATCATTCAAGCAATATTATACAGCTGTTACAGCTGAACACGCTGGCTAGCATCCAGTTGGTGACATCCAGAAGCATATGTATGGGTAGCAGCAATCTATGTATTTTTGAAGACCTTGCAGAAAGCATATCAAGGACAGATTTCCACAATCCCCCCACCTCAAGGCACAAAACCAGCCAGGGGCTGTTGAGGAAAATCTATCTGCTTGGCCACTGATGAGCCATGGAGGTGCATCTAGGCTCATTCCAGCTGTTGCTGAACATTTATGGAGGAAGGGTTGGAGACGATCCTTTGTTAACACACCCTACACCCCCTCCCCCTCTGCAGGATATGCTATTTTCATAATTGAACATATTTATGGCAGGAAAGCATGTTTGAAAGTGCGCTGGCTAGAAGCATGTTGCCAGGTCAGGATGACCTCAGACATAGTCAGATCATAAGTTCAGAGAGGATTAGGCCAGACAACTAAATGTTAATGAGTTTCTGATAAGCCTTTCAAAATTTCAGGCTACATGCACACTCGAATACAATGGAAGGCAAAACTGCCAAGGTGAAGCAATCAGAGACCATCCTGTGATGTCACTCTATGGAAATATTTCGTAGAACCCCTTGCCTGAGTAGACATTAAGAGATTGCCATGAATCCCATCAATGTTTTGTCACCTAGAGTTAAGACAAACAGCCCATTCCAGACTCCTTTGTCAACCCCATGAGAAAGCCATTACTGTTTTGTCTACGCATCTTCCTTCGGGGTAGAAAATAGGGTATAAAAACCCCAGCTTTGGCCCCAGCAAATTGTAGTACACTGGGTATATAACACTGCACATGGTATCTCAGACTCCTGTTTCTCCATGCTACCCTCAGATGCAGTCTGAGCTACTCCACTTTGACCTTTTGCTTCAGGATTGGTGACTATTACCCCTTCCATTCAATCTCTCTCTATCCAGCCTTTCTTGCCTTATTTTTCCAATAGCCTTGTATGGTTCTTAAGAGTATCTGATTTCTTGTGTGTTTGTTAGTTCCAAATAAAATACTCTGTTTAACTTTTAATTGGAGTCCTCTCTACAGTTAGTACTGGTATACACAGGTGAAAAGATCCTGATGTTACTCTCCTCTTGCAGGCCTCCTTTGAGCTATAATTCCCCAAATTCTAAGGAGAAACTGGCATTGAAGGTGAACCTCAAAGTCCCACACACCTTCTTCTCTTCATGCTGAAGAGCAGCCCAGAAAGCAAAGATGCATCAGTGGCAGCTCCTGGCTATTTTTGTCACCAGGGAAAGCTGTCAGCCAGATGGAGCAACTTCTACCACCTACCACAAGTGCACTGGTGGAGACTCACACTTCTCAAATGTGATATAGGGTCTCTGTTTGTTATGTCACCCTCCAGAACTTGCTTTGTATTTTTTAAAATTATTATTATTTTATTTCATTCCCCGACTCACCTGCCAAATGAAAAATTTTATTTGGCAGATAATTTTTAGGTGCCATGTTTTATAAACACTTGCAAAATAAAAACCTGTAGACACTATGATTGTCTGCATTTACCATAAATATATCAAATGGGAATGGAGAAACATTCACACATGCTTCTACTGCAAATACACACATACACACGTCTTTCAACCTCAGTTTTTCCAGATAGAGGAGTACCAACAAATATTAGAAGAGGGGTGGAGTCATGTGCTATTCCCAGCAGCCCTAGGCAGCATATCCTTCGGTGAAGGATGTTATAAGTGGCAGCTCAGCTGCATGATTCCCACTCCTGAAATAGAGGATAGAGAATAGTCAGTGTAATCACTAAATCAAATGATCAGTCATGAAAATGAAAGAAAATAACCAATATTGAGAGGGCCTTCTTTGTGGCTGCTCCCAGGATTTGTAACTTCCTCCAAAAGGAAGATAGGATGGCTCTTGCCTTGTTATTATTCTGTCAGCAAGTACAAACAGTTCTGTTTCTGATAACATCTTCAGGAACTGACTATGAAGGTTTTTAATAGTGTGCTGTTTTGCTGATCTTTCACTTTTATTTTTTAATTGATATTGCATAACAGGCCTTAATTCTAACCTTTATTTAATTGCACTTTAATAAGAACATTTTATATATTTTACCTTTCTTTTTATAATGTTTTAATTGTATTTGTTTTAACTTTTGTAAGTCATTTAGATCTCAAAGATGGGGGAAAGGCAAGATATAAACGAATAAATGATAATGTTGTTGGAGGTGATGATTTAGATTACAAACTGATTCACAGCATTACTTGGGTCCACCCCACCTGAGTAAAGGCACAGTTGTTCCCAGACCTGCAGGAATGCCTGCCATCCTGGTGGGTTCCTACAGGGAGAAAGCAGGAGTTTCACCATTTCATGGCCAGACCCCACAACAAGGCAGAAAGGAAGCCTCATAACACTATCCCTCCGGCTGTTGCTCTCAGCATCAATTGGTATCGACTACAAACCTATGCACCGATTGGAGAGTCTGCCTCCTCATGAATGAAGCTAATACTGTACACTTCAAATACCTGCATACATTCAAACTAATTAATGCATTTTAAAGCCAATAATCCCAGATGTACACCCCTAAGACCCCTTTTGTATTCATACCACATTTCAAGACCATATACTTCATGGTCTTAGAGCCACACATCCTTTTCTACTATCATCTATCTATCTATCTATCTATCTATCTATCTATCTATCTATCTATCTATCGTTGTTGTTATTATTAGCATCATCATCTTCATTTATAACCCACTTTTTTCTCCCAGGTTGGGATTCAAAATTGCTTACAGCAATTAAAAAGACAAGTTAAAACACACAGAATACAATACTTAAAGCATAATTAAATGATCAAAAAGAATTAAAACAATGTTAAAATACATAATTATTATGTATTTAAATGTATACCAGAATGTATTTCTAGTTTGTACCTATACACACACACAGTTATTTATGAAGACAATTTTTTAAAAAAGAAATACCTATTCTTTAAATTTTGTACTTCAGCACTCAAAAAGTGTTCACCTAAACAAGAAATTGGAAAGTGAGTTTTAAAAGGTATTAATTACAGTAATGGGGGAAAGGCGAAAAAGAAGCCGATTATCAAAGCTCAGAAAAGTTATGTGTTTGAAAAAGCATAACTGCTAACATGATTCTGCAAGTTGGAGTCCAAAAGGTAACTTTTCCAAGCTCAGCCATTTACCAATATAGCTGTAATTTAAATGTAAATCACTTTTATTTGCTTTTAGAACATTTGAATTCTCCAAGCCAGTGGCCTGTGTTGCACAACGCACCAATGTAGCACATGCACACGCGCGCGCGCGCACACACACACACACACATCATGGGAGGATAGGATTTTTCTTTAAAAATAAATCTTTAGGATTAATAAGAGCATGCATAAAATTATGCATAATTAATAAGAATGTGGCATAACAGTATGCATAAATCTGCCTCTCACCCATTCCCCAATAATCATATCTGAGAATAAGAAATGATTTTTTAAAATTACACTTAAAATGCTGCTTTCAAAACACAGCTATGTTCTGCCCCAGGAGAAGTAATTGCTCAAAAAGTTTACTGTCAAGTAAAATGCACAGGATCAGCAGGGGTGGGGGAGGGAGAGAATACTAGGGTGGACTTGAAAAAGGTTCTGAGTACTTTGCTGAAAAGTAAGACATTGCCCAGAAAAAGCACATCCATGAAGCATTTCCAGAACAACCTCTCTTCATGTCTACTCTGCTCAGAAGACACATTGAAATCACGTATCATGCAAAAACCCAGGTTACAAATATCTACACAAACAGGATTGGATTAATCAGAGGTAAGGATCAACAAATTAATCAGATAGGATCCCAAATCGACCTCCTGTAGCAGTGATCATGAAGATCCACACAGGAACACAAAAAGAGCTTCATATTTGTTCTGCACACTGCTGTGACTGTGGTGGCTTTTTCACATTCTCCCTTTTGCTGACACAGTGGTTCCGTGAAGAACTGGCTCACAGATGCGTAGCAAACAGGAGAACACTTAGAGAGGTAAGGCATTTTCACCACCTGGAGATGAGTACTCCATAAAGCATGGGTGGTAGCTGCTCTGCTGGGAGCCAAAATGAAGCAGATAAACCAACTTCTGTGTAAACATATAAGAGACCATGCCACGTTTGGTTTGAATATAAGAGGCATGTTGATCAGTGAAATTTGATCCTGGCTTCATTGCCACTTCTGTTTCTAGAGTCTCTTTTAGCTTCATCAAGTTTAATTTTATATTTCACAGTTGCAAGATAGATTGAGAGATTTGAAAAAAAATATACAGTGATCTATCATCAAAGGCCATGTCTGAAATTCATCAAATTGAATGACAAATGAATCCTGTTTTATTGCATCATGTAAGATTAATGGGCAACAAGTCGATAACCCATTCTTGGTTTTATATCAAACATTTACTTTAAAATGGAAGAACCATTGTTGGGGTCATTTGAAATGTCTGTCAGCCTCAGTAAATCACTGATAATCTTTTCAAGACCAGGGCCAAACTATTCATATAGCCAATTAGAAATGCAATTTGAACAAAGTCCCCTTTGAGAGAACTAAAGTATTGGAAACAGCTACAGTCCTAATCTTGGTTTCCAAATGAATACGAAAATGCCAAGTAGATCATTTCTGCAATGTTTGCAAGAATTTCCTTATGCAGAAGGTGAATTCTCTAAATACTGTACCAGCCTGAGGACATCTTTCTTATTGTGAAAAAAGCTTCCATGGTTATGATAAGGAACAGATTACTGTGAAAATGGCTTCAAGTGTTTAGTAAAAGTATACCAACAGAGCTATTAGATTCTGAATGTATAGAATCCAGACAGTATTTTGGCCCAAGGCAACTGACATATTTATAAAATTAGGACAGGATGGAGAGATGGAGAAAATGTTCACTTGGTCTTCATTTTTAATCTTAATGCACGAAGAAAAATAGATGTATATCGTGTGTGCTATTGGACATTTTCTGGCACCAATAAGAATGTCAGTGTGTAAAACTGTCCCATGTCCAAAGGAGTCTTAGGAATATCAGGACTCTGATATTGAGTTGAGTTTTCTTGGGACTCTTAGGACTAAACCAGACTGCTGAAAATATTGAAAATGCCCAGTGCTTTTTGTTTAGATCACGCATGCATATTCATAATTTTCTTGCTTTTCCATCTAGTTCAGGGATGGACAACTGTGGAAGGCTAGGGAGCCACATTAGCCCCCAGGAGAGCTTGGAAAGCCACTCCCCCTCCCCACTGTACCTGTTTCCATTAAAAAAATTCCCCAGATGCTCTTGAAGGGATATAGGGGCCTTCTCATGTGTTTTTGGACCTTTCTGGACCTTTCTGGACCCCAGAAGGCATTTTGGTGGGAAAATGTAAAGATTTTTTTCCTAAGGGGCCCAGGGGGGCTCCAAACATAGTAGAAATGCCCTCCACCCCCTAATTTTACTATTTTTCTCCTTGCTGTGAGATTTTTGAAGTAAGTGCTATGAATTTCTAAAGACCATTTACAGTTTACTTATTTTGTACAGAAAAAAAATACTTCTTTGAGAAAAACATCTCTGCACAGAAAACAAATCTCTTGCAAAGAAAACGCCATTCCTTCCATAAATGGCTATTTTCAGCACAGAAAATATAGTTTTCTCTGCATAAAAATTATATTCTTTGCAATACACATACAAACACGCACACACATACACACACATACATACGTGCATACACACATGCAAGCTGGGAACCAAACTGTAGTATATACCAATGGCCTATTGTAGGTATATGTATGTATATATTGTTATATGTGTATGTGTATAGTCTACATTTCAGAAGAACGAACTGGCAAAACCACCTCTGATTATTTCTTGCCTAAGAAATCCCCATGAAATGAATGGTGTCATCATAAGTCAACAGGTAACCTGAAGGCACATACGTGCGTGTATGTGTGTATCTCGATCTAGATGGTAATGACAGATAGATGGATGGATGGATGGATGGATGGATGGATGGATGGATGGATGGATGGATAGATAGATAGATAGATAGATAGATAGATAGATAGATAGATAGATAGATAGATAGATAGATAGACAGACAGACAGACAGACAGACAGACAGACAGACAGACAGACAGACAGATATCTTGCCTAAAATCTTGACAGGATAAATATGCTGAAAATCAAAACAAAAGGTATACCAGCTCAAGGGATGTTTTGTTCAAAATCCATCAGGGAATGCTGTGGAGATTCTCTGAGGCATTCTCTGATAATGGGGGAAAAACAGTTCTTACATTAAAGATCCACTGTAAAATATAGCAGTTTTTCAGAAGCACTAATGGCCTGTCAGCAGAATATATGTCAGTCCACTACATCAGGAAATATGATTATCCCACAACAAAGAATGAAGAAGAGATACAAAATATAGCACGACACAGCACCAGTCCTTTCCAAGGGGAACCCAATGAAGTCAGGTAAAAGCGAAGAAGAAGAAGAAGAAGAAGAAGAGAAGGAGGAGGAGGAGGAGGAGGAGGAGGAGGAGGAGGAGCAGCAGCAGCAGCAGCAGCAGCAGCAGCAAAATGCCTATCACCTCAGTCCTCAGCTTACGTGTGATTATGATTGTGAAGGAAATGTGGGTACCTGTTCCTGCATTATAAGTAATCTGGTTATATCAATGCATGTTCAGTAACTGGTTTTGCACAAATTCCTCTGCACACCACCAGCCCAGTCACTATGCTGAGCAAAAAGGTCTGGAGGCAGCATCTATTCACATTTGCTCAAATTTTAGTTGGACCTACTTGATCAGGAACCTTGATAAAACAGGATTAGGGCTTGGAAAAGTTTATTTTCTGAGTATAGCTTCCAGAATTCCCCAACCAGCATAGCCACCGGTCATTCTGCCTAGAGTACCTTTCAAAGCTCTATACAGAGTCTTTTATTCCTCACAGTACGAGATTTCTTCAGACCTTGCCAACCAACCAGCATGTTGGGAACAGGAACCATTTTCTCACAGATCTATGTTCTTCACCCACATTTAGATAATCTGTTCAGACATAAGACCAAAACAGGGTGTATGAGAGCATAGATATTTTGGCATCCTGTGCAAAAAAGTGGGGTGGTTAATATACAGCTGCAGTCCCTTACTACTATTCAATGTGGCTTTCTAAAGTAATGGAGGAAAGGCAGCATAGCATTCTGCCTCAAGGAGCTGACAAAATTAAGTGATTAGGAACTCTGATGATGTACAGTGCAGATGTCAACATTAATATGCATGACCTCCTCATGCATTCACCTGATTCAGTTTTTGTAACACCTAAATAGGACTACTGGCACACCTGGCCCATCCATTTTGTTTGATCATAAAAGAAGACATTAGTAATAGTATCCTGCCTTTTCTCCCAGTCTGGAACTCAAGCTGGCTTACAACCAATAAAGTAACATAGCTAAAAATATACCAATTACAAAAGTTAAAAATATAATTGAACTAGCTATAAATTAATACTAGTTTTAAAAATAATATCTGTTAAAAAATAACAGATAAATAGAACATAGACAGTACAGTACAATTCTGCAAGGTCCAGTCCTCTTGAGCAGTGAGTCTCCAAAGCCTTGCTTGAAAAATTAAATAACTTGCTTGCAGAAAGATAGCATGGAGACTGCCAATCTAAGCTTTTTCAGAAAGTATTTCCAGAGCCCGGGAGTGGCCACATGATACGGTGTTTATATGATATGGCCACATGATATGGTGTGTAAGCCCTACTTGCACTCTAATACATTTTTGTTTTGACATCAAGAATGTCAAAACAAAATGTCCTCCTGAGTGAGTCACAATTTGTCCATAGTTCAGTTTTTCTGAGAGAATAGATCTCAAATGAATTCAGACTAGGTGGAGAGAAATCTTTCATAATATAACCCCAGCAATGTGTCTTAATGTATGGAAATGCTGAGAATGTAAGAGTAACTGCGGAGAGAGATATCTGATAGATGCATACATGCACACAAAGCACACCCACATATCTACAGGCAGTTGGCCTATTGTTGGATCATGGAATTAGCTGATAAAAACAGGAATTAAATCTGTTCATACAGTTGTGTCTGAATAGTCTCAGTATAATGATTGAAAGCATGATGCATGCACCTCCATCAACATTTCAATATTGGAACCTCTGGATCTGTTAGTATGATAGCAGGAGTCTGAGTCATGTGACCCTCCAGATGTTTTTAGACTCTGAACATTCCAAACTATTGGCTATGCTAGCAATGTCTGCTGGGACAAATTCCAACATATTCTGGAAAACTTTGGCCCTCTCTGCTCCACCCTCCCAAGCTGCCATAAGGATGGGAGAAGGATGGAACCATGATGATGCTTATGCATGACATTGTCACCGTCCCATCCTTCTCCTGTCCTCGTCCCATCCTCAGGTGGTGTGATTCCCATTTTCCCCACCAGTCATGGGTGATCGCCCCACCATCACAGACTTACCTCATCTGCGGAGGCCCTAGAAGCCAGGGACAGTACTTGGCTGCGCTATGACAGGAGGAGGTGTGGCCATCACACTTCCCGGAACACAGAGGCAGCCAGTGCAGAGGGGAGCACTCCTGTCATGCTCCCTTCCCAGCAGAGCCAAACCAGGTCCACACCAGATGTCTCTGTGATCAGGTAAGGTGCAGAAAGAGCCTATATGATTCCCAGTCCTGTATTATTTGGCTTTATATAACCTGGTTTAATTTATATTTATATATAATTTATATAACCTGGTTTAATCTACATGTGGCAACTAAAACTCTGAGAATCAGGAGCAGGAAATGTTTCTGCTTGGTCAATGAGAAATAGTTAATGGCAGACACAGCACTTTTTTTATTCAGCACTATTGCATTTAGAGGCCTTGAGTTCTTTATAGTAACATAGATTCATTAGATGTTAGAGCAGGCAGGCTTTATTGCTCTGTGATATATTCTGCTATGTCCTTCCCTAGAGAAAACCTGGAGTGGATTATTTATATTTAAACAAGGCATTCTAACAAATCTGACCTGGATCAAGAAACAAATCTGCCACAAACATTAGAGACACCTTTCATGTTCCTAGCTTGATATGCTGAAATGCTTGAAATGGAGATATCCCAGCAATGTCTGCAATCTTGACATGTCTACATCTACATCTTTTCCACACAGTCATCAAAGCACTATGTCAATGGGTAAAGCCCAATGATAGTACCATTCACTATTCTGCTATAGCTTGTAGAGGGCTCAAAATAATAACTCTGCACCGTGCACTTCAACTGTCCAGATTTCATGCCCTGCAACTACAGCTTGCCGAGATGGGTGTATTTCACTATTCTCAATTGAGGGGATGAGTCAGTTCTTAGTTGTGAATAGAAATATATTTTCTTATGATACCATTCCTGAATATTCCATATGTGATTTTTGACAGCAACCTTGTGGAAATCCCACTACTGCATTTTGCCTGTGAAGTGTATCAACAATTGACTCATCAACACAGTTCTGTTCTGATTGACAAGTTTTGAGGAATGTCCAGGTCATCATGAAACATTCTTAGTCTATTTCAACAGCTTGGCTTTCATTGTGGCAGAATATATCTTACATCTGAAATCAGTGTTTTCTTTTCGGGTTTTCTGGGGAGGGGGGATTTCAAATCCCATCAAATATCCTTTTGACAATTTTGTTTTCTTCCTCCAGAGGATATTCAACTTGACATTTTCTTAAACTCATTAAGGACCTAGTAAAGTTTATTCTCCAAGACTTACTCCATGGAAGCAGGTAATCATCTCATGACTGTATTCATATTCAATATCTCTCATGCATGTGGTCCACAAAAAGTATAGAAGTATCAGTTTATCTGGGACTTTTCCCCATGCCAAATCTGTTCTGACCCAATCCTTCATCAGCTTGTCTGCATAAATATAATCTTAAGAAATTATTGTACACATTTTTAAAATGTACACTTCTATGCATTTTTTTTCAAACATGAATTTTCATGTGGTTTCCTAATGAATACTTGCTACAATTATGTCCCCATTTTTTTTTTAAAAAAAGGATATGTTTTTATCTATTTTTAGCACACTGCATCTCAAATGCCCAAAATATATATTTTCAGTGAAAAACTCCATCTTGGCTTGTGTTTAGCTTTTCATTTGTATTGAAATTTGCACTGGTAAGCTTGCATTGAAATGCAAATCCAGGAAATTTCTCACACATACCCTCTGAAACTTTAACATGCAGAGGGATGCTTTTTTAACTCTGTGTATGAACTAAGAGAAAAACAAGTGTTCACATAAAATCCCAGGACATAATGACATTTTTGGAAGATATGATAGCATCTTTAGAATTTTGAGGAAGGTAGTTCTTGTGAGGTCCTCATAGAACACTGTAAATACGCACCTACAACAGAAACACACAATCCTTCCAAGGTATATACATATATCTTTTTCCACTGAGGTATTCCCTAAATGTAATATCCTAGCCAGAGATCATCTTGAAGAATATACAACTTCAGGAAGTAAAATTTGATGTCCCCCTCCATTTCCTGAGAGAAACGCCAGATGGTTCTCTCTTAGAGAGAGAACATGTTGGAGGAATGAAGAAGTAGAATGACCAGAGTAATGTGGAGAGGCACATGAGAGCCACAGTTCTCCACTTACCATTGGGCTTTTTCTAAAGATAAGAATCCAGGCTCCCTGGCTACAACAGCTGGTAGGTCTTGGGTTTCAAGCAACAGTTTTCCTGCTTGATCTATTGATGAATTATGGATTCAACTGTATAACAAAAACATCTATAATTCTCTAGTGCAATCCTATACATGTTTACTCAGAGGCAGGCTCAGTCCATTCAATTTGTTTTATTTATACCCTGTTAAGTATGTTTAGGATAACCACATTTGCAAGATCTCTTGCATAAAGCAACTTTATATTTAGGACAGACTAGTGTACTAGTCTACCAGGAAAAAGTTTATGCTCTATAAAAGTTATGTGAGACTGAGAGAGAATAATCTATATATCCTTGGCAGGGAATCTTATTCACAACTTAGGAACATATGTGTTCCCTTGGCAGACTGCATTTGTGCCCATCTGTTCACATGGCATGAACTGCAAACACAATTTAATGATATGATTTCAGTAGGGTGTGCAAGACTATCAGTGGGAACTGACAATGGGTACTTTATCTAACAAGCAGCTTGCTTACAACACCTATTTTAAAGCTTGAATTTGCATGACAAGGATCTCAACACTTGAACAAAACTAGATGCATAATGAATAAAATAAAATAAAATATAAAATAAAATAAAATAAACCAAGTACTTTAATCTCTTAAAAATTGCAAGGAATTTCTTTGCTGAACAATGGACAAAAATAAGACTCAAGGCATAACAGTTGGTAGTTCCTGAAAGTCTAGTGCCTAAACTCAATTGTTAGTCCCAACTAGGGTACATGCCAACGGGAAATTAGTAAATCTGTATTTTCTAAAGTGCATTAATTCAGTTAGTTTAATCTAACTTGGACTAACTTTTGCTAATTTCAGGAGTATCAAACAATAACTATCTCCTCACAAATCTTAGATCTTAGATTTGTGACTTTATCCATTAGTTCATTTCACTTTTTTTAAATCATATCTCTTATGCCAAGATAGAGATGTTAATTTGTCTCAAATAATCCTCTGATTCATAGCAATGAAGTTTAAAATGAATCTTTTTTTTTTCCATCTGTGGCTACTTTCTGATAATTTCCTTGCCAACATGGCTACAACCATGTCAATGAGTCAGTGCAAGCCATCCTGGCAATGCATTTCAAGAAGTAACTATTTCCTCAGGTGTTAATTGTTGTGAATTACAATTGTTTCAGAACTGCTATGTAAAACATCAGTTTTGATATCATTTTAACCAATGCGATTAATTCATTTTTTAAAAAAAAAGGAAGGAAGGAAAGAAAGAAGGAACTGGAGGAAGTGAAGGAAGTGAAAACAGATTGTTATTTTCAAAGAGGAATTTTCAAAGCAAAGTTCGTGGATTAGAGTAACTCTTTTTTCCCACAAATTTACTACCACGTTTTTAAGCATTTGTCCTTGAAGATATCCTGGGAGCAGAGGACTTCAAGTTGAATGGATTTGTGTGCAAATGCCCATATCAATATAAAAAAAAAAATGGTTTGTACAATGTTAAACACGGTCCTCAGAGGTAAGCTAATTAGTAAACTAGAGAGTTTTAAAACTCTCAAGTGCCATCTTTGAACTCAAAAAGACATCTACTAATGAAGTCCCCAGTGGGTTGATAGTCTGAATTTGGCAGTTCTTACACCACTCTAGCAGAATTTCAATGATGACGTTACAAAGACAGCAGCACAGAAAGTTGGAGTTAAAGGTGGGATGGAGGCACAAGAGCTTTTGCAAGATTTTACTGTGACTATTCATTGACAGTGGTTCAAACTGTAGGTTGGAGATGAGTGGTATAAACACTTCATTTGCTGAAAAGAGGGCAAAGAGAAAAAGCAGGATTATAAGTAGATGAAGTACATGAGTGATGTGAACTAGTTCTTGATAAAATATTTAAACTCTCAGTAACATGACAAGATAGATTTTACTTTCCTCTAAAATTCTATCAGTGATGACACAGGCATCCTTTGAAAATGTTTTAGACATCTTTCACTATATGCTGGAAACGTTTGCAATGATCTTCTTTTTTTGTGTGCATGTGCGTGTATGCACGCATGCATGCTATGTGCCTTCAGGTCATTTCTGACTTATGGTGACTCTACGGCAAACCCGTCATGGAGTATTCTTGGCTACGTTTGTCACAAAGGGTTTGCCATCACCTTCCTCTGAGGCTGAGAGAGTACGACTTGTCCTGAGTCACCAACTGGGTTTCCATGGCCAAACCCTGTTTAACAGAATCTAGGCCAACAATCAAAACAGTACACCATCAGGCTCTCTTTCTCTTTGACTTACGACTAAATTCAAGTTGTAGTCCTAAGTAAACCAGACTTAGCAATCCATTGAGGATCATGTAGAAGGGTGTGCTGGTGAGTCAAGAGGTGACAAATGCCAGAAATAAATAAACCAACAGAATCAACATTTTCATGGAGAGTCAAGATTTATGTCAATCTCACTGATGCAATAGGTATGCTCCAATGGTGGACTAGCAATTGGATTTAGGCTACAATTAGCACCTTAACATTATGTGTGACTAATTTGTACAGTCCTATATTCTATTATCTGAATGGAAAAGATTGAAACATATATGAACCTACCACACTGATATCAGTGATTCTTAAAGGTTCTTAACTTTAGCTAGAACAGGCCCAACATTTTGTTATTTTGCTATTAAAGAAAACTTTAAAAAAAAAAAGGATTTAAAAAGTATCTGGTGGGAAGATCACTTTTTTATACTCAATCACTTTGGATGGAATAAAAAACAAGAAAAGCATTCAAATCCACTTATTAATCATAAGAAGAATATATAATTCAATGAAAGGGGGAAAAACAGGGAACAAACATATGGTTTCAGCCAATGGAAACAATATTTTATTTTTTAAATCTATTTTAACTATTTTTCACTAACCACATAAGAGGTACATGCAACTAGATGATTCCCAATCATGTTTTAACATTTCAGACAAATAACTATATTAGTCTGATTCAGCAGGAACAGCAAAGAGTCCTTGGGCACCTCAAAATTAATAAAATTAGTGCCAAGGGATTTTTTCCACATATTTAAAACCTATGACATATCCAGATGTGTATAGTACTATGATATATTATTTTTTTAGCCTTACTACTAGTCATCAACAATATTTTAATCCATTATTAAAAGGTCAGTTTTAAGCATTTAAAATTATTTCTTAAAAGCTGGAAAACTAAACAGTCTTTAGCCAGTAGCTAAGTAACCACAGACACAGTGCCTGGTAGAAGTCTCTGGGAGCAGCATTCTATGGGTGAGAAGCTACCACTGAAAAAGCCTTTTCTTCAGGAGCCATTTGCTATGCCTGCCTCAGCAGGGCATGTAAAGAAAGATCTCTGAGGTGGACATCACAAATCTGTAAAGCAGATAGGAACTTGTGAGAGGAGATGGTTCAAATAATCTGGTGCCATGTTTTTAACACCAGGGTGAGCAGCCGCGGGGAATTTTCTGCCCCTTGGACCTTTGGCACACATATTTCCAAAAATGCCCCCCCCAAAAAAAAACCCCACGAGTGATTAAAAATTCATTTCTCATTTGGAAAAAAATTGAGTTTTTAAAGTTAAGAACAAGAGAGGCCTAGAGAAGTCTAACAGCCAGTCTTGGAGGCTTCCAAACAAGGGAGTTCACCTTTTTTTTTTCTCTTTCTGCCAGAAAAGGAGTAATCTAGGGGAATCATGTGTTACAAAAATAGCTGTGAGGGACTCATAAAGTCCATTTGCCCACCCTTCTGTTAAGACCCTCCAAAATGGCCATGCTGGCTGGAGGACTGTGACTGTTATAGTCCAAAAAGAAACTTTTCCTAACTGTGTTCAAAATTAATGCTTTAAATTGGGCTCAGAAACAGTTGAGAAGCCCATGCAAACAACAAAGCACTGGTGTAATGTGTAACTGTACTGTGCAGAATTGGCAAATATATTAATTGTCAGATATATTTAATTGGTATAAAATAAAAATTATATACAGGAAGACCTGAGTTAATGGCCAGGTTGTAAAAAATAAGAAGCTGAGAGAAGAGGAAATCCCTCCTGCTGTGTACATTTCCTATAGAAACACAAACAAGGTAAAGTCATAAAACCAGCTATTAACTCTCTCTGGCACCTACTTGTTGCAAACTCTAAAACACAAGGAGTTTTACTGGTTCTGACAGCTCTGGCTCATGAAAACAGGAAGATTCCCACTGAATCTATAATTGTCTTATCGTCCCACCTGTGACTTCTTCCTTGTCCCCAATCACACAGCCATAAAAACCTTTGGTCACCTACATGTTAAAATCATCAACATGTTTCCTTCACACATTAATTCATTCTGGCCACTTTGTTCACCCTGAAAATTTCATTGTTCGTCCAGGCAGAGTCATCAACACCTTATGTCTCCCGGGCAGATTTTGGGGTATAAAGGGACCTCAATTTTGGGTTCCCACACAGCATTTTCAGTCTCAGGGATCCACTTTATCACTCTGCTTTTTGAACAGTGCTGTCCATTATTTTGTCCTTCTCTGCTTCTCTTTCGATGGTAAATATAACCCAATCCCTTTCTGTCTCCTGTATCCATTTTCCTCCCTTTCTTTTCAGTTAGCATTGCATGATTGCTTGTGTGTGTGACTATTTTGTATGTGTGCATCTATATTTTCCCGAATAAAACACATTTAAATTAAACTATAAGTCTTCTGGCTGGTCTCTTCTGAGTAACCTCATAGAACATAGGTGGCAGATCTTGCTAAATTACTCCCCTTTAGCAGGCCTCCTATTTTTGAGCTGATTATTCCCTGTTATTGAATCAAGGTACTGGCCTCACTGGTGGGCCCTTGTGGCACTAACATTTTGGGGTAACAAATGGATGAATCAGGTTTCCAGTATGGGTGACTGCCAGAGAATGGACAACTGAAGCAAAGCTATCGCTTTCAAGGTGAGGGCACATTATGTTTATCAACCAACAGTGATAAAAGCCAAGCTGTGCCCCCACTGACTACCAGGACAGTGAAGCCATTAAACTACATCCCTGACCCTCTAGGGAATATGTTACCCTCTCCAGAATAGGCTTCAAACTAATTACTAAGAAAAATGAATCACCTGCTACTTCTTTCTCATTTAGGCTGAGTTGCAACTGCCAGCCAATCAAGTATTACACTATCCAGAAACTTCTCAGGACAACAGTTACTTCATAGGAATTTGATGGGAAAGAAGAGAAAACAGAGCTAGTTATCTCCTGCATAAAGAGGACACCTCAGTCCAGACCCCTATGTGACCTTTCTCCCAGAAGCTTCATCCAGATGTTGAGGACCACAGGAGAAAGAATGGAATTTGGTGGGACCTCAAAGCATACCTTTATTTAGTAAGTACATATAATAACAAAAAAATCTTATTCAGATATAAACTACTCAGTGTGAAACTCTGCACAGAAATCTTGTAATCAACTTAATCTTGGCAGCAAAGTCTTTTATCTGAAGCGATATAACTCACTGCTTAATAAGATGGCATGGTTTATTTCAACTAAGCCAGCACAGTTGGCAATATTGCCCACATTATTTAATAAGCACCATATTTTCTTTTTTTAAATTTTAAAAACTTTATTCCTTAAAAAAAAAAATATACAAATTACATAGTGATACTAATACACAAAATATATAACATACTAATACACAATACACAATTAATACAAAACAACATATTTAAATATACATAATCTCATTCAAATAAAATTCAACACATATTACTTATTCCACCGCTTATTCAATGGCTTTTCCACACACTTCTGACTTCGGCATTGAAGATTGTTTCATTATTTACTTACATATTCGGTCATCATATCTTTTAGCTTTCCTCCTTATCCCAGAACTTCTTTATTCAATAATCCATAATCACCATATTACTATCATACCCTGAGTTTTTAAAATATTGAAATAACTTATCCCATTGCTTTACATACTTCTCTTTATTTTCTCCATTTACTATATATGTCAACTTATCCATTTGTATTAAACCATATAATTTCATTTCCCAATCCTCTATTGTGGGTATTATTTCTCCTTCCATTTATATGCCAATACCATTCTTGCTGCTGTTGTCATATAAAATAATTGCCTTCCCACCTTTTCCTCTAAATCTTTTTCTAACATTGATAATAAATAAATCTCTGGTCTCATAACAAATCGTATATCCAATATCTTTTCAATTTGATTATGAATTTTTTTCCAAAATTGTTTTACTATTTTACATGTCCACCAGAGATGATAAAAAGATCCTATCTCTTCTTTGCACTTCCAACATTTGTTTGAACATCCACTTGTCATCCTAGCTAATTTTTGGGGAGTAAGATACCATCTGTAAAACATCTTGTACAAATTTTCCTTAATATCTTGACATTTTGTTATTTTTACTACTTTCTTCCAAAAATTTTCCCATTGTTCCATTGAAATAGGGTGAGAGAAATTCTGGGCCCATTTCACCATTGGTATTTTAACTGTTTCATCTTCTGTATACCATTTTAATAAAATTTTGTATATAAAGAGATTGTTTTTGGCTTGTCTGAATATAATATCATATTTAATTCTTCTTCTTTCTTTTGATATCCATTAATTTTAATATCCTTCCTCAATATTCCTCTTATTTGATTATACAACAACCAATGGCATTTTATTCCCGTTTCCAACATTTCTTCCTGTGTTTTAATTGTAATTTGCTGTCGTTGTAAATTTATCATATCCTCATATATAATCCATTTATCAAATAAAATATTCTCTTTTTTATAATAAGCCTCATGTGGCGAAACCCACTTCGGCGTATTGATACAAGCCCTCATACAATATTTTCTCCATACTTTTATTAAAGCAGATCTTAAATAATGTTTATTAAAATCCTTATTATTTTTCCCTCTATTAAACCATAAATAATAATGCCAACCCGAACCTAACCCTTCTCCTTCTAAGTTTAACATTTTCGCATCACCTAATTTAATCCATTTTTGAATCCAATTTAATCCACAGGCATGAAAATACAAAGATAAATTTGGTAAAGATAAACCTCCCCTTTCTTTCGCATCCTCTAACAATTTCATTCTCACCCTTGGTTTTTTCCCCCCCCAAAAAAATTTTAATATCTCCTTTTGCCAAACTTTAATAACTTTCTCATTTTGAATAATTGGTATATTCTGAAACAAAAATATCAGTTTTGGAAGTACAGTTGTTTTAACTACAGCAATCCTCCCTAACCAAGATAAATTTAAATTATTCCAATTCTTTAAATCCTTAGATATATTTTTCCAAACTTTCAAATAATTATTTTTAAAAAGATCAGAAGTCTTATTTGTAAAGATTATTCCCAGATACTTAGTCTTTGATGTTAATGTAAAACCAGTGCTATTTACTATAATTTTCTTCTCCGATTCTAACATATTTTTCGTCAATATCATAGATTTTTCTTTATTAATTTTTAATCCTGAATTTTTCCCAAAATTATTCAAAATATTTTTCAATATTTCTGTATCTCCTTTCCGATATTCTAAAGTTATCATCAGATCATCAGCAAATGCTCTTATCTTAATCTTGTACTCTAATTCCTTTGATTCCTTCATGACTTCTAATTTTCCTTATTAAGACATCAGTAACTAATAAAAATAATAATGGGGATAATGGACATCCTTGACGAGTTCCTCTCTGTATTTCAAATTTACCAATATTACTACCATTAACTAATACATTTGCGAATTGTGTAGAGTATATAGTTTTAATCCAATCAGTAAATTCCACACCTATACTCATCCTTTGACACACTTTAAACAAAAATTCCCAGCTCACCGTGTCGAAAGCTTTCTCAATATCTAAAAAAAAAACCATTAATTTCTTTTGATGATGCCTTTCACATAATTCTATAATATTTATTATATTCCGTATATTATCTTTTATTTGTCTCCCAGGAATAAATCCTGCTTGATCTTCTAATATTATTTCTTTTAATACCACTTTCAATCTACTAGCTAAAATAGACGTGAATAATTTATAATCCGTATTTAAAAGAGAAATTGGACAATAATTTTTGATATCTAAGGGATCTTTTCCTTCTTTATAAATTAAAGTTATATTAGCTTCCCTCCATGAGTCTGGAATTTTCCCTTTCAATCCTTCATTCATTAATGTTTGTAAAATAGGAGCAAGTTCATCTTGGAAGATCTTATAAAATTGATTAATATACCCATCTGGGCCCGGTGCTTTTCCCTTTTTTGCTTCTTGAATTGCAGTTATTACTTCTGTTATTGTAATTGGTTTATTTAATTTCTCTCTCTGTTTCTCTGTTAATATCGGTAAATCTTGTTGTAATATATATTCTTCTAATACTTCTTTTCTCATCTCTTGACTTTTATATAAAGACTTATAATAATTTATCACTATTTTCTTTATTTGCTGTGCATCTGTATATATCGTCTCTCCACTTCTTAATTTCGTAATTAGTGTCTTTTCCTTTCTTTTTTTTATTTTATATGATAGCCATTTACCTGCTTTATTCGCCCATTCAAAATAATACCGTTTCATATATAATAGCTTCTCATTCACTTCCATTTCTAAATGTACATCTATTTGCTTCCGTAATATTTTTATTTCTCTTTGTATTTGTAAATTCCGTGGGTCCTTATTCAAGATTTCTTCTTTCCTCCTTAATTCATCATTCATTTTTTGAAACTTCTCTCTTCTCTTTTTATTTTTCCATGCATTATATTGTATAAAATAACCCCTCAACACCGCTTTTGCCGCATCCCATACTGTCGCTAAATAAGCACCATATTTTCATATGTTAGCATGCTTTCTTTTCTTTTCACTCTCAACTTAGGCTGATGATTAAAATTAACTAGCTTCTGGGGACAAATGCATCATATCAGATTTAGTAGAGGGAGGCAGATTTCTTAACAGTATACTTTCCACTCATGGAGCAGAGGGTAAAGTATAAGAAAAAGTGGACTACTGGTGTGAGATGGAAGAAAGGATGCCACTTTGAAACTGCAAAGCTGGAAAACTTTCTCATTGCTTTTTATCTTCCACCCACCCCACCATGAATGGTACTTGTCTGAGGAGAGTGACTGGGCCAAGATTACCCAGTGAATTTCATAGCTGAGTTCGGATCTGGACACTAATCTTCTTCGTCCTAATGTGATATCACATTAATGACCTTCAAAATGCTTTCCTCTTCACTGCTAAGTAGCAGAACACTTGCAGAAAGAATGCAAACCAAGAAAAACAAGATTTTGTTTGTTGTCATGTATCCTATCTAGAAGTCACTGTAGGAGATTTTTGTTTCTGAAGAGACGGGTAAAAATGCATTTAAGATTATATTAATTAGATAATAAGAGTAACTTTCTGGTTCCATTGTTATGAATCATATTATTGAATAGTAAAGTGCAAGAAACTTATAGTGCAAGAAACACCTGGTTGTATTCTTTTCTCTGTGTCACTTCACAGTGATTTTGGTTCCTCTGAGTTTCCCTCTGAAAGGACATACACAAAGGGCAATTTTAACTAAAATCCCATTGATTTTACAGGAGACAGACATGCAGCCAGAGGCACCAAATACATACTACATTTTCCCATTGAAATCTGTGGGACTTTAAACTTTACAGTTTTGTCTGGAGAATGCCCAAAATAGGCACGGTATTTATCAGTCCGACACCTGATAATGATAAAACTCTTTTTTTTTGCACTTGCCTGAAGAAACTCAATAGGTCTCCACTTCCCTTTGTATTCCCCCTCCTGAAATTCAGCCCACTAGAAGTATTCAGCTTCATCTTTCTTCAACAAACAATAAGATCAGGTCACAGAGTCAAAAAAAGTAAGAAAAAGCAAATCAGATTTCCCTTATCCTCTTGAGTGAGACTCTTGTCTCTCCACATCTTTTGATGGCACTTCACACTACTTTGGTCTCCTAAGTTAAAAATGGGGCATTTTTGACAGTCCTTTGGTAGGAACAGAACAAAGTAGAAAATACTTTCTGCCTGATTGAGATATGGATAATTAGGACCCCAGAGCTCAGGAGAGTTGCACCTTTCATGGTATTTGTTGATCCAATAAAGGAAGGGTCAGGGGGTGGAGGGCAGAGATGATTTTTGTTGCTGATGATGATCTTAAAAACTGTCCTGCTGACATGTCAATACTGTTATTTGCCAGTTGGGACTCGCTTCAAATAAATACTTCAGCTTTTTCTGAGTTTTGCAGCTTCACGCAGTGTTATTTGTATTTAGTGAACAATGTAATTGAATGATTGCAGGGGGTGGAGAAACAGCTGAAAGTGTGAAAGAATTGTCCAGGGAAGAGAGAGAAAAATGAAGCCAAATATTTCATTTCTCTTTGCTATAAACTAAAATCCCATCATTATAGCAGAGCGGGAGGGGCCTTCTATTAAGAGAGTCAGATAAATCTCATTCTGCCATTATAAGTGGGAAGCAGTAGCATCTACAGCTTTTACTCAGAAAATGGCTCAGCAGATTGTTCTGAAACTTAGAAGTTTTGAAAAAGCCAGTTTGAGGATGGTCCATGCTGATTTTGTGGTAAGAAAGTATAAAAAAAATCTAATTGTAGGAGGTTAAATTTTACTGCATGAACTCCAGCAGTTTGACTAGTATTCCTGTTTTTTGTTTTTGTTTTTTCTGCTTCATCGATTTGCTGTGGTTGGTTTGTTAGTTTATTGAATTTATATCCTGCCTTTCCAGTAAAGATAGGAGTGAAGATAGAACATAGGGATATTGAAAGAACAGATTTAAAACATGAAACAAGATCAACTATTAAAAGAGAAATCAACGGAATTTTTAGAAAAGATATCATTAAGAAAAGTGGATTGTACAAGCAGTAAGAAGCCCTGCCAACAGCTGTGTTTTGTTTTGTTTTTCACATAACAGAGTTATGCTTTAACTGCCATGACTGCATCTTGTATATAGAATCCTGAGATCTGCAGTTTAGGAAGGAGCATCTAGAATTCATAGCCAGAGAGCTCTGGTGTCTTCCCAGACTACAGCCCTGCAATTCTGTAGGGTATTGCCATAGTAATTAAGTTAGCATATAGCATTATAACGATGTAGTCTTGAAGAGCCCCCGATCAGCTGCGAAAAACCATCCTGAATAAACTTGACCAGTTAACTCCTCTGTTTACACTTCATCGTTTCAGAACTGGCCTGCTGTTTTTGGCCTGTAGTTTTTTAAACTTTAATTAATTAATTAATTAATTAATTAATTAATTAATTAATTGGTGGTCTTTAATTTTTGGACCATTTCATCCTAGGGATCCCAGTCAGACTCATCAGTCATGCTTACTAGAAATGTGTGGTTTCTGTGTAGCATGTAGTGAGCCTTACAGGCTAGTAGCCAGATGAGGGAGGTGTTACCCCCAAAGTGTGGGGAACCTTGAGGTCCTCTAACAGTACCCATGCCTGCATGAAAAGGTGGGGAACTATAGCTCGGAAGGGAGGCCTGAGACAGGTGGGGTAACCTTACAGGATCTTTTCACCAGTGTATACCAGTGCTAATTGCAGGGCACTAGTTGGGAATTTTTTTAAAAAGTCTTTATTGGAGGAAATTCACAAACATGCAAATAATCAAACAGTCTTATGACCCATACCAGGCTAGTGAAGGTAAAGAAGAGACATGTTGCATAGCTAGAGTTTGGGATGAAATAGGCAATAGTTACAGTTCCTGAAGCACCAGAAGATCGGGGTGAGCCATCAGCTTTTGGATTCTAGCAGTTTCATTTGCTATTGTTTCTTAGGCTTGGGTACTTTACAGAACCATCTAAAATTCATCAGGTTAAGTTTTCCAATTGATTCTCCTAAACTTATGACCTGGTCATGTTGAAGCCCTTTGTTCTAGTTTCAAGAAGCTTCCAGCCAGACTCCTTTAATTTCCACACAACGTTTCAACCATAAGTGCAAGATTTATATTTTATTTCATGCCTATTAAACAACATTTATAGCTGATCATACCATATCACAGATTGGGAGTGTATGACATGGTAACAATGGAAATACAGTGGGAGTGGGCATAGCTGATAACCAGGGAAATGAGAGAAAATATGGGGAACAGGTCCAATCAACTCTATGTCCAAAGACACAGGCCCTTTCTGCAGCTTACCTCTGCCCTAGCGATGTCCAGCAATGATGGCAGCGGCAACTCTTCCAGAAAGGGAACGCAATAGAGTGCCCCCGCTTCAGACTGGCTACCTGCAGGATCCAGGAAGTGCAATGACCACACCTCTTCCTGCCACAACACAGCCGGGTACTGTCCCAGGCTGTGCTGGGGTAGGAAGTGCAGCTATTGCACTTCGAGGATTTCTGCAAGCAAGGTAAGTGTGGGCATGTAGCAGGAGGGCAGTGTGATTGCCAGTCATTGATGGGGAAAACCTGTCAATGATCTGCAGCACGATTCTACCAGCTGGGGACAGGAGAAGGATGGAACCAGGATGATGTCATGCATAAACATCGTCCCAGCCCTGTCCTTCTCCCATCCTCATGGTGGATTGGGTGCGTCGAGTGGAAAGGGCCACAGTGAAACCATTCAAGTGTTTGTAGTTATCCTTCTCAATGTTGTACTTGTCCAGATTTCCCCAGATTTCTCCATTCCTACCGCAACTCCCTCTTAGCTTCTGACAAATGAAGCGTGTGTGTGCACAAAACTACAAGACAGACATCACAGAAGCTAGATAGGCTGGGTCAGTCTCATTCAGGCACAGTCTGTTAGTGAAAACATGGTTGAATGGTGCATTATGTCTGATCTTGAAAGCTCTTTTTTCTGCCTTCATCATGTTACTAAATGGAAATGTTATTTAGGAAATCTAAATACAGCAAGGCATTCTATGGTGTGGTTAATTCTAGGTTCACCACTACCTTAGAACTGAATACCTGCCAGCTGCAAGTAGTAGACCAAGTTCCTAACTTCCATTGTTTACATTAATAGGCTCCTGGAGTCTGTGTTTTGCTTTTTATGACATATTGTAAACTGTGACATAAGAAAATGTCCTCAAAATACATGTTAGGAGCAATATAATCTGACACACATTCAAGAGTAAGCTTTTGAATCTTGTTTGGTATCTTATAATTCCATTACCACTGGTACCAATTTCCTACTCTTTGTAGCACTGGGATCACTGATGAGAGTAGGGTTAGGGAAAGGGCACCCCATTTTGCTGCTGCCAGTGCTCATCCTTGCTGTTCACCAAATAAACTGCAGTTGTTGCTATGGTCCCTTTTTTAACCTTTTAATCTCACCTGTCATCCCATTAGAAGCAAAAGCAAGGAAAAAGGAGTATTCTAAGTGGAAGCATCCCATTTATGGAGCCACCTCTGAGATGACACTGGTTCTTCCCTCACTATCCAACAATTCAAACAAAGGCTGAAGGCATTTTTATTTGTTCAGGCATCTGGATCTTCATGCTTAGTGCATTTAAGTGTGGTCCTAGTGTTACCCTAAAAGATGGGGATCTTGAGGTCCAACCAGCAGTACCAGCATCTTCTTAGGACTTGGGGAATTGTTAGCTCAAAGGAGGTCTGTGAGAAGAGGGTAATGGCAGGATCTTTTCACCTATGTATACCAGTACTGACTGTAGAAGGGATTCCACTTAAAAGTTAACAGAGTATTTTATTGACAATCAAAAGGAGGAATCTTGTCACAATTTTTTATTGCAACATAGATTACTCTTGGGAACTGCAGGAAACATCATCCTGCTGCATCCCAAATGCCAGCTGCACAGAGCTCTGTCACTCAGAGCAGCCGCTGGCTGCTAAGGTACATTTTAGGGATCAAGTCAAGAGACAATATTTAGCTTTGCCCTAAGTCATCAAAGCAGATCTCAGCCATCCTTTTTGAAATGTAATGATGTTTGAATAATTTGATCAATTGTGTTTTTCATTATCAAATGTTCAGCTTTATCTTGTTTTAGCCTTGTTGTAAGTTTCTTTGGGTCCTATGCTGGGAGAAAGGTAGGATACATAAATAAAATAAAATAATAAATTACTAAGTAAATATACCATAACATTGCCACTGCAGCAGCCACAGCAATTAATTCTACAAGAATAGTCCTTGGCTCTGGGAATCTGAGAACAAGACCATACCTCGAGCATGGGATGATGGCTCAATCGCAGCCTGCTCAAATTCCAGCAATGGAAGATGAAAAAGATCCAAAGGATTTCTTTTGAGGGGCCAAAAGAACTAGCCAAACAGAGGATTTCAATACGCTGTTATCTTTTCTTCATGATGTGAATGCTGTTACTTTTTACTCTGTCTAAATGGGTACAGATCAAAGTTATCATACAGAAACCTAAAAGCTTTGCTTTGAAAGAGATACGTAACCCCAAATACTTCAAGAAATAGCATATTATGTGACCAAAGTTACTTGTGAGCTATATTGTGGATGAACAGTTTAATCTCAAGGAAAAAGAATAGAAAAGGTATGTGGGTGGTGGAGAGATGAGCATTAGAAAAGGGAACAAAATTCTTCAAATCTTCACCTTTCATGTCAGAAAATAGACAGTACACAGACAGCATACAATTGTGTGAGGCTCGATAGAGAAATGATATTTAGTCAGCCAATAATGTTTCCATTTGTATTGCTTTTATTTAGTACTTGCTTAGCAGTGTAATGTTCAAAGGCCTTCTGAAGGTAAATGATCCAAAGTCATTTTTCTCCATTTTTAAGGGCCATATGCACAATAGTGTCTGTGGAAGTAAATTGTATGTACAATTGGACATGGTTTCTGTGTTGGTATTTAGTAAATAATGAGATAGTGATTATAGAATTAAGTCACCATGTATCATATCGAAACAGGCTGGTCATGATTGCATTATGGACCATAGGCTGCGAACCCTCTTACCTGCTGCCTCAGAAGATTGCTTCTGTCAGCTTTGGCATTGCCACTCACATCTTCCACAGGGCAAAGTGTGGGTTGGATTAATTCTTCTTAGTCTCCATGCAGAAATTGAAAGTACACTGTTAGGAATAAACGGTTTCTTATAATTTAATGCCTTCTCTCCAAAATGAAGTTGTAACTAAGTTTCATTATGTTTTTAACTAAACAAGGTACAGCTTTCCTGATTTTGACATTTAACAATGACCATTAGTGTTGCTTTTGTAGTTATGGGCTGTGGTTGTACCAGAAGATAAAGGCCAAACAGGAAGCCAGTGCTATATTTTAAAAGCTATAACTATAATGGTAACTGCAGTCACGCCTCCACATTCACTAGGGTTAGGGGCACAGGACTCCTGTGAAAATGAAAAAAACATAAACAACTCTAAACCCTCCTAAACCATATTTAACACACAAAAAAGTATGATCACCGTATTCAATCCACTGTGGATTCCTTTGAGGCATCAGGGTTCCTTCACAAGGCAGAAGTGGGTGGCTGGTGGGGCTTACTGTCACCTCAACTGCTGCCCCACACTATTTTTAAGAGGGACTTACAAGCCTTGGCAGTTTATCAGTCTCACAAGGCTTGCAGTCCCCATTAAAAATGGCATAGGGAGGCAGCAGAGGTGACAGCAAACAATCCATCAGTATTCAAATCTGCAAAAGTGAAACCCACAAATGTGGAGGGCTGATTGTAACTTTAATTGTTAGCTAATCACTTGTAAGAAGTCATCTCCCATTACACCTTCCCAAATAAGGAGTCAAATGCATAACACCCCTTTTCTTACACTGTGCCTAACCAAGCAGGAAATGATCTGTATCTTTGCCCAGCATGATTAGAGGACTATGTCTGATTATCCATAGATTATTTTGTTTGTTACTTTTCAAGTAAATGAGTGACATCTTTGATGGAAGATCTTTAGTAATGTTGAAGACAGTCATCTTTGAAATCTCTGAAATGAGTTTATTCTGTTCTGAGCCCCTGCACTGCCCTCTTGAAACTACTTTGATACTTAGCTATGATTTATCCTCTCATATTTTCATTTCCTGCACCTTCAAACATTCACAGCTCATTAGAACTTCTGAGTTCTGTCTAGTTCATAAACAAAGCCTTGTATTGTTATCATCATGACCTAATTAAAATATAGATAATGTGAGAGTTTTATTGCATCTCATAAAGTTTCTTCAGCTGCAAGGTTAAGAAAAAAAATTACCATGCCAGCTTCAACTAATCATACTTTTCACTATTTCGCTGTTGTAAATTAACCTAACACAAACAATGCTTAAATAATGCCACTGTAAGCAATGAAGGCTAGCCTATTGAAAAAATAATTAGAAAGGGGCAAACACACCTTTTTTCTTTCATTTATATCTAGCCACAAATAAACAGCTTCCTTAGTGACAGATGAACATTGTTTGGAGGTACAAAAAGTGCTTCCAAAAAGGTCAAATTTTAGAGTGTAGGCATCTCCTTTAATACTTGGTAAAGTGCCTAGCACATTTGATGATGTTGCAGGCCACCTGCTGTATATGCAGGGGTTCCATTCCAGGAACCCCTGTGTTAAACAAAAAACATGTGCATCATGTCATAATGGATGCAACATGCACAGTCCTGCAGCTATGAGGGTACACTCCTGTCACACCCATTGACTATAATGAGAGTGATGCTTCACATGACCTCACATTTGTACATGCAGAGCTTGTGCCGGAAGAACGTGCAAATAACAGTAAACGCTCACGATCAAAGCTCAAGCTTTGGAACATGTTTGTAAGAAAAGCTAAGCCCAAAACCCAGCACATTTCTGGACTATGGCCATTTCCGCACGGGCTTAAAGAAACAGTGCAGAGCATCCTCCAGAGAGGACATCTGCACCTGGGAGCGGACTGGGTCAGACCTACTTACTGTAGATCTGCACCTCAGCCTGCTCCCGAACAACTCGAAGTGGTCGTCCATCATGCTTTTGAAAGACCGCTTGAAAGAGGTCTTTCAAAAGCACGGAGCACGCCACTCCATTCCCGTGCTCCAGTGCAGATTTGCACATAAGCCTGCAATCTGCCGGGGGGGGATGCTTTAGGCTGGCGAGCTTCAGCGGTTGGTGGAGAGCCTCCACCAACCAGAAGCCACCATTTTCATCTCCGGAGTAGTGCGGAGCAGCGGCCACACACTGCTCTGGACCAGCCTGGACCCAAGCGTCGAGCCCAAAGGTCCGGTAAGTACCGGCATGGGGCGATTCCGTCGCTCTGTGCGAAAATGGCCTATATTATGTTGGGACACCACTTATATCCATCCAGTTAACTTACTCTTGGAGCAGGTGGGGATGTAAGCCCCAGGAGGGGTTCCCTGGAGACTAGAGAAAGTTTATGATCCTCTCCTATGCCAGTATTTATCCATATTGAGCAGCATACTTCCCCTGGTTGGGTGTATCAGATTAGCAATTATCATTGTTATATTAAAAAAAATGGCAGGGCCCAAATTTAGAGGCATTTAAATTTGGCCCATAATGCAGTGTGGGTTCCAGTCTCCAAAATTTCACATAGCCTCCTCCCTCCACCACAGCACCACTTACTTACTTAAATGACCTCAATTCCTACCTTTAAGTCCCACCAATGTACACAGGAACGTTAACCCCATGTTTAAATAATGGCCACTGAAATTACTGATAATAACAGGAGCTTAGTCATTTCTCTAAATTATATTTCCACCTAATTCCCAAGTGCCACTATTATCTGGGCTCTGGCTCCTCACTCCCATTTCATGCCCTAAATGCAAATTGAACTCATACATATACCTTCTCGGTTTTAAACATAGCAAGTGAGATCATATTGACAGAATCCAATTGTTCATTCAGCCGCAGAGATTGTTGGGGACATAAGCCAAAAAAAAAAAAAACCAAACGAACCACAACAGGCCAAAGTTAAGTTGAAATATCATTCTTCAGTAATGGTGACTGCTACACCGGAAAGCTCCTTTGGCTCTGTGTGGCACTAAATAAGCCTAATTAAAGGCAAGCTCTTGTTTAGATTATCCCAACCTTTTCAAAATGACAAGGCCTAAAGCTTACATGCCTAAGGAGGTTTTGTTACTGTTAATTTCAAAATTACGCATGCTGTCCTTGTCAAAATGTGTTCCTTTACAGCATGAGTTATTGGCTTGGGAAAGAACATGGTACTTAGCACACTGAAAGACAACACGGGAATGTAAATTACATTTAAAAGAAGTGCAATATATATTTCAGGGACAGAGACAGCTTATTTGCTAATTCCTGACAAGTAGACTTCAGTTAAACACCAAACTGGATTTGGCTATTGATTTTTCTCTGGACCAAATCAAACGTTACAGGAGACAGGGAGCTGCTAACCCTCCATATTTTTTATCTCTCTTTCTCACTCTCTCCCTAGTGTTATCTAAAATCAACAATACAAAATGTGACTCTTTCATACTCCAGGTTGAATATTCCTGATCCAAAATGCTTGAAACCAGTGGTATTTCGGATTTTGGATTTTTTCAGATTTTAGAATATTTGTATATCCATAATGATATTATACTCCATTCTTTTGACCCAGAGCTCCATTCTTTCATCAGTTCTTCTCCTCTCACCCTCTTCCTGTAGGGAAGAAACATGACAGAATTGTATAGGCTCGAATAGGAACCCATGTACAGATACACTACTTGCAAACTCTCTGAGCGAGCTTGGCACCATTTTTTCCCCTCTCAGCTCGCTTGGGACCACATACACATGCAAGCTACTTGCAAAGAGAGCTGAGAGGAAGGAAAAGGTGCCATCACGGCAGCTTAGAGACTTTGCAAACAGTGTGCACATGTATGTGAGCACAGTCCCAATAGAACTCCTGTAATTCTCTCATGTTTCCTACTGGAAGAAGACTGGGTCCCACTTTTTATAAGTTCTGGATTTTGGAGCATTTCAGATTTTCAGATAAGGAATACTCAACTTGTATTTGTTACTTTGCCTCTTTTTTACATCATTTGCTTGTGTGGGGAGACAAATGACATGAGTTAAATGTCAGAAGGAAGACAAACAGATCAGTGGCACCCCATCTCCCTTCAAATGTGCTGTTTGGCTCTACAACGCAGCTCTGAGTTCAAATCTTAATTTTGATGTATCATAGGAAATGTAAAGCATCATCAACTGCAAAAAGCTACTGTGCTCAAAAGATTTCTCCCTCCAAAGCCATGTGTTAATAAAGATGGCATCCAAATATCACAAAGAATGCTTTATTTTAGAGAAAGGATAAAGATGTTTTCAACTCGGTATTAAAGTATATTTCAGTCTTTTATAAAGTGTGTGGGTATGTGTTCAACATATTTTAAACATCTGTTTCCTAGACATCAAATAGTAGGTTTGCAAATCACATAACAGTGATTTAACAACAGATAATTCAATGAGGAACAGAATACTCAAATAAATCTCAAACATCTTCCTGTTGCTCTATTCACTGAGTTACAAGATAATTAACATCAGCATACTACACCTTCATGTTTCAGGTAGGAAAAAAATGAATAGTTGTTAAATAAGAGTTCATTTTGTACATCAAAAGGACTTTTTTGCTATAATACATTTTTGCATAAAAGTGAAAGAATTAGACATTAGCTTCTTTAGAACACTGGCTTTTTTAAAAAAAAGTTGCAGATTTGGTTGGCAAAAAAGTCTCTAAGACAAAGGTGTGATACAGATGAAGTATGTTACCCTGTCCTGGGACAGTGGAAATATTTCAGAGCAATACTTAATCTATACTGTCTTTCTATTGATAAACATAGCACTTGAGCTTACTTGCTCAAATGACAACTTTTGTCTCCAATTTGAATGTTTCTCTGTTTCTCAGTTCTGCTGTCTTTTTAAAAAAAATGAAGTCCTAGGCCAAAACTATATGTGCACCTTTAGTTGACACTCAAATGTGATAGAAGAGAGAAGGAAAGTATACAAGGTGATTTGAAATTGCCAAATGAGAAACTGCATGCCACTAAACAAACTAGGGGCAACATTGTTCTTACAGTCAAAAAGATCTTAAAACATTGATTGCACTGGTGACAATGATACATTTTTTAAGACAGCTCTTTTAGAGCAGGAGTTGCTATCAGCTTTGTGAATCAGTAGCATTTGTGCACAGACCCTCCAAACCTCTGAAAACCACTTCCATATAAATCCTGTCTCAGTGGCCAACCATACTTTAGGTGATCCCATCAGCCTTTAATAGTTCTTTTCACAATCATGTAATCCAGTGCTTGGGAATTTGTGTTCTTTCAGATGTTGTTGAATTACAAATCCCATCAGCTCTAATCAAGCTGGCCTAAGAACAGGGATGATGGGAAAAGTTCATTGACATCTGGGTAGCCAGAGGTTACCTATTTTAGTCTCTCACCTTTCTGAATGCCACACTGTCCATTTGATTCCCAAATCAGGACTGTCCTTAGGTGCCTACCTAAGCCATGCCACTGCTTTCCTCACTGCTGTACGGACTGATAATTATCGCCTCATCCCTGAAAGTCTTCTGTCCACACTTTCCTCCCTTTTCCTTCAGATAGTTCTTGTGTGTCTGTGTGACTGTTTGGATCTTTGCATGCTTGTGGAAACCTTTTCAATATATTTAATTTTTGAATCTCTGGCTGATTCTTTCCTGCATGACCCTGTAAACATAGGTGGAAAGATCTTGATAAGTTACCCCACCCCCAGCAGGCCTCCTGACTTTGAGCTAATTATTCTCCACTTTAGAACAGAGGTACTGGCATCACTGGTGGGCCCTTATGGCAGCCATGTTTTGGAGTAACAGTTCTAAATGGTCTACTTAGAAGCAAGACCCAATGAGTTTCCAAGTACATGACTACAAGACTGAATCCACAAGTGTATTCCTTCCAAATAGGACTAGTTGCAATCCACAACTATTTCCTGGATCTGTTGCATTGCAATGCTGAGTTTCAGTTTGCTGATTTGTAGTGTCTTGTTTTTCCTTCTTCATAAAAGTAATATATTTTATTATTTAATTGATTAGGATGTTCCTTCCCAAGATCACAATAATTAGTGGCTAGGAAGAGATTTGTATCATTTTAATTCCTCTTTACAAATATGGATATTGGCTCTAATAATCCTGGTCTTGATTTCCTCCTCCCCTCCATGTTGTGTACCCACCAGTATACAAGTACTGAACCATGAAAGACAATAGCATTGTTTCCCTTCAGCCCCCACATATGCTACTTGGAAAAGGAAAGGGTTTCCTCATTTCTTCACACTATGCATCAGTATTCTCCTCCTTTCAGATATCCAGCATTAACAAGTCCCACCGAATTCAACAGACTTAGCTCAGGTAAGGCTATATAGCAGAAATGGACAACTAGGAACTTTTTGGACTGTAGCTCACTTATACCCTTATTATCAATCATGATGACTAGGGCTGGTGAGAATTATGGGTCAGAAACATCTGACAGGACACAGTAGTTCAAATTCAAATAATAGGATTACAGGCTAAGAAAAGTTAAAACAATGGATGACTATAATGACGAATAAAGATAGAATAAAGGAGAGATTGCACGGTACTAAGATGTTATGATTTAATTATATTCAGCTAGAGCAGTGGACTAGGACTTGGAAAAGCAATAACAAAGATTTTAGACAGTATACTAGATTTGAACAAATGATTACGCAAAGAGATGATATAGAAGAAAATGAAATATTGGAGGGTACCACAAGAGAAATATATAAAATATTGTCAAAAGATGAAGATGAATACCTTAGAAAAATATGGGAGGAAGAACTAGTGCAAAAAATAGATATTCAAGACTGGGGGGAAATCTAGAATCAGTGTCATTTAAAAAATTTATCCGTAAGGATAAAAGAGAATTATTACAAATCGGTTTGGAGATGGTACCTAACACCAGTAAGGTTAAACCATATAGACAAAAATCATTCAAGGTTATGTTGGAGGGGCTGCCAAGAGACTGGCACATATATCTATATGTGGTGGAATTGTGAAGGTGTACAGAAATTTTGGCAAATGGTGTTTAAAGAAATAAAAGAGATAACAGGAATTGATTTACAAATATGTCCGAGTATAGCGTTATTATCTATATTTGATAAGGTTAATTGTACCTGGACAATGAAGGAGTTAATTACAAATTTATTAACTGCAGCAAGGCTAATTATATGGAGAAAACGGAAAATTCAAGAAGATTTTCAAATAAAGGATTGGTATAAAGAAGTGTGGAAAATTGCAATCAATGATAAGTTAACATGTCGAATCAAGGTTAAAAAAGGGATAATGAAAAGAAATGACTTTGAAGCAATATGGAAAATATTTGTGGAAAAGGCTTTAGAAAAAGAGGGAAGTGTCACACCTCCACAAGAAGAATTACAATTTCGGAAAGCAGAGTAAGCTGAAATATAATTGTCTCTGGGAATGGGTTCACATTTAGGGTTAGAGTTTATGGTTAATAAAAGGATCATATATAGTATTAGCAATAGGTTAAATATAGTTGAAAAGAATAGATTTAAGAATGAAATTATTATAGCAATAATAAGTACAAGGAGAATGAGATTTAGATACATGAAATAAAAATATATAATCAATATGATATATAATATGTTGAATAAGTATACGATGATAAAGGATCTGGAGAGAAATAGTAATGTAAGCTATCTGTGTTGTGATTTTTCTGTTTTTCACATTTATGTTATTCACGTGGTGTTTTTGTTTTATTCTGTTATGTATTGTTCTTTTTTCTTTATAATAATAAAATAAAATAAAAAGAAAAGAAAAGCTTGAATATCTACAGTTCTGGTAAAGTGTTTTACAAAGGTTATCCACCAAAAGTAAGGCTGTTAAAGGGTAGTAACTGAAGGCAAAAGTGCTGACAGAGGAAAGCTCAACTGAATAACAAGTTATGGTTCTGTACTGAAAATCAGTGAGGGACAGCACTACTTTTTATGGTACTTGGCAGTGGATACCACACTTGTGATTAGACCAGCAGAAACCTATTCTTTTTGAGCTATTGGTAAGGGAGAAACCAAGAACTCCTAAGGCTATGGGCAGGCTACAGGGATATTTTGATACTCAAATGCAGTTGTGTAAACAGAAAAGAAAAGCATTTTGATGGCATCATATGGAGAATTTTAATATACAACCACCACCTGTGACAGAGCATTATGGTGTAAAATGCTGCTATTCAGCTTTCCAGGCATTCTGTTTCACTCATCTCCCTGAGATACACACAATTATCCTATTCCTCCCCTGCCCCAAAGAGTTAGCATTCTAATACCACAGAATTCACACTTACTACCAGGCTGGTTTTCTTGGTGGAAACCTAGTCCCTGGAGCAGCAGAAAACAAGCTTGCTCATTCTTCCATATGACACCCCTTCAAATATTTAAGCACAGCTATCATGTCCCTTCTTAACCCTCTCTTCTCGAGGTTAAACATACCCAGCTCCCTAAGCTACTCCTCATAGGACATTGTTTTTAGTCATCTATCCTTTTGGTGGCCCTCCTCTGGACATGTTCCAGCTTGTCAATATCCTTCCTGAACTGTGGTGGCCAGAACTAGACACAGTATTCCAAGTAGGGTCTGATGAAAGCAGAATAGAGTGGTACTATCACTTCCCTTGACTTAGACACTATACCTCTATTGATGCAGCCTAGAATTGCTTTGGCTTTTTTAGCTGCTGCATCACTCTGCTGACTCATTTTCAGCCTGTGGTCCACTAAGACTCCTAGATCCCTTTCACATGTACTATGGTGAAACCAGGTGTCATCTTTCCTACATCCATGCATTTCATTTTTTTCTGCCTATGTGTAGCATCTTACATTTCTCACTGTTAACATTCATTTTGTTAGTTCTGGCCTAGCTCTCTAATCTGTTAAGGTCACTTTGAATTCTGATCCTGTCCTCTGGAGTATTAGCTACCCCTCCTAATTTGGTATCATCTTCCAATTTGGTAAGAATGCCCTCTATTCCCTCATCCAAGTTATTGATAAATATGTTGAGTAGCACTGGGACCAAGACATAACTCTATGGTACCCCACTAGTCACTTCTGACCAAGATTAAGACAAGCCGTTGCTGAGCATCCTTTCGATTTGGTCAATCATAGAATAAGCGACAGTACACTAAGATGGGAATCTTGTAAGAAGTGAACTCTGGCATAACCTTCAGTTAAACCAACAAAGTACTTTTCAATTTTTTATGCAAAGAAATATCCAGTATCCACTCACTTAGAACCATGACCCTGGTGCACAAGGGCTGACCAAAACTCTCTGGCATAGCATCAGCACCACACCACCATCCCCCAACCACTATCCAATCATGAGAGTGTAAACATTGAAAGAATAAGTAGTCTCCTTGCTTGTCTAGGGGATGGGGGCTATATGTTCTGCACCAGGTGCACAACAGCACTGAGACAGCTTCCAGGTGCACCCCCATGGCCAACCTGTTTCTAGGGGTAGGCAAAACTGTATCAGGGAGCCTCTGGCTACATTTATGCACCCAGGAAAGAAGATGCAACCATCAGCCCCTGGACAAAGACATGTGGGCATGTCGTGATGGTTGTTCAGAGGCTGGAGGACTGTGTAGAGATTTCCAGTTTGCTAACAAGAGGCTGCACATTCAAAAAGAAACATCTTTCCAAAAACAAAACAATCCCTTCCATGCAATCATTATGCTCACTGTTGCTCAAAATGGGTTATAACACTTATCTGAACCCAAATCTGACCTACCAGATTGATTGCTACAAAGATCCCCCACAGTCCTGTGATTTATTTAGAATACTATCGTTGCTGCTAACAAACAGCATTCTACTATAAACAAGGTTTAATATTTTATTAATCTGCCCGGGCACCTGCTTCACTTGGACCCCAAGAACACAGAGAGAGGCCAAATAGAAAAACACCTACTGGTTCCATTACCAGTCTCAGCATGTCAATGATGCCATTTGTTCTGAGGCTGTAGGCTCACAGTCAACATATACAGGCTCCTGTCCGCATGATCCAGCACACCACATTTTTGAGGATATTGGATTATGAACCTATACACATGTGAGTGTAGGCATGGAAGCTCCATGTGCCAGTAGTACATTTGAATGTGGAGAGTTTAAGGAGGTCAAGTCTAATTTCAGTCCATGTCAGTTACAAATGTTTCCATTCCTAATGCTGCTCTCATCTGTTTCTAAGTTAATTTGGCAGATTTTTTCCCTTTAAAACATTTTTTAAAAAAACAAAAAAAGAGAGTCACATTAAACATTTTTTTTACCATACTGTGTTCCAAAAAGTACATTTCTAAATGCATGCTGTCTCAAACTATGCATTTCTAAATAGGTTTTTTATCTTAAACTGTACAAATGTATATGCACTTGGGTAAATATTTTGAGTTGTTATCTGCATTACAACATCTAGATAAGTGTGAAATCTGAAAGATAACTATTTTGATCCAAACATTAGTCCAGAAGGAGCAGATAAGGTAAGATCAAGATGGCTCTGGGGTGTATTTCATGTTCAGACAAAACAGTATGCTGATTTATACCTTGCTAGGTGTTCCCAATACCTCATGTTTTGTATTTATTGATTACTGACAATTTTATAATAATTTTGCTGTTACTGGACATGCTTTTCCATTTTCTTCCATACAAAATTTGCATGAGTGTTGTTAGCTTAATCTGTTTCATGCATAAAGAATCAGGAATTAGCTCTTGTTTTTCCTTCTCTCATTATAAATTGCTATTATTATTATTATTATTGTTTCAAAGTGCTGGGTAGCACTTTGAAACAATAATTCTGCATTTTATATTGATCTGCTGTCTTCTTCTAGTTATGCTTTTTAAAAAAAATAAAATCCTACTTCTTAAAACTCTAACTAATAAATATAGAATAAATACAGAATAAACCACAAATGTAAAATGCCACCCAGAAGTGCTTTACCTATAAGAATACAATAGTCTTGTTAGATCAGAACAAGGCCTTGCCTAGCAGTGTCCACTTTAAAGGAAGTGTCCATGGAGATGAACCTACTTAAGGACGTAGGTTCAGTACTTTGGATAGCTCATCTAAAGTTCTTTTTTAAAAAAACACTCAGAGTAGATTCATTGCTCCACTGACATAGAAGCCACCAGCTGCCACTTAACAGTACATAGAGATAGAGAATTTGATAGCACATCCAATCAAGGGCCCTTTCAGACTACATAGTTATAGCACTGTGATTCTACTTTAACTCTCAAGGCAACATCCTGTAGTCTCTTGTGGTTTGTAATACGGCATGGTAGTAGAAGTCTCTGGCTGAGAATTCTAAATACCCTTCCATAAACTACAAATTCCAAGATTTCATAGGAGGTTGCCATAGGAGTTAAACTGGAACCATAATGCTACAATTGTATAGTGCAAAATAGCTCCCTTTCCAGTATCATATGATGCTGCACAGTCACCTAAGAGCCAGTTGATAATACAGATTGCAGCACATCTCTTCAGTTCCATGGCCAACTGTATTAGTGCAGAACTGCTCAGGGTACTGAGAAATGTTAACTCTTGGGCAGGACTAAATGTGCATTTACCTAGTATGTACCAGGGTAACTGAAGTCATTCATACTACAAAACTTTCTTCTTTAGATGTCTTCTTGATTTCATTCTCCATTTCAATATCATCTCATGAGTTTTGGATAGTGGCTTGGACAATATGCCTCAACACCAGAATTAGAAAGTGGCTGGTGGTTCCCTTACACCTGAAAAAAAAAGTTACTGTGTTTACTAGTTATCTTTTGTAGTAAGTAATTCCAAGCTGGCATGGAATTTCAGCCATGGCTGTGATTCATGACTTTTCACTTGGATGAGAATGGGTAGTCAGCTTGATATTCATTACTCTGTTTATTTGCTGCCTCAATATAGCCAACAGAAAGGCAAAAGGTTACATGGGTGTCTCCCTCATACTGCAGCCAACAGCAAGGGAGGGAAATGCAGACAGAAAGAATACTCAGCCAAGGAAGAACTTTGAGACCCACAGACAACATGCATAGCACTGAAGACTCTTATTAGTTGGAAATATTAAAAAACAAAAATAAAAGTTGGCCTGCTGTTTCCCCTTTTTCCCAGCCCTGAATGAGAGAGAGAGCGAAAGAATCTGGCAGGTAGAGACAAGGGATGTGGACTGCGGAGAGGTCTATAGATTGCTGTTCCTACTGCTACCAGTAAAAAGAGAAAGAGGGAGAGGGGTTCAGTTTTGGAAAAGGGGAGGGGTGATGGAGGGCTGCCATTCCAAGCTGACTGCCAAAAACAGTAACATGAGAGTGCATATATACTGGCTAGTCATCAGAAATGAGTTTTGGGACAGTCTGGAGAAGCAGGCAAGCAGTGCTTCTCTTCTCAGGCATAAGATGTAGAGAAAGAATTTGGATGTGAGATAGTACTGCATGCAAGGACAATGCGCCCCCACCGCCCAGGTGACAACGGGTAAAGGGGGGGCCCCTTTTGCCGTCCTCCCGCAAGAGGAGAGCACCAGTGGGAGGAGGTGGGGCTTTGAGGCACTATTTGGGCTGCCCCGCCTCCCCTCGGCCTCTTTTCTCCGGATCGTTGTGAGCAGGAGGGAGGACGCTGCCCTGTGGTCTAGGCCAGCCACGTGGTCTGCCTGGAAGGCCATTGTTCGGCAGTCTGGGAAGCAACTGGGGGAGTTGGCCGTGCGCCTCCTGCTCCTCCGCCTCCGTTTCTTCCTCCTGCTCGCCTTTCCCTCCGGTGGCGATGTCGGCAGGAGCTGTGGCTGGCCTTGTAGGCTGGCCACGTGGCGCGGTCGGGAGGCCTTCGTTCGAGGGTAGCTGCTGGCGGCTGCTTCAGCGGCCGCCCCAGCTCCATTCCTCCCGTCTGCCGGCCTTCTTCTTCTTGGACGGCGATGACGGTGGAAACAGCGGGCCCCCCGTAGGCCGGCTACATGGCTGGCCGCGAGGCCTTTGTTCACAGTGGTTGGTGGCCCCCTTTGGGGCCGCCCAGGTAAGAGGGTTGTCTTTGGCTCGCCGGGGGGCGGGAGGTCCGCGCGAGGCCGGGGCGGCTGATGGGGACTAGCCTCTGGGTTGTGAGTGGGGCCATGCCCCGGGCGAGCTTCAGTTGGGACGCTGCTCCACTGCTCCGCCGCTTGGCCGACCATGTGGTTGGCCTGGGGATCCTTGGTGAAAGGGGGGCGTTGGGGAACTAGTGGGAGACAGTTACTGTGGCCATACCACCCTGAACGCACCCGATCTCGGCTGGCCTCGGATGCTAAGCAGGGTCGGGCCTGGTTAGGACTTGGGTGGGAGGCCGCTGGGGAATACCGGGTGCGCTAGGCTTCCATCTAATACTTGGGATATTTTAACTGGGAACTGTGTCGTTTCCTTCATTTTCTGCTATCTTTAGCAGCCAGTGGGCTTTGGGGTGACCAGACAGTAGGGGTTCATGGTAGGGCTGGAGGCAACTTCTCCGGTACGCCGGGCTGGGCTGGGCGGAGGGTGCCAACAGGTCAGAGAGTGCTCCCGCTGTCCATGTACGCCTATGGCCATACCACCCTGAACACGCCCGATCTCGGAAGCTAAGCAGGGTTGGGCCTGGTTAGTACTTGGATGGGAGATCGCCGGGGAATGCCGGGTGCTGTAGGCTTAGCATCTTTCCTTCCTCAGCCCCCACCTTTCACTGGCTCTCTCGCCCTCTACCTCCATTGCAAAAAAAAAAAAAAAAAGTATGGCTGTGAGCATTATGGAACTTGAATTGCCATGGGGCCAGGTAAATTAATTCTCCCACTGTTAGAGGTAGTGGGAGCGATGCCTGATACTCTGAATGGCCACGGTAAGGCTTCCATCGCTAGGTGAAGAGATATTAGTTACGTACAGAGGTTTGGGGCTGCAATGTGGCTCATAAAAACAAAGAAGGCATTGGCTATTAACTTGAATCATTGACATTTAACGAGTTCTGCTAACACTGGGCATTTTCCTCTTTAGCTTATGACTTTCCGGTCTACAGTTACTGGAATGCTGATAGGTGTTGGGGAGTATAGAATTGTAGTTGAATAAACAACCTCTCCAAGTTCCACTGTAGATTGAGGTATACTTACTCCCCAACTTGATGCCCCCGATGTTATTAGACTGCAATTCCTATTACCCCCAAATAAAAGGTGCACATCTGTAAAGGGTTGTAAGCACCTCTCTCTCCTTTTAAACTAATACTTGTTTGAAGGGAGAAGTTTTTATGGATTGTGGGGTTATTTGAGTAATCAAATTCATCGTTGTTTGTTCCTAACTCTATCTCTCTTAGTTTTCAGCGTTAACTGCTCCCAAATAAGCTATTGGAGGAAGGAAGACAGAACCACAGACCAACACAGCTACCCGTGTGGCCTAGGAGCCAGTTCTTCCCACCTTGATGTCTGGTGCAAGAGGATGTGACTGGCGGAGCGTGATTTTAAAACTGCAGTGGGAGTGGAGTTAAACCAGAAGTAATTCAAGGCTGCAAAGGCCCTTTAGTCATTTTAAGTTGGCTTGGAGGAGCTGATATATTCTCCTGGTGTTGAAGTTCAGGGAGCTGGACTCTAGTCCTTCAAGTTGCTGGCATTTCCACAACATCCTACATCCATAGATGGTTGGGGTTGTGTGCCTTCGGGTTTTTTTGGCTTGCAGCGACCCTGGGGTGAGTGAACCTTGGTGGTGGAAGCCCTGGTCTTCCATCGTCCCAGTCCCGTGCTCACAGAGGTTATAGCGTTGGGCTGTGGGTATGGAGACCGGGGCTTGACTTGCCATTAAGCCATGGAGGCCCATCGGGTGACCATGGCCGACCATCTCTCTTAGCCCTTATGGGCAGGGGAAAATCCTCCTAAAAATCCTAAAATCCTAAAATCCTATAATCCTGAAATCGGGGGCAGTTTGAGGACACGAGGAGCAACCTGCAGATATGAAAATGGGTGGTTCATAAATAAAAGCAAAAGAACCGAGATTTCTTTATGATTTTCTTTTGGCATAACCTCTTCATACGGAGCATTGCGGTTCCAGTTCTGGGAGAGGCTGTACTAACCCTCCAAACACCACTTTTGTATTAGATCCCTTCTGGTAGCAATATTTTAATAACAGGACAGTACGTTAATTTATTTTGAAACCGTATGTCATGCATTTTCTCCTTCTTAACTTTTCCATTGTTCACAATGTGTTCCTTGTTAACTCTCTCTGACAGACTTCAGTAAGTATATTAGCTGTCCTTTCATTGAAGTAATTTATAACACTTGAAGAACTTATCTCAGAGCGAAAGAGCGGGTTCTGGGGGTTAGATTATACCCTATTATTGCTTTATATTGTTACCTATATCGGCCCAATTCCTGTTAGTTCTCCCGCTGTCTACTTGAAATCAGCTGTATCCACCTTACATTTCCTTCACGAAGCGGTGGAAATAGATAATTGGTTCTTGCGGGTGAAGTATGATGACACAAGAACAAGGCCTTGTGTAATGTTCAAGGCAGATCTATGAAATGCTGTTACAAAATGATAGGAATTAGTCAAACTTTTCTAATTCCAGTTTTTTGTTTTTGCTTCTCATGAATAGTCCGAGCTGCAGAACAATTTGTTACTAGTACTTTGGCTTTGGTCGACTTAACTTGTCAAGCGTAGTTTTATTGATAGTTTTATTACAGTCCTCCTTACACATCTGCAGGTTCGACCTTTGTGAATCTGATTAATGCAAATTGTGTGGGTGCCTTCTCCCGGTCTCTCCTTCCCACTGGCTTGCCTGGGCTCCAGTTACAGTACTGGACACGACAGATTGGAAAACTAAGGTTACAACATTTCATATCCTTTTGACGAGGATTACCTATGAGAGAATAAATTATTGGGCACTGGTGGTTATATATTAGTCATTTATATTTTCTCGGTGTTGAAGAATGCCTCACATCAGTTTGAAAATGCTGAACTTTCTTATCTGCCTTTTCCCAGGACAATACAAACAGTCTTGTTTGTTTCCTTGTAGTGTGTTTGGGGGCAGAATTAGCATAACATGGAGGGTCTAGTGCTCCTCTGCATGTGAGGCTCTGTTCCTCACCCAGTAGCTTTTGGTGCAATTTTGGCGCATTGAGGGTGAGTTGGTGGTTCAGAGCAAGGGGGACGGGCCTGGGACTTGACCTGGGGTGAGGGGCAGTTAACCCTTCACATAAAAGATTGGGGGTGGATTGGGCCAAGCAGGGCACGGGGGTTATGTGGGCAAATTTCTGATACCGCTTTACGCTCTGTCAGGGAGCTGAGGGCTTACATCGTATTAAAACTGAGAAACATTCATTTCGTGCAGGCCGAGCTTCCGTTGCAGCTCTGATGGTAGATGGAAATGGAAGACCATGGCGTGCCGGTGCTTTGTCAGGCCGGCTCATCAGTTACACTGTCAGGCCGACTCACCAGTTACAATATGTTTGGTTTCATTTCAGATCATTCTGTCCTGAATGTGAGGAGACGAGTGCGGAGCTGTGGTCACAGTTTCATCTTTTGGGCAGAGCGGTGGCTTTGTGATGGCCAATCTGGCACTCACGTGGGAGTTGGTGACCAAGCCTCGCTCCGAGGGAGTGGCAAGAGAGGCATTCACTAGTATGGCTTGTTGCCTACGCTGTCTGGGGAGAGCTGTGGGCCTCCACTGATGGGTTGGTCATTCACCTGGGTGGTAATACCTTGGTAAAGGCTTAATCTTTGGGTTGAGCGGCGGGCTATGATTGCCATGTGGCACGCATTGAGATACAGTGGCCGGGCCTCGCTCCAATGGATGGGCAAGAGAAGCATTTGTTGGCATGGCTTGTTGCCTACAGTGATTGGGGAGAGCCGTTGGCCTCTGCAGATGTGCTGGTTATTCACCTGGGTGGTAACGACCTGGGGCTTTTAAAAGGACAGGCCTCGATCATATAGGCCATTCGCGATATGTGGCTTTTCTAAATACTCGGTCTGGTGTTCGCATTACTTAGTCGGCAAGATTTAAAATTGCAAATTAATTAAAAAAAAATTAAACTAAAATTAAGTTAAACATGATTGAATAAATAAAGAAGTGAATAAATTGCAGTTCGCTCGTAGGAGAGTGAACAAGGAAACCTCCAATGTTGGTGACAGGGCTTGGGTTGATACATTCATCACTGTGACATTGGCTTTGCTAAACCTGAGCTGTATAGATCACGTGGGGTTCACTGGGACCTGAGGGCAATGAAATCTTTCCGTGGATTTGCAGCAGGAGCTGGAAGCCATCCCGTGTGGGGTTTGGGGGGATAAGGACTAAACGGACGATTGCCCTTATCCATGGCCGGTAAGGAGGGGGGGTCTATGGGTTCGGGGTATCCTTGGCACCCTTTGGTGTAGGATAATGTCTATCCTTGAGGAGGGCCCGGGACTAGCCCTCACTGGCTTGCGCCCGGGGGACTCGGGCTCAGGCTCACCTTCCAGACAAGGGCTGGCCAAGGTCTTGATCCACCTTCTGCGATTGGCTTTGGGCCCGGTATCTCGCCCTACGGGCTAAGGAAGATGGGCGGGAGCTGCTCTTTCCCTAGTCCACCCATGCTGTTGACCCCCCCTTTTTAGGATAGAAGTTCAAGATCAAGTTCAAGTTCAAGTTCAAGTTAATTGCCATTGTATGTTAATTAGGCATATTAATAAATTGCCCTATTAAACCCAAGCGCTGTGCGTGGTCTCCTCATTTCGTGGGTTGGGCGGCAAATAATTTCATAGTTTCCCTGCCAAGGAAGGAGAAAAATATTTCTGCATACTTTCTCACTGTCTTCTCCCATGTCAAAGTATTCTGTTGGATTATTGTGCACAGAAGTACCATATTTTTGTTCAGAAAACCCATGTATATTTGGGGCAGATCTCTTCCCCTCACCAGCACATTCAGAATGTTTGAATACATACAGAAAAGTCTCAAGGTGAGTTAAATTTAACTTAGTGAATTACCTTTCTGGAATGCAGTAAAGAGTAACTATCTGTTCAGTGATCAGAGTGAGGATTAATGTAACTAGTGCTTAGTTTCACTAGTAAGCACTAGCCAAAACTAAATTACTATTATTGTTCTCAAATTGATTCGAGGGGGAAATGTCCCTTTCAAAACTTCCTTGACAAAATGTCACTGTCCCAATATTCCCTTCTCTATCCTTTGTACAAAGATACTGTAACTCTGTCCCACTGGTTTTCTGCCTTTCACAAGTTTTCCATTGTGCCCACTAAACCTCTGATTGCATTTCAAACCATCAGCTTCTCTGTCTTGACTTGGGGGCTTCTGATATTAACATGTAGTCATCTGTCACCAAACATTTCTGGTTTGTATCTCTCCAAACTTCAGTGATGTTATGTGTGTTTTTCCCATATATCCCTTTGTACTCACTGCCTATTCACTGATTGTCTACTCTCTCCCGCTTGGGATAATCAAGAACATTTTCACTCTCATTCCTTGGAGATACTTCATCTGATCTGAATGCTTACCAGCCAATCTTGACTTTCCTGTCAAGAGCTATGAGGAAAATCACTTATTTCATTCTCGCATGCAAGAACAAAACATTTTTTTTTTCTCCCTGTTAGCCTACTGGGCTACATTATGAGAATTTTCATGCATTTTTCAGTCTTTTGTTATTTGCATTTTGGGACTTCTTTGGGAAAAAAATCCACCCTGGTTTGTGCAAAAAACATTGGCCAAGATTCTAGATCAGCTTAAGTATACTTAGCTAAGTAGTGTCTCCTGGCTCAAACCTCCACCCCAAACCTTGATATACTTGATATATATCAGCCACTGGTGTGACATGGTCTGTTCTCCTGTTGTTTGGGATGCCACAGACTGATGTTTCCACACATTTCCCACAAGCAATCTCTGATGTGACTCCATGTCATAATTCCTCCTTGTGATGGAGATCACTGGTGGGAAAGCATGGAAACATCAGTCTGTTGCATCTCAGTCAACAGGAGAACAGACCCCCATCACTCACAGCAGCTGCTGCCTTATAAGACAGGATTGGGGGACTTTTAGAATTCCCATGTATTCCCTAAACTGTTGAATATGTAGGTGATTGTGAATACAAATCAGCTATGAATGTGTACCTGCAATCATGAATTCCAGTTATTATTCTTATTTTTTAAAAAGATTTTTGCATGGGGGGGCAAAACCCAATATTTTCGACACAAATGACTTTTTCACAGAAAGTTATGACATGAAAAAGCTCATGTTGGTTTGTCATGTTTTTAGAGGATGTCATTGTGTGTGAAGATTTCCCTCCCATGGATGAGAAAATGTGTTTGCATTTTTTACACCCCTAGCACAAAGATCAGTTCAAAATTTGCTCTGTTGACTTCTTGATCTTTAATATTAAGCATCAGTGACCTGGTTCTATTTCAGTTCAAGTAGAGCTCTTTAATACAAACTCATCTCATCCCAGAAAGTTTCCCAATGCCTAACAAAGCAAAAGCCCTGCTCCTTAACACAATAATTTCCCCTGACCTCCTAAGCTCTGCAACTCTAACTGAGTCTGAATTTACCATATAACTTGCAAGTTCTGGATTTCAGCTTCCTGTCTAGTAACCTATGTATTACTTCTCTCATGGCAAAATTATATTTTCCCACATCACTGGTGCTATTGTGCAAAATGACCACTGACTCCTCCCCAACACTATCTACCAGCCTACCCAGATGGAGCATGCCCTCTACAATCTTTGACCAAGTAGACAGTTTACTATGTGGTCAACATAACCAGAACAACACATCACTCTGTTTTTCTTAAGACCAAAAGTAGGTACTATTAGGAACTTCAACCTCCTCCAAACCAGACGCATATCCTCAGTAAAAAAGATAATTCCTCTTGTAGGAAATGGGTTCTTTCTAAAGGATCATTTCTGTTTTCCTCTGAGTAAGGGATAATCATCATCCATGACACAAAGACCTCTTAACAGCCAAGAAGCCATTTCACTGGAAGCAGGAAACTGTCCCCAGAAACAGTGTCCACACTCCCAGAGTAGGTTTAGTTTTCAAGGACTTAGCTTCTGGCACACAATACACTTTGCTGTCCCCCATCAGCCTCAGCTGATGACTAATAAAGTAAACCAATGTGTTAAAGTGGGTGGTCCAGTGGGAGAGGACAGGCCAGAGACATGGTTCCAACTCACTTGTAAGTGCATTTGATGGCTATGGGCAAAAAACTTCAGCTTCCTATCTACGAAATAGGAATACTAATAAACTGATTTCTAGTACTCCTCCAAGAATGAAAAGAAGCAGCTGCAAATTGTTCTTCCAAAAGATATGCTACATCAATAGTAATAATCAAATCTTCCCTTTCAATCTATTGCTATTATGAAGCCTGAATTCCCCAAATGGTACAATCTACTGGAGCTAGTAGCCTGTAAACCATTTGTTTCATTCCATCTTAATTTGTTTTGCTAAGTTAACACATTTTATGCAGAGTTTTCTTTCTTTCTTCTTTACTTCAATACAACAATCAATACTTTTCCTAGTCACTCTTTTTATTTGCTGCTTCAGTTATTCTGGCTTGTCATCTGTTTTAATAAAAACTTTGTTTCATTTCAGAGGCTCAGCTCTCAGCATTTACAAATGGTGAAGCTGATTCTCACCTCAGTTCTCTTTTAAATTAAGCACCAGTGTGAACAAACTCTATGCTGGATCCTTGGGGTATTTATCTGGTGATTCCTAAAACTACCATCCATTTCCAATAGAGTATCCATCCCAATCAACACACTGGAATTTAGTTCTGAGTAACTAAGCATAAAATCATACCGTATAGCTGTTTTAAACATATGTAAGGCTGAAATCCACATCTACAATGGAGTAAGACTCATTAAAAATTGTGGCCTTCTTTTTCTGAGTAAACATGCATGCAATTGCACAGGTAATCAAGGTTATAGGTTTGTCTTCCTTTTTGCATATCTCATGTCTGTTACTTGAAAAGATTATGTTATTAGCACTGAGAAGCTTGACAGCATTTCAGTCATGTATCTAATTCCCCTAGTCTCAAGACAATTTGGATAACTAGTACCCACCAAATAGTGCTTCTGATGGTCCCTGCTTCATGTTACCTAATATCAGTTCATGGAAACAGCCCACTCAGATAAGCCATATAATGCAGAAGAAGCTCACCCAAAAGTATGGCATCTTTTCCATGAACAGGAATATCATGTCATATGATTTTTATTATTTGTAGGAAAGGGAGAGACAAATTTGTAGGAGTTCATATGCTGGGGTTTACTGGCCCTGGCAGTGGTTGCATCCACTCTCAAAGGCCATTTCTGCACTAGAATGTTACAGTGCTATTATTCCCCTTTCAATGTCCTATGGAATGCTGGGGTTTGCCATTTAGGGAGGGACATTTAGAATTCTCAGCCAGCGAGCTCTTTGACCTCAGTAAACTACAAATCCCAGAATTCCACAGCGTGTTGAAAGTGGAACAATAGCGCTATAACAGTCTAATGTGGAAATGGCCAAAGACAAGGAAACACGATTAACAGAAACGCTCTAGTTCCAAGAAATATATAGTAATCCCTTTCAGCTACATATAGATAATGAATGTGCATAGAGGAGAAAAGAACAGCACTGTGGTAAGCATCAACCTGACCTATGCATATTCATTTCCATACTTAAGGCCATTCAACAAAGCTTGTAGATCATATACACATGTAGACAATGCTACATGCAGTTATCAGCTCTGTAATGGCATATGTGTAAAATGTCCATGCATAGTCTCATTTCAGATGTGGAAGAAAATGTGCATTGGTCAGTGTCAGAGCTACTGTGATCCATCCAATCTTCCCATCAGCATCCATTGGTTAGAATCCTGTTAGTGACATATGCAGATATGCCATCCCATTACACCTGCATATGTGCTTTTTAGATTATTGAGGAAGGAAGTGATTAGCACCTTCTTCCACAACAACCCTCCAGCACAACGAACATTTCCCACATTAGAGTGTGCCCCCAAAACCAATCAGTGTCTGGGAAAAACAGGGTCACCCAGGGAGCTGGGACAAGAGAAAAGCCATCATCCTTCTGGATTTTTAGCAAGGGCACATAACTATGTTGGAGACCCAGGAGAAGGACATCTTCCCTTCTGTGTGTGGAACCATAGCTTGATGCTACCTGGGCACTTCTTTCTCTGATTGTGAAGTGGCAATGGGGGTGCACTCCAGCATGGGAAGATTCAGTTGCATTGGAATGGAAAGGACAGAGGGTAGAACATGGCACATCTACTAAGCTGATATACGTTCTCAGCCATTATCTCCATATGACATGCATGAAAGGCGCTGATACATTTTCTTTGGGGCTAGTAAGTTTATCTGTTAATTCACATACAAGACTGTAGATCAACAAGTAATTTAAAAGCAAAGCAATATTTCTTCCACCTTAAGCCTTGAAGATAATAAAGAACAGAAATAGAAAGAGCGGAAGCCAGAATTTCCTCTTCTTTAAAAGGAGGGGGGATAACACAGACAAACAGTTACCCCATTAGCTTTCACAGTAGAAACAGATAATGAAGACAGATGTAGAGGAAACAAAGTTCAATTTACCTACCATGAATTCTTTTTAAAAAAGAAAGAAGGAAAACTCAAAGTAAGCAAAAGAGTATTTTGTTGGAGGGCACTCATTAATCAAGGATCAGGCAAATTTTTAAGGCAGAGGAAATTATCCTCACATTAATTAGTAACCTGCTAAAAACAACAAAGCAACAACAATTTACCCAAATGAATAACAATCATAAGAACAACATTACAATCCACTTGGATAATTTTAAAATCCCCCTGCAATGATTACACATTCTACTCAGGGCTCACAATGCTCACTGGAGCTCAGTAATATTTCAAGTTGAAGGGTGAAGTGTAAAGAATGCATAACATTATCTTATCAGTTTAATGGTACTTTTGAGTCTTTAACTGGAATGAATAAATTAAAAAAAATGTTTGGTGCATAAATTATATTCCTCAATGAGGCCAAAGGAAAAGTCATCGGTTTTCACCAAAAAATGTAATCACAGAACAAGCAAAATGGGAATTTATTAAAAATTGAGTGGCTTTTGCTATTTGCTAACTTGTGAAAAGACTCAAAATGGTCATTGGGACTTAGCCCTGGAAGAGAGATAGCCCAGAATCCTTTTGGTGCCATACACATGTCTTAGTTCCCTTACACATGCAGTTGTACTTTTGGGGCCTTATGCAACAAGTGTATTCAGATTCAGACTGTGTAAGCAGAGTTCCACAAACCTGACAATTTCACATTGGCTTAAATCCAGTTGTTAGTCTTGATTAGCACAGAATGATTGAATCAGTTGGATTACCTATCTGTTGACACATCAGTTCTACAATTGACTGAACAGATCCACTCTCGTTGGAACGAACCCAACAGCATTCCAACCATGCACTTGAACATTCTTTGATGATGCTTAACTATTTATCTTTGCCCTTATTGTACCACTTTATTGACCAGAGTTGCAGCAACAGCCACTGTGCACTCCCCATTGCACAACAGGATAATAATCAACCACATTGGCAGATGCATAATTGGTTACACACTGTTGGTATTTGAGGGTGGAACAGCACTACTGCCATGTAACTGCATGAGCATAGATTTACATCCTGCAAGCATGATGTATAATTTCAGCTATAGTGTTGGATCAAGACGTAGCCATACTTAAGAGTAAATCCACTGAGATCAACTGGATGTATGTTCATCATGACTAATTTTGCCATCTGTTGAGAATGCTTTGATGGTGTATTCCTGTATGGCAGAGGGTTGGACTCAATAGCCCTTGTGGTCACTTCAAACTCTATAATTCTATGATTCTATTTAAGTCCCATTGATATCAGTGGGTCTACCCTAAGAGCGATTGTCCAGATCCAACCCATAATTGCATTTACCACCAACACACACAAATACACACACTGTTTGAGGCAGTGGTTGGAGATGCTTGGGATGACTGCATCCCAATATAATCTGGGACAAATCTGGATGGCTGAAGCTGTCTTGAAAGGTCAGCAGATCAGTGGGATAATGGAATCAGTCTTCCTAACAAGAGCTGCTCATTATACAACATTTGCATAATACATTCAAGCAAATCATAGGAGTAGAACAGAATGAAACATTTGGCCACGGTGGATTTTTTTATATATACTGAGACTGTTTGTGCAAACCAAGAAAGAGCCCTGGCTTCAGATCTGCACACTCTCTATGGCCCCAATTAATTAGCCAGCTAAAATGAAGAGGGGGAGGGAGATAGCTGTCCAAGTTCTTCCTGTAATTATGAAAGCCCCTACTGTCAAGTTCTCTCAGTTCGCTACACCGCATGCATCATTAGTGCTCAAATTCCTTCATAAACGACTTTGCCCATCTGCACCTAGTAATCAGGTGCTCTCACATTCAGTAATTGTTATGTGCAACCATTTATACTTTTGAATGAATGACAGCCTGTACACATTGCCTGAGGAGAAGTAGCTGAGTCTGTCAGTGGCTACGGTATTGATTATGTTAAATAAGCTTTCTGGGTAAACACCTAAGGGAGGAACAACCTAGATGTTTTGAGAAAAAGAGCCACTGACAGATCCAACACGTGGATGTTTCCACAAGGAGCAGCAACATGCTTTTATTTTCAATGGAGCCTTGTTAGAAAGAATACAGGGGTTTCAGGCTGCAAATCCTTTCAGAGAAATTTAACTCCATACCCTTAAGGAAGGAACAGCATTAATGGGGCTGTATTTCCCTCCAAATGGCATTCTTGGAATTTAGATAAGTATTTTTAGGCAAGAGAAGAAAAGATGAATCCATCATATCAATGTATTTCAATTCTACTAGCCTCTGGCTATTCTCCTCTGGCAAGAAGAAACAAGCAACATTTTGTATTTTGCAGTGTTGCCAGATTATGAACGTGAAATCTGTGCTTTGTTTCAGAGCCTAAGCATGCTCAGATTTCATTTAGAGTTCTTGTGAAGGCAGAAGTAGCAAGGGAAAGAAATATGAAGATTATCCTCTCCAACAACTTCCCTGTTAGCTCACAACAGAAGTATAAACCATGTTATCTCAAGACATTGCTTTGACTACTATTTCTAGACCTTTGGCCTTCCAAATGTTTCAGATATCAACTCCTAGAATCTCTGACCACTGGCCATCCTGACTAGGGCTTTGGGAAATTGAAGTCCAAAACATTGCCTTACAGGAGCATACCTTCCCTATGTGATGTGTATGTTGAACTAAGGACAGGGAGAAAATGATTCACTCAACCATGAACCTCATTAAATTACTTGGGCTCTTCTGAGAATAAAATTGGGAGGGGCCAGGAAGAATCATGCTTTAACTTTTGGGGATTTAACTCTTTGCCCAGTTCCAACTATGGAGAAGAAAAGGGGAACCTTCACTCTCCAAGGAGTGGAGAGCGAGATACAAACTTAGGCCATTTCCGCACTACACTGTTATAGTGCTATTATTCCACTTTCAACATCCTATGGAATCCTGGGATTTTCAGTTTATGGAGAAGCATTTAGCATTCTCAGCCAGAGAGCTGTTTGGCCTCAGTAAACTACAAACCTCAGAATTCCACAGGATGTTGGAAGGGGAATAATAGCACTATAACAGTATAGTGTGGAAATGGCCCTGGACCAGGTTCCTTCATCAGTATCTTTGTAACTACAAAGGCAGAGTTCTATTCATAGAAATGGCTAGTGATGCCCACCCAAACCTACTTTCACAGCCTACCAGAGTCCCAGCTGAAGAGTTTCTGAGGTACCAGAGACTGGAGCACTGGGAAATGATATCCACAACGCTCTCAGTCATGAGGTACTTTGAGAAAAAGCAGCTGGAGAGACTTCTTGGGTCCTGCAACAACTGCTTGCTCCAAGGCATACCATGACTATGAACACTCTTCACATGTCATTACCCAGTACTCTGATCTCCAGTGCCTCAGAAATGCTTTGGTTGGAGCACTGCAAGGCTGTGAAGCTTGAGATCACTTTCAGTTCTTCATGACCATAAATGTGAATCCTCAGCAGTTAGCAAGTCATAAATCCAGCTTATAATATTGTAAGTGCTGAATATAATATTGTAAGCCATGATAAATGAATAGAGTCTACAGAAATTCTGATTCTTATCTGAGGTACATCAACTTCCCCTCACAACTAAAGAGGTGTAGGGGTTCCGCTGCTTTTTTTTTCCCCTCTGTGCAGTCGGGTTTGGGCAACAAGTAACAGTCCCCTAATCCCTAGATTGGATCCCCATACTTACTTTTATGAGTTGGGTTGGAGGGGAAAGTAATGTGCAGTCTGAATGGAAATAGAAGCTTCAGTATTTTCTGGGAATATATAAACACAGTTAGTTCTGGATAGGCACAGGGTTATTCTTCAGGGACTTTGGCTTTTGCATTTTAAAACGATTAGGAAGTAATAAATCCTCAAGTTGGGGCAGTGACATGCAGATAATATTAAATACAGATAGAAGGAGGAGAGACTTCAGATATTGCATTAGAAGTTCTGGCACATTTTCTCGCACTGACTGTTTCTATCTACATCTATAGCCTGTGCACCTATAGCAAAAGTTCAGCTCAGAAAGTAAACAAGACTTGCTATCAGATAAACGCACAAAGTCCTGCTGCTGGTGAGATAACTGACAGCACTGCTTGTTTGGCGGGAGGGAGTCTGCATAGGAGTAAAGCCTGATAAACTGCTGGAAGAGGCAGGATGCCTGGCACTTCCAGTTTTATCAGAGGGGAGTGAGGGTGGGAACATGTGATCCTCCTGAAGTCCTTAGACTTAACAATCCTGGCAAGCATAACCAAGAGTGAGGAATGACGGGTGTTGCAGTCAAACAACATCTGGATGACCATACATTCCCCATCCCTGAACCAGAATGTATGTAGGTCAACTAGTGTTGTTGCTTTTGTTGTGTGACTTTGAGTCATTTCCAACTTATGACAACCTGAAAGCAAACCTATGATGGAGTTTTCTTGGAAAGATTTGTTCAGAAGAGGGTTTGTCTTTGCCTTCTTCTGAGGTTAAGAGGAAGGCATGGTCACCTAGTGGATTTCCATTGCTGAGCAGGGATTTAAACCCTGGACTCCAGAGTCATAGGCCGTTTTCACACGAGGCTGTTATAGAGCTATGATTCCTCTTTCAACATCCTATGGAATCCTGGGGTTTGCAGTTTCAGGAGGGGCTGGATGGCCCCTCCTGAAAGTGCAAACCCCAGGACTCCATAGGATGTTGAAAGTGAAATCATAGTGCTCTAACAGCCTCGTGTGGAAATGGCTATAGTCTAATGCTTAAACCACGACACCATGCTGACTCTTACTAGTATTATACACGTTTAAGAGGATAGAAGTCTGGATCCTACTGATTAGTCCCAACTAGAGGATACCTTATCAATTCAATCATTAAATGGAGAGTTAACATACAGACTCATTGATTCAATGAGTCTATTCTAGTTGGGAGCAATCCTAGGACAATACAGGGCACAACAGTGTCTGATGCAGCATTGACAGATTGTGGTAATAGAATGTGCATTGTCTTTAATTTTAGTGTAGCAGTCAAGCAGGAAAGTATGTAGCTGAGGTTCAGATCTTGTTAATGTTTTACATAAGCATAATATACTATCTGTCATTCAGTGAACTTTTTATGGGGGAGAGGGAAGCAGCAGTGAGAGGAAGTAAGAGAAAGCTGTTGGCATCAGGAGAGAAAGAGGCCACGGCAGCTCTCAAGGAGCAATGAGAGCAATGGCACCCCATCCTGAGAAACTACTGCATCTCTGCTCATTGCTGCCATTGCTGTGCCACTGCTACCACACCAGCCCATTTATGCTCATCAACAGGATTTCATCCCACTGATCATTCCATCTGTCCTCTTGCCCCACTGGCAGGAGTAGGGATGTTTTTTAAAAAAGTATTTTAGCAAGTTTTATTATGCTATATGAAAGTTTTCAAAACAATGCAGTTTTCAAAGATTTTTCACAATCTGGAACTTATTTTACACAAAATTTGTGGGCTTTCTAAACAAAAAAAAAAGCCTGTTTGACACAAAAACTGCATAATATTGCTGCACAAAAATCTGATTTCCTGGACAGAAAATGCTGTTTTCTGCACAATGCTGTACAAATTTTGTACAGAATAAGTTCCAAACAATGAAGATTCTCATCAGTTCAAGATTCTACTCCTCAAGGTTTACTAGCACGCAAGAAACATATTTTCAAATACTCTTTCTATTCCTAAGCAGGAGCAAGTAAGTTTCCACACAGAGTGGTTTGAGATGGAGAAATAGACTATGGAGAGAGCTGCCACAGCTATAGAGCCCCCTGTTTTATCCATGCATTTAAAGGTCTATTATATTTAGTCTGCAGCCTGGTAATCCAGGATGATGTGTAAGGATGATACATATTGAGCAGATATATAAGAAACCAGAGGTAAAATTTTTCATGCCTCTTAATGAGATATTAAGTTTGCAAAAATTGGAAAAAACTAACAGTCTATCAAATTTTTTAGGAAACTTGCTTCTTAACTTTTAAAAATAGTTGAAATGAAACAGCTCATTAAGAAACTAAAATAGACTGTTACCTACCCCCTTGCAATAATAAAAGGCCAGAACAGACTTCTGGAGCAGTAGAGTTTGAGCCATAATTCTTGGAGCCATTTGCATTGGAAAATGAGAGATCAGATCACCAAGACAGACTGTAAAGCTATCTAGCAAAAAACACAGCATGTTCAATAAGGAAATACAAACCCTGAAGCTGTGCACTGGATTGGGAAGGGCTATTTATTCAAAGAGAGCATAGAGCCATTTGTCTCCTTTCAGAAAATACTTTACTGCATCATCTTTTGTTCAGTTTGGAGCCCATCTGGACAATATGCCATTTGGAGGCAATTTGGAAAAAAAAATCTCACTTGAGGTTTCTAAAGGAATTTGTTGCTTTAGGAAAGCTGAATCACCTTTTAAATGTAGGTAGTTTCTCAAGTGACTGTTTTAGACTCCAGCCCACTTTGAAACATTTAAAAGATCTCTTGGCCCTCCAGTCATATGGATGTCTGTATCTGAGGCAGTGACTTCCTTCTTTTTGTTTTGTTTTTCTTTGCATGTGATATAGCTATAAGGCTTCTAAAAGCTGCAAATAAATAAATAAATACACACACACACACCTACATCTTTGAATTTCTGCAAAAAGCAGAATCCAGGATTTCTCTCACTCTATATATCCAATATTAAGTAGTATCTATGAAGATATCAGTTTCATATAACAAAGCAAGCTCCTTCCTAGCCAAACATCCTTGAAAAAGTAATTGACCCCATTCTCATTATTATATAGTTGATATCAGTTTTCAATGCTCTACCAACAGGAATATCAGCAAGAAAAAGTAAAAAAAAATGTTGAGTGATACAAACAAATAAAAGTTTCCCAGTGGAAAGTAGGAGAACAAACCTAGTGACCAGCTATTTTGGCTTGATGGGCAATTCCTTCATAATTTCACACACAGACCTAAGTCCTGTTGTTGTTGTTGCTGTTGTTGCTGTTGTTGTTGTGTATCTTCAAGTCATTTCCAACTTGTGATGACCCTAAGGTGAACCTGTCATGAGGTATTCTAGACAAGCTGTATCAGAAGGAAATTTGCCATTGCCTTCCCTTCCAATCAGACTGAGAGGATGACTTGCCCAAGATAACTCAGAGGGTTTCAAGCCCTGGCCTCCAGGAGTCCTGGTCCAGCACTCACACCACTACGCCACACTGGCTCAAATCCTGACTAAAGTAGACCTATTCAACTGTTTACCCACATGTTAACTCATCATTCAACAATCAATTGAATAGGTCTACTCTTGTTGGGCATAACCATTAGGATGCCAGCCTTAATTTGAAACCATGGTCAGAATCAAGCTTCATTAATTCACCATATTTCTCCCACCTTTCCTCTTTCACATTTCCATTCCCTGTCTAGCTTCCTTGCTTTACTGTCCAGGAAGGTACAATTTAAAAAATGGAAGTCAAATTTCAACAAATGCAAACATAAAATAACAATAAATCACAAAACATTACAACAATATCTTAAAAATCCTGGCTGCTAAAGGATAACTAGATTGGTACCTGATGAACTTCTTTGGGGAAGGGATGGGACATGCACAGTGAGTAACCACCATTTGCTTTTCCATTTAGAGTGGACAAACAATGATTCACACAAACCACAGCTAGCTTGAGAATCAGAAATGGAAGTATGCTTTAAAATGAGTTTCCACTTCTAGTCTTAGAATGTGGGAACATGTATAAGCTATTGATGTTAAGGAGAATTGGTTGAGAGTAGTTATGTAGGGAAATTAGCTGCAACACCAGCTTTAGTAAAAGTACCACAGAGCACAGTAAATGCTACCTTTACAAGGTAATAGATACAGATTTATAGAGTCTACAAGTTAATACAGGTTAATTGACTTGTAAAGCTTTTTCAAAAATCAAAAATCTTTGCCTAGAACAATACACATGCAATCCTTCAAACTCATGTTGCTATTGGCATAATTTCAACAGCCTCCAGCAAGCAAACACTTCAGGTTACTATGAGAGAGGTCTTTCCATTATCCAAGAGTCCAAAGTGGGTAGGAGGAGTGGTAGCAAACAGAGCAGGAGAGGGGAGGGTGGCAGAAGGAAGCAGGAGATGAGCTCACCTACTTCTTCTTCTGGACTCATACACTTCTGGGCTTAGCCCCACCTGTCAGCAGTATATTCCTACCCTGCAACATATTATTCCCAAGAAAATATGGTATTAAAAATGTAGTCTACTTTTTTAAAAAAAATGCATTGGTGTGTTGTTGTGCATCTTCAAGTCATTTCCAACTTATGGTGGCCCTAAGCAAACCTATCATGGGGTTTTTTGGGGCTGAGAGTGTGTGACATGCCCAAGGTCAACCAGTGGGTTTCTGTAGCCAAGCAGGGAATCAAACCCTGGTCTCCAAGGTCATAATGCAATCCTACATCACTCTGGTTCTCTCAAACTGGAGAATAAGAGCACTCTAACATTTGTGCCAGTTCCCCTCCCTTTTAAATGCATAGCAGGAGTAAAATAGCACAGGAAGAGAAGAAGGCATGAAATGAGGTACAAACATGAATGCCTAAAATTTTGTTCATGATTGCATGCAAACCATCCCACTACAAACAATGAGATTCTTGGCACATAAGGAGAAGAATAATCTATTGGATAGATGCATCTCTTTTTGGCCACATACACAGAGTCTATGATTGGTCAGAAGAATGGATGCCACATCCCTGAACAGCTATTTAACTACTTAGTGTATGAAAAAAAAACCATTTGTCCATCTTCTGCAGATAATGTCTTTGGGCCCAGAATACTAATGCCATTTCCACACTATACTGTTCTAGTGCTATTATTCCACTTTCAACATCCTATGGAATTCTGGGGTTTGCAGTTTACTGAGGCCAAAGAGCTCTCCGGCTGAGAATTCTAAAGGTCCCTCCCTAAACTGCAAACCCCAGGATTCCATAGAATGTCGAAAGTGGAATATTAGCACTAGAACAGTGTAGGGTGGATATGGCCTCAATCTTTGACACCAAGACAGAAATATAATGGGAATTACATCAAATACAGTCCATTCACGCTTCATAACAAACTCTTCCCCTCTTGCTTGCTTGATTTTTTATGCTCTTTCTCCTAGGCCCTTTTTGCACAGCATTTTCCATGCGAAAGAGGGCCTGGGGCATCGCGCGATTGTGAGGAGTGATCTGCACGATGCACGCACAATCGTGCAATGCTCCAGGGGCCGGCAGGCGCCGATCATGCACCTTTTCATTTTCGGCTAGAAGCCAAAAATGGTGCACAATCACGCATTGCTCCCGGGCCCTGTGTGCACTTACCTGGCATGCAGAGCCTCCAGAGCCACTCCAGTTGCGCTTCCTGCCCCAGCACAGCCTGGGAAGGTGCCAGGCTGCACTGTGGAAGGAAGAGGCGAGGCTCTTGTGCAAGCAGGCAGCTCGTGCAAAGCCGAAGGATCCCGGACATGACAGCCTCTCACTGGAGGCTGCTCACGCAATCCATCACCCCAGTGCCGGAAGAAGGTAAGGTGCAGAAAGGGCCCTAGTTATGGAATCAAAGTTTCCATTTTAATTTGACTTGCCATCTAATCTATTTCATGACATCACTGACCTGAATCTCTGGCCAGGTTCACCTGGATGTGTACTTTTTTGTTTACGGTACCACATATTGAAGACTAGGCACTATCTCAGAAGCAGGCTACCTCTTGAATTGCTTTTCATATCTTTGCCATTTTCAATCGATTGCACAGAAGCACGAGATTCCATTTTAGATCTCTCACGAACAGGCTACATAAATATCTTTTTTTCTTGACTAAATGTAAAAGTATTGGAGAAGATATTAAAGATAACTAGGAATTGATTTGCACTAATGTGGTGTAATGCTAGCTAAGTGACTTAACAGGCATATTCTTGCCACTGTAGGTTAAAGACATAACACTTCCTGAAATAATGACGGTGGTGTTTTGCATTCCCATTGACAGTGACAAATTCACAAGTATATGCGCTTTGACAAATGGTTTGAATAACTTGCAAATCCTTCTACCTACTGAAAACTGCAGCTGCAAGTTTTAGTACCAGTCTGGAGGCAAGGTAAGGCTTACAGGCATGGAAAGGCCCAACCTAAAAAGGGAAAATAAAGGCTCTTCTTCTCTGAATTCTTCTTTTATTGCAAATATTGTCCACCAGATCTTAAAAAGTCTCTTTAACACTACACAGAATACCTTAATACAGCTTCTACTCCCATCACTGAACCGCATGGAATCCTAGGATTTGTTATTTGGTAAGATCATACAGCTCTCAGCCAAAGTCTAAGTACTTCACAAAATTACAGATTCTAGGATTCCATAGGATGGAGCCACGGCAATAAGTGGTATCAAAAAGTTTTAATTATAGAGTATGAAACAGACCACAGTACAGACAGTGTAACACATAATCCCGTTCAGCACTTGCCTGAACAGCTGGAGAGCAAATTGGAAGGTGAGATGCTAGGTGCCCATAGAAGGGGCAGTCTCCAAGCATCTCCATGCAATGAGCCATGTTGCAGACCTTTGCACACTGACTTTGAAAGCCTAAGAGGGCTTGATAGCCATGCTTATTAATTTATTTAATTATTATAATTTTAATAATTTATAATATTTATTTATTTATCTATTTATTTATTTAAGGTTAGGATTGAAGCAGCCTTCAAAACGTAAGGTTCCTATATAAGAAGAAAATAAAGATCCCATTCTAAGAGGATTGTACTTCCTCTGTCCTCTGATCCAAAATTGTTTCCTTATCAGCAGCCCCTCCTGTGAATCCCTTTTCTCAGCTGTTAAGATCTCATCTTTTTCATGATCCCAGTCCTAGACATATGTTATCTAGACCTATATCTATATAAATGTATGCTAATATATCACCACCATACCTTAGAGCAGGACTTTCCAAACAGTGTGTCCTGACAGATTAGTGTGTCACCTGTAGTGTGTTGGCATGTCACCTGCCCAGCCAAGAAAGATCTCCCCACCCAAGACTTTCCCCCTGCTGTCGCTTGTTACCACCGTGTACTGGCCTGGCCTTTGGTGAACCAAAGATATCATTTTGATATCACAATTCGGCCCTACTCTGCCACCAGCCAAGTGTTTGTGAGGCCCACCAAACAAGCACGAAGCTAGGCATGGCTACTACTTGCTGCTCTCACCAAACCAAGCCAGATATTGCCAGATCTGCTTTAGGGGACCTCTCGAAACAAACACCTTCATTACAGATGCACGTTACCACAAAGAGACCCTCTGCCCTAGAGGGCACCCTGGTGAGCTAGGTATTTAACTGCCGAGCTAGCTGCATCTACATACCGGCCATACCATTGTCAATTCGGACTTTAACTCAATCATGCAAATTCTGATCTTTTGGAGGCTTTGTCTCCAACCCAAAACTTATTGTTTTGCCCAAGACCACCCTAGCCTACGGTCATTCTTTCCCCAATAAATATTCCCTGCTCTGAGGGCTCTTCGGAACTCTCGCCGCATCGCTTGGACTTCAATCTGCCTTGCCGCCGCTCGGTTCAGCAGATTCCTCTCGGCTGCCTCGCCGGGTTTCCTCTTCTACAATTGGCTTCTCCAGGACTTCAGGACAGGTGGCGTATCACCCACTCCCCTTGAACTCTATTTTTCTTTTCTAGTTAGGAGTGTGTTTGTGCTTTTCTTTAACAACTGTTTAATAAATCTAATTGCTGTTTGAACTATTTGCCTCCTCACTGACCTGACGCTGTCGACACAGGGTAAAAGATCGTGCTGTGTTACCCTGCCTCTCGTCAGCCAAGAGAGCGCTCCAGCTAATTTCCCCATCTTTGCTTGGTTTGGTTTGTTGTTTGGGCGCCCCTCCCGGGACCCCCAATTCACAGGGTAACACGCTGTCACTGGGGCCTTTCCCCAGCAAGAACGATGTCAGCAGGCAAGGACTAGGTGGGAGAGGGCTGCCTTTCCCTTTGCCGCTGCTCTCACTGGGGCCTTTCCTGGCAAGGGCAATGGCAGAAGGCCAGGATAGGGGGGCCTGCCTTTCCCCACCCTAGATATGCCTCTGGGGACCTCCTGTTTGCTGATAAAATTGAATTACTGCGTCACAAAATGATGCATGTCAAAAAAATGTGTCACCAACATGTGAAGTTTGGAAAGCTCTGCCTTAGAGAGTACACTTCTCAGAAACAGAGTATCAGGAGAAATGGGTTCCTGCTGCTGTGCTCATGTCTTGATTGTGGGCTTTCCCTAAATAACTGATTGGATGAAGAGAATACTAGACTTAAATAGACCTTTGTTCAGATCCAGCATGACTTTTTTGTTCTTATGTAATGTTGCTCTTTCAACAGAGAGTTGAGCTTCCCTAGGTAGGAAAACAGAGTCTCTCTCCTCACTACCTTCAGATCCATGCTGGAGTAAATGGCACCCCAGATTGCCTGTGCTCAGAACTGAACTCAACCCTGCCTTCATTTAACTCAGTGTGTTTATGGGTTTGGACTCTGAACTAACACTTCATCCTCCATTGCTTGGCTGCTTGTTTCCCAAGCTCTGAAACTCATCTATGCCTTGGAATGTAGATACTACAAAACTGAATCAGTAGCTTCTGTGCATGTCTCAGGAGAACAGTGGAGTAAGCATTTCCGTAAGAAGGAGGAATAGCTGTATGATTGGGATAATGGTAATAATCATTCCATGGTGATATAAATCATAGGCCATTCTGCACTAGACTGCTATAGTGCTATGTTTCCACATTCAACATCCTATGGAATCCTAGGGTTTGCAGTTTAGGGAGGGGCCGCCCTCCAAACAGCAAACCCCAGGATTCCATAGGATGTTGAAAGTGGAATCATAGCACTATAACAGTCTAGTGCAGAAATGGCCACAGACATATCTATGTCTATCTAGACATAATGCGTATAGAAGAACAAATAATTTCTCAAAGAATAAGGATTGACACAGCCCTCTGTAAAAAAGCCTTGTCCTGTTTTCATTGTTCACTGACACAAACAAATATCTGAGGTTCATTTTGATGCATTCTGTCTCTTTGTCTCTCTCTGTTTGAACAGTGGTGCCTGGTGAGTTATTTCATACACTTATTACTCCCAGCATGAATAATTGCTTCCTAAATTCTTTTTCTGTATCTGTTACTGCCTAATATGCATCCACTGTGCTGCTCAAATGGTTATTTGTGCCAATTAAATTTTTATTGTTTTCCATTAAATATTTTGAATGACAATTTGTAGCTCTGGAAAGGTTGGATTTTAGGGCCTTTCAATGAAGAAGCTCATTATTTGCTCTTCATTAAATCTAAAGAGCACCTCAGTAGAGGAAACAATTGGGTTATATACTGAATTGTTAATGAACAAAGAATTATCAAGCACCCTTTATGTTCTTGTTCTGGATGCGATAGTATTAATTTGCTCTATCTGATATAACAAAAAGATTTTCTAAAGAGTAACTTTGTAGATCAATAATATATTGATAATGATCCGCACTGTCAAGTTCAGCCAAACAATGGTTGAATGTGACTTTCTAGAAGATAGAAGAGCAATAACTAAAAACTGGAAAGCAGGTGTACTATCAACCATGATAATATGACAAAATAAAGTCTACAAATCAACTAATTTGAATAGAACAATGTTATAGGCAAAGTGAACAGTTAAGTGAAAGCATTAATGCTCTAAGAGTGAAGAAAGACTTTCCGAAGTATAAAAGAGGTGAATCAAACACATACACATTCGTAATCCCAATCAGAGGTTCATATGATGTATAAATGTGTACACTGAAGAAAAGGACAGATCCAGTCCTGGCAACTGGAAATGTCTGTGTGCATATTTCCAACCTGTTTATTGTATGAATGCACCACCTGTAAAGCACACATCCAGGGCCTCTACATCAGCAATATGCAAAGTGTACCCATGGGTGTGGGGGACAAAATGCTACCAAATAAAAATTCTGCTTCCATTACATTTTTCTTCAGACCTCAACTTTCTAACATTTCAGTAATTTAAAACTTCACTCAAGCATTTATAAATAGAGTTTAGAGATTAAATGAAAAGGAACAGACAAAGTTATCTGGGGAGTACAAACGATGCCAAAAATTTGGAGACTAAAAGAACATTACATGGGGGGGATTTTTACCTGGATGGGCAATTTTGCTCATTTTGGCCACCCTTATAATTATACCCATGAGTGTGCCCCCTAGCCTGTATTTGTGGCCTTTGACTCCTCTGGACTCCACATATTGGCCAGAATCCTCTCTGGCAGTTACAAATGTGTAAGCTAGAGTTATCCATTCATGACTTGTGCATATTCACAATCCCTATGTAGCTCTTATTCCCTGCAATCAATGGTGGTCTGTTCCACTATCCACTGGGAAGCAGTTGGCTGATGGTCCCACCCACCCCTTCTCACAAGGGGAAATTGCAATTAGGGATCTGTTTCTGCCTATTGCAATGGCAATCACTCATGAGAGTGGGTGGAAATAGCAGCCAACTGTTCTCTGAGTGACAAGGGAACAGACCTGTGTCAATTGCTTCCTAGACCCTTTCCACAGGACACTGTTGTCCCAGCATGTTGATGAGAAAGGATCAGGAATGTGACAATGCTTCTGCATAATGTTGTCATGCTCCTGTCCTTCTCCTGTTGCCAGGCAGTGCGATTAAATCATTGATGGTTTTTTCCCATCAATGACATGTGATTGTGCCACCACCCTGCACTTACGTGGCCTGTGGAGCCCCAGAAGCACAATGGAGGCACTTCCTGCTCCAGAGCAGCCTGGAAAAGTACCTGGCTGCACTGCAGAAGGAAGAGGCAAGTCCATCGTGCTTCCTTCAGCAGGAAGCCAGCTGGTGCAGACAGCAGCACTCCCGTTGTGCTCCCTTCCCAGCAGAACCACTACCAGGATCGCCACCAGAGCATGATGGGACAAACTAGGGTGTAGAAAGGGCCCCAGTAGGTGGGGACTCAATGGAGTGGGCCACGATCCACTGTATAGCACCATAACTATAAAGCATACGGAAATCCCTTACAGGATTTCAGCCATCATCCTTTTTCTGATTAAAAAAACGGGGGGTAAACTGGTTCTCATGAAAGCTCAAAGACCAGCAGCACACCATTTCAGGGGGTTGATTTCCATCCCAGCACTGTGTAACATCAAGACATATCCATTTTTCAAAACCAGAAGTAGATTTCCTATCACTTCCAGTTTTTGTGAAGTGGGAAGAGAACTTATTTTTCAATCAATCCATGAAGTCCATGAAGATCCTGAAGACTGCCAGGGACAGAAAACTGCCCCCAGATCTGCTACCTTTGCCTACCCCTACCTTACACAATGGAGCTTGCAAATGTAGGTCCCTGTGTTCAACAGCATTTTCTGCACAGGAAACCTCATTTTCTATATAAAATTTATGTGTAGAAAATGCTGTTGCCTGCCCAAAAATGCAAATTTTGTACAGAATAAGTCCAAAAACATGAAAATTCTCATTTTTCAACATTTCAAGAAAAAAAAATTCAAATATTTTTTCCATTACTGCTTAAACTGGTAGTCTACAGAATAGTTCCAATACATGAGCCATCAGCTGCTGGTCAATGGCAAACTTCCAGGAAAGGAAAAAAAAAGTTGCCAGTGGAATAAAGTATGTCACCACTGCCTGGCATATTAAAAAAAAAAATGCCAGCGCTCCATATAAGCTAACTAGAGAAGCACTAGAGAAGGAATGCTACAGAAAGCAAATTGGAAAGATTTGGCCACTCCTGATGTTAGGCTCTCAGAGCAGAGTTTGGAAAGTTTCTTTTAAGAAGAATGACTGCAACGATATGCTGAAGCCATTCATAACTGAGCAGCAGTAGGATCTTATCCCTGCACAATTATGGGTGGCTTCAGCAGGCCATTACATTCATTCTTCCTAGAAGTAATTTTCAAAATTTTGTCTCAGACCTTGCCCTAGGAGAAATATATAGGAACAGCCAAAGCCTCTAGGTCACATTCTATGGGTAAATATAACTATTCTAGCTTCCTGGTTAATTATCTGAATATACCATTTTGTCCCTGCATCTTTCCCCTACCACTGTCTTTCCTGTAAAATTTCTGAGTGTCACTTGGTTCTCAGCTCTAAATTCCTACACATGGTAATATCATTGGAGCTTAGAAAAAGTAAGCTGGATTACTCTGATTGTTTTAATTGTTTTAGCACCAGGGCTTAGCAAATTTTAACTAGGCTGAAGCAGCTGATTCAGGAAAATCATGAATAATGAAGTGAAATGGGCAAATTTGAACTGATTTATATGAATTTTGAATTAAAATGGATTGTCCCAATTTTGTTATGGAAGCAGAATAGGATAGCTTCCAGTCCAGAGATCCAGACATTAAAAGGAAACTGGACAAAACCAGTCAGTATGTCTCCAACCTGACAATATAAAGAAACTGCTAAGGTGAAGTTGATGCCAAGAAGGAGGAGGGCTGGACTTTGTTTATTCTGAAATCCAGGTCAAGAATCTCACTGGGATTTTACAATTACAGTGCTTATGGAGCAGGGGTATATGAGGCCATTAAAATAATATAATCAATTATCTCCCCTTGTGTCTCTTAATTGGGCTTTAGTAGCAGATTGTGAAAGAGCTATGGTAAGTGGTAGTTGGTTGCTGATTGTATCTGAGTTTGTCACAGTTACTCATTTTATCTCCTTTCATTGAATATCCCAGCTTAATTTTCTGCCTTTATTGATTTGTCTCTTGTTAAAGAGTCTCTGTGTGCTTTAGACACCAAAAATTATTTTGCCCCCATTCCAATGGTCCGTTGTTCTTCTTGTCCTTGTCCTTGTCCTTGTTGTTACTTGGGAAGGCAGGCATTCTGACTCACAGAAAATGCAGTGTATTGTCTGGAGCCACTCTGAGCTGAGAGTAGATTCCTGGAATGTATTCATCCGAATGAGTAGATTCTAGGGAATTCCTAGAAATCCCTAATAGAAGCAGCAGCAAATGGCCTTGCTCTGAGTAGTGGTAGAAGACAGGTCCAAGCAGCTAGGTAGCAGATACAATGTCAGGAAGAAAGGGTGCCAGTGGCTGTTCTTAGTCCCTCTCCCCACCAGCTTAGGCAGCCAACCCTGAGAGAGATGGAATAAGGAAACTATAAGAGGTGTAAGAGGGGAATTGGAAGGGAGATCTCACTACTTGGACTGCTGGCAATAAATACAGCATGCTCATGCCAGCTCCCCACTTCCTTATGCTGCATCATTGAACCTCATCAGTTGGTTTTCTGGTAGAATAAAGCAAATAAGCACCCTCTCTTCAAGTATGCTGTCATTTCATGATCATCTTTATTATACAGTCAGCCCTCCACATTTGCAGTTTTCACTTTTGCAGATTTGATTATTTACACATTATGTGCTGTCCCCTCTGCTGCCTCACTAAGCCATTTTTAATAGAGTCTGCAGGCCTCATGAGACTAAGAAACTGCTAACAAAGGTTGTAAGTCCCTATTAAAAATGGTGTGGAGCAGCAGTGGAGATGGCAGTAAGTCCCACCAGCCACACAGCTCTGCCTTGTGAAGGAATCTAGATGCCTCAAAGGAATCTATGGTGTGTTTTTAATGTGTTAAATATGGTTTAGGAGGGCCTAGAGTTAGTCACATTTTTTTCACTTTCATGGGGACGGCCCGTACCCCTAACCCAGCAAATGTGGAGGGATGACTGTATATGTTAAACTTTAACAGACTCAGCTGACTGATGCTTTGGAGAGACACTGCCATGATGAAAGCAGTTTAAAATGAATGGCCAAGATTAAGCAGTTAAAAGCAGTTTTTGAATACTGCAGAAAAGTAAAAATTTATAAGTGCCTAACACAAAAACCACTGAAATTATTTGGCTGAAATTATGCTGGCTTAATCACCTCTTTAGGCTAGGGTTTACCATGTCTCCAAAATTTATATGGCTAAGTGAAAAAAAAAAATTAAAAAGTACACAGCAGCAGCCTGCTACTCTTCTAACACTAGTATAAATATCCAACATTATTACATTCAGAAGCATGATAGTAGTTCATGAGAGTTTCTGTCATAATAAATCTGTCAATATTTTTCCCAAAATATCTTTAGATTTTTCAAGATAAATATAAACAATGAATATAGTTTGCCTGTATGAATCCTGAAAAAAAGGCTTGAATTCCAAATGAAAACCCATTAGGAAGATCATACAAGTCAGGAAAGGGGTCAAAGTATCTAGCAAGCAGGGTGATTTTAACCTACAAGTGAATCATATTCCTTTTGCAAGACCCCTTGTTGTTTTTTGTTGCCAGAGTTACTCCATGGGTATAAAACTCTTTTTAAAGGAGTTTTGGGCACTAGCTACAAGTACTGCACTGTTATTCAAACCAAAACCATACAAAATATCTTCAAAAACTGAAGTCCATGTTATAATTTTTTCTAGTTATACATTAAGCATGTGGTGCACCAGAAGTTAACTGAATAATCTCAGTCAGCCCCATCCAGGCAAAAGGAATATACAGAGCAAGAAAGTAAGATGTAAGCCACTACAATGCTGTTTTAGTGTCACTGCATTTCATGTCAGCTCAGCATAGGTGGAGTCTCACATCAGCTTGAATCAGCCTAGATGTGAAAGCAGGCACTGTATTTTCATCAGCCTACTGCTGCTGCTTACTACTATGCTTGATTTAAAATTGCTGTCAACACACAAATAAAGCAAACTTAGGACATGATTGCTGCTACAATGGTACAGTTTCATTCAAAGTTTTGAAAAAGCAAAAAAAAAAAGGTTTCTTGTTTGACCAGAAATAGTGGGATCAAGCTATAAATTATTAGGCCAATGAGACTGCAATCACAAAATTATTGTGAATGCTTCAAATGGGAATGCACATAGAAGTTGTTTTATCTAGGCAAGGATACGTCATGTATTTAGATCAACATATTTGCAAAACATATTGGAGATATTTGGTATCTCTGATAAAACACAGATGGTATGATTCTACAGGGCTTAGCTGGTCTGTCAGGGATGGTCCGGCTGTATCAGGGTATAGCTATGGAAGGGTGAAATGCCTCCAAGTAGAATTCTCCTGGACAATGAAATTTTCCTCCGGTCCCCAAATTTCTAGAACTACAGAGTAAGACACTGGAAATTGTTCACTTCTAGAACTCTTATATTTGCCATTTTTACATACCCTTTGTATGCCTGCCCCTTTTCTTTGGGTGCCTAAACTGTATTTCTAAACACTTAAATGAATGTTTAAGTTATTGCAGAAATGTGGGGATTGAAGAAAAGTTTCATGAGGGGGCAGAATTTGTTCTGTTTTTGTTCTGAATTTGTTGAGTGGCCCCTGAGAACTGGCATGTACTGGTTTGAGTGTTGGACTAGGACTCTGGAGACCAGGATCTGAATTTCTGCTTAGCCATGGAAGCTCACTGGTTAACCCGGGGCAAGTCACACTCTTTCAGCCTCAGAGGAGGACAAAGACAAACCACCTCTGAACAAATCTTGCCAAGAAAACCCTGTGATAGGTTCACCTTAGAGGCGCCATAAATTGAAAACTACTCTAAGGCCCTTTTCGCACGGCATTTTGGAGGCGAGAGGCCCCTTGAGCGTCGCGTAAATGTGAGGAGCGGTCTGCATGATGCAGTCACATTTACATGACGCTCAAGAGCCTGACACGAAGCGCACACGGATTTTTTCATTTTCGCCTTCAAGCCAAAAATGCTCCACGCTCACGCATTGCTCAGGGGCCTGGGGCATACTCACCTGTCATGTGAAGCCTCCTGAGCCGCGCCAGTCGCGCTTCCTGCCCCCCAGCGCAGCCTACAACTCCCAGGCTGCACTGTGGAAGGAAGGGGCGGGGTGCAGGCAGGGCAGGGCACTCATGCAAGCAGGAAGGAGCTGCTGAGCTGAAGCAGGAGGCCTGCAAGAGCGTTCCTTCCAAGCCTTCTCATGTGAAAATCCCAACCCAGCAGCGTTAAAAGGTAAGATGCAGAAAAACCCTTAGGCACACAACCACCACAACAACAATGCTACATCCCTAAGCTGTATCATTCTCTGCAGAGCATTAACTGTGCATAGGGTTGGTTTAACTTCAACCTTGCACCATGCTAGAGATGGAAATTATATTCACTGTTATTAATTTCCCAGCTCTAAACACATATGGAATCTTGTCTGGAAGAATATCACAGCAGTAAAACTTCCGCAAGGTTTTCTCACAGAATTCACACACTGAAGTGCTCCTGGGGATTATCCTTTATTATTTTTTTTCCTTGTAGGAAGCTACATATATTTTTGAGAATAATTCACCAGAATACTTAAGGATGTCTGAGTGTAGCAAGAATGCCGTGCAGATATATCCATTTTCTTTTGCAAGAAGGAGAAAACTATGGAAATTAATCATTTTGCAGTGCAATAATTGGGTAGGCGAGGAGTTACAATCTTGCAGCATACCCCAAAACCTCTGCCCCCAGTATCACAAATGGCCCAGTAATAGCCAAAAATACAGAAAACTTGGTTTAAGCTTAAGAAGGACTATAATCTCCCTTATATTCCTGCTTGGGTTTTGAGATCTTCAGAGGAGGTTAATCTTACCACCTTCTCAGGTACATCTGGCAGGAACATAGAAGAGACTCTTCCAGAGATGCTAAAATAGCTCCTTCCACAGTATTCTGGTGGTAGGCAAAGTCTTTTATGTTTCAGCAGGCCCTCAAGAACTTTGAAGTGTTTTTATGTATGGGGAAAGTGCTTTTAAGAATGTGTTACACTGTCTGTAATTTTTGTTTTTCAGTTGATATGCTTTTAAATAGCTTTTAACTTTATTGATGGTTTAATTATATTTTAACCTCTGTATGTTTTAATGATATAAACTTTTTTTTCTGCACCTGCTTTAATTTTTGTAAACTGCCTTGAAATATGGGGGAAACATGGGATAATAATGACTGGAATCCTCTATCATGGTGCCCATTACATAACTTTATGTACACTTAGCTACATAGCAGAGGCAGCAAGAAACCCTGTTAGCAAGTAATATAAAAGGCAGCCACTGGATATGGACATTACGGAACTGCCCGGTTCTAATTCTCACAGACATAAGGCCACTTATAAAAGCTAAGTTCCCAATAGGATTCCAGCCAAGAGTAATAACTACTACTACTCTTAAAGCAGCAGCAGCAGCAGCAACCAACTTAATCATAGGTACTTATACACAGTATTTCAGGGTTTCATGAGGGAGCAGTAGAAAGCAGTTCAGCAAAGTGAGACAAAATCCAGAAAATTTTCAAAGAATTGGGAAAGAAATATTTTTAAGGGCACAGACTGTGATTACCTATTTTCTTTTTTAAAAAAAGTATAGTGTGTTAATACAACAATGTTAATCTAAGACGATCTATTTTTCAGCAATCCCGATTCAAAAGTGAAATGATTTGTGCCTTTGGTATGCATACTTAGTACACAGGTAAAAGAGCCAATGAGCTCACCATAAATATGGATGTTCAGGAGGAATAAATGCCATACAATCTGAAACGCTAGCAGGGAGACTGCTGCCTCTCACTGTCCTTTAAAGGCACCACTGGGAGTGGAGGAAATAAATGGCAGCCATAAAAATGGATAATGGGCTGGAATTGTTTTCTGTGATAAAAGTGATGCTTCCTGGTCTATATATTGGCATCTGATAATGATGCTCACTCACGTCCTCTCCCCTGTTTAATTGCCTAATTTCATGTTTTTCATTCCATGTTTTTCACCAGGTTTTGGACATCTAAATCAACCATGTTATTTCTGGAGCCAAAGCCATGCATTCAGAATTCACCATTTCTTTTATTTTTCATTCCAGCTTTTGTCTAAATAAAAAGATATTTTCCAGTGAAAGGAGAGCAGAGTAAGGGCCAACTGAAAATCTCACAGGAGCCCTAAAAAGACTGTTTATGCTCACAGAATATGAGTCTATAAATTTTTTTTAAAAAGTCTGTTAAAATAATAAGTACTTTTGGAAAGTAATGTTATGAGCCCTCTAAATTATGAAAGAGCTTGGAGACCTTTGTAGATCTTAACCCTGCCCTAGTGCTTTCCAGAGAACTTCTCCTTCTCATGGTGAATGCATATCCCTTGATATCTGACCTGAAGTCATGTCTTGAGGGCACCAATTAACCTGAAGAATTGTAAAGGAGAATGGTGCTTTCATTCTCCAATTTGTAAGTGAATTTGATAGATTTCCCTAGTAAGAAATTCTTCTTCCAATTAGGAATATAATGGAGGGCAGAACAAAGCCAGAGAAAGAAGAAATGACTGCAAGATGGAAACACTTCCCTAGCTGCAAAATAGATGATGGGGTGATTGCACAGCCGATAACACAGAGGCACCATCAGCACTGCAGCAGGGCTCATGGTGGTATCCTATCATTACCACGTGACTTCACATGTTCTTGCGGCTACCACCAAGAGTTGAGGTTATTGCTGAGATAAGCCTGGTATAAGCTTTCAATACAAAATATAAATATAGACTTAAATATTTTCATTTATCTATTTAAATATTAAACAGATCACTGAGTTAAAACATCAGGCTAACTTAAAACAGCTAAAACATATATTTGTGTACACACGCACATATATAGCCCACCATCCATTATTGGGGCAGGTATTTACTGGAAGAGGTGCTCCTAGTATTGAGGTGCCAGGCAGTTTAGGGCTTTGAACGGCATCACTAGCACCTTGAATCCAAACTGGAATCAAATTGGTTAGACAGTGAATCTCTTTTAAGACTGGTGTTATGCACCATCTGTGTGGTATACTGGTCAGCAGTCTTGCTGCTGCATTTCACACTGGCTGTAGTTTCCCAATCATCATAAAGGGAAGCCCCATGAAGAATATATTATAGTAGTCTAACTGGGAAGTTATCAGTACACAGAGAGCTTTGGTTAAATTAATACTATTCAGGAAAAGCCAAGCCATGGAGTCCATTTAGGCCACAAGTGACTATCTAGGAGTACTCTGAAACTATATATTACATTTCCACGGAAATCTTTTTTTCTATTTCTGTTTTTTTTTTAAAAAAAAAGACACAGCCAAAGGTGGTTGTTTTTTTTTAGTCTCTTTGATTTCAGCAGGAGAGCAAGTAATGCTTGAATTTTTCAGAGCATGCTCAGTCGTTTATTCATTTAATTTGCTGGAGTGTGTTTGTGTATTTTCCCCATCCAGAGTACTTTTGAACTTCAAATTGCTGTGATTTGTCCTTGACCTTCTGGCTTTACTCAGTTCCCTGCCCCCAGACATCTCATTGAGCAAGAACTGTATGTCCCTTACTCTACACCGGTACCTCCTGCTATCTCTCATATGCTTGGCAAGGCCACATTATCTCTTTCTATCCATTGAGTTTCTGAACAGTTAGAAAGGAACGTTAACAAACAGCACACAGCAGTTTCTCTTTCAGAAATGGTTGCAGCATTCATGTTTTTGTAGGTCCAGTCTAACTCATGGATAAAAATGAATGAGAGAAGAAGATTATGTCCATGAAACAGAAAGGTTTTGAAAAAGCAAAAGAAAAGGTAGATGAGATACTGTTCTATTTTTGTAAACGTCAATAAGGGTTTTATTTTATCGCACCTCTGCCTTATTGTTAAATGCAATGTAATAAAATATGTATAATAAAAAGCTGTTCAATTTTTTTTAAGAGATACTTAGGCTGAATGTTTTTTCTAACCAAAACCCTTTCCTATTTTGGACATGATGCTCACTTCTATTCATTGCCGTATAGCTGATGATTCACTCCTTTTCTGGCTTTATTTTTGAGACTTCTATTGCCATTGCAAAAACTCTCATGGAGGATGAGGTGGTTTGTTTAATCAAGAACAAGCAATTTTGTAAGAATTCTTCACATCCCCAATAGATGGATGAATCAATTTGGGGATATATGTGTTGATTTTCCTTGGGGATTTGGCTTGTTGTTGTTGTTAACTGCCATCAAGTTGACTTTGTCTTAGGGCAACCCTATGAATGAATGAGACTTCCAAGTCACCCTATCATTAACAGCCCTGCTCATGTCTTGCAGGGAGCCCTGGTGGCGCAGTGGTTAAATGCCAGTACGGCAACCACAAAGTTGTGAGTTCGATCCTGCCAGGCTCCAAGGTTGACAGCCTTCCATCCTTTCGTAGGTTGGTAAAATACATTGTAAACCGCTTAGATAACACTTAGTTGATAGGCGGTATAGAAATAAATGCTATTGCTATATTGCTATTGCAGATTCAGGGCCATGGTTCCTTGATTGACTCTATCCATTTGTAATGTGGTCTACTTCTTTTCCCACTGCCTTCTACCTTGCCAAGCATTATTGTCTTTTCTAATGAGTCATACCTTCTCCTGATATGTCCAAAATGCAACAGTTTCAGTTTAGTCATCTTGACTTCCAGGCAGATGTTGATTTGATTTGCTCTACAACCCATTTATTTGTCTTTTTAGCAGTTCACAGAACTCCTCTCCAACACCACATTTGGAATGAGTTCTTTTTCTTCCTATCAGATTTCTTCACTGTCAAGCTTTCACAACTGTTGGAAAATTCTAGCATTCTCTCCCCTGCCCTCTGTTGTTCTAGGACAAATGAGGCTTAGCTAGGATAGAGTTAATTTTCCTTTGCATGTCAAAGCCCTCTGGCTTCTCATCTAAAGTCTCAACTGTTTCTCTGTGTTATTTAAAATGATTGGCTATGGCATCCAGACCATTTGACCCAGGATACACCCTGAAGTCAGTCATTGGCCTTACATAGAAGACCATGCCTCTCTCTCTCTCTTTTTCCCTTTGCAATCTTGCTTCTAACACTTTCTCTCTGCTCTGCTAGCATCTCCACCAAGAAGATGAGGTAAGAATGAAGCTACTATCTTCCCTAATCATTTTATTAGTTAGGATCTAGTTTCTCCAATGCGTATGTAATTGTTAAGTTTATTAGTAAGCCTTTTAAGTTTGGAACCTGAAACTGCCTGACTTGTTTTGTCAAGCCCTTTCCGCACGAGACTGGTGAATCGGTTCATGCCATTTCTTACTGGATTTTCTGGGCTCAAAACAAGGCGGACTTTCCCTCATTTCCTTCCGCACAGCTACTGCATATGTTCCATTCTGATTCGGAGGAGTGCAAGTTCGTGAATCCACACTGCCTCTGCTGTGGCCACTCCCGCTGCTCCCCTCACCCAGCTCCATCGGCTGTGATTGCCCCCCCTTTTTTTGCATGGTTTAGTACCTCATTGCATAAGTGTGTAAGTCCACACTACCCCCTGGCCCCTCCCATGAGCCCTCCTCTGACCACTAATTTGCATTGGCGCGAATGTACGTGTCTGCACTACTGTGAAAGTATGAATTGGATTGATCTGGAAAACTGGAAAACCAATTTCTTCCGGTTTTCAAATAGCGTGCTTTACCACCACATGGGGGCACATTTAGTCAGAATTACATGTGGAACAAAGGTAAATAAACTGAACTTAGTCTGCTCCAAGGTGCAGAAGATCTCCATGGCAAGATGCATTGGCCTGCCTTAATAACTGCATGCGGAAAGGGCCTCAGACTCCTTTCAGGGAAACTACACAGAAATTGGGACATGCTTTTTCTGCAACTCTGCTAAAAGAAGGCTAATTCCTAAAAGCTTTAGCTTTCATAGAATTTTCCCAAAGGGCTAACACCCTGGGAAACTCTAACTCCCAACAACAGCCATACATAGAAACTGGAAACAAGGAAACGGACAATCCTAACAATAGTATTCAATGATATATTTTTACACTTGGGGATCTTATCTAGTTCCTTCATAGCTGCCCTTCCAAGTTCTAGTCTTCTTCTGATTTCTTCACCAGAGTCTCCATTCTGATTAATGACTGAGCCAAGGTATGGAAAATCTTTAACTATTTCAATGTCTTTAACATTTATTTTAAAATTATGCAAATCATCTGTGTTCATTATTTTTGTTTTTTTAATGTTCAATCTTAAACTTGTCTTTCAATTTTCTTCCTTGACTTTCTTCAGTAATCGTTCAGTCTTTGCTATTATTTGCTAGTAGTGTGGTGTTATCTGCATATCTTAAATTGTTGATGTTCCTTCTCCAATTTTCCTCCAATTTTCATGCCTCCAATTTTCATTTCCTCCAATTTTCATGCCTCTTTCTTTCCATTCTAATCCTGCTTTACATATAATATGTTCACCATGCAAGTTAAACAGATAGGGTTATAAAAGGCAGCCTGACTCCGTTTCTAATTGGAAACCATTCCATTTCTCCATATTCTCTGCAAATGGTAGCCTCTTGTTCTGTGTACTGGTTACACATCTGAAGCATCAAATGTTGTGGCACACCCATTTCTTTAAGATCAATCCATAATTTTTCATGATTGACACATTTAAAGGTTTTACTATAATCTATAAAGCACAGGTTGTTCTTGTTATTTTAAATGCTTTGGTGCACTCTGTTATCCAAAATATGTTTGCAATATGATCCCTAGTGCTTTTTCCTATCCTGAGCCCAGCTTGGACATCTGGCATTTCTTGGTCCATATATGGTAAAGGTGTTTGTTGTAGAATTTTTAGCATCACTTTTCTTGCATGGGAAATTAATGCAATGGTCCTGTGATTATTGAAATAGCTGGAAATAGTTGCTTTCTTGGGAACTGTAAGGTATATGGAGCATTTCTAATCTGTCCGTAGTAGCTTATTTCTCCCACATGCTCCTAGTGCAGTTTTCACTTCACTTTCTAAAATTGTAGGACTATCTTAATATGGTTCTTCCTTGAATGAATCTGTCATCCTTTCATTTCTTTTTTATAGATATTGTTTCCATCATCTTTTTATTTCTATTTGTTCATGTAACGTATTCTGCTGCTTGTCATAAATCATCCCTACTCGTGGTTTAATTTGCCTTTCATTTTTCAGATCTTGTGGAAATGGTCTCTTGTTCTTCTTTCTTTTTGTTGTCACCTTTTATTTCTCTGCATTGATGATTATAATAATGCTCTTTTTCAAGTCACTGAACAGTTGCATTCAGGGTTCTGACCCTATTTCTGCCACCTTGTACTTTAGTTTCTTGTTTGTCCTTAACTGCTTGAAGAATTTCGTTTGTCATCCATTGAGACTTTTCTTTCTTTTTGGCTGAAGGGGGTATCTTTTGCATTCCTACCTGAAAATATTCCTGGCTTCAGTCCAAAATTCATCTGGCTTCTGGTCAATTAGGCTTAATAATGCAAATCTTTTTTTTTTCACATTCTCTTTAAATCCTATGGGGATGCTCTTCAGGTTGCAATTTGACAAAGTGGTTGGTTTAGTGTTCTTCTTTAGCTTTACTGTAATTTTTAATATTAGCAATTCATGGTCTGTGCCACAATCTGCTCCTAGTCTTGTTTTGGCAGAGAGAATTTGTTTCTTCGTCTTCTGCTTCCATTCATGTGTTGTTATTGTTGTTGTGTCCCTTCAAGTTGTTTCCAATTTATGGCAACCATACAAGGTTTTATGGGACTGAGAATATGTGATGTACCCAAGGTCACCCAGTGGGTTTCCATGGCTAAATCAAATCTTGGTCTCCAGGGTTGTACTCCAATGCTCAAACCACTGCATCATTATTTGATTATTATTTGATTATTGGCCCTCAAGTGATGTCCATGTATACAGTTATCTCTTTGGTTGCTTGAAGAATGTGTTTGTAACAAACAAACTGTTGGCCTTACAGAATTCAGTCAGTTGCTCTCCTACTTCATTTGACCTTATGCCAAATTTTCCTGCAACCTGATTCTGTTTTGTTTCCTACTTTTGCATTCCAATTGCCTATGAGTAACAACAGGCCCTGTTTTGGTGTGTGATCAGTTAATAATGACACACCAGCAGAAGCCCACAATTACTCCAGCACTTATAAATCTACAACTTTGTCACAGGATTTTCAAAAAAAATTATGTGAAACTCTTGTAAGAGAAAGGATCACCAATATGAGATACAAGATTAAGGATAAAGCTTATAGCATGATGGTGGACCACATGTTTTGCATGGAGAAGGCCCCAGGTTCAGTCTAGATTCACCTGGAGATAGGACTGGAAAAAAGTCTTATCTGAAACCTTGGAGAACCACTGTTAAACTGAAATGGTAATTGGCAGGATTATGTTCCCAAAAGGGATATAAATATAATATATCTGTATAGAGAGAGAAAGGAGTGGGAGGGATGGAGAAAGGAGGGGAGGGAGGGGGAGGGAGAGAGAGGGAGAGAGCACTTTTTTTTATTCAAAACTTGGGGAATAGTCGTGCAAAAACTGTGTTTTTTTGCAGAGAACCCCCTCCAAAAAAAATTGAAAATCCTATGAAAACCCTGACAGTGGTGGATTTTGTTTTTTCAAATGGTGTAGAGACACTTTATCTCATTGAGATTGAAGAAAACTGGGATTATTATTTATATCTCAAATTCTTAATACTTACCTGAAAAACATTGGCATGTGATTCTTTGATTATGTAATCAACCCTCCAATTAAAAAAGAAAAACAGAATAAAGATCAAGTGAGTAGATCATGTAGTCCAAGTCCACAGTCTGTGCCAAGATATCCACACAGGAATTTAGCTCAACAAATGCGCCTCCAGAATTTTTCTGATAACATTGGAATAAGCACCTTAGCATGCCTTACAGTGTTGTTGTCGGAATTATTTCTATAATGTGCATGAAGTACTTTTTTTTATTGTATACATACAAATAATAAAATCCATATTAGAAAACTATACATTTCTGATTCAGTTCATATATGCATTACTATATAAATATACATCTTATCTTAACAGTATAAAAACATATCAACTACTGCTTTACATTTTCATGACTTCCTATCAATTAACTAGAGTCGCTAATCATGTTATCTTATATGTAAAGAAACTCCCCAATTCAAAAGTTTTGTATACAGTTTATAATAGTGTCTGCTACAATATCACAGATTCTAAGATTTTATATATAGTTTGTAGTCATGTCTGCTACCATGTCACAAATAAAAAAGAAACCACTACGTGACTTTACTGTTTCGACATTATTTTTCTGTTTTCCATCTAAGTTGTATTATTAATTATATCCACGCATTTAGTTACCCTTCCATCTGTTTTACATTTTTTTCCCTCTCTCCCCCTAGAGCCTAGAGCCAGTATCCATGTTTCCTCATAAACTTCGTCACTAAATTGCAATCATTTGCTACCTGTTCCATTTGTTTCCCTTTTAACCTCATAGAGAATACAACATATTGTTTGTAGTCAGCTATTTTCTGAGCCCATTGCTCTATATCCGGGATTGCTGTTGTCTTCCATAGTCTTGCAAACACCATTCTTGCAGCTGTTGCCAAATACAATAAGACTCTCTTATTCTTCAATTGAAAAGTTTTATCAAACATGAATATCATGTTTAGTAAGAAAAGTTCGGGCATCATGGGAAATGTCATATTGAATATTTCTTTCATAGAGTCATATATTTTCAGCCAGAATTTTCTTGTATGTGAGCATGTCCACCAAATGTGGTAAAATGTACCCTGATTGTCTTTGCATTTCCAACACTTATTTTCCCCAGTGTGGTACATCTTGTCAATTTTTTCCAGCGTTAAATAAGTTCTATACATCATTTTGATATAATTTTCTTTTAAATCTTGCAAACTAGTAAATTCTGCTGTATTTTTCCATGTGGCTTTCCAATTTTCTAATAGTATATCGTGTTATACGTTTCTTGCCTATTTAATCATGACATCTTTTATGGGTTCATCCTCTAGTTTGCGCGCATTAAGATATTTATAGAAAAACGAAATTTTATGCTTGGACTTCAGAAATATTATTGTTTCCAGCTCATTATACACCTTTTGCGTTGATATTCTTTCTAGTTTAGTATCCATCATAAATCTTTCTTTGAGCTGTAAATAGGGAAACCAGTTTAATTTTATATCTTCTCTTGCTAATTCTTCACGCGTCTTTAGGCTACACTTCACAGAGTTAGCTTGATTTATCAAATCTTTATATCTAAGCCAACCTTGAGTCTTATCGGTCCATTGCCCATAAAAAGCTTCCTGAGGTGAAATCCAAAGTGGCATTTTACTATATGTGTTCTTTTTTATCTTTTTCCAAATTTTGATCAGTGATTTTCTTACATAATGACTCGTAAAATCTCTGTCGACCTTGTCCTTCTCATACCAAAGATAGGCGTGGAACCCAAATCTCATGTTCACTCCTTCTATTGTCAGTATTCTTGTGTCTTTTAGAGTTATCCAATCCTGGATCCAAGTCATTGTGTTTGCGTAGTAATATAATTTGAGATCAGGTACTCCACAACCTCCTTTAATCATCTGTTTGGTCATCAGTTTCCATCTTATTTTTGGCTTTTTGCCTGCCCAAATAAATTTTGATATTTCTTTTTCCCAAAGTTTGAAGGGTTTGTCGTTTGTTATAATTGGCAAATTCTGGAAAAGGAAATTAAATTTTTGGCAAAACGTTCATTTTGATGGTTGCTATTCTACCGAACAAAGATAAGTTTAGGTTTTTCCATCTTCTTAAGTCACTGACAATTTCCTTCCATGTTGTCTCATAGTTGTTGTCGAATAAGTCTTTATTAGTCTCTGTGAACCAAATTCCCAAATATTTTATTTTCTTCTCTATCTTGAAACCAGTCACATTTATTATTTCTTCTTTTTCTCTTGTGGACATATTTTTTACCATTAAATATGACTTATTCTTGTATACTTTTAATCCCGCTGCTTCTCCAAAGTTTTTAATCTCCTTCATGATTTCTGTGACTCCCAATACCGGTTCTTCTGTAAAAAATATAAGGTCGTCCGTGAAAGCTCGTAATTTATATTCTTGGCCTCTTATTCTAATTCCTTTTATTGCTGGATTGTCTCTTATTTTGATATTTAATATTTCTAATGTTGCTATAAAGAGCAGCGGAGATATCGGGCAACCTTGTTGTGTTCCTTTTTCTATTTGTATTTCTTCCGCTAATTCTCCATTCACAATCAATTTTGCTTTTTGTTCTGTATAGACTGCTTGTAACCATCTGACAAAGTTATTACCACAGTTCATTTTCTTTAACGCTTCTAACATGAATGGCCATCTAACTTTGTCAAATGTCTTCTCAGCATCTATAGTCTGGTTTCTCTCCAGCCCATAAAATTTGTTCGCCTTTAATGTGCATGAAGTACTTTGAATATTCTTCATATGAAATATTCTACATATGAATCCAAGGATAATGAAGAAGTTGAAGACAGAGAAGAGTCATTCCCTAAACAGCAGCCATTTCCACACAAGACTGATATAGTGCTATTATTCCAGTTTCAACATCCTATGGAATCCTGAGGTTTGCAGTTTTGGGAGGGGCATCTAGAATTCTCAGCCAGAGAGCTCTTTGGCCTCAGTAAACTGCAAACCCCCAAATTCCACAGGATGTTGAAGGTAGAATAATAGCACTAGAACAGTCTTGTGCGGAAATGGCCAGCATCTATCACACCAGGAAAATATTTTCTAGTGATTATCTCATGTCTTTTGTCATTCAGTTTTTCATGCTATATTTGCTATCTTTGAGGATAAAATGGTGTCCACTTTTAAGTTTTGTCTACTTATCTGCATTTTCAAGAAGGAATCAGAGAAAAACATTTTTTTAAAAAAAAATAGGTAGTTCAATAAACCAAAGTGTAGTTTGATAAACAAGCTCTGATTTTCCAAGCAACATGGCAGTAAATATATTAATATGTAGACCATTTTCAATGAAATCTATATAGGTAATTGTGAAGATAGCATTCATTTCACACACATTTCATCTAGCTATTATTCGCATGAATGTCTCTTTAAGGTAGAAAGTTATAGAAGTGAGAATTTCCTCCAGCAGCAGTAATCATAAATCTTTACTGACTTGTCTTTATAAGCAAGGAAGGCGGGAAAAATCAATAAATGAAAATGCTCCCAGGCAAAATGTTACCTAACCTCATCTGAAAAATTTCATTTATTAGGAAATGTGTAAAAGGTGTCTCCAGGTGCTGATAGGGCTGTTTCAAAGAGTGGAAGCAGGAAAAAAAAACACTCCTGGGAAAGTAAATTTCTGTTCTGGCAAGGTATACATGCTATATCAATCAATCAGATACCGCTCCAAAGAATAAATTAAATTTTCACTATAAGAAATATGTTTTAAGGTGCCAAGCAAAAGGCAGTGCAATATGCAAAAGATTATGCAGAATTTCAGCTTTGAAAGTGACCACAGGTTTACTCATGAGTTTAAACTCCAGTAGCAAAGCTGCCAAGAGTAGATTCAGGCTCTGGAGAGAGAAAACCATTCAGATCCTGTTAGTCTTTGCAGGGAGGGGGGAACACATAATCACTGCCATCCACAACTAGCTTCAGTCCTGCTCTCTCTTGCAGCAACAGTGGAGCAGCTAAAATGCTTATATTTTGTATGTCATTATTATTTTCTTAGAAATTCATTAATTTTCCAAGAAATGTCCAAAGTAATCAACAAGTAGTGATACTATGAAGAAAAACAAAAACAAATGCAACATAGGTGGTTCCCAGGCCTCCGTCCAGACATCTGGGCCTTGACAGTTTGAACTCATTGCTCACTCCTGCTTTAAGGAGCTCAGATTGATAATGTTCTCACAACACTGTAAGGTAGGTTGTAGTAAGAGAGTGGCTAGCCCATGATCACGACCTGTACTTCATGGCCAAATGGGGATTTGAATCTGGATCTCCTCAGTTCTTGCCTGACACTCTAAACTACAGGCAAGTGACTCTATCATAGGGATGGAAAGAGGTTCGAGAATATTTTAAATATGGTTAAAAACATGTTTTGCAGTTGTTGAGAAAGCCTGATGAGCAGAATCCTAGACTGAGAACCTTTCTGCACTACACTGTTATAGTGCCATTATTCCATTTTCAACATCCTATGGAATCCTGGGGTTTGCAGTTTAGGGAGGGGCCTTTAGAATTCTCAGCCAGAGAGCTCTTCAGCCTCAGTAAACTACAAACCCCTGAATTCCACAGGATGTTGAAAGTGGAATAGCAGCACTATAATGTAATGCAGAAAGATACTGAGAATCTTCACAATTTGGGACATATTCTACCTAAAATTTACAGGTGGTACTTTGTGCAGAAACAGCATTTCCTACGTATGAAGCCTCATTATTTGTGTAGAAAACAATGTTTCTGCTCAGGAAATACAGTAATTCCCCACCCCCCCTTATCCATGTTGGCACTATCTGTGATTTCAGTTACCCATGTTTCGAAAATGTTAAATGTTAAATACCAGTATCTGAGTGATGCCACCCACACAGCCTGCTCACACCACAAGACACCTCTAGATTTGCAGGGACCATAGAGAGGTTTCCATAAGAGAGGTAATCCCTGCAAACTAGAGGGCTACTTCTGGTAATTCCAGAGTGGTTTCTAGCTTTGCAGGGACCACAGAGAAGTTTCATACTATCCAATAATATGAAGCCTCTCTATGGTCCCTGTGAAGCTAGAGGGGTCAGTTTCAGGTTATCCACAGTCTTGGAATGTATCCCCCATGGATAAGGAAGATTGCTGTACTGTTTTCTGCACGCGCGCACACACACACACACACACACACAAAACCTCATGCAAATTTTGATCAGAATAAGTCTAGAACTATGAACTGTCCTCAGAAACTACACAATTTTCAAAGACTTTTCACAGCAGAAAGAAAATTGCTAAAATTACCTGTTGCCTCTGGCTCACTTTTATCATTCCCCCACCCTTTTATATCCAGAACTGGGTTCAAAAATTGGCTCATCCATTTTTCCTCCCTTTTACTGCAATGAGGGCCTTTGGGATTGTTCAGGAGCAGAGGTAAAATATCAACTTTCTTTGTCTCCCATGTTTGTATATATCACCTTAATAAAAACTTCTCAAGTTATCTCATAGAAAATTTAAGATTCAACAACCACAGAAATAGTAGTTCATGTGTAAATATAAAATAATCATCACTGTGACCTGGAGCAGGAGGGGTCAGGGAGCCCACTGTGGCAAGTTACTGATCCCCTCAAAGGAGTGCTGTCTGTGAAGCAGATGAGGTGGCAGTGTCTGAAACCAGCGGCAAAGGAAGGCACGGCTCTTCCTCCCTTCCTGGCTGCTGTCTAGCATGTTCAGGAAGGAAAAGGGGAAGAGCAAAGGAGGGTGATGGCAAAGTAGGAGATAGAAAAGTGAGAAAAACATGGAGGAAGCAGGAAGAGAAAAAGGAGAAGAAAATTGCATAGGTGACAGCAGAAGAGGGAGGGGGAACAGGAAGTGGGAGAACCAAAAGTGTTGGCATCCAAGGGGGAGGGTGACGGGTAATGGTGATTCCCAACAGGCAGTAGATTTTAAGGAGAATGTCATGGGGCAGGACTCAGCTTCCCCAGGGGAACAGCACCCTTGAAGGAGGACAAGCAGACACAACTGCACTAGGAGCTAATCAGACTGGGATGAGAGCCAGCTGGTTCCAGCCTTCTTAAGGAAGGCAGAGGGTGGTGGCTTGACGCCAAAACGACTTGTGTATTTGCCAGCCCTTGCCTTTGTGTGTGTGCTACAGATTCCCTGCTTGCTCTCTGTCTTCATTGACTTTTGGATTGTCTGAACTTGCTGCCCGCTGAATTCCTGACCTTTGGAGTAGCACTTGACTTCACTTCTGCTTCATTCTGATCAGGCAAATCTTATTAGACTGTTAAGCTGTATCTGTTTACCTGACTGAATATCCTGGCACTCGATTGCCTGACAACAGATAGCTGCCGCCTACAGCAAAGATGACACTGGAGGAGCAGAGAGATCTAGGACTACCACACTCCCACAGAAAGATGCCAAGAAGCTGTTCTAAAGACTCTGCTTTGGACATGCTCACCTATTAGTGAGCTAATACCATCAGTAGAGGTTAGCCAAGGAAAGGCAGTGAAGCAAGTGGCACCCCAGGCAAGAGCTGTCCCAGCTAGGCAAGAGATAGTGATGCAACATTAGAGAGAAATGTGAGTGAAAAGAAACAGAGAAGAGACCTTGCCAATGACTAGGAGAGTTGGCTACTCACTATGAAGCAATATTTCCTGCTGGAAATAACCAGATTATGTTAGGTATTTGAGTGAAAGTTGTCATATGTGATGGAGAATAAGGGGCTGTATTTTGTGTTATGTGTCAAGAGGAGAGTGGGGTAGTTCAGTCTGAGTATTGAAAAGATGTTCTGTTCACAATAAACGCCATTGCTGAACACACTTCCTAGTTTGGACATAAAAGATTTTCCCTGGAAAGGGTATTGTGGGGACAGTGCCCCCTTGTGGTAGAACCATGTCTTTGACAATCACAGAAGTAAAAGCAGCTTAAACCTAAAGCTGATGAAAAGGCTGTGGTAGTTGGGGGGGGAGGGATTCAACACACTTCCCATCCACCCATCATTTTATGGTAGCATCAAGCAGACAAACTCAAAGCATTTCTTTTATCCACCCATCTGTCTCATTGAAGGGAAAAAATGCAGAGGTAACTGCACACAGGATGCTGCCTTTGAGCTGAAAGTATTTTTCAGAGTGGGTATAGTGGTAAGGCTATATTTTCCCAACAGGCCAGTTGAATATAACCACATGTTTCCCATATAACTAAATGGAAATGGCATGTCTGAATAAACTGCAGTGCTTTGTGAATTTTTTCCCAAAAGAAGGATTGGTGTCAGAAGTTTGCTGGAGACCCAAGGAAACAGGCAGTCAACTCTAGTGTTGATTCTTGTTTACTGGCAACAGCTACTAGACTGACTACTTATTCTTGCCACTTTGAATGCAGTCGTCCTACAAGCTATGATGCACATCGAATAAACACACTCACTCAATCCACTGAGGTAATTTGCAGACAGAAGGAAGGCTTCTACAAACACATCTCTCCTACCAAGATGCTTCCAGTCACAACCGTAGGGGCTGGTGGTAACATTTAAATCCCTAAATGGCTTGAACCCTTGATATCTGAAGGAACATCTCTTTTTATATATGTATACCCAAGATCCACAGGAGCAGTTGTTCTCTGGGTCCCATGGGAACAGGAGGGGAAGCAATATTCTTTGGGAGAATGTGGGAGAGGGCCTTCTCTGCTGGGGAACCCTAGTTGTGGGACACCTACCCCTTGAGGCCCTCATGTTCATTCTAGTGCCAAGTAAAAGCATATTTTAATATTTAAACTATTCTTACTGTTTTAAATTGTTTCTAATGGTTAAATCTCTTGCTGGAATGGGGACTGTTCATGTTATCGAAGTTAGTATTCATGGTTCTTAGTGCTAGACCTCTTCATATGCCATATCATCTATTGTGGCCTGCATTTGGCCAATTTTTCAGTGCTGTCAACTTCAATATGTCATGCATTTTTCTTTTTTAGCTAAAATGTATTGGACTAATTTCTGGAATAAAATGTCCTTGTTTTTTGTTTGTTTGTTTGTTTGTTTGTTTGTTTGTTTGTTTTTGCTTTCTGAGACTTACTGTTTCCTTCATATCTGGTCACAAAGACGTAGAAAAAAATTACTACAAAGCAGATGTAAATAAACATGTAAAACAGGTTAATTACTGCCCTTCTCTCCTGCTAATTGCTGAACACTTCAACTAGAAAAAAAGGGGGGGAATTCAGGAATAATTTTTGGGGTCCCAATGAAGTGTTTGACTGGTAAGCATCAGGCTAGCCTTCATCAGATTAATTTTAATACCTAATAAGCCTTTTGTAGTGAGGATTGATAATCTTCTCTCTGAAATTTTAGTAGGCCTTGCTAGGCTATTTGTAGGCCAGGTAGGTCTCACTAATTCCCTTCACAAGCGCAGTAGGTGCCATTATAGACCTAGTAGGCCCTGCTAGGACCCTGTCATACTGCACAAAGGAGTCCTGAGAAGGCTTGTTCTGTATCATCCAGGCTTCTTGGTGGGTTGAGTCTTGGACTAGCGATTAGTCCCAGTTACTAACCATGGCTTCCAGTAAAGGTAGCAGTGAAGCCAAGGATAAAGCCCCAGGTAAGCAGCAACCGGCCAAGCATCACCCTCCAATACTATCAGATTCCCCAGATAAGGGATGGGCAGGGGATGGATTACACGCTATACTGGCCACACTCAAAGCTCTGAAGAGAGCTTAGGTTCCTTCTAACCAGTCCATAGTCCTAGCTAAATGGGAAACCAGACCTGAAGTTTGGTTCATTTAGATGTCTTGGAAAAACTGAGCCAGTGTGAGGACAGTGTTGTGCCTGAAGATATGGAGGAGGTTCCAGTGATCCTGGTGGCCAGTGCTGTGGATGGTATCAGTGAGTCTACTTTGGTGGAGCATATTTCAGGTGAACCTTCTGATACAACACCATCCATATAACTGGACATGGAGGGTCTGGAGTATTTCAAGTAGACAGGCCTCTGTTGGTTCTAGCAGTGGGGGAGCAAGTCACATTGGAGGCAGACTTCCCATACAACACAGTTTAGGTTCAGAGTAATTTCAACTGTCCCCTTGGCATTTTTATCACCAAGGGGCCTACTTTCCACAATGCTTTTATGGGGATTTAGGTAGGAGGTATACAGCAGGCTACTAGTAGCAGATACAATACAGTCCCTTATGGTACTATGCCATATGTGGAGCAGATACTTCCCTTGGAAGACCATTTACTACAGGCCACTAGGGACAAAATCCTGCATGGTGAATATGTGGAGGTTTTCACTCTTCTTTATCATGATTTGGAAGAAAAGGATAAAGAGGAGTTGGATCACAAGGAGAAGGAGAAATTGCATAGGTGTAAGATAGACAGGACCTGGGGAAATTGGTTGCCTGTTTCTTTTTCATCTAGGTGGGTGTTATTGTGAGTGCACAGTTGTAGAGGCTATTTTCACTCCTCCAATAAATGGATATTATTTACCAGGCCTTGTGGTGGCAGGATGCATCTCTTTATGGAGCAGGTAGGTGGTTGCAGAATGACTGTGTTGGTAGGAAACAGGTAACATTTGCCCAATGAAAAGAGAAAGAGAGAATAAACCAAGGCAGAGGGACAGAGAGTGTGTGAAAGAGAGATCACAAAATAAAAGAACTACACTAGCCTCTCTATGTTCACAAGGGTTCAAGGTGCAGAACCCTTGTGAGAGTGGAAAAACTACAAATAACTCTCCCTCCACATTTCCTCTCCAGAGCTCCCCCTCCCATTCCTTTGCCTCTGGCCCTAGTGTTCTGTGCAGGGGGGAGACAAGCTAGAGGAATTACCCATACTTTCCCCTTAGATGGAGAAAAGCAGAGTTCTGGTGTTTTAGCTACTTCTGGCAGCTGTCTTGAGAAAGGAGGGGTAGGAGCAAAGAGAACACCTGACTACTCAGCAACCATTACACAGCAGCATGTGCAGTCACATGGCAAAGAGGACACACTTTCAGCAGTGGGGATGGGCTTTATTCACTCAAAAAAAAAACTGTCTATTTTAAACACAAGCCTCACAAGCCTAGGGTAAGGAAGACAAGGGAATGGAAGGAGGAAAATGGGGAGGGGGGAGGTAAGAACATGCCTTGTGAATAATCAAATTGGTAAAAGTCAAACCTGTGAATGTAGAGGGAGGACTGCAGACCACAGAGATAGAATGAGTGCAACAGAGGATGGTAGGCTCAACATTAGTCACCTTCAGGCCTTTTTTAGCCTTGTCAGCTTTCCTGGTTTTCCTTTGTCTTCCTGCTACATGTAAGCCTCTATCTGGGGTTTGAATACCTCTCTGCAAGATTTACCAACAGGTTCAGGCTTCCGCAGAGAGCAAGCAAGCAATTCAAGAGAGCAATTCAAGCAAGAAACCAAGACCTCAGGCAAATGCTTACATGCAAGTGTTGCATAACATCCAGCCCTCTGTTCCTTAGCTTGGCTTCTCCCTCCCTGACTGTGGTGTCTGACAAACTTCTTCTGGCTCAAGTCATGAGGATTAAGGTACACTGTCTGCTTCCTCTCTCCTCTCTTGACACATCTGTCTTCTACACCTTCCTTCCCTTTGCTACTCATAACCAGTCCTTTACTGACCTCCTTGCTGCTACTACCAACACACCTCCTCTGTGTGGGCTTCAACTGAGCCAGATAGCTAGCTCTCAATGACCACTGATGGCCAAGGAATGGAGAGCAGATAACATAATACCTCTGAATTCACAGTTTGTCAGATGGGCTTTTCTGAATCAGTCACATTTTTGTCTATTGCATTGCTACTTCTTGTTTTTTCCCATTTAAATATCAGCTATTTTCAAATAGTGTTCTATTTTGTAGGCTGCCTTGAGATCCTATATTTGATGTTGAAATTTCAGTATTTTTCTTGAACGGCCCCTTAAGCTTAAGTCTGAGCCCAAATATACTTTCTTGGATAAGAGAGTTTTATTCATTGACATGAGAACTGGGTATGCCTTTAGCCTGTGAAAAAACTAAGGGACTCAGTCAATGTTTGTCTTTTCTGGATATCAAGATTGATCCTGTGGACAAGCACAGTAGGCTCTCTGAGGAGACACTTATTGATTTGCGAGGGAGGGTTTCTGAGTTTGTAGTGCATAGAAAGGCTATGATTGAAGAATTTCAGGAGCTCACTGGCCATTTCAATTTTGTGTGCAGAGTTATGGCACCTGCCAACATGGTGTAGTGGTCTGGGCATTGGACTACAACCCTGGAGACCACGGTTCAGTTCCACCTCAGCCATGGAAACCCACTGGATGACCCTGAGCATGTCACACACTCTCAGCCCTCCAAAACCCTGACAACAACAACAATGGTGATTTAGGGTGCCTCTGTGAAGGTATATGAGGAATATGTAAATCCTAGGATTGGGATTACTCAAGAGATTAGGGAGGATTTGAGGGTGTCACAAGAATTTCTTGCTCACTTTATAATGGGATTGCTTTTTGGAGGAATGAACTGAGGATCCAGGATATCCTAATGGTTTCTTCAGATACAGCTGGACCAGATACAGAGGTTTGGGGTGTATTTACATGGATGTTGGTGCACCTAGGCATGGCCTGAGGATTGAGTTGAAAAAGGTTTGTTGTCAGATTTAACACTTCTGGAATTTTTTCCAGTCATGGCCGTTCTTCAAATTTGGGCTGAGGAATTGGTTAACTCCTCTTTCATTTCTGGAGTGAGTATATGGTCATAGTACAAGTTATTAATTCCTTGTCCCCCATGTGCCCACAAGTCATGTGTTTGGTCAGTGTCTCCATTATAATGTTCTTTTCACAGCTAGGGGAAGTTCTAAAAAGCTAGTTTGGAATTTGAAAAGTTTAGGTCTGAAGAGTGGCATCAGGCTCTTTGACCAATCCTTGTTTTATACATTTTGCATTTATACATTTTGCATAAGACTTAGCTTTGCAGTTCATTCAAGCTAGGTTGGCAGCACTGGCCTTTGCTTCCAGGGCTCAGAGGTTTCAGGACAACATGAGTGACTTCAGAATTTGTGCTGGAGTGTTGCTTAGTGGAAAGAGCCTAAGGTGACCTTTTACTTTCTCCTAGTAAACACCAAACATTTTTGAACTACTGGGCTTCTCACCAGATGGTGGCTTCTACATGAACCAGGCACCTCTAGCAGGCTATTTGGCCTCTTGTTCTTCTTTTCGAAAGTTTAGTGCACTGTCCACCTACCCAGTCTAATTAGGTATACAAACTGATATCATTTAACAAGCTTGCCGTCTCACAGAAGGCAAATTGTAGCAACTCAGGAAAGTCATGCTACAACAGTTGCAGGATTTACTTGGTCATCTTAATTTTACATAACCAAGCTAGCGCCCTGCTGCATTGTTTTTGTGATTCAAAGCCAGGGTTGCATAAACTCCACTGTAGACTCAAGGGCCATTTCCTCACTGGACTGGATAGCGCTTTGATTCCACATTCAACATCCTATGGAATCCTGGGGTTTGCAGTTCTGGAGGGGCCAGCCAGACCCTCCCGGAACTGCAAACCCCAGGATTCCATAGGATGTTGAATGTGGAATCAAAGCTCTATAATAGTCCAATGCGGAAATGGCCAAGGTTACTGCTGATACAAGGTCCAACATGGAGGATTAGAGTGAGTTTCTACTCTATTTTAATGGAGCTGTACAGGACCTTCACGTGTCAGTTTACTTTACAAGGGAAATAGTGCCAGGGTTTGTTTATTTGTCTGTTTTGGTGTCAGGCATGTGAAGTAGCTCCTGGTATTTTTCCAAATGTAGTGACAGTTTGATTGTAAACTGCTGAATTCACAATTTGTCAACCCATTCTTGGTTACAATATGACACCATGGACAGTGTTGTTAATTTGATCATCTCTAGATCCCCTCATGCCATATGTCTGGTCCAAGCCTTCATGGTAGAGGCCTCCAGAATACTGTCTTGTTCACTGTGGGACATACAACAAGGTGAAAGCCATTGTTCACAATTGCTTTCAGCAGGAGTGTGACCGTTTGATGGAGTGAGGTCATGAGGGATGTTGTTGATGTGGATCTTTCCTACCCACAGTGCCTTGGAAGGCTTCAAAGAAACGCAATACTGCAATATGTGGTAAATATGAATAGGCCATGACACCTGCAACCTGTTAGACAACTCAAATTCCACCCACCAGCTTTGGAGAGACAACCTCAACCCTCCAAGGCTCTGCAAGACTATTGAGGTGACAGTCTGTGGGCATCAGGACAGGACTGGGGTCTGCATCTGGAGCAAGATGTCTGAAGTGCTCCAACTGTAAGTGGGTTTCAGGGGAGTTTCACAGTCCTTATGTAGCCCCTAAACTAGGGGCTTGTAGTGACTGTGAATATAAAACAGCCATGAGTGCGTGACTTTAGGTTATGTAGTCATATCTGTCCAACAGGATTCTGATGGAATCTATCACCTGAAGAACCTGGTTTTTTTAATCTCTGAAGAAGGTGTTTGCATTTTTGAGGTTCATATTTTTACCAGGAAGCAGCTGCTGCAATTGGTGGGGATCTTTCCTCTGTTGATCAGGAAGCTACTGGCTGATGTTTCCACTGACCCATCCCCACATGTGCAATCTCCAGTGCAAGGGGGAATTGTAACAGGAATCCTGCTTCTGCCTGTTGTACTGGCTATCATTCATGAGAGAGAGTATTTCCTGATAGATAGGGGAACAGACACCCATCAGTTGCAGTAGCTGCTTCCCAGTAAGTGCAGATTGGGGAGGATAAGGACAGGATTCACTGCGTAGCACCATAATTTTAGTGTTTATGCATATGTAAATCCCCAACAGGATTCCGGGCAATATTTTCAAGGACACTAAAAAGAAAAAACTATCTTATTCCATGATTTGAAATGCACTTTATTTTACAAGAACTTTAAGTTGAGAGATGAAAAGAAAAAAGGAAAAAAGACTCAGAACACAGTAACATAAGTATGATCTGAGCAACACTGAGAGAGAAATCCATTCCAAAGAGCACTATTCCCATTTCAAATGCTATTTCGATATGATGTCCAAAAATACAGCTACTACACATTGCATATCTTTCTTTGGCTGGCATTTAATATTGTCTGCCATATGACAAATATGCTATCCTAATACTAGCACATCACATATTCTAGCAGCTGTGATCTAAGCTCCGTACATATAAACCAATCTTCCCTCTGTAAGCAGGGCTCGGGGGGTGGCTGGCTAACATTTAGAACAGGGGTAAGAATCATGAAGCTCTGCAAATTGTGCTGCTCTGCAGCTTCCAGGATTCCTCTTCATTGCCTATGTTGGCTGGAGCTTCTGGGACTTGTGATTCAACCACTTCTGGAGAGCCACATGATTCTCACTCATGATTTAGAAGGTAGAGGCAAACATTTGCAATTTGCTTAGGGCAATGATAATCTAATGCGAATCCAATTAATTTACTAAGGTTGTTTCTTTGCATTTTAATAGGAAGAAAGGATCTATCTGTCTGTCATTCCAGATATTCAAAGGCTTAGTAAAAAATTCCAGATTTCCAGCTAGCACCACCTACAGTGCTGTGAAACTGCACTGTTGTTTGTACAACAATCTGCCAAGAAAAGACCTTTTGCTGGTCCCCATGAATCCTATGCAAGTGAAAAACAGAGAGCAGTATTGACATGGGTACTGATCATGACTGTATGAATGGAAATTTGTCAGGTGCAGAGGAGTAAATCTGAGTGTACAACTAGTTGCATTACAACCCAGTTCTGTCATCCTGCCAGCCTTGTGCTCATTCTAGAAATGGAAAAGAACTTTGTTGGATTAGACAGTCTCAACCAGAGAAGGTTCTTTATACCTCCCAGGAGTCAATGTGAGAAAGAAACATACGTTGCCTTGAAAATCTGCACATCCGCAAAGCTTATGGGACATTTCAAAGAAATGAAGTGCTCACAAACCAATGCACGCATTTTGAAATGCAGATGGCTAGAATGTGTGTACAGTTGGAGGAAAATGTGCACAGACTTGCTTTAACAATGGGGAAACACATATCCATTAGGAAAAATGTAAAAATAAGTGAGCAGATTATGAAAATTGCCCATTAGTTTCAAGGAAGAAATTCAAAATGAAGTTTTGCCACCCATTATGCAGGTGGAAACTAAAGAAATGCAAGAAAATAAAGACAGCAATTTTCACATCCCTCATTGATTCTAGGACCTAAATGTGGACTTTAATTTTAATTTACTTAATTTGTTCTTTTTATACCATTTCAATTATTCTAGGTGGCCTTTTCAGGTGTGGCTAGAAAGAAAAGGAAAAAGAAGCTCAGCAGTAAAGTAACATATCAGGCCAGGGATAGGAAAATGCCATAGCAATTCACCTGTTTGAAATGACAATAAGAACAAGGAAGATGTCTATACATGTGAATGGAGTGTAGAAGGTGTGGAAGCAAAAGTAAGGGAGAAGAAGAGAAGGGTGAAATGGGGAAGGGACAAGGGAGGGAGAAAAAGAAAGAAAGCAACAGCAGCGGTTTGTTTCTGGTCAAGGAGCCTGACATCATCACTATCCAGCTGCTGTTCTGCCCCCAAGTGTCACCAAACTACCTTATTCTATTTCCAGAAAAAATCAGTTAAGAGCATCCCTTAGTGCTTCAATCCCATCATCCATCTTAACACGATACCATTATAGTGCTTGACAGCACTGCCTATTATTGCGGATCCAGCAGTGGGCAGGGTGTGGATGTGCCCAGCTTGTCCCTCCCTTAGCAGCTCCCATGGTGTGGAAAGTCTGTTCATTTTGAATTTCTCATTTGAATTATTTTTTTATTTTTTTAAAATACATTTTTTAGCATTATAGCACACAAATGCAAAAGTGTAGTGGTGTGTTATGAGGTTACAACATGGCCCAATCAAGGGTGGGGGGGCTGAGTAAAGAAGGGGCACAGGAGTGACCAAGAATGCTATAATGTGGAAGGAACTGCGGTGGCAATACTACTACTCATCCACTTAAGACAGAAGGGTGCAGAAAAACAGTGTTTCTAACCTGTCAACATTGCGCAAATGATAATGCCAGGTTTGTAATGCTACAACACGCTAATGGCATCTAGTATGGAAATGGCCCAAGTCTTGACTTGCCCAGCACCAGCACCACCCACCACTAGAATATGGTTCCTGACCAGAGGATATTTCACCCTAGGACAGATGTATGTACCCTATAGCCATATGTTCAGCCCCTCCATTGGAACTCTGACTCCCACTGCCACCTCTCCCCCAATGCCAATTCCATGCCTGTTTCATACACATTGCCTTTTCCCCACTGCTGATAGCAGTTGTGAAAGAGTAACCTGTATAAGGATCTCTGGGGGAGATAATAAAGAAGCCTTTTCTTCACCCCTTCACCCAAAGATCCTCATAAGAGATCACTTTTTTCCATACTAAAGGAGGGGTGGAGAAAAGGCCTTTGGAAAGAGGAGCAACTGTCCCGCTTTGAACTGTCTATAATCTATCATCAAAAGTTTGCAAGTCCCAGAGTCTCTGACGTTCTTGTTGAATCATCTTCATTTCCTTTGTTATCCAACTTTCCTCTCTTCTTCTTCTTTTTCTTTTAGTTCTTCTTCTCCTCCTCCTCCCCAACCCCACTTTTTGGGCCTCGAAGTGTCTTTACATATTAAAACAATACAATTTAAATACATACAAATAGTATACATTATAGCAGAATTAAACTATACATGAATTAAAGCAGCTAAAAAGAGATTAAAAGAAGCAAATAAAATAGCACAGCACCCCCTAGCCTATTCTTTAAAAATTTTCTATATTAAAATGGCTGCCTGGATAAAAAGGTCTTTGCCTGCTGCCAGAAGGCCAAGAAGGAGGGAGCCATTCTGGCCTCCTAGGGAAGGGAATTCCAGAGTCCAGGGGCAGCCACTGAGAAGGCCTTCTTTCACATCCCCACCAGCTCTGCTTGAGACATTGGTGAGACTGAGAGAAGGACCTCTCTTGATGATTTTAGCACCCAGATCAGTTTGTACAGGGAGCTACAGTCTATCAAGTAGCCTGATTCTGAGCCATATAGGTCTTTATAGGTCATAACCAGCACTTTGAATTGCACCCAGAAACAGATAGCCCATGGGGTTGTTTGAATAGGCACATGATATGGTCTCTATAACCAGCCCCAGTTAACATTCTGGCTGGGGCTCATTGAACCACCTGAAGTTTCCAAACACTTTTCAAATGCAGGCCCAAGTAGAACACATTAGATAGGATAACTAAGACATGTACTATTGTGGCCAGATCTGACATCTCAAGGAACAGGTACAGTCGAGGCACAAGCTTTAAATGTGGAAAACCACTCCTGGCCACCACAGCAGCCTGGGCTTCCAGGGTCAAAGATGAGTCCAGGAGTAGACCTGAACTGTGAACTTGAGGCTTTAGAGGGAGTGTAACCTCATGTAGTACGGGCTGAATTCCTATTCCTTGATCTGCCTTTCAACTGACCAGGAGTACCTCTGTCTTGTCTGGATTAAGTTTCAATTTGTTTGCCCTCATCCAGTCCATTACTGATGACAGATGCTGGTTTAGGACCTGGACAACCTTCTTGGACTGGGGTGAAAGCAGTGGTAGAACTGGGTTTTGTCTCAGAGCCAATGTATTGTAGTGGTTTGAATGTTGGATTAGGTTTCTGGGAGACCAGAGGTCTAATTCCTGCTCAGCTGTGGAAACCCACTGAATGGTCTTGGGTAAATCACACTCTTTCAGCCTCAGCAGAAGGCAATAGCAAACCCCTTCTGAACAAATCTTGCTCAGAAAACCCTAGAATAGAGTCACCCTAAATTGGAGTTGATGTGAAGAACATGACAACAACAACACTAAAGGCAACCATATCTTTAATCTCAGTTATTTTGTTTTGCTTTCAAAGTAATGGGTATATTCAGTCATCTGAGGTCATGATTTGAAGTGGTTACAAAGAAAGCAGTGATACTCTGTTGAATACAAAAGATCCATATCATGAAGGTCAAAAACAGCCTACTTAAGAATCTATTTCTCTTTCAAATTTCAACTAAGATTGTGCGGAACAGACATTTCCCTTCATTTTAAAACACGGTCAAGCAAATGTTGGATCCAGAGGCCTACCTCCTGTCTCTGGGCTATAATGAGGCCAAAATACCAATAAAAACACAAAAAGCCCAATAGGAAGTGGCTGAATATCTACTTCTATTTTTTAAAAAAAGTTTTTTTTTCTTCAGAGTTGAACAATTTTGCCAGAGAGAATGGACTGAAGGTTTAAAAGGTGAATTGCTACTCCTAATGTGTGGAACCTCACCTGGAGCTTTTCTGCAGTAGTTTGTAGCTGTTGAACATTACTAAGCCAATAAACTAGAGCTAATATGACTAACTTTAGTAAGTCATGCCTCTTCCAATTAGTCATACCTCTTCCAATGATAGATCTCTTTCACCACATATCCTAAAATTAAGGATATGTGCAATGTTTCTAGAATTTTAATACTAGGTAAAAACAGTACCATCAAACCTAGTTAACCAAGGCCATTTCCACACGACGTTGCTATCCTCATTGCAAGCAGTCTGCAAGTCATGCTTCCGTATGACAGCATCCCCATCCCAGTGCCAACGCGTCCCCACCCATCACAACCACAGGATATTCCATTAACGGAAAAAATCTGTTAAGGGCCCACAATTGTGCGACACTCCCCTTGCTGGCAGCTATGCAGAATGGGAGGAAGCACAATCTAGGTATTTCTTTCCCCAGCACAGCACAGGAAAGAGGCTGGCTGCACTGCAGAAGGAAGGCTGTGTCACTCGCACTCCCATCCACTGGCAGCCAGCTGGATGCAGAGGGGAGCATTGGGGATGTGTGCCATCCCAGCAAAGGCACTGCCAGGATATTGCCAGGACAACAACGGAAAAGGGTAAAGTACAGAAATATGTATAGTTCAGGGTTTTTTAAAAAATAATTTAAAAACAGTCATGGGGCAACAATGATAATGAATAACAAATATATAGCTCAGGTCCAGGATTTTGGAGGATTGTATGGTGTTTTGAAATTTCCTAGGAGGGCTCATCTATCTCTACCCCACCATCCTCACAGGTACACCTGGTGGGAACAAGGGAGAGGACCTTCTCTGGGGCTGCTCTCAGCCTCTGGAACTCCCTTCCCAGACACCTTAAGCTGGCACCCTTTTTACTATCTTTCTGCAGACAGAGGAAAACCTTTCAATCCTAGCAGTCCTTTGAGAATTATTTCTTAGAGGAAACGGGCCTGTATAATGCTTTGGATCTTTAATTGTTGTTTTCAGCAATTCATGTTTTTAACTGGTTTAATTTTTTTTTATTTTATTTTTTTTGATAGACTATTTGATTTAAAACCTCTGTATGGCTTCAGTATTTACTATGCCTTTTTTAACTGCCGTAAGCCACTTAGGGAAAGGGGGAAAAAAGGAAGGAAAGAAGCTAGTTTCCTTGCTTAAATAACACACAGGTCAAGATATTAGCACAGAACAGTGATGAACTAATTCTGAATAACTAAAAAATGATTATATTTTTTGCCACTAAATATGAGCTAAGTCTATCAACAAAATGATGTACTGCAATCAGCGTGCCCTGCTACCCTTTTGCTAAATAATTTCTTTTCTGTCATTCATTCATTTTGTTTCCCACATTCTTCCCCTATAGGCAGAGACATTTAATGATTTTCATTTCCTTCTCTGGATTCCACATATATTGTTATTTTTCCCCATCCTCCCACAAGCATAATTTGCCATGCCTTAAATTTAAGGGTGACAGGAATTGTGTTCCCTGGATGACCAGTATGGTTCCTCCCCGCCACCCCGTATTAATGGCTCATAAACAGAAGGAGAACATTTTCCATTTTCTCTCCACTATCGCTGCAAAGGACCCCATTTTCTTTCTTTCTGAGCATACTACAGAACTATTGCAGTGTGTAATCTCACATGCCCCAGGGAGGCATTCAGCATTGTTTGGACCTGAGCAATATGCAGCTTACTCATATGCTTGAACATGGGCTTGATTAATATTCTGCTAAGCATTCTGGAGGTGACATAGATATTAAATTGGCAATCCAAAACCCAAACTAAATTAGGGAAGTCTGTGGAGAGCATGCATGAGTGTGCATGCACCAATAAGGAGCAATTAATGAAATTAAGAGAATCACCTTCTGAAAGACTGCTGGTAGTACAGCCATCAAGGATGACACCTCTTGTTCCCAGCAACAATGGCACCTCTTCCCTGAGAAGATTACAGACAGATGTCACGTCTGTCCCCACTGATGTGGAAATAATAACTAGCATCAAGAGCTATGATGGAAGGATAATTAAAAAATAATTAACAAGAATAATTGCACAGGGCCATGGGACAAAAGCTTTTATTTTATCAGCTGCAATAAGTGATTAGATAGATACACAATATTTCTGCAAAATAAGCATCCATCTATTGTAGTTTGAGAGAGGAGGGGACAGCACAGAATGGTATTCAGGGAATAATATCTAATTTTTTTCTTCCTTTTGTTTCTTGTACTCTTAATAGAAAATATCACATGGCCAAGAAAGAAGCTTAGTCCAAAATAAGCAGCTCAGCATGAATCATCTCACTGTTCTTCTTCAAATTATTGTATCTTGTCAGTACGCTATATAGTTATGGATTTTAATTCAGTGATGAAGCTCATGCTCTGAGCTTACCTCAGATGCCTTGGTTTTCCAGATCATCACTGCGTTTGATCTACCAACAGACGAATCTATCAATTCTGATATCTCCCTCATTTGCTTTTTTTTTAAAAAAAAAAAAAATATCTCAAATTCTTTCCTTGAATTGATACATTCTGGAATGTTCTTAGCAAAACACAAACATCTGCACCAGTCATATTCAAGACATGCAGCTATTTCTAGAAGGGAGATGATCATGCAACAGCTACCTGCTACGTAGCTACTAAACATGAAGAGTCTGTTAGGGAGAAGGGGGGGGGGAAGAATTGGCAGCCCCAGTTCACCACCACGATTATGATTGAATGCACAAGAATTCAAAGCCATACTTTTCATTAATAACACTCAAAACCCAATGCCTCATTGGAGGAAGTTGTTGGCTTCATTTCCTACACATTTGATTTTTCGTTATTTTCGAAGCTCTTTCCACGGAATTTGTGAAGAAATTTGTAACAGTAGGAAAGCAGTTATTTTAAAAACTAACCGAAAGATATTATCTTATTCTTATCTCATTGTTAATCTTATTCTTAGCAGGAGTGAACAATGCCTCTACCTGAGACATTAGGCCCTTTCACACTACATAATTAAAGCACTATGATTCCACTTTAACTGCCATGGCTGCATCCCATGGAATCCTGGGATTTTCAGTCTGGTGAGAAACTAGCGCTGATTGAGGCCCTTTCCACCATACACTGTTATAGTGCTATTATTCCACTTTCAACATCCTGTGGAATTCTGGGGTTTGTAGTTTACTGAGGCCAAAGAGCTCTCTGGCTGAGAATTCCAAAGGCCTCTCTCTAAACTGCAAACCCCAGGATTTCATAGGAAGTTGAAAGTGGAATAATAGCACTATAACAGTATAGTGTGGAAATGCCCTGAGAGTTCTAAATGCTCTCCTCTTAACTGCCAGGAATGAATTACGCTGGGCTCAATCAGGAGTGAGAATTATGTGCCTTTCCAGATGTCATTGGACTGCAACTCCCACGAGCCTCTTAGCCATAGATAAGAAATGTTGGGAGTTATAGCTGAAAAACATCTGGAGGGCTTCTTGAGTCTCACCCTAGGCTAAATGGATCATTGATCTGACAGAATGAAAAAGACAGCTCTTTTTAAAAGCATAGAAAGAGACATTGATTTTTCTTATGACTCTGCTGTCTGGCATATATACTAAGATCAGAAAGCAGTGTGTGCAGGGAAAATATAGTGAATTTGGCAGTTAACAATGAAGAGAGCAGGAGACAGAAAACATCTAAGAGTACTTGTGAAGAAGCCAGAAAGCTATTAGAATTCCTAACACCATGTGGTCGTTAGTGGTAGTGAAAACTGTGTGTCTATAACTAAATGAGATCTGCTTTCCCTCTCAGGAACAGTCACTAAACCTATATCATTTCAGAACTTGAAACAGCTACCACTTTGAGAACTTTGACAGTTTTTCAATTAGCACGGACATTGAGAAGTCTGACCCATATAGTCAAAAAAGTACGTTCCAAAGCTCTGACTGTACTACATATCTGTACCCAAAACATGAACAAAACATAACAAAACAAAAAGATCACTTTCAGGGCTGACACAGAGTCCATATAGACGATGACATTATTTCAGGGAAGGTCCAGTCATTTATCACCCTGCTAAGAATATTTTGCAGCAGTGTTTAGCAGAATTTCAGTAAGAGTCATTTAATAAATGACCATTGGTAGCCACTAAGATTATTATTTATTAAGGGGCTCTGTGTTCATGATGGCAATTTGTCACTTAGGGCCCACTTACTACATAAATTATATTTCTATGACCCCACTTTAACTGCCATGGTAACATCCTATGGAATTCTGGGATTAGCAATTTAGGGAGGGGCATTTAGAATTCTCAGAGAGCTCCTCCAGTGTCTCACCAAACTACAAGTCCCAGAACAGATAAAGTGGAATAGTGGTATTATAGTAGTGCTACAATATAACATAATAATATATCATTCTGTGCTAGGAATATGCCCTCACAAGTGAATGAAAAGCTGTTTGAGACTGAGGAGGAGGATAAAGGAGAAAATAGGTTTTTTTTCCCCTCTAACAAAGCTTGAGAGGTAGAGTCATCAGCTATTCTGTATTTTTGTGGGTGTCTGGATATAGAAATCAAAAAAGGGATAGGCTAGCTACAGATGAGATGTGTTCCAGCTCCAATCTTACGACAGTGTTCTCCTTTGTTATTGATGACCAGCTATGTTCCCCTTCTCTGGGTTTAAAAAAAAAATTAATATGATTAGAAAACAGCAAACCCAGCAGTTAGAGGCAAGAACAACTTGTGTTCTGTTCTGGCTTGTTTGGTTTTGCTCTCTGGAAAACAGGAGAAAATTACAGCACATCTGTAAGAGATTACAGCATCTCTGTAAGAGATGCTGGCATTAAGGACTCACTTTTAGCCAGCCAAGTCTTCTTAGCACTCATTATCTCCCCATTGGACAAGACAGCAGGATACCTTATCTACTAAGTCCCTTCTGCTGGATAAGATTCTTGAGCTGAATGTGCTCATTTGCTGCACTGCTTTCTGTTGTAGAATATATCCCATATTCAGGCAAGTGGAAACACCTCAAGAGAAACACTGATATGGTGTTTTCCCCAGCCCTCTGGCACCTTTCCAGCCGCAGAAAGGTTAATAAACCAGACCTGCTGCTTCAGCAATCACTGTTTTCACTTTCTCTTATAAACAATCATTATATTTATATATATATATATATATGCGTGCACATGCCAGGGTGATGTTAAGCTTACCCTTTAGCACTAGCCCTGATCAAGGATGCATAACATGGTCACTGTGCATATATAATAAAGGAAAAAAGCAGCCTGCTCAGATTGGAGGATGGGAGAGGTGACCATGTTTGCTTTGTTTTTGCCAGTGCTGAGGGAGGGATGCTCATAAATCAGACAAAAGCAAGGGATGGCTCCTTCATTAGCCTGCAAATAATAAGTTTATGTACACAAAACTGGACTTATTCACAGTCCCATATCTAGCTTTGGAGTGAAATATTAAGTTTTTCCCAGATTCAAAGCATTTATTTTATTATTATTATTATTATTATTATTATTATTATTATTATTATTATTATTATGTGATCCCTAAATGCTACTCTTGAGTTGAGTGCTTTGAGGGTGTTCCTGCATGGCAGGGGGTTGGACTGGATGGCCCGTTTGGTCTCTTCCAATTCTACATTTCTATGATTCCATGATTCTATGATTCTATGAATCAATGCAAGAACCACCCACACCCACACCCACACATAATAGAGGCCATAACAAGGCCTTTAAGGGTTGTGATTTCTGTACAATCCCAGGTGAAATGTTCTTCTGTGATCTTTCTAGGTTGAAGGCATCATAGATATTTTTCAAAAAAGAAAATTAAATTCTCATAAGAATCTGATTTCACTGAAGAGGTGAACTTTGTATCCCAAAACAGACCAGATAAAATCTTTCAGAACTCTCCATTGTAATAATTTCCAGGAGAGTAGTCAGAGCATAGAGAAATTCCTTCTGGAAGCTACAGCTTTCAGAACTTCCCATGACATGGCTGTCCTGGCTGGGGAATTTGTGAAATTTGTTCATCTGAAAAAGTCATTTTTTTCCCAGCTGTGAGGGTGGCCATATTGATTTTTTCCAATGCAAACAACAAAAATACTAGCACCATAAAGAAGTACAACTTTTATTTTACAAAATCCAGTCTTTTCCAGTCCAGATTGTTCATTTCAAAGGAGGGGCAGTTGTGCCCACCTTAGGAGATTCCTGAAAACAGCTTCTCATCTGAAACAATTTGAGAAACGAAACTCAATGTGCATACTGGAAGGAATGTGAAACTCTTGTTAGGTAGCAAGTTCTCTACATATTTACAGAGGAATTCAATCCCATTGATTTCATTGGCATTATGACCTATAAGACTGCAGGACCAGTTACCATATGGCTAGCATTGCTTGCTGCAGAAGAAGTTGCTGTCAAGTCCATTTTGATTTATTCCCATCCTATGATATATATATATTCCCACCCTATGATATGGCTCCCCAGTGATATATTTAAGTCTTTTACTCCAAATCTCAAGTCAAGCCTCAAATCTTTGGATGATACTTTCAAATCAAGTCTCAAGTCTAACTTTATACCCCCATCTATGTTACAGAATTTCTGGACAGAGTCAAATAAAGTCAGTTTTAACAATTTAAGTAGAGTCAGCCCTCCACGTCAGCAGCAGACAGGATCCTTCTTACTTCCCATTTCTGAAGCTTCAAAGGCTTCAGAAGGAAGGATCCTCCTTCCTCAAGCCTGTTGCCTAACACTGTTTCCCTCTGAGAAACACGCCCTGTGCTGTGGGGGTGCATCTTGTCTTCTGTTTTTAGGAAAAGTTTTTTGAAGGCTCCTCTGATATGCAGCAGGGACAGGCTGCTGAACAGACCTCAACCCTGCCTCAAGCTCATTGCCTAACCTGTTTGCTATTCCCAGCTGAGAAATGCACACTTTGGGCTTGAGATAAATCATCATGTGACCACAAGGCAAAAAGGGATGGAAATGTTGCTCAAAATTGTAAGGTTTGTGGGTAAATAATGTTATGTTACTGAACCAAAGGTAGCAAGTCGATCACTAAAAATATGCAAGTCATGAGTAGAATCCATGCATCATTTATTGCCAAGTCAAGTCATGTCAGGAGATTGATTAACAGCACCTAGCACAAAATCCTCCCAGTAACCGCTGCTCTCTGAACAAAATGTGTCCCAGAGGCAAGCATTAAACATACAGCAGGGTTTCAAAACAGCAACAAGCGTGTGCAGCAGAGTGTAACTTACAGCATCAGCTCTGACCCCTCTACCCACTGGTTAGTAACTCGTACACACAGACTTGTCATCCAAAATACCTGGAGGCTTTAATCTTCACTGTTGCAATATATACACATCTATACAATCAGGATACACAGATCCACAGTCATAGGTTCAGCATCATGGACGTATCAAGCAGAGGTTCGCTCAGACAGAGGTTCGGTGTCAGAGAGTTTTCCCACTCCTCTTTTATACACACCTGCTGATGGGTCGTCAGCCAGGGACAACGGCTGATGCAACCCCTTGCCATGATTTCACATTATCATGACTCAGCCCTTACTACATGTCCCCTAGGGATTACATCATGACTTGCCAAGTCATTCCCCAGGTGTTTCACCATGCTCATCAAATGTATTTTCAACTGGGGCAAATGTCACAGCATTTCTATCCAACAAGTCACTGAAGTGACTTAAATTCAACTTGAGCCCAAGTCAATTGACTCAAGTCTACCTCACCGAACCTCTCCAACATCCCTGGTCATCACCTGGCCTGCTCAGGTCTTGCAAACTCAGGGCTGTGGTTTCCTTGATTAAATCAATCCAGCTATGGTGTGATTTTCTTTTCCTACTGTCTTCCACTTTATTGAGGATTATTGTCTTTTCTAGTGACTCATAATTCAAAGTACAGAAGCCTCAGTTTAGTAATTTTGGCCTCTGTTAAGAGTTCAGACTCTCCTCCAGCACTACATTTCAAATAAGCTTATTTTCTTCTTGTTAGCTTTCTTTGTTGTCCACTTTGCACAAATGTATATTGAAACTGGGAATAATATTCCATAGCTGATCTGATTTTGGTATCCAGTTTTGTATCTTTATAGCTGAGGATCTCAGCTAGTTCTTTCATTGCCACCCTTCCACTACTAAGTCTTCTGATTTCTTGAGTGTAGTCTCCCATTTGATTAATGACTGAGCCAAAGTAGAGAACAACTTTAGCTATTTTGATGTCATCATTGCCCACTTTAAATATATGTAAATCATCTGTGATCATTGTTTTTGTTTTCTTGAAATTCAGCTGCAACCCTGCTTTTCAATTTTCTTGACTTTCATCAGTACATGTTCCAAGTCTTTGCTGTTTCCCACAATTTTGTATTTGCTACAGAGAAATAGCAAGCAGTATGTTTTATCTTGCTATGTACTGAGGAGTTGACATTAGTTTCCCAAAATTCAGACAACCAAACATTTAGCTATAGCTCTGTGTAGATTTTCACTTCTTTTCAGGCAGTGATCTCCCCAAGGAAGTGGCTTCTGGAGAACCATGCCAAAGTAGTGATCTACTCTTTCTTAACTTTGGAAGCTGCACTAGTAATAACTGTCTCCTTTTATTACTGTTGTTCTTACATAGAGTTCTAATGGCCATCCCACACAGGTGAAATGAAAGACATTTATTTTGTCTCTTAACATTTTCTTTCGAGTGGGAAAGATCAATGTACTGGAGTAATTTTGTGAGTAACTTTTTTATCTTTGGGAGAAACAGACCCCAAGGGGCAGCCTTCTCACCTGGCCTGTGCAGAGAGCAACTGCAAATTAGCTCTGTCTCTGATGTGAAATCCAGATGCTGAATCTGCCATGGCCTATAACCACTGTGTTCTAATGTGATCAGCAATGACGCTACTGATTATAGACAAGTTCCTGAAAGGGTGAGTAGCTTGTTTCTGTGACACTAATCAGTATTTTCATAAAAAGTGACAGAAATAGCACATTGTGACTGACAAACTTTTGCAGTACTCAGGCATTAGACCCACACGAACAAACTTGCTCTTATTTTCCTCTTTATTTCCTCAACATGAAGAATCCCAAGTGACAAAAATGAGAAAGCAAGCAACTTGGACAAATCTGATACAAAATTCCAGATGGTTTTAAGTTTTCATACATGTCAAACTCAATCATAATGGCTTGGAGGAGATTCATCCTTTTTTTTTTTAAGTAGTCACGTTTCCAAAGAGGTGTGATGTATTTCTTAAATTCTCTGCAAGCTCTGTAAAGGGTAGTGGCAGCAGCTGCTGCTAATACTTGTGCAAATACAGTGGCACTCAATGAAGTGAGAGTATATTTACATAGGCACAGTGGATCAAAAGTCTTTCTCACTGTGTTTCAACTGACTGCAGAGTACAGAGTGCCATTCTGCAAGAAGCTGGGCTTTTCTCAACAGGATAGATGCTAATGTCAGATAAAGACATACTTGCTTTACTCAGATTACAAGCTTATACAGAGTTACCCAAGAGTAAACTCGACTGCACACAGTGGAATTTACATCTAAGCAACTGTTCATAGGATTGTAAGTCAAAGAAATGAGATGTTATAGGTTGGCGGGGAAAGCTGGCTTCTTTGCATATAATGCAGGAGTTCCCAACCTCTCACCCAAGATATTTTATCATTCCCTTCTCCCTTTTCTTTGCCATTTTTCCTCCTCATAGAATTGTTGTACTTTGAACAGCTGCAAGGGATACATTGATCAGGAGGTATAGCTTTCCTAGTTTACAGTCTTGTTTGTACCATCCAAAATTGCCAATATGTGCCTATGCTCAGTTTAATTCACATATCCTGTCTTCAAAATGAGAACAATCACTCTGACCTGACTCTGGGTTACAGTAATGCAGTAATGTACTAAAAATGCATTGCATGCACAAAAAAACCCTAAGCTTCGGGAAGTTCATTTTTGGGACTACAACTCCCAGCATCCCCAGCCAGTATACTCACTGTAGTGCTGAGAGAGATAAGCCACTGCAGAATTTTAAATCTCTAAGACTTCCAAATGTGCTGGTAATAACCCTTGTGCTGGTAATAACACAGTGGCTTCACTCATTGGCTAAATATACTGAAATATAATAGCAGGTTTCTTTCTCACAGAACTATTGGGTAGTATAATGACTTACATTTTTGCCTCATATCTTGGCTTCTGAAAAGGCTAGAGACATAGGCCAGAATCTTCTTGTTCTATTAGGGCAGTATAAGCATAAAAAATAGTTGCTCAGGTGATTGTATTTTCTCAGCAGTTGCATAAGTGTGGTCCTTAGCACAGCCAAGTGTTCTGCCTGCACACACAGAGCTATCTTTCTCACTTTTAACTTTAAGGATGGGGAACTACTCAGCCACTGCAGCTGGGTTAGCTCAAAGTCTTGGAGCGTTCTGCAACAGTGCAATTACACTGGTTCAGTAGTTACACTGTAATTGCACTGTTGCATATTTACACAATGTTAAAAATGTATAGGATTTTAGTCTTAACGTTTATCCATGCTATACATTATCCATTTCATACCATGTTGAAATCCTAAGGAATCCTGAGATTTGTAGTTTGATGAGGTGCTTAGAACTCTCTTGAAAGTTTTAGTGTACTCCCATGAGCTACCATTCCCAAGATACCCTGACTACTGTCTTCACTACTGAATTAAAGTCATTTAATTCTCAGTCCTCTTCTCAGGATATTATAGTACCTTCAGAATTCCTTAAGCCAGCCCATGACAATCAAAGTGGTATAAAATTTGTAAACTGCATAGGGTACATACACAGTTACTCTGCTTTTAAAATGAAATCTTGGGATGCAAGCCACCTAAAACAGACATGAGATTGGAACGTAAGTAAAACACAGCAAATTGGGCTATATGGCAATTGTATCTCCTACTCTTTTTCTTTCTCCTTGCTTTTACTCTCCCAGCACACACCATCCTCACTCAGGCTCTCCCTCTCCTCTACCCACCCATCATGCAGCAAAAATGGTCAGCCAGAATGCTCTATGAGATTTATATATATGTAAGAACCACAGTCATGGTGCTATGCAATGAATCCTGGCCCGACCTCCCCAATCCTCTTTGCTGGAAAGCAGTCACTGCAGTTGATGAGAGTCTGTTTCCCAACGCTCAGGAAGCAGCTAACAACCATTCCCACCCCCTCCTGTGAAAACTCTGCAGTGTGACAGGCAGAACCTGCTTCAGTTCTTTGGCTATTTCCACACTAGACTGTTATAGTGCTATCGTTCCACTTTCAACATCCTACGGAATCCTGGGTTTGCAGTTAGGGAAGGGTCTCAAAGGGGCCTCAAACCCCAGGATTCTGTAGGATGTTGAAAGTAGAACAATAGCACTATAAGAGTGTAGTGTGGAAATGGCCCTCCTCATGCTGGAGATCACTCTTGGTGAGGGGTGGAAATATCAGCCAGCTGCTTCCTGATCAAAAGAGAAACAATTCCCCCATTGATCACAGTGGTTCCTGCGTGGCAAGTGGCTCTGAGGGGCTTTCACATTCCCTACATGGGGGGGGGCTATGCAGAAATTGTCAATAAGTAGATAAACCTAGGTTACACATTTGTAACTGCCATCATTTTTTCCTTCAGTACACTGATACTCTAATACTTCAAGTCAGGAGCAGGCAACCTTCACCAAGAAACTATGTCACAAACACAGGACCTGTGTTCTTTCAGCTTTGAGAAAAACTAGAACTCTAAACATGTGGGCAGCTTTCTTCCAGCACATGTTGGGCAGAGACAATTTTCATCAGAACCACAAATAAGAACAACAACAACATTTATTTATAATGCCCTTTTCACCAAAGGGCAGAATATCAACATATACCATCAAGGACAAAGACAATAAATCATAACACTACAACAATATATAGAATGAAATCCCCAACACCCCACCAGTCGCTATCCATCTCAGCACCTTAAACACAAATCAGTGGCTTAAGATGGTGAATCAAAGAGGAAGGTCTTCAACTGTTTACGAAACCAGGTGAGATTCTCCTCCAGCCAGAAGTGCAATGGCAGACCATTCCACAAATGCGAAGCAAGATCTTGGAAGGCTTGCAGCCTTGGCAGAGCTGTACACGTTGGTGGAACAGACAATAATCCTTTGCCTGTAGATCTTAAATTCCTGGATGGAACATATCATACAAGCTGAGTTGTGAGATACTGAGGAAGGTGTTACCCTGATTTCTGGGGTCCCTTGGGGGACGCCTTAATGTGCTCCATGTGATGGGGAATGGAAACTAGCCAGCAAGCAATAGCAATGCGAGAGGCAGGGTATCCTAGTGGGGTCTTTTTACCCAGTTTTTATGGGGTCAGACCAAGCAAAAAACCAAACGAAAATGTCTAATAAATGATTTTATTGAATGAAAGTCTCACACATCAATGCAATCACTCACACACTCACTCAAGACCTATTAAGAAGCAAAAGAGAGGAAACTGGATAGGGGGGATATTGAAGGGACTGTAGCTGGGGTAATAACTGCACCTTTTCCTGAAGTCCTTGGTCTGGAAAAGACAGTGAAGAAGTAGAGCTCAGCACGGAGAGGGCTGAGGGGATTACTCAATGGATGGAAAAACGGTCTGCTGGGATGACCGGGAGTGATCCAAAGAAACTCTCAGAAACTGGGACTATTTGTAGGGGGAAAAGTACCTGGAGGGCTAATCCTTTCCCGGGGAGAACAATGGGTGTTGCAACAGAAAAGAAGCTCCATGGTGGCAACTCTTTTTGCATGATGAGATTACAAGGTGTTGCCAAAGTCTCAGGATCTTTGGCTGCATTGGGTTGTGGTGTGACTTTATGTAAATAATCCTTGCCTGATAGGATTTTATTGCTATCGCTGCTCAACCTGGGGCAAACACGCTAATCCCCTCAAGTTGGCTTCTCAGGGGCTGAGGACCCTTTGTCTGTTCTGGGTTTGCACAGCTTGAGGTCTCCCGGGGCCATGTGACAGGGGATTTTACTTGCCTGACCTGGTTTTTGATCGTTTGACTGTTGCTGCCTACGTGCCCTTCTGGGCGACCTCTCAGCACATGGAATCATATTTTAATATCAAAATTGTAGACCCTGGGACAGGGTTTTCCAGTGGGGTAACAAAGGTTAGAATGTAATGTGGAGAGGTTACCCTTTCTTCTTTTTGCACATGTAGTCAAATCCTGTTTTAGCTTCCCTCCTTCCTTCCTACTTTCCTTTCTCCAGACACATAAAATGTTATCAAGCTTTTCTTAAAATTTCGAATTTGGGCTTTCTTTACATTTGGTTACCATGGGTGAGATGCACATAACATTGTTGGATATACTCTTCCCCCCAAGATCAGACTAGAAATTAAAAAATTGAAATCTTTTCTGAAAAATAATTTTGCTTGGAGGTGGCTAAGCCAACTTCCCCAAACTTGGGGCCCTCCAGATGTTCGTACTACAGATCCCAATATCCTCATCCAGCACAGCCATTGCCAAGGTGATGGGGTTTGTGGTATGATCCATCTGGAGGGTGTCAATTTGTGGAAAGCCATATGAAGGCAGGTCTGAATTAAGGTTTTTATAGGCCCTAGGCATTTTGTATTCAATTCCCTTCCTTACTAGGGATGTTTTCATACACCTAAAATCCTCTTTTTGTAGGCACTATTTTTTGTAGACCCCAGGCCCTGTGCCTAAAGTACTTAATGGATAAGGTGGCCCTACATGAAGGCTATCAAGTTAAAATTCAGTTGACCTCCTAAACAAGGCAACAGGGTTGTACATTGTAATGCACTGAGATTTAAGTAATGACACTTTGTGCTTAGTCCTCCATTCCCATTTGAGTAGTTCTCCATCATATTGCAGCACACAATAATTCCATACAGTGACTGCCACCTCTTACACACACACACAGCAATTATAACTGCTTTTTTGCTGCTCTGTTCCTTCAAGTTTTTTCTGACTCATAGCAGCTCTGAGGCAACCCTATCATGGGGCTTTCTTGGCAAGATTTGTTCAGAAGAGTTTGCCATTGCCTTCCTCTCAGGCTGAGAAAGTGTGACTTGCTCAAGTAGGTTTCCATGGCTCAGCAAGAAATTTGAACCCTTGACTCGCAAAGTCCTAGTCCATCACTCAAACCACTACAGCACACTGCTTTATTGAAGCTCTATTTGTTTCACTATTCATTAAACTATTTTTATTACATCCTATATTCAAAGATCTCAGGGTAGTGTACAATAAAATCAATTTCAATAATTTAAAACTTCAAATTTAAAATAATAAAAGGCAATCAAAATAAAGTGATGAAAAGCACATTAACTATCTTGTGCTTTACCTGCCACTCTTAGCCTTCTTCAAATTTAAGAAGGATCCCAAATGTTATTGTGTGCAGTCTCAATTTCTTTTCTTTCTCTGTGTCAGTTTATTTTCTGGTCTTCTCTTTATATAAATGGTCATGGCACCACACAAAACTCATTTCCACAGATAAATGTATTCTTAAGCATAATATTACATGGGGCTGGAGGGTCAAGTACTATGCCTCCATCATTTTATGATTGCTAATAACGTTTTTAGCTTGCATAGCTACAAATAAAGAAGATAATTGGATCTCAGCCTCCAGGGCACAAACTGATTAACTATGTGAATTAGGAAGAAGAAGAATCTTCCATTTATTCTTTCCCTTGTGTAGAAGGTACACATGCACACATACATACCCCTCTGCATTTAGGGAAGTGACATGACTTGAGAGTCTAAGCTTTAGCTACTGACAAAACACAGCACCTGACTGAGATCTTCGTATGCTTCCTATTGCCCAAATAGAGAGCAGTCTACCCCAAACTGTCACCCTCCAAGGAAGGGTCTTGGACTGCAGCTCCTACCTTCTGCATCTAGCATGGCCAGCAGCTAGGGAGAAAGGAAAGGTAGACAAAAATCATAAACTTATCTAAGCAAAACTTCCCCACCTTTATCTCTGATAGCAGCACAGTAACAGCATCAAGAGAGCCAGCATGGTGTAGTGGAGACCAGAATTTGATTCTCCACTTGGTCCTGGAAACCCACTGGGTGACCTTGGATAGGTCACACACTCTCAGCACCATAAGAGATTCCTTTCGGGTCACCATAAGTCAGAAATGACTTGAAGGCACACAACAATAACAGCACTTGCCCAGAAATGGGAAATTGCACCAAACCATAAGTAAGTAACTGGAACTGGAAACAAAAACCTTTCAACCAAGTCAGGCATCCATCTTTACAGATCCGTGCCACTTTAAGATCCATTGCCTTATCAAATTTCAAATAGAGCATATCCACATTGAACAATTATAGGACTCAGATAGCCCATTAAGTGTCTTTGCTTCATCCTGATGAATCCTAGCATTTGTACTTAGGTGATTAGTCATTTGACCAGTGACCATGTTGACTGAGGCTTTCTGGGGATTGTTCTCCAATAAATGTTTTCATGCTCTTCTTTTTCTTCATCACAGAGATGCAGGAAATTCTAACTAAAAGGAGAGTAAGATACACCCACTTATGATGACTTCCAAAATATTGTCAGTTTGGTCTCTATAAGACTTTATACCCTTGTTTTTTATTGAAGAACATGTATGGGCACATTCAAGAATCCTAAAGAAGGATTCTATATATTGGACTGAACATGCTTGTATTCATCCCAGCAATTCAGGTTCTCTGGGGCCCATTCACACTACAGAACTGTAGTTCTACAATTCCACTTTAAGTGCCACGGCTGCCTCCTGTGCAGTCATGGGGTCTGCATTTACTGGATCACTGGAGGTCTCTGACTAACAATGTTAAATGTCCCACCCTAAATTGCAAATCTCAGGATCCCATAGGACATTGCCATGGCAATTAAAGTGGAATTACATCATAATCGTGTAGTGTGAAAGAGCCCTCAGGGGAATTTTGAAAGTGTTCAGCCAAATGCACTTAAAATCCTATTCCAGACTTTCCCACTCAACAAAGGAAGATCTGGAGTATCTATTCCAGTGCATATATCAGTACTTTAAATATAAAGTTTGGACTAGGGATCTAATAAGTCATCACTAATTTTTTTCTCAAAGGAAGAAATGGTGATTTTAGCAATTTTCTGGAGCTGAGGGGAAGCTTGCCAAGTGATGCGGCAGCAAGGCAGTCTGGAACTCGGGAGAGATCCGAGGAAGGTCTCGGAATCAGGGTTTTTTATAGGGAGAAGTGTGACTGCAGGCTATGCCTTACTCGGGGACAACAATGAGTTTTGGGTGCGAGACAATGTCTCCAAAAGGTCACAATTCAGCATGATGGAATCAGAGCCGAATTAACAATGGTGCAGCCAGTATGTAAATGCGCAACGCTTGACAGTGGATGGTTCAGCCTTTGTCAAGTTGCTTGGGGCAGGGAGCCTTTTGTAGGTAGTGCGCATACATAATGTGGTGTTTGCCTGGGAGGTCCCTGAAGCAGCGATCTGGCTATGTCTGTATTGCCTGTATTGTTTAAGAATATTTCAGCAGTTAAGTGCCGAGCCTAGTTTTGTGCTTGTCCGGGGGCCTCACAAACACGTGGAGAAGGGTGGTAGAATAAGACCGAATTGTGATATCAAGTGATATCGGGTGCTATCTCCAAATGGGCCTAGACTGCAGTAACACTATTCACAATTCAGGAGTTATTCTGCATAAAATTTGCATGTTATTATTGGAGAGGCACTGGAACTCTCTGACAGAGAATTCAAAAGATACCTCCCTAAACTGCAAATCCCAGGATTCCACAGCATGGAACCAAGGCAGTTAAACTGGAGTCATGGTGCTATAACTGAACAGTGTGAAAGTCTTTCAGGTTCAAATCCAGATGAGAATGATGGAATGCCTGGGACGAGCAATTAAACCCCACCTTGACTTGGTCCTGTATTGCCCTATAAAGCATCTAGCCTTATAAAAATGCTATGGAAATCCTCCTGTAAGTTGCTCCATGTCTGCTTTTGCTAGCAGCAGCAGCTGAAAGGAGGGATGAAGCTGTAGAAAACAGGGATCTCTTCCAAGTAAGGGTGAGAAGGTATTGTTGCTAATGATTTGGGATACAATGATTGTACCCAGGTTTTTTAGCACCACTGGATTGATAATGAGGCTAGAAGTGAAAGCTCTAGAAGCAAGTTTTGGAAACAATCTACATGTTCCACAAATTTATTCCACAAACCTACCTGTTCCACAAATGTGCCAAGAAATGCTACATGTTGGTTGTTGGGGTGAGTGAGGAGAGTAGGATTTAGAATCTGAATGTGTTGTAGACCACTGTTTTCTTCCAATCTATATCCCTGCTCTCAGAGACTTGCATAGAGTGTTGTGTTAGTCAACAAAGTTTCCAAACTTTACTTAGCCCATGCATCCATTCTGTTGGGAAAGGGTGCTAGAAGAATGCAATTTGAGCCAAGAAGTCCAAAAATGGACCAGAAAACTGCTCTTAACATGTTTTCTTATTGTTTCTTTGTAATGGCATAATACCTAGCTCATTTTATCCATGTTAAGCACCTCAATTTCTAAAGCAAAATGTCCTGCAGCATGCCTACCTGGAAAAATCTCAGGACAGTAGTGAATGAATATGTTTCCATTATTCATTATTCATTCCATTGCCATTTTAACTCCACAAGAAGACACTTTGATTTCTCATACAATTCAGTCTTCCTGTAGGGCTACATAGATCAATGTTTCCTAATGGTTCACATTGTCAATTCTGCCTGATTTTTCATTAAAGGTTTTTGCTGAATGCTTTGTAATGCATTATTTTTCTAGGTTTTTAAAAAATATAAAGTTATTATTGTTTCACTATTTTTAAGAAATCAGCTTCATGGCAGCTTGTTTTTTGCCATAAATTGCTTTAGGATTTTTTTTAAAATGAAGAATGATTTTTTATAAAATCAACAATTAAAAAATTGAAATTTCATGTTTTAGACCAGCATAGGAATAGCGAAGGGTGCTGGAGGTACTGTTTAACAAAGGAGTGGAGAAGATGTGGCCCACATGTGACGCCCTTACCCAGCCAGAGCCTCTGTGATGAATTAGAAAGTTCTAAAGCTTCTGCCCAGAATTAGACCTTACTCCTGACTTTTATTGGGTGAATTGTTGCAAAGTGTGAGATCCACAGGAATGTAATCTATTTATTAGTATTGGCTAAGATACTAGATCAGCTAGGAGGTGCTACTCAGTTAAATATGTTTGAGTAACACCGCCTGGCCTGACCTTGCCAATTCTGTTTTACCAAGCAGCAGCCACTGGAAGCAACATAGGTGTGTTCTCCTGCCAATCGGGGCACAGCATACTGACATTTCAATCTCTCTCTCTCCGTCAATCTCCATTGCAACAATCAAAAGCATGATTCCCGTCTCAATTCTTCCTCTAGCAGAGATTTATGGCAGGAGTGAGGTGGAAACATCAGTCTGCTGAGTCTGGATCAATAGGAGAATGGACCTCCATTGCCTACAGAGGTTATTGCCCAGTAAAGTAGGATTGGGGGACTTTTTATGACTATGGCAGTAGACCCACAACCATGAATACATAGGGACTATGAATAAGAATCAGTTATAGACATACAACTTTAGGCTATGTAGGTTAATCTAGGCTACATAGGTTACTCTAAATTATGTATCTGTAACTGTGATGGTAAATTCCATCCCTCAACTATAAAACCACACAATTTGGATTTTATTTTACACCTATGGATCATCATTGTCTCCTTCTTTTTCAGACTAGCATTAAGTTAAAATATGGGCTTTATTTTGTGATAGCATTATCAACTTGTGCTCGTATTGATCTCTCTCTGCCCTTTGTGCACAGAACATTCAATTGTTCATTAGGATTCCAGATGGTGAGCTGGTTATTGCTACTGCTGCTGCTGTGGATCACTGAAGCACTATGCTTACTAACGTAAAACTAGGCAAAGAAACTTTTGAGAGTGTAAACCACACTCTGGGAAATAGGGAAATAGGGACAACTAATTTTGCATATGAATAGGAGACACTCAATCAATGTCAATTGAACTTTTTTCTTTCTCCTTTTTTCCCCCCATCTCATTGAGAAACTAGAACTGAGTCTTTGTTATCTGGAAGCCTGTAACACAGATTGAATTTCCCAAGTTCCTCCTGCACTTATATTTTCCTTAAAATCATTGGAAGAATTTGACAGTAAGAGATCTGAGAGGCTTGGATTTTTGCTGATTTCTCCATGTAGCACCAATCTTTGGAGGTGCCAAGTTTACAGGAAGACTTCTGCCTCTGTTAATTACTTTTGGTGAGTAGCATTTTGGATTGCTGTATTTTGAGCATAAACACATGCAACACCTCTCTAGAAAATGTAATCTTCCTTAGAACCATAGAGTTGTAAGAGATTTCGGAGATCTTGTAGTGCAGTGATGTACAATAACCAAGCTTTTGGGAGCCAGTTTCTTTCATCTGGGGCCTAACAGACACCCCACACACACCTCAAAAGAAGTTCAAAAAGCCAGAAAGAAAAAAAAATGGAAAGGGGCCAGAAGTGCATTTCTGGATTTTCTGTAAAAATACTCTTTTACAAATCAGAGAATCGTAGAATTGAAAGTTCTCTATGGGACATCAGGTCCAACCCCCTGCTCAGTGCAGAATCTTTAGCTAGAGCAACTCCAGCAGGTAAGTGTAAGGTGCCTGCATTTTTTAAAACAACAACAACAAGAACAAATCAAGGGGTCCTGGAAACTTCCAGGAATGGCAATTCTCTCTTTTTTTTCTGAAATGTACTTCTGGGAAGCAGGGGGGTGTCTTGGAAAGCTGAGGGGGCTCCAAAAACAGCCATGGGGGTTGTATGCAGCTCACCAGCTCTAAGACTCCCCCCTCTGTTCTAGTCTAACCCCCTGCTCAAAGTAGGTTCAACTGACAGTGAATGTATGTGGCCAATTAGACATGAATATCAGCCTGTGATAACAGAAAGAATTACTGCACTCTATGATCAATTCTTATGATCAATAGCAATTTGTTACTACTCCGTGATAAGCTGTTTAGAAAACCAGAAGCGGCATTTACAGAAAGCAAGGGAGAATGAACAACAAATACAGGGGAGAGCTATTATATTATCCTTGTCTTGCTGGGAGAGAGATTTGCTATAAAGGAGCTGCTTTCTCTAAATATTTGGTACAAGTGCACTGAGTAAAATGAAAATTCAGAAACATTTACCACACTTTTAAACCAGCACATTAGTGCAGAGAAAGAAGGGCTATAATAGTGCCTAGCTATGAAATATGAGAAGGATGCTTACAGTCTGGTTGAGATAAATAGCAAAAGCAGGAAGAGGATACTTCTGATAAAGACATTCTGTTAATGCAAAAAAAAAAGAGGGGGGAGTACATAGATGGCAGCAACCAGTTAGATAGCTGGCTTTACACAACCCAGGACTGTGCAATCCATCTCCTAACTCATTTAGCTCTAAAATGGTGCTCCCACTTTGTTTACCTAAGAGTAACATTGTACTTGTGACCCTTGCATGGCCCAACATTGGAATAAACTGGAGACAGCCTCCTGTGGCAATGGCAAAATCATCTACAAAGTTCCCCTAGCACGTTTTGCTTGTTAGGAGCCATCTGCCTTGCTGTGCTGAGAAAATTAGATCATGGTTTTTACATGCATTTGATTAGCACTATACTGGCAGACGGCGGATGAGAAGAAAGCAAACAAGTCATGTTGCGACTCAAGAGGGAAAATTCTTTGTTCTGTTTGTGGATGTATGTTTTTAGTAATAAACTATATGTTTGAAGGGGTTTTTTAAAAAAAAAGTATGCCTTCAATTAATTAATGCATTCTAGGGAAATCAATGAAATAATAAAATGGTAGATTCTACAGAGACTCTGGGTTGATAAAAAGATAAATGAATGGATCCTAGAACAAATCAAGCCTGAGCTCTCCCTAGAAACCAAGATGACTAAACTGAGGCTGTCGTATAATTTGGCTATATCATGAGAAGACATGACTCACTAGAAAAGACAATAACACTTGCGTCTCCTGCAGGGCAGGGGGTTGGACTTGATGGCCCCTGTGGTCCCTTCGAACTCTATGATTCTATGGTTCTATGACTTGTTAAGGTAGAAGGCAGTAAGAAACAAGGAAGACCACATTACAGATGGACAGATTCAATCAGTGAAGACACCTTCCTGAGTCTGCAAGACCTGAGCAAGGTAGCTGATGATAAGGTGACTTGGAGGTCTCTCATCTATGGGATTGCCATAATTAGAAGCTGACTTGAAGGCAGCGAACGACATGAAGATTCTCTACCACATCCGAAGCCATGTCAACATGTGCTGATCAGAGTGGATGAGGAAAGGACTTAGCTTTGCTTTCTCCTGTGGATCTTCCACTCTGATGGAAAATACCTACACCAGTCTAAGACTGAAATAGGCAAGAAGCCCAAGCCTGGGACCCAAAGGGCTGCTGGAGAAAAACAAGAGCAGTCAAAATATGTTTTAAATCCTGTAACATTCACAGTACACTTTAAAATATTGAGATTGCCTGCAGTAATTCTTATATTACCACTGTAAAATACACCATTTTTATATCCATATTATCGGTGTTTTTCTCTGAAGAAATGATTTTCCATATTATCCTTATTTGACCCATAATTCATGGTCTCAAAAGTTTTTGAGCTGGTAAATTTTGAGTTGTCCTGGATGCCATCAAAAAAGCTTGACATGAGGAAGCTGACCATTCACAAAAGAGCACCTGTTGTAGCCATGGCCACTTGCAAGTGGCAGGGGAGGAGTAAGGATTTTTCAAAAATTGTCTAAGCAGCTAATACAGCTTAGCTGGCAACCTAATGCACTATAAAGTAAAGCACTTGAGCTGCCATCTTCCTTCTCTGGTAATACTTCTGAGCCCACATGGAGCCCAGAGGCATTCTGGGGAAGGAGACTGAAGACAGTCTGCAGCTAGAAACTAAGCGCTTTGCTTTTGCTTTGTGACACCTAAGGTAAAGGAACTTCAAGAAGCAGGAGGGGCAGAGGACTTTGGCAGGTATCAAGACAAGTCCTGGTTCAAATGGATGCAGAAAACCAGTTTCATACCACAGAAGCATGCGCACATACACTCCCTTTTCAGACATTATACTGAACATGCAGAAGTTGTGGGCAAGACCCACAGAGGTCAGAAACCAACCAGTGACATGCACTGACATAACCATCCCCTATCCCATTTTAAGTCCAGTAATTGAAGAAGAAGGTATCCAGTACCTTCTTGCAAAGTGACCCCTATGTGCAACTACAGTCTGATAGTGCCAGCACATGTCTCCATAGCCCATTAGTGGCCTTGTCCCCACACACTGCTAGTGGCACATATGCTAGTGGTCTTAAGGGAGGGTGACTGTTCCTTTTCTCTGAGTGTGTAACTGAGTCATTACTGAGTGTGTAATTGAGTTCCTGGAGTGCACTCTGCTCCCCTGATTGGTTTTGGGGGTGACCCTCAGCCCCTCCAAACTATCTTGAATAACCTCCAGCATTTCAGATGAAAACTGGGACACGCCTAGGCAAGCAACATCAGAATATGGTCAGCCTGGCAAAGTTATTAATGAAGAAGAACACACAAACTAGGAGATATTGCAGCCATTCACTTTTGCCTGAGCTTGCTGGGAAGAGCAATGTTCTGCCCCATCTTCTCATCTCCTTGCTTGTTGAATCATTTGTATGCAAACTAGTTTTATACATTGAACTCAGTTTGCAGCGAGGGAAGTAGGCTGAGAACAAAGAGGGAAGGTGGGAGGAGAAGAGAGAAAGTGGGACATTTGAAAAGCAGCTAAAAAAGTGGGATGACAGAGAATTAATAGAGACTGTCCCTGAAATATTAGGACAGTTGAAGTGTATGTTCTTGTACAGCTGTAAAGGTCAACAGTTCAGAAGATGGCCAGTGGAGGAATCCTGGGTGATACTTCACCAGCACTGGAACAGCATCTTGTCTAATGTGAACAACGTGATGGCTCTGCAGCAAGTACAGAACCATTTCTTCCTCAAGCATTAGTGTACGTAAGGAACGGAAAGGCTGTAGAAGTCTCTGTTTCATGATTAATCAACACTACACCTAGTTTTGATTTCACATTGAGAGGAGAACAGCTAGCCTGTTCCTTTCTGTATGTCTGGCTTATACAGTTTCATATAAGGACCTGTACTGCCCTGAAATCAAGCACCTTTGAGGAAAAAATATGAACCTTTAGTCATGCATTGCATTTGCTGGCTTCCCTTCTGTTTCCATTATAACTAGTAGGAAAGAAGAACTTAGCATTCAAAAGGTCATTCAGCCAGCATTCATTTTATAAAACAACAAGATTTACAAGTTATTCCATTTAGTGTTTTGACACTTAAAGAATGCATATGTTGAAAAGTGATCTCGCTATGGTAATTGCATGCCAAAGAATATCAAATTTTGTAGGAAAGTAATCAGTTCAGTTATTTAACCTGCTTCCATCTTTCCCGGAAGACTTATATTATATGTCTACATTGCAGTTTGAGTGAACCAAGAGCCACTTTGTAAATCCATTTTGCCCTCTAGTTTTCAAGTGGTGAGTAATTTCACATTAAAAAAAAAAGTCAATCATCTTCCTCCTCCAACTTCACTCCATCTGAGACTCATTTCCCTCTCTGGAGGCACAGGAACATAGCAATATCTCGAGACTTCATTTGGCATCCTAAGCCCTGACAGGCCTTCACACCAGAGAGCAACTGGACTGCATCTCCTATTGTCCTTCACCACTGGCTATAAGTAGCAGTATAGTGGCAAATTTTGAAGTGTAGGCTTTCCCTAGGATAGTCACCACAGGACCACTTCCACAGAAACTCCAAAAGTGCAGGTGGTTTGGGGATTTAAAACAATTTCTAGCATTTTTCATAGATAGCCATCTCCAAATCCTTTGTATTCCAACAGGGATAGCTCATTCTGACATGTCATTGCTGGGAAAATCCATTTCTCCTCCCATTGCTGTGAACATTGCATCTAAACTCAGAGGCAACAGGAAAAACAAATGTCATAGCCTCTGTTAATCAAAGTACCTTGGGACTTTGACCCCCTCATCCCTGGCTCCACTACTCCACATTTGGCTAGGACTGAGAGAAATTCCAGAAGACCACACTTTGCCCACTCCTGCCATAACGTAATGGCTAACAGCAACAATAAGCCACAAGATCTAGTATGTTGAGGGAGGAAATTAGAAGAGTGGCATAGATAAAGTTCCCAGCTGTAGGGTTACTGTATTCTTGTTCCCCAAATTCAAGTGGCTCATTCTGCATATGATGTAAATCTCTGTAATATTCAAATTAAGCACATTATGAAAAGGTTCATGTTATACAAATTAGCCACATTAATTGTTGCATTGTTTTTCTACCATAACATTTCAGTCATGACACCAGTTACACAGGAAGCATTCATCTGAGGGAATCAATATAACGTAGCATTTCAGAGTACTAGACTTGGAACAAGAAGATCCCAGTTCAAAGCCAAGTTCAGGTTGAAATAAGAAAATAGAGAATGTGCCAGCTAAACAAATGAAGGGAGTGATATAAATATGCTATGACTGGCACATTGTTCAGTAGTTACAAGATCATAAACAGGACATAGAGTCTCATAACTGCTGGGAATTCACATTTACAATCATCAGTGACCAAACATGATCCGCAGAACCTATATTTTCAGTCTGACAGTGCCCCAGCCAAATGCTTTGAAAGGCCTGCATGTTAGGGCACTGGGAAATGAAGTCTGCAGCACTCTCCCATATGGAAGGGGATGGACTGAGACAAGCAGTTGCAGCAGGACCTTGAGTGGTTTCTTCAGCTGCCTGTTCTTGACATGCCCCACAGCCAGAAGAGTGCATGCAATTCATTTGCCTGTACCTCAATCTGCAGTGCTTTGGAAGGCTTTCTGTTGAGACACTGACAGGCTGTAAAAGTAGGTTTTGGGGGAAGCAATTAAGAAGTGTGACTTAACGGTGATGGAGCTCCAGAGTTATGTCTGACAAGGCAGGATCTCATTCATTCATTTCCTCCCACCCTAAAAACACATGTACCACATAAATGTATCTGCTAAACAAGGGATGTGCCTAGGTTAACTTTGAAACCCCTCTGCAAACCATCGGCTGAGACTTCGGGCAAGGCCAGTCTGACCTTCAAAACAGAAACAGCTGGAATGTGTACCTTTCATCTTTCTGGGAAGGACAGAAGACAACTTTAATCTAGAGGGCATTCAGCCGTGGAGATCTAGCGGGTGGTTATTATTTTGGTTTTCTGCCCATCCAGCTTTCATTGTCATGAATTTGCTGTTCTAGATGGGATTATTGTCTCCTATTATTTTAATTCCAGACATACTTTGTTAGCTGCCTTGAGCTGTGAAAGGTCAGTACTGAAATATTTTGAATGCGTAAATTGCATACATTCAATGGATGAATGATTAGACCATGATGAATGCTAAGCTATTTAGGTAGTTTAACAATGAAAGAATTGCATTGTAAAACATAGTGTGCAGCCTAAAAGAAACAGACTCCCTCTTGGAGCTTAGAAAAGATAGTTTTGGACTACAATTCCCAGAACCCCTCAGTCACCACAACCCTTTGTGACTGGCTTCTCCACATATGAAATATCACACAACTTAGTCCAGTATTTCCTAATTTTACTGTTATTGTTACTATTGCTATTACTATTTTTTTCATTTGTATTGTGTTATTTTCCCCAATATTGTGATTCAAGGCTGCTTAAAAAATATTAAAACCAAAACAGATTAAAATCATTCAAAAATCAGTGTGTGTGTGTTATTTTAAAAAGTAATAAAGCAATATAGAGTGTTAGAAGCATATAATAATTTGTTAAAAGGCAGGATAGTAAAAAAACAAAATAGCACAACTTTAGAACTCCTTTTCTGTCAGTTTCTAAGTGCCTGATGGAATAGGAGAGTTTTCACTTACCACTGGAAGGAAATAGCAATAGCATGTGTATTTCTATACTGCTTATCAGCTAAGTGCTGTCTAAGCGGTTTACAGTGTATTAGCTAATTGTCCCCAACAAGCTGGGTACTCATTTTACCAACTTGTAGAAGGATGGAAGGCCAAGTCAATCTGGAGCCTGGCAGGATCAAACTCACAACCTTGTGGCTGCAGTACTGGCATTTAACCACTGCGCCACTAGGGCTCAGAAAAACAAAAAAAGGGCCTTCTTAGGGAGGGAGTTTCAAATTCTGGGAGCAGCCATCAGGAAGGCCCTCTCCCTTCTTCCTACCAACCATGTTTAAGAAGTAAGTGGAATTGAGAGAAATGCTCCCCCAAAGATCTTAGAGCTTGAGCAGTCTCCTGTAGGGAAATGCAGCCTTTCAGATATCCTGAACCTGAGGTATATAGCAATTTTTAGGTCACAAGGAAAAGCTTTGAATTATGTCCCGAAACAGGCCAGCTGCCACTGGAGCTGTTGTATCAAGAGATGTAATGAGCTCCCATTAACAATCTGGCTGCAGCTCTTTGGGCCAACAGAAGTTTTTGAACACTTTTCAAAGGCAGCCTCGTATTACACTGCAGTAATCCAAACAGAAAATAACCAAGGCATCATGACTCGGTCAGATGTCTCCAGGAATAGGTGCTGCTAGTGCTAGCTTTAACTGTGTAAATGTATTTCTGGTCACCAGTGAAACCTGGGATCCAAGTTCAAGGCTGAGTCCAGGAGTACACTCAGACTGCAAACCTGCAACTTCAGGGGGAGTGTAACCCCATCCAGCCCAGGCAGAAGACTAGTTCCCTGATCTGCCTTTCAGCTGATCAGGAACACCTCTATTTTAAGCTTCATCCAGCCCATTATACATGCCAAGCACCAGTTTATTGTGGAAGGAGGTTCGCTGGAGATAGATAGAAAAGAGTAATAGAGTTAGGCATCATCAGCATCCTGGTGACCCCAATCATAAAATTTCAGACAACCTCTCCCAGTTGTAAGAGTTCTGGTCTGTGGCTAAGTCTTTGCAGGATCCTGCCCAGTACCTCAGACCCAGCTGGCTGCTCTAATCCAGGGCAGATGCAGCAGCCACCAGCCAACTAGATAAGGGCTGGGGGTTACTCTACAGCCTTTGCCACAGCAGTATGGTCTCTAGTGCTGCTTGTAGCCTCTTTTGACTCTCCAGTGGTCCTGGCCCTGCTTATTGCTGACCCTGGACTTAGACTGTTTTCCAGAACTGCCTCCTGCCTTTGGCTCAGTGGACTCTTGTTGCCTGGTAGGCTTCTACTGCCTTGAACCCTTGTTGTGCCTTGACCTTCTGCCTGTTTCTTGGACCTGCCTTTTGCCTCTAGCCCTGTGTATGCCTGCTGCCTGGAAGGCTCCTGTTGTCTTGAATTCTCATTGTGCTCTGACCTCCTGCCTGTCTCCTGGACCTGCTTCTTGCCTCTGGCCCTGTGGATTCTTCCTACCTGAAGGACTGCAGCCTTGGACTTTTGTTGTGCCCTGACCCTTGGCTTCCTGACCTTTGGCCAAGCCCTGTCAAAGTCAGAGACCCAGGCGGCAAGCCAGCCCAGAGGAGAGAGTGGGAGAACCAGCAAAGTCCAGCTGAGAGGAGACAGCAAGCACTTACTCAAGCAAGTTCATTTACCAGAGCGCCAAGCGAAGCCATAGTCAGAGTTCCAAAGCCAAGGGTCAAGAGATCAATTCAAGGTATCAGGAATCGGGTGCTGGGAGCAAGGTACAGGCAAGAGGAAGGCTTGTAAGAAGTTTGCCACAAGCAAAGGGAAGCTTCCAGGCAGGCAGTTACATAGCCCCAAGCACAGGTGTGTCCGGTCACCGCTTCTTAAACTTAGCCAAGGAAGCCTCCCTTTGCACAGCCCTCTTGAGTCTCCGCCTTGATTGGGGGCTTATTGAACCAGGCTCCAGAGCCTCTTCAGAATCAGATCCCTGTTGCTCCAAAGGAGCAGGCAGAGGGACATCCATGCCTGCTTGGTTCATGGCAGCGGGGGAGCTCCTGAGCTGCAGGACCCATCTCCAGCCAGAGCCACAGGGACCCACAGCTGCTGCTCATCATTTCCACCCTGAGCAACAGGGACCAACAGCTGCTGCTCATCATCAGCAGTTCTGACAGGGGCTTCAGTTATCACACAGCCCTGCTGCTAGTTCCAGTCACTCCTAGCGGCCCACACCCTGGACCCTGACACCAGCAGTGTTACATAAATGTTAAAAAGCATGGAGGACAAAACCAGCCAACAACCAAGAAGTTGAACAGGAGTCCTCTGGCACCACCTTCACCCCTCCAGGAAAGAATGGAGGCACTGTCAAACAGTATCTCCAGGTCCCTCCCAGCAAGGCAATCCAGAAGAATACCTTGGTTGATGATATCAAAAGCCACTAAGAACTCCAGAAGAACCAAAAGGGACGTACTCTCCGTTTACATACCTACATAGGACATCCTCACAGGCAACCAAAGCCATCTGCATCTAGCAAGCAGGCTTGAACAGAATATTCAGAAATATTTAGAAAATAGCCAGGCTTTGAGGTTCTTGAAAGTCAGGAAACCCTGACAAAGAGAATCCTAGATGAGTGAGAGTCTTTGCATTCTGGCATTTATTCTGTTGCAGCAACTCTGTCTCAGCTTGTCTTTCAGCTGATGGGGGTGTTGGCAAGATAGTTTGATCTATCACTGGCTCTGTTTCTGACACAATCAATTGCTCATAGACCTCTGAGCCATCATCTATCACAAGGGCTACCATCTGCTGTATAGCAGTATATGTCCCTTTTTTGGTCATTGTGGAGGCTGATATTCTCTTTGACCATCCACAACCAAAACACTCTTGGGATACATAGTTTTGCTGTGATAGCCTCCCTAAACAGCCATCCTGTGGATATCAAGAGTGCAGCAGACCAGGGAAGCATCTCACTGTGCCTAGAGGACCTCAGCAGAAGATATCATTGGAAATGTCTAGCAATGGGACATAGCCAGCTGCTTCTGTGTCCCTCCACACACATATTCTCTACTGGATGTAGAATTGACATTTAAGTGGATTATCTGAGCAAAACTGTGAGTCTTGGAAGTGGTGAGTAGGGAGACATAATAAAGTTCCACCTGCAGAACTCCCACACTACACTGGTTAACATAGGGACACAGCCAATGATTTCACCCTTCTCAGCACAATTTATGATTTGCCCTGCTAGGAGTCTCTTTTTGACGCTACATGTGTGGAGATCAATGGCTGTTATGATGACTATTATTAAAATAATAATACAAATAATAAAGATGACAGACATGTTAGAAGCAAGAACGGTATCTTTATTGGCTCACTTACTGCTCTTGTTGTTGCTGATGCCATTTTTTTTCCTTAATGCATATTTCCCAACAAGCAGATGAAAAGAGAAACATTCCATCTTGTTTGCCTAAGGAATCAGAACCTACTTAAATCATAAAAAGACATTTTAACACTGGTATATCCTCAAACAGGCATGAAAAACCTGTCAGGCAAAAAGAAAAATGGCGCCCATTACTCTATTTATAATTTACCGAGCCTGTGTGAGGCAAGTTTATTTTCTTGTCAAGTATAATGATCATTTTGACCTACATGTTGTAACAACCTCAATTCTTATTTTTCTCCTGTAAAATAAAATAAGAATGTATATTTTTAAACATTAGCGGTGGTAGTAGTAGTAGTAATACGGCTGCTGCTTGTTTAGGGAAGGCTATTGAGCACTCTGAAGTATCTTATCTTAGGCTATGTTTCCATAATATGGCCATTGCCACCTGGTAAGAAATGTTGTGCTAAATATTTCTTCAGTCAAAGAAACCAGGAGACAATCAATTCAAAGAAAAATTCTCATGGGTGGGGACATGGGTTGGGTTCTTGTGCTTACCTGATTTATGAATAGAAACAAAAGGGATGTGTGACCATCCTGCTTTTCACTGCACATTCATCCTGCAGCAGGCCTTCCACATAGGGAAAGATGTCATTTGGTATGTCCTTCCTCCCTATGGTTGTTTTTTTTTCCCTGAGCAGAAAAAGTGCAGGCAGTCAAGGAAACTGCAAATCAGGGTTCCCAGGTCTCAGGGCATAGCAACTCTTCTTTGTTCCTTAGGGAAAGGTGGAGGAATCTCAGGGCAAGAGTATTGCCTTGAAAAGTGTATGTATATTAATTTCCTTATTATTTAGATTTGGAATGTCATATTCTGATTTTAATGACATGTTCTGCTCATTTGAAGTTGATGCATAATGTATCATGCTTAATGACATCACCAAAAGCAGCCCCTTGTAACTTCACCAAGGCGTACCTGCCCATGACATTACAAAGGTTTCTCACTCCTTCCCAGATTTTGGTGCTGAAATCTCAGGGCTTGACCTGACAACCCTACTTGCAGAATAATAAAGAGAAATGTGTGATAGAAGAAGGCATAGCATTCTCAACCAGCTTACAACAAGAAGGGAGACTCAAAAGCATTATGAAACAAAACTAAAAACAATGAAGAGAAGGTTTTGGCAAAAGAACAGTTTCTTCTCCAGATTAGAGCATAATATTGTCACCTCCACATTCAGTACAAAGCTCCAGGGGAAAAGGTAGTATTTAAAGCATCTGCATTAGAGATAAAAGATATCTGCATTTGTGTGTGTATCCATGAACTTGTAGCATCCCATAGCTTTTCTTAGGCAAGGGGTACCCAGAAGTCATTTTGCCGGTTGCTTCCTCTGAAATATAGCCTACAACACCTGGTATTTGTTGGCATTGTTCCATCCAAGTACTAACCAGGGCTGGCAGATCTCTAGCTGCTTTCCCACCCCTGTCATGGAATTATACCAGGTGCATTGTAGAGAATGTAAAATGATGGCCATTATTACTGTTTCTATTTCCATTGCAGCACAACAACAACAACAGCAGCAGCAACAACTAAAAACAGGGAGGGAAGAAAAAATGGTAAGAGGTTGTGCTACCATCACTGATGATGATGATGATGATGATGATGATGATGAACTCAACCTTTGAGAAACTGGGAAATTTCTTGAAATTTGGAGTTTCTGGAACAAACTAGAAACTGGAGAATTCCTCCTCTACTTAAAGAAATTGATTGAAATTGACTCCACAGTTTGCCTACCCATAAACAGGATAGTGAATTTCGAGAGCCCACAGCTATATCAGAAACCTACCTGAGATAAATTCCAGAGCTCAGTTTTACTTCTGACTGCTGTGTGTCTCCAGAGACTGATATTTATTTGATTATAAAGAAGAGGATGACATAATGGTGGTTGCCCTGAATGTACCAAGGGAATCTGAACACAGTACGGTTGTCCTTCCTCATCTGTGAGTTTGATCTTCACATATTTGATTATTCAAAGATTATTTGCTGCCACCTCTGCTTCCCTCATGCTCTCACTCATATGCAACGGCAGGTGGGAAAGTGAGGGACAAGGGGAAGGGATGGGAGGAGTGGGACGAGGGAAAGTACATGCATGTGATCAGGTGGTTAGGCAGGGAACAAGGGGGTAGGATGGGAGAGCAAAGGAGGGAAGGCAACCACATGTGTCCTCTCACACTTAGGCAAGAGAAGAGGATGGGATGGGGGAGTGGGAGGAGGGATGACACAAGTGTGCCTTCCCTCACTCACTCACTCACTCACTTTCTTGGGCAGAGGGGCAAGGGACAGTGAGATGGGACAGGAGAGCAAGAAGAGAGAAGGTGCACCCATGTATTCTGTTGCTTGCTCACTAAGGCAGGCAAGGGGAAGATATTTTTCCACTTTCATGTAGATCTTGTGGCCCTAACTCTCAGGAAAGTAGAAGGCCAATTGTAAGCATACAAGTTATAGGTATGAATGGTTTTCAGTGTCTTACTCTTTGCAGTGTTGGAAGTTTGAGGACTGAAGAAAAAATTTCATTGGGGTAGCATTCTTATGGGGAGTACAATGTCTTCTGTAACTGCACCCTGGATCTGCTTAGCTTCTTACTCTGCTGGGACAGCAGATGACAGTGTAACAGTGAAGACCGACAGACTCAATGCTGTGCTGTTATATCTGTTGCACTAGTCCAACTCTTCTCCTGCAGAAGAAAAAATTGAAGATATAGTATGGATTAGCCATGGGAAAGTCAGGGGAATAACAAACTTCTGCCATTTCCTGTACCCCTTATGACAGGATAACTTTACATCAGTGCAAAAATGGCAGAGAGGGGGAGAGAAAAATCACTAGCCCTCCTCTACTTCCTACCCTATCTATATCCCCATGACAGAAAGGGAGGGAAGGAGAAAAAGAATGCGCCCTCCCAGCCTCCATTTGCTGTGCTGTTTTATTGATTTTTTTTATACTATCGTTGAATGAATTTTAAATGTTTTTAACTTGACCAGTTGTTTGCTACAATAATGTTTATGTTTATATTTTTACTGGTGTTTCTGTACAATTTTTAATAATTTAATAATAATAATAATTTAATAATCTGTACTGTTTTTAATAATCTGTAATCTACCTTAAGTCCATTATTGTGGACAAAGTAGAATAAAAAGGATAATAATAATAACAACAGCAGCAGCAGCAGCAGCAACCAATATTTCTACTAGGGATGGGACAAATCCAGAATTTTCCGAATCCGAATCTCTGTAAGGTTCTAGGAATCCACGAATCTCAAATCTTCTTGAATTCTTTTTGTAAAAAAGAGTTTAAAAAGCAAGGGAAAGAAGGATAATCTTGGGCAAGACACACTCTCTCAGCCTTAGCAAAAGCCTAGGCAAAGGCAAACCTCCCTCTGAAGAAATCTGGCCAACACAATTGTCATAGTTTTGCCTCAGGATCTCCCCAGACTGAAAATGACATGAAGGCCCTTTCTACACAGGTAGGAAAATGTGGATTCATCCCACATTTTCCTGCCTGTGTAAACAGGGCCACATTCTACAGTAGAGAGATAATCCAAGTCAAAACTGGCTTTTCTTTGCGTAGCTCCTTCTGGCATCCTGGGGTTTGTAGTTTGATGATGCACCAGCACACTTTGGCAGAGAACGCTGTGACACCTGGTAAAACTCCAAACCCCAGAATTGTGTCTGAAAGAGGCTTGTAAGGGAGCCACGCAAAGGAATGGTTCAGCCGTCCTTGAAATCTCAAGCCTGTAGCTTCCAGTCAAGTACTGAACTTAAATATGAAATGTTCAGTTTAAATATCTTAGAATATAAGCCCAGATGTAATTTCTGAAATTGTTAGCAAAGGCCATTATGACTCCAAGGGAAAACCTCACCTACTTACTATCTTCCCTTGTTTGTATGGTCTCCCTGGTTTCAGGCGTCCCGGTCTCCCTGGTTTTCAGGCGTCCTGCTCTCTCTGGTTTTCAGGCATCCCGGTCTCCAACAATCTATTTAGTTGGCGGATTCGAAAGATTCAGTTTGCCTATTTTGGCACAGTGATTCGGATTCAGGAATCTTGAATCCTCACCCAGGATTCAAGGATTTGGTTGGCCTATCCCTAGTTTCTACACTGGGTACTTAGTTACATATCTGTAACTTAGTTATTTAGTTACTGACAAAGTAACTTTTCATGGCCTGACCCTTCTCCCCTGTCCCACCTTAATAGCCAGCAGCTACATTAGGCAAAGGGGGGCTGTTCAGTTGCCAGTCAGGCAAGGAGGAAGGCTGAAACCAAGAATTGAGATGTGGTCCTACTTCTGATTGCCACATATAACAACCCTGCCACTTGCCGAAAGAGGGGGCTGGAAAAACCATACTCCTTGCATCTTGATCAGCAGCCCAATAGACTTGTTTTGCCCAGTGCAGCTGCTAGTTGTTAAGGTAGGCTTGGTGGGGGTGTATTTATGTAGTCTTAATAAATATAGAGAAGTTATGGATCCATAACCCTAGGTGATGAATTTGTAACTGTAATACAGAATGCCTAATAATAATAATAATAATAATAGCCACACTTGGCAAACAAGAGAGGGGCAATACAGTAACATAGCACCAAACAGCACTGTAATGTATCTAGTATTACCAGTGAAAGAAGAGACCTTATTTTAAATCTATTCATAAGAGAGAGAGAGAGAGAGAGAGAGAGAGAGATTCCTAAAGATTTCTGTGAACTTTGCTTAGTTTAATAAAAAGGTATATCTTAAAGACTCCTCTCCAGTTTATTCAGTACAAGAGTCTTCTTATTTGAGAAGACCAGCCTCCTAGCTCAGATTTCATTGCAGGGTTACAAGCCATAGCCTCCTCATCCCTTTTCTGAGCCAAAGAACTTTGGGCTTCTCCTCACAAACTGGCTTTCACGGAGTAGTTTGGGAACACCAGTGTTTAACGTTCTGCGTAAACTTATGCCACCATTCACCCAGCCCAATGGCACATTAAGGGAAGAAAGTGTCCCTAGAGTCACAATTACCACAAGAAGGGATCTCCACCCCCCTGAGTAGCACCAGATGGAGCATTTGAAAACAAAACACTTTCCATAGGTTTAATGAAGAGACAATTACTTCCAGAACCCCTTGAGATTCATAAAGCTTTACTGCGAAATTGCCCATGTTGTTCTTCCAGCCATTTAATTTAAATACAGTTTACACTACCTAATCTTCAAATGAGTTGCCATACAAACAGTAGGTAAGGTAAAGACAATCCCTTTGAGCACACAGTGGAATGAAATTTTATGAATTGGGCACACGTGCATTAAAAATATTTCCCACCTGCATCTTTCTGTTAAAAAACATCTATGATAACTTGCAAAATAACAAACAAATCATAAGTGTTTAGTGGAAACAGGGCTCATAATGTTGAAGACCAGGACTTTTTCACTACCAGGGCTACTCTCAGCCTCTGCTGTTCCTTACGAGGTTAGCTGCAGTACTCACAGTGAATGTGAGAGAATGGGTTTATCTTTGTCGCAGTGCAAAGATATGGAATGGCAATAAAATCCCGTTAGCCTCACAAAAGACCTGTTCTTGGTGGAGATGAACACTACTGGAACTGGTTTGTTGACAGACATTAACACAGCTGTGTGCATTTTGAAGGTCTTCTATGGAGCCATGGTTTCAGCTACGATGCTGTGTAACTGTATTTCCAAGTATATCATTATATTTGCCTACAAGCAGTGATATAGACTCGAGTTGATTGATTCAGACTCAAGTCATACTGAAGTCACTTTAGTGACTCGACTTGGACTTGGCAAAAATTACACACTGACTCGACTCAAGACTTGGATTATTTTTTGTGACTGACTTGCTACTATTGGTTCAGTAACATAACACATTCATCCAGAAACCTTATAACTTACTGGTCACATGATGTCATACTGGAATGGGGGTTCCAGCATCAAACTGAGGTTCATGCCAGCCCCCCAAGGTTGACTCTCATCCTTGGAAAAGGCTGGTAATTCCCTCAGCGTTATTAATTCTTGCTGCCACCTCCCGCTGAATTATGAATCAACTGAACAGTACAGCAGGAGCCTGTTCAGTGGATTATCAATCCCTGTGTTTAAGGACCTTCCTTCCCTCTCACCTCCCCCCTTCTGAGTGAGAGAAGTCCTATCTAGCGTGTGCCAAAGACTGGCGTGGGAATGGAGAGAAACAGAGGTTTTATAGAAAGTATTTAATCAAGACGTGCAAATAAACAAGACAATATCACACTTGAGAAGCTCTCCCCTCCCAGGCACGCTTAAGTTACAAGTAGTTACAAAAACAGATATAAAAGCACAGATACATTCTTAAGATCAGCCAACTTCCAAAATAATAAACAGCCCTAATGCAACTAACTACTTATTTCTAGTTACTCACAATTAGGTTATAGGCTTAGATGGTTGGCGAGAAGGATGTGGCTAGGAGGCGAGGCCTGGAGTCTGCTACTAGCACAGATCCCATCTCTCGGATGTCTCTTTGTCTCTCTCCGGCCACATGGCCTTTCAGAAGTTTTATCAGTTCTCCATCGAAGCATCTCGAAGCATCTCCAAGATGCCCACCTCTTCCCTTGTGGTTGGTCAGTTCTCACCCTGTGACCTGTGATGTTGACCCACACTAAAATATAATCTAATCCCAAGACCTCATTAACCCTTGGTTTACCTGAAGAGGGAAGTATCTCCCTTTGCTAAGCCTAGATAATGGAAAGCCCCATTATCACACATGACTATCTGTCTCAAGCCCAAAGTGTGGATACATTTCTCAGAGGGAACAATAAATGGGATAGGCAATTGGCTTGAGGTCTGCACAGTAGTCTGCCCCCACTACATGTAAGAGGAGCTTTCTGAAACTTTTCCTAAGAACAGAAGGCAAGATTTGTGCCCAGAGTACAGGGCACATATCTCAGAGGGGAACAGAAAATGTGTTAGGCAATGGGCTTGAGGAGGAAGGATCCTTCCTTCTAAAGTTCTTGAAGCTTCAGTAATGGGGAATAAAAAGGATCCTATTCCCCATGTCTGGAAAAGCCTCCAGCTTTGTAGCTGGGAAGTAAGAAGGATCCTATTCCCCATTTCCGAAGCTGCAGATGGCAAAATCACAAAAGTTGAGGGTGAAGTCTGCTTAAATTGTTAAATTGACTTTATTTGACTCTGTCCAGAAATTCTGGAATACAGGTTGGGGTATAAAGTTGGCTTCCAGACTTGAGACTTGACTTAAAAGTGTCTTGCAAGAACTTGAGACTCAACTTGAGACTTGAAGGTAGAGACTTGAGACTTGGAGTAAAAGATTTAAATACATCACTGTCTACAAGTCACCTGTCAACTTATGACAACTCCGTGGATTTCACAGGGGTTTTTTAGATAAAGAATACTCAAATGTGGTTTTTCCAGTTCCTTCCTCTGAAATACAGCCTCCAGCACCTAGTATTCATTGACAGTCTTCCATTCAAATACTAACCAAGCTGACCTTGCTTAGTTTCCAAGATCAAAATGGTTCTAGTGCATTTAGAGTGTTTAAGCCCTAAATTTCTTACTACGTCAATGCAAATAAAACAGTTTGTAATAACACACATAAAAAGAAAGAAAAAATGGGAGACAGAATGATGAGAGAGATGCAGTTTAATCTCTGAACAAATCAAATGGCAAGAAAGCATACTGTACAATGGCAGTGTCTGGATTATGTCCTTTAAATTTCCACAATCCATAGATCTGTGTATATATTCATATGTATGCTGATATCTGTATCTGAGTCTATAGGCATTTCCTCTAAAAAGAATGAGAGGAGGTGTGGGCTATTGGGAATGTTATGCCACATGTAATGGTCCTGTAACTTAGTGAAAAAATACGTGGATCAAGACTCTGAAGATATCATTTAAAATTGTGGCATTGTGTAACACCTGAAACAAAACTAGTCCTGAAGTACATTTGGGAACATGGTGTTGAGACTATTGATACAAAGTTCTTGTGATGCTTGATTTTGAATGAGCTAGAAGGGCAACAGCCGACAACTGGAAAACAACACAGTTGCTTAAACTCTGTTAGTGGCACCAACAATTATGAAAATTAGCTTTGATTGATAAATTAACACCACAAATTCCTATGACCAATGGCCTTCTATAGATGTATTCCTTCATAAAAAGATGGTACGTATTCTTCATTTTATATGCTAATAAAGCTCATCAGGTAGATGTCATACTAAAATCCGTTAATCTTTTCTGACAGAGGCACTTAACTTGTCAAGCTCTTGTCTTTCCAGAAGTCTGATACAAATTTTGAATAATCTGTGTTGATGCTTAACAACAAATTGCATTTTTTTTCTGCTCATGCATTGTCAAATGTTAAAGCTCAAGCTCTCCCTTTCCCATTCTGGTGTCTGTGATACTATGGTAGTCACATGTTCCTGGGCCATTTCACACTACACAGTTAAAAAACACTTTGATCACACTTTAACTATGACAGCTGCATTCCATCCCATTCTGGGATTTGCACTTTGACTACTCGAGCAGTTCTCTGGTTGAGAATTGTAAATACCCTTCCTGGAGTTCTATATGATTAAACCATGGCAGTTAATGTGTAATCATATAACTGTAACTGTGCAGTGTGGAAGAGCCCACTGATAACCGACTGCAGCTGACAGCCTGGCTGCATGATTCTAACTGGCAGAAGTTTCCACACATGACAATTTTCAATAGCAGCCTCACATTATAAAAACCCATTATCAAAGTGACTCAGGTGTCACCATGACCAGATCTAGTTTGAAGAAGAACTGCTGGTATGACAATTTAAACTGGGCAACAGCAGTCCTAGTCACAGCCATCACCTGATCATCTGGGTTCAAAGCTGAATCCAGGACCAGAACCTGTACTGTAAATCTTATTGATGATTATTCAGTGGGGCAGAAAACAAGAATACTGTCAGCACAAAACTGCCAAGTGAATTCCATATTTTAACATATGCATAATATAACAAAACATGACAAACATCAAGCAATTAGACTGAAGAAGAACGACTCCAAACCAAGTTACAATAATAAATATATTGTAAAAGCAAAATACTTGAAGACAATACAGAAAACATCAACACTTGTAAAAATAATATGAGACACAATGCGGGCCCAGGTAATTGTGTCATTACTTCTAAAATCTTCTTCTGGTGTGTATTTATAATAAAACTTTATCCCTATGACTCCAGAGTAAATCATCAGCATCACTTAAACCACATCAACTTCTGTTCATGTACTCTAGATTCCAAACTTTATCACAGGAATGGTGCTCTGTGACTCAGTCATCATTTGCACATCACTGCTTGATTGTAATTATTCAACCACGCTTTTCAGTTTCTAAAGCTGCAGAAGGTAATCACCAAACAATGCTGAGACGTCGCAACTAGTGTTGTTATTGGTATATAGGTATTTGTGTGTGTGTGCGTGCGTGTGTGTGTAAAAGTCCATCCCACATCACCCAATGCCTGGTAGTTGTTCTCCTTCCCAATTATTTTTGTTTGGCTGCTTATGGGCCTCTGCAAACATTCCCCAAAAGGCTCACAGCCAAAGGGCTGAGTGTAAACTAAAAATAATGTGATGTTATTATAGAAATTGTATTAACTTCCCTCACAGCATACAGCCCCCTTTGTCCTCAGAGTCACTATGCAGTGTCAACTACCCTGAGGCAGAATTCTGCTGGCAACTCAGACAATCCCTTGGCTCCTAAATTCTGTTCCAGTAGGTAAAACATCACACCACAGAGAGAGAGAGAAAGAGAGAGAGAGAGAAATAAGTTATTTCTGACAGAGATATCTACTTGAGAAAGAAAATAGTTTTGCATTAGGGTGCTAAAGCATCACAAACAACATCGGAAGGGAAATCAAGCTAACTATAACATGCACAAACACACTACAAAAATAGTGATTTTACAGACGAGTAGCTGTATTAGTCTGTTAAGAGCCTGCATGGTATGTGGTTTGACTAGGACTCTGGAAGACTAGAGTTTGAATCCCCACTCAGCCATGGAAACCCACTGCAGGACCTTGGGCAAGTCACACTCTCTCAGCCTCAGAGGAAAGAAATAGCAAATGCTTCTGACTAAATTTTGCCAAGAAAACTCCTTTATAGGTTCACTTTGGGTCACCGTAAGTCAAAAACAATTTGAAAGCATGCACCACCAACAACAAATAATTCTGTTGCATCAAAAGCAACAAAGTTCATCTTAAAAACTAAATTATTGTAACTTGAGCTTCCATGATCCAGGGTCCTGTTATCTGAACAGTACAGGGTTATTTTTTTAAAAAAATAAATAGAACCTTAGAAAGATATTTAGAAAACCCAATAGTTTGAAATCAATAAGTGTGGAACAATCCCTTGTGGTCTATAATAATAAAAATATGATGTGTCTACCACAGATCCAAGAACATGATCCTGAGTCTCTGAAACTTGGCATAAAAACAAGAGGATGTATCACATTTTTAAATTGATTTATTTATTTTAATTAATTGAAATCTGTACACTGCATGTTTTTCCACATTGAGTCATTGGTTGACCCTAAGCCACTATGTTACCCCAAAAGCATGGGACCCCATGAGGTTCTCTATCAGAACCCATGATTAAATGTAAAAATGGGGAATTAATTAACTCAAATTAAGAATATTGTAAGAGGAGGGGTAACTGCAGGACCTTTTCACCTATGTCTACTAGGTCACTACAAAAGAGACCAGCCAGAAGACTTATAGTTCAATTTAAGTGTGTTTTAATGGGAGGGAAATACATATGCACACACAAAATTGTCACAAACGCAAGCAATCACATAAGGCTAACTGAAAAAGAAGTGGGGAAAATGGATAGCAGAGATAGAAGGGAATCAAGTTATAATTACTATTCCAGAAGAGCCATAAAGAAGGAGCAATGTGGCTTGGACTTGCACTCAAGGACAGTGGCATTCAAAAAGCGGAATGGACCCCTGAAATTCAAGTTCTGTGTACAGGCACCCAAAATCAGTGTCTCTTATACACAAAAACTTGCCCTGAAACATGAGGTGTTGATGACTGGGCAAACAATCAATAATTTATTGCAGTCATAGACCAGCATGAGAAGAAATAACAGATTTTGGCTTAAAATACATAAAGGGCAAACAATGAATTTTGCAGGTTAAACAAAGGTGGCCAGAATGAGTTGATGGTTTTAAGGTGTGAAGGAAACATGCTGATGATTTTAACATGTAGGTGACAAAGGCTTTGATGATTGTCTGTGTTTGAAGAAAGGGTTGTGGATGACGTTTGTACTATGAAGGAGGACTTTGGCAGGCTTTGATAGGAAACGCACCCAGCATGGGTCTTGCTATACTTTGTTTGTATTTGAAGACAGAATAAAAGGGGTGAAAGAAAGAGAGAGAGAGAACTGTTTACTAAGAGTCCTTCTTTAGTAAACGAGTCTCCATAGGAAATGTAGGGGATTTTGCTCTGCTCCGAGCTTGGTTATTGTTCTTATTGAAAGGATTAATTTAAGGCCATTAAGTCAGGCCTTCCTAGTTAATTCTTCAGTGAACCTATGACCTGGGTCATGTTAAGGTTTTTCCTTCTCCACATGGCCTTCCAGCCATAAGTGTCTATGATCTATATTTTATGCCAGTTAAACATATTTGCAAATTAATATATATTGCTGAATAAATCATATCAGATCGTGTCTGCACAACTATGACATTGGGTAGAAAACACCACAAACCCTTTCACACTACAGAATTATAGTGCTATGATTCCACTTTAACTGCCATGGCTGCATTCTATGGAACCCTGTGGTTTGTAGTTTAGGAAGGAACTAGAACTTTCTGGATGAGAATTCTAAATGTCTATGTGTATGTGCCTTCAATTCCCTGCCAATTTATGATGACCCCATGAATTTCATGGCATTTTCTTAAGCAAGGACTGGTCAGAGGTGGTTTTGCCAGTTCCTTCCTCTGAAATACAGCCTACGGTACTCCTTCACAGTATCCCATTCAAGTACTAAGCAGGGCTGACTCTGCTTAGCTTCAAAGATCAAACATATCAGAGGGATCTAAATACCCCTCCCTGCACTACAAGTCCCAAGATTCTACACGATGTTGCCACAGCTGTTAGAGTGGAATCATAGTTATATATCTGTGTACTGTGAAAGGGCTCCAGATACCTCAGGAGTATGAACTCTCCAGTCCAGTTGCTAATAGCTGCTATGGAGTGAAGCATCAGAGGACCAGGCTTATTTAAATTTCAAGCACAACACATGTTTTATGTCTGTGGTTTTGACACTAAACAAGGATTTAGGACAAAGGTGGGAACTGTAGAGACTTGCAATTGTTCTTGGATTGCAGTCACCAAGTTCCCTTCAGCCCTAGGCAGCTTAACCAGCAGTAAGGAATACTGGGATTTGCAATGCTACAACGTTGGGAGGGCCACATAATTCCCACCCTGGGGGGAGAAAGAGAGAGAGAGAGGCCATTTCCACACTACACTGTTATAGTGGAATTCTATGGAATTCTGGGGGTTGTAGTTTACTGAGGCCAAAGAGCTCTCTGGCTGAGAATTCTAAATGCCCTTCCCTAAACTGCAAACACCAAGATTCCATAGAATGTTGAAAGTGGATTAATAGCACTATAACAGTGTAGTGTGGAAATGGCTAGAGAGTCAAGCGGCTTGCAGGGTTGTTCTTTCCTGATCTGGAGGATCAAGGAGGTTAGAAGGAGAGGAAAACAAAACCATGAGAACTGCTTGCTACTATATTCACTAATATAGGTTGTTAGACTTCCAGTATTAACAAGCTTGATCCGACTGTATTTATTAAAGGAAAGGAAAGGAAAGGAAGGGACTTGTCTGGGAAAAAAAAGATGCCAGCCCTAATTCAGCATCATAAATCTGTCTGAGCACAAAGGGATTCAAATCCTGGCTTTTAGGGTCTAAGCTCTCAAAGCCTTCTCCCTAAAAAGGTGATTTATTTCAAAACTGAATTTTTTAATCTCAAATTCTTTCTTTAAATAATTCTTTAAATTATTAAATACATTTGCAAAAAAAAAATCTGACAAGTTCTCTTTAAAAAAATAATTATCATCTGCCTCTAATGAATGGTGATCTTTTATTATGTTCTAACATACCAAAAGTTGTTCCATCTTCAAAGCAACAATGCTGGAGAAGCAATCAAGAATTCAAAACTGAAAATATGAGCTATGTGAGAGGAAAAAAAATGCCCAATAACACAATCAACAGGAGGGAAGCTATTAACATTGAAAGTGACTGGTATGTCCTAAGCGGAACAGAAAACAAATGCTTCTGGAAAGAGGTCTCAGCAGGCCAGTTTAGATATATCAGAATTAAATGTTCAAGAAAACAAATATCATTCTGATTGATTTAAATAATCTTGGTGATCTCTCCTTCATCTTATCTAGTTAGCACAGTGTAAGGGCAGCAGAGGCCACAGCAAAAACAATGCTAGCCTGGTTTAGAAAAACACTTCATATTTCCCAAAAGCAATTTTTCTAATGTCCAATAAGAATAATAAGAATGAGAATAAAAATCAGCAACAACAGCAGCACAGAAAATGATTTATCCATATAGTGTTAACTTTGGGTGAAAGATCCTTTGACAAAGAGTCCCATTGTCCATTTTCAGGTAATTCGGTTACTGCTGTAAGCCATAATCATAACTGCTTCTGTCATCCTCGAGCATCCAGCACTTTCCTAATATGATTTCATCTCTCTCTTCTACTGAAAAGTATTAGTTCAGGGAATAGTATTTCATCAGCACAAAGCACCTGAGTGACAAACAACGTGCAATAATAAAAAAATAAAAAAAGATGCCTGTTAAGGTACCAGCTGCTTTTAAAATAACTTAATTTGACAGCCCCATAAGGGAAGTGCTATGAAGAGCATGTATGACATTATTAGATGTCGTTTCTCTTTTAATATCCTTGGTATTTAAAAAGCTTCCCCTTCAACTTTTTACATAACGTTGATGAATGTCTTCTAACCTTGAGTCTCCATGAATACTGAAAATGTGGGATACTGCCAGCTATCTGCAGAGTTTACAGACAGAGCAGGGAAGGAGAATTACAATGATCAGGTGGCTTTTGCAGGTGGGTACAGGGCCTTGCAAGGATGTCTGCATGGCTGGGAGCCCAATGTCTACTATTCAAGCAGAACTGAACAGCTGTGACATTCCCTTCAGAGCTTACTAGCAGCAGAGTCCAAACAGAGCAACTCCTGAATGAACCGGCATAATTGCAGCCACTAAGGTGAACTACAAGGCTGAATGGTAAGGTTATGTCACGGCTTCTCAGACTAACCTCTGGCCTAAGGAGCAGCAACTGCCAAGCCCATTCACAGCCACAAACTGACAAAAGGTGGTGATTATTTCAAGAGGAAATAATGTTTTATAAGACATCTTGGAGCAGGGAAGGACTGGATGCAATTTTGAATGGTATTCAGTAGTGAGAAATTGTCTGTGGCTAATTCACCAACTATATGCTGAGATAAGCCAACAGCCAGGTTGCAGAAGCATACAGTATTAGGAAGAAATGAAAGGAAAAGGGAAGAAAATAAAGAGAAGAAATAGATGAAATAGTAATGAATAGAACATTGAAAAAAACTATGAAGATATGGCTAGAACTAGTGAATCTTAGTGAAAAATTTGCTTTTAATCTCCAGTGCCATTTCCATTGAGAACTTTTCTAACCATCATGACAATCTGGACAATCTGTCTTTAGTCTTTCATTAGACTTTTTAGTCTTTCATTATATAAATTATAGTTTTGAAACCACTAACCTTTTGCTTTCTATTTGATGCTGTTGATATTTATGGTGGCAAAATTTCCCAGTGACATCAAGTTAAGATTAATATAAAGAATGATTAGGAAGTTATATAGGGTAAATTGGGTACCATTATGAAATGGCATAACATAGCCTGATGAATTAATTCACCTACATTTACTCTTACTGAAGTGGAATCAGTGTGCCTTCTGTAAAATCATTAATGTCTCACTGACCTTTTAGAGTTAGTTGAAAATGTCAAAATAGGTACAACACAGTAGTCAATTTTGTATTTGGACTTTCAAAAGGATTGTGAGAAAGACCTTCACCAAAGTCTTTTAAGCTGTTTAGCCCTCATGGGATAAGAGGGCAGGTCATCTTTTAGACTGGTAACTGGTTTAGTTTAGAAAAACATAAGCATGTGGCAGGACGAACATAATATAACTGCATAAAGTATGCATAATACAGATAAAGTTTTTCTCCGTCTCTCATAACCTTAATTTTCAGTATACAACAAAGATGAATATGGGAGATTTGAGGGAAAGGAAATACAGTGGGCCTATCATTTTGCAAGGGATTGGTTCCAGGACCCCCTGCAAATACTAAAAATCATGTATTCCCAAGTTTCTGTTAAAAAGTGGTGTAGGGCAGCAGCAGAGGTTGCAACAAACAGCAGCCACAGTACCAATCACTAACACCACGTACCAATCACTGCTCCCAAGTCCCTACAGAAGCTCCTCCACACTCTGCAATTGTTGATTGCAGTGATGCCAATCCTGTTCACATGTCTGAGTCAGCCTCAAGTGTCAGGGGGGTTGCAGTAGTGGTGGTCTTCCTGCTCATTCCTTCGTGTACAAACAAGCAGGTTTCGCACCACCATCATCAACAATCAGAGGGTAACAAAGACAATTGCAGGGCAGTGTGGAACTTCCACAGGCACGTGGCAGTGGGGGCAGTGCCAATCCTGCTTGTTATTTGTGAACCAGGAGCAGGACTGGCACTGCCTCAGCTGCTATGTCCCTGTTGAAGCTGCTTGCCAGCCTCTGATTGTGATGGCAGTGGTGCCAATCCTGCTTGTTCATTTCCACACTAATGAGCAGGATCAACACTGCCATCAATCGCAAGGTGGAGGGGAGCTACTACAGGGACGCAGCAGCCGGGAAAATGCTAATCCTGCTTGTTTGTTTCTGTGAATCAGCCTCAGGCTTCAAGAAGGAGGTAGATAGTGGTGGCTGCAAGCATGCTATGAGTCAAGCTCTTAGACACCATAAAAGACACAAGTTTTCTTCCTGATGCCCCACTTCTAGGAAACATGAAATAAGTCCAGTCTGCAAAGCCTAAAAATGTGTGCCTGGTGCCCAGGCCTTTCCACTGCCTCCCTGCTGCCCTCGGATCACTTCTCCACTGGATGTCAGATCATTTTTTTTATAAAAAAAATATATATTTGCACTTTTCAGTTTGAGGTGGGTTAAATTCATGAATCCTGGGCTCGCAAATACAGTAGGCCAACTGTACTTCTTCACATAGCACATAGTTCAGCTATGGGATTTGCTGCCATGAAGAGGGGATCCAGCGGTATAAATGGTAACAATGCAACAGAATCTCTTGTCTGGTTCTGCTCAACATGTTGAAATGAGCACTGATTTACTAAATTGTAAAGTGGATTAGACAAAATTATGGCTAAGAAAACCATTCAGCAGTGATGTCATGATGGCTAAATGTCACCTCCAGGATTAGAAACAGCATGCCTTCGGATTCTATTTTTTAAATAAATAACAGTAGGCAGAGACTATTGGCTTAATGTCCTGCTTGTGAGGAATTCTATCATCATCATCGTCATCCTCATAATCATCAACAAAACAGAGTATATACAACAACAACAACAAAACACAATAAACTAATAAAGCATAAAAATGCTAACAAAGACTAATAATGAGAAGATCAGACATACACTGAAAAGGAGAAAAAAGAAAAAATATACAACAAATATGAATACAGAACATTTAGACATCAACTAAACATTTAACAATTTCTAAAGTAGACTTCCCACCTGAGGAGGTTTCAGACTTGACTAATGCTTGTGAGCAATTCTATCCCATTGGCCACTGTGGGAAACAGGAAATTGGGCTGACCTGACTAGGTTCTTTTTATCTTCCTGTACTCTTACTTTTTTACTTGTACCTTGCCTTTTTGAGCAAGGCTAAGCAGTATATCATAGAATCATAGAGTTGGAAGAGACCCCAGGGGCCATCGAGTCCAACCCCCTGCTGTGCAGGAACACCCATCAAAGCATTCCCAACAGATGGCCATCCAACCTCTGCTTAAAAACCTCCAAAGAAGGAGACTCCACCACACTCTGAGGCAGCACATTCCACTGCCAGACAGCTCTGACCATCAGGAAGTTCTTCCTGAGGTTCAAGTGGATTCTCCTTTCCTGCAGCTTGAATCCCTTGCTCCTTGTCCTAGTCTCTAGAGCGGAAGAGAACAAGGTCGCTCCCTCCTCAACATGACATCCCTTCAAATATTTAAACATATATATATGTATTTAAATATATATATGGAAACATATTTGATCCTGCTCCATATGAGGTAGGTTAAGTTAAAAATGTCTAGCTTAAGGTCACTCAGTGAACTTCATAGTTAAGGTGGAATTTGAACCCCAGTCTCTCCAATTCTGATCCAGCATTCTAACGACTGACTTGGAAAGCTGCATGTTCTGACAAAGTAGTTGCTTCATGTCTGGCATACAGTGTTTTGGATTGCTTAAGTGTATCCATAGCAGCAACTAGTACATGGATGACCATGCCAACTCTATGATTTATTTCAATAGTATTTTAACTAAACACTGCACTTTACCACCCTTTTCTAATTAATCAGCATCACAATACTGTGACGCAGCCCATTATTTATCCCGGTTTTACAGATATAAAACTAAAAAAGGTAGTTCATCAGTTAATGTCTTTTGCGGGTTCCTAATTCAACAAGGTATTGAAATCTGGGTCAAGGCCAGTAATTCCTCTTCTGAAATTTCTGTGTCTACCAATAAAGCTCTTTTCCACCAATAGTTGTAATATAAGTAAACCAATATGCTAAACTGTGTCTCTAATCCTTTGAATCTGTTGCCCAAACTGCCATATCAGGCACTTCTTCACTATTTGTAAAAGAGAGGGCATTCCAATTCCCTCCAAATGCCCTCTGTGTTTCATTGTCATGAGACAAAGGGAGGGCATTCAGATTCTTCTAATGAACATACTGTTCATCCCCTCTACTTATAACAACAAAATAGACAACCCGCATGAAAATTAACATGCAAATAAAGCTATGACCTCTATCTCTTTGTAATAGCTGGAGTGTATTATAGCAATGATATACAATCAAAGCTTACGTGAATCGATTAACTTTTCAAATGTTGTGATCATGATCACCTAAACATTACATTTGCTTTCAGTGCTACAATTATGAGAAATTTAGTTTTGCCAGTAGGAATAAAACAATCCAGCTAAGCAATCTCATCAAACAGTAACCAGTCAAAAGGACCTGGAATTATTCAGAAATTTAAGAAGCTATGCACTCTTTACTCATACACATTGCCCCTATTGCAGCATATGAAATTGACTGGCCTTAAATGCTCTTCAACCAGTGGTTACTCCAGCATTCTCCCTGAAGCAGTTCTATAACAAGGAAATGCCATTTCTTGTCATGCTTTAAGAGAGAGGTGGCCAACACGTTGCTTGGGACCACCTGCAACCACCCCCCAGGCAGTTTTTGCATATCTCAACCCTTCTCCAACTCCAACTCCCCTAGACTAACCATTGTCTGGCAAAATAGGACTGTTAATAACACTGTTGTTATTGTACAACATAGTTACATTTAACCCAGTGCTTATACTACTTTAAAGATGTTTCAGTGAATGTCATAGTTTTGTTGAGATTTGAACCAGGATAGGGATAGGAAGAATGCTTGAAATATTCAAAAAATAGTGGAAAACTGACACCATTTCTGCCATATATTGCAGATATTCCCCTTTCTGTTATTCCCCTTTCAACATCCCATGGAATCCTGGGGTTTATAGTTTAAGGAGGAGCCTTTAGAATTATCAGCCAGAGATCTCTTGAGCCTGAGCAAACTACAAACGCCAGAATTCCACAGGATGTTGAAAGTGCAATAATAGCACTATAACAGAGTGGTGTGGAAATGGCCTGAGTTTCACAGAAGTTGAGAAACTTTAGCAAAAATAATCCTGGACCAAGGAGCATCTTTGCTGTGCAAGAAAGTCTATGCAAAATTCACAGGTGGTTGTTTTGCACAGAAAATAATATTTTTGTGTATGTTGCATTCTGCACACTCTGTGCAGCTTATTTCTGTGCAGAAAAATCTAGGTTAATACGCTAAATAGAAAAAAAACTGTTTTCTGCACAAAACAACCACATGCAATTTTTTTGTGCAGAATAATTTTCAAACTATGAATGGCTTTTGAAAACTGCACAGATTTTGAAAACTTTCTTGGAATGAGAAGAAAATTGCTAAAAATACTTGTTCCTTACTTCATGAAGAAAATTAGCAAAGAAGTATACCCTTAAACCTGGGTCTCTCCAAGAATTTCTTTTGCAGAGTGTACATAGGGTTCTCCCTCCCTCCCTGTTTACTGGAACACTAAACTTGTATGAAACAAGTTATATTGTGATTCAGTCTTATCCATTTCATGTAAACCTGCTAAAAGTCTAATCTTTGATCCAAGCAAGCACTTGAGATAGTGGTTCACAATTTACCTAGCGGCTTCAACCCTAAGGCCATGATCTAGACAGACTGCTTCTCACCCCCCCTCACCTGCTCCTTCATATTATATTTGCCAGATTTAAATCCATTTCCTGGCTCAAGATATAATCCAGTTCTGTTGCCTTCAAGGCAACAGCATCTTTCATAAACTCTTCTGGTCATTTCTGCACTAGCCTGTTATAGCGCGATGATTCCACTTTCAACATCCAGGAGGCTGGCCCCTCCCGAAACTGCAAACTCCAGGATTCCAGAAGATGCTGAAAGTGGAATCATCGCGCTATAACAGGCTAGTGCAGAAATGGGGTCTGTTTCCAAACCTCACTGAGCACTTCCAGTTTCAAACCCTCACCTTCAGGATGACCATGAGATTTCATGGTTCTCTTTACCTGAAGGCATGTTTTGTTGTCTAAATGCTTCAAATATTCTCAGTATAGAACAGAATCAAGGGATGAAATTCTGTTTGGATTACAAGTCTCAAATCCTCAAGCTATACTGGCCAGAATATTCTGAAAGTGGTAAATGAAAAGTACTTTTTCCAGCCTCTGATACACAACATTGTGTCACTGAGGTCCAAAGCTCCCTAGTGATTTTAGAAATAGCATAATAGAACCAGAATTCTCAGGGTGAAGAATTTGGACTCTCTGATTAGTAGAGACAATGTCATCATTGACCTTCATCTTCAGGGGTTTCTGATCCGTTTAAGTGGAGCTGTAATCTTCGCAGTGAGGTAGCATGGATTTTTTTTCCTACAATGATATATTGTTGTAAGCTAATCCCTATGGTACTCCAAAGTTATTTGAGGTGGCTTGGCTTTGAATGGACAATTGAAACCCAGTAGTTTTAAAAAACATCTGTTCCTGATGGAAATAAAGTGTTATAGAACTGCTTTATTCATATGGATCAATATGACTGCCCACGTTTTGGAGCCTCCTTGGAGACATGAGTATATGGACTGTTATGATGAGTGCTTGTATTTCAAAACGTACTTCAGTACTGGCTTTCAGACTGTTTTGTCTTCAAGCACTGAAAGCATCCAGGCATTCTTTTTTCTTTCTGACTGGGCCCTGTGCTTTCTGAATTTTCTGACAAGACTGAAGCTGTGATGGTTGACAGTAGGGTTGCCAGGTGTCCATTATATAGGATGTCCCTTATTTGAGAGTCAGAAAGCTTGTCTTTAACAGGCCTGACAGGGTTCCTTTTTATGATCTGTGTCTCCTGTCTGAGGGTTGAAAAGCTTTTCCCTTTATATATATAATGAAATATCCTGTATTTTGAGATGTGGACCCTTCATAGAGACAGAAATGTGTGCATTGTGTAATTTATGAATGCAGACAATCCTTAAAGTTATAGAGAAACACATGGCTAACACATGAACACATAAGACACATAAAATCGATACTCTCACTTGATATTTAAGTAGACTACAAACTTGCTAATAGCTAATTCCCAATTGTCAACCCTGCACGTCATGAATTTCGACTTTCCCTTATTTCTGTTTTGAAAATCTGGAGACTAGGCAGGCGCTGTGGCCGAGAGCTAGGGAATCCCACACCTGCCAGAGGTCATGCAGGTTTCCAGTGATATGTCACTTCTTGGTCTTCTTCGTGTTGTAGTAGTGACCAAGAGCACATTTCAGTAATTAGACATCTATTGGATAATCACGGATCAATTGAATATCATATCCCCATATAAAAAGATATTTACTGCAGAGAAATATATACATCAGTCCTATGCTTAGAGGCAGAAAGTCTGAGGAAAAACAGCCTCAGGAGACTCAACTCCACTCAAGTCACTCTCATACATATATGTGTGTGTGTGCGCACGCATGTGTGTGTGTGTGTGTGTGTGTGTAAAATGTATAGTTAAGTGGTGGTCCCTGAAAAGATAGATAGACAGATAGATAGATAGATAGATAGATAGATAGATAGATAGATAGATAGATAGATAGATAGATAGAGTAGTGGCCCCTGGACCAGCACTGGTTCCTAAGCCATTGGCGGCTGATCCTTCACATGTTTTCAGGAAACAAATAGTTATACCCAATGGATACAGAGTGTCTGCCAGCTTGGGAAAAAATGCCTCACATCCAACAGACCTCACATCAGATAGCCTAAGAATCACTGGTCTAGAGAATTCCCAAAAATTAAGGAGTACAGCAGCAAGGTCTAAACCATCTTGAAATCAGTTATGAGAAGCCATCAATCATTATTTTTTAAAAAAACGGCCAAAAGTAAAAGCTAACAAGACATACAACTTAAGCCAGTCCTGGAGTCAGGGATCCAAATAATACAGGAGCACCAAGAACTTGTGCCAATTTGACAAGCAACTGTTGGCAAAAAGAATTTGTCCAAGCGAGTGGAATATTTATAGCCACTTGGCCTTGGCACACCAGGTGGCTATTTGCTTGACATCTTCTATTTAAGCTTTTACATGAGGTGTTGCCTCTTCCTGTTCTCCTGATTGGCTTGCTGTCACTCTGCAAATGAAGAAGATATCTGTTTAGCACCCATCTGCTCTGGATCATTGCACAGAGAGTTTCTATCTGGCCTTGACTGCTTAGGTTCTGGGGATGGGCCACCTCCTGGAGCCAGAGGCACCTCCAAGGCTGAATCCTCTCAGTTCCATTCCTCAAGGTGAGTTATGGCATTGTCTAAGGTTGCAAGGTCAGCAGCATGCCCTTCCCTGAGATTTCAGGGCCAAATCCTGAGACCAGGGAAGGGGACCTTGTGCTATCATGACGAGAGAGTGATGTCAAAGGTGCAACAAGCAAGGGTTGGGAGGCAGATCAGAAGTTCTCCTGGGTCAACCTGAATTGAGGTAAAACCCAGCTAACCAGATAATACAGCAGCCCAAAGTCAGAGAAGAAACCCAGAACAGGTATGCATCAAAGAACATTCAGAAGCTGCAGCAGATGCCACAATTTTGCTAGGAGTTGTGCTCCATGTAGGACCTTACCAACAGCACACATGATATGTGGGGAATATTTCCAGGCTCTATGTTGCCAGCAGAGCTTATGGAAACCTCACTGCCACACCTGAGAGAGATTTCCTTCTTAAGTTCCATGCTTCTGCTGCTACCATCCCGGTTTGCACAACAAGAAGGCTCACACGTCATGGGCACTCCGCTCACTGGTGTCCTCTAAAAGGCAAAGTGAACCCAAATGCGTTACCCCCCCCCCTCTTTCCAGTGTCCTTTCCTCACTCTTGGCTTTTTGGTACCAACACTGCATAGGTGCCATTGCAGTAAGCCAGAGAGCCCTGACAATAGGGATTGGTGAAAATGGGTGCCCAAGCTTTAAGGTTACTTGACACACAAAGATCCAACCTGGTCCTTCTCCAGCAGTCTACATCCTGAAATTTGTCTCCTCCCTGTTCACCTACCTGAATGCATGTGCCCGCATGCACGCGCACACACACACACACACACACATATATATACAACTGAGAAAGATCTGAAAAATTGCAGCATTCCTTGAGATATCAGTTGGCACTCTGACACTTGGCTATCCTATAGCATCTCATATCTTTCTTTGGCATTTCTGTCTTTAATCTCCCTAGCTTGTTAATGCATCTGATAAAAGGATACAACCAGGTGGCAGTGGCGGAGCTTGGAGTGTGTGGAGTGGGGGCAGGAGAGGGCGGGGCCATGGCATGGGGCGCGGAGGCACTGTGTTTGGGAGCATGGCTGCAGTGTGTGGGAGCATAGCCAGGGGCTGCAGAGGCATGGCCTGGGTACACAGAGGTATGTCTATGGGCCAGGATGTCCCAAAAACATTGCCTCCCAGGGCGAATCTCTCTCTCACACTCACACACACACACCCCACGCAACTGCCAGCTAGATTTACTTTTTTGCATTCCGGAGTGTAAAAAAGCTTCTCAATCATCAGGATCTCATTCAGAATCATTAATATATTGCATTTTGTGTTGTCAAGGCCTGCACACTTGTTTTTGCAAGGAGAAGGAGCAGTGACTTTTGCCTTTAAAACTCTAGTCTGAGATGGAATATCTAGAGAATACATTTCTTCAAAGTAATGATTGTGTTATTTTAATAACACAAGAGATAAAAGTGTTACTTTGGAACACTAGGTCACAAACTCCATTGCTCCCAATGGTTTTAGACAGTGTGAAGACATTATACTTGTTTCACAGCTTCCAAATGTAAAAATTTATTCATTCCTCTTAAATCGTGAACCGTACACCAGTGACCGAGACTAGAACAAGAGAAGAAGAAGACCGAGTATTGGGGTCTTAACCCAGTGCATACTGAAAGACAAAAAAAAATCTCTCTATGAAGCTGATTAGTAATGTTGCTGAAGTTGATAGAAAAGTAGGAAATCTTCATGGAGAAATACTAGAACAACACTGGAATGCTACTAAATCATAATAAATGCAAACTGAGAAAGTGGTCCATTTAATTCACAGAATACTTTTATTTTATAGCAAGGGACACCAACCAGCAGCCTTACGACCACGTGTAGCCCTAAGCCTAATTTTAAAAGCCTTCCACAAGCCGTCGGTTCAAACTGCCTGCAAGAATTAATTTTCTTCTTTCTTTCTTTCTTTCTTTCTTTCTTTCTTTCTTTCTTTCCTGCCTTTTTCTCAAAATGGGACTCAAGGCAGAAAGATCTGCCATTTCTCAGCCAGCTGACTGGGTGGGAAGCAAGAGGGGGAGAGAGAGAAAATGGGAACCAGAAACACAAAGAAAGTCAAAAGAACAATAGAAGGAGAGGGTCAAGGAATGCACTCTCTCACACATACACATACAAAAGTACCCATACAGGTTTTAGTTCATATATTACCAACAGGAAGGTCCTGACAATTTACTGGTGAGAGTATGAGGCCCTACATACACATGCACACCAACAGTTGCCCACCTTTGTTTTATTTGATAACAACATCTTAGATTTTTACAGTCTAGATAGGCAGAAAACATTTTTTTGGACAGGAGAAACATCATTTTCCTCTCCCACAGTCCTTACATTCTGCAAATACACACATTTTCTTACACTGTTTGGCTTTGCTTTCCTCCTTTTCCTCCTCATTGCTTTTCTTCTTTTAAATGACGTGTTTAAATGTTTAAATATTTGAAGAGATATGATATGGAGGATGGAGCAAGCCTGTTTTCTCCTGCCCCCAGACACTAGAATGACTTCAAACTTTAGGAAAAGAGATTCCATCTAAACAACAGGAAGAACTTCTTGTTGGCAAGACCAGTTTGACAGTGGAATATGCTGTCTTGAAGTGTGTTGGAATCTCCATCTTTGGAGGGTTTAAACAGAGGCTGGATGGCTATCTGTTGGGAATGCTTTGATGGCGTATTCCTCCATTGTAGGAGGTTAGACTAGATGGCCCTTGTGGTCTCTTCCAACTCTAAGATTCTATGATTCTATTTTCTACCTTGCCTTTCAAGGCAAGCCCCCACTGGGTGGCATGCAATAAAAATGTTACTATTACAAACAATGCACGAATAAGATTTAACAGAAGCAATATCCAATAACAATATATATATACATGTCTGGTAACAGAGGCTCTGCCGGCTGTTGGAGAGAAGAGAGCTCCCCTTGATTCTAAGATGTTATGTCTCTATCTGAATCATCCCATACTCTACTGCTACCTGCATGCAAACACACACTCTTCCCAAACTGTGGCCATTTCTGCACTAGACTGTTATAGTGCTATAATTCCACTTTAAACTGCAAACCCCAGGATTCCATAGGATGTTGAAAGTGGAATGATAGCGCTATAACACTCTAGTGTGGAAATGGCCTATCTGTCATACATACGTTTTAGGGCATGACCTTGCAACCACAAGCACATTACCATCTAAAATGCTTCTTTGGCCCTTTTCGCATGGCGTTTTGGAAGCAAGAGGGCCCCCTGAGCATCACGTAAATGTGAGGAGTGGTCTGCATGACTCATGCATGCTCAAGGGCTAGATGCAGAGTGGGCACGGATCTTTTCATGTTCGGCTTAAAGCCGAAAATGGTTCGCACTCACACGTCGCTCCGGCACCCCATGCGCACTTACCTGGCGTGCCGTGCGTCGGGAGCCAGGCTGGTCGCACTTCTGGGCAGTGCAGGCTGGGAAAGGTCCCAGGCTGCACTGCGAAAGGAAGAGGTAGGGCGCTCATGCAAGGGAAAGGAGCTGCGGAGCCCAAGCAGCAAGGAAGCAGCAGGGAAGCAGGAGCGTTCATGCACGAGCCGAGCAGCCCAGCGCCGGTAAAAGGCAAGGTGCGAAAAGGGTCCAAGTTTCCTGCTAGATTCATATAGCCATTCATTCATATAGCCATTCCATGTTGTTCTCATTTGACAGCAGGTGCTACTTCTAAACAGAATGACATCATACCCACAAATGTTGATGTCAGTTTGTTTCACGGAGGTGGGGGAGCCAGCCCCAAATGGGTACCTTCTAGCAGAACAACAACTTTTTTGCATAAAGCAGTATGGAAGAGCAACATAGCTGATTGCCTCACTTTGGATGCTGTGCCCCCTAGAGCTGGAATAGCAACATAACAGCAAAAAAAAAAAAAGTCACAGTCCACCAAGAGACAGAGAATGCATCCTGGAGATGTCATGCCCTGCATGCCAATTGTGAAACACACTCAGTTAAAATTAAAATGGTTTGTGCAATAAACATGCTGGTTGAATTGAACCCAGTCTGTGGCCCTTTCCACATGTGGAGGGAGAAACAGGGTAAAACGCGCAGAAACAGAGCTTACCAGAAGCCGAGTAAGTCCATCGCCACAAGGAGCAGTGCGAGTTCGCTGCTCCACACTCCTGCAGCATTCGGCAGCGTCCAAAATGGCGGCTTATGGCTGGCGGAGGCTCTCCACCAACCGAAGAAGCTCGCCAGCCGGAAGCCCACCTCCTGGCAGATCTGCAGGCGTGCACTTGCGCACGCCTGCAAATCTACACTGGGGCGCTGCGGCAGGGTAGAACGGGACTGCACGCTCGTGTTTTAAAAACACGCGGTGCCACCACTTCCGGTCACTTCAGGGCACTTCGGGGAACCTCAAAATTATAAATGCCCCAGCGCACCCCGTGTGCCGTTAATTACCCCATGTGAAAAGGGCCTGTAATTCAGTTCATCTATCAGCTTGTTCAGGCTGTTGTCTTTTCAAATCAATATTCACCAGAAGCCATTAGAGCAGTTCATGAGCCAACTTGCATTGGCTGACTCCACCTGAAGTTCATTTCACAAACAGCTGCTGGTTGCTCCCAAAAGAGCAAAAGCCTCCATCTATTGATGAGTCAATTAAGCTATGGTTGACTGGGTAAACTTAGCATCAGGCTAGTTGTTTGGCTTTACCTGCATCTTTCATAAATGCAGCAAGCAAAACTTCAGCCAGATGCTATTTAATCCATACAGGTCAGATACTACTGTGCTCACTAACGCGGGCCTTTGTCCCTTGTTCCTCTCTCTCCTTTTGAGTTAAACTTGCATTAAGGCCATTGTGTGTGAGCATCCACTGAATCTCTTATTATCTCCAAAGTTAGTGCACCAGAACCACCACAGGTAGAGAGCAGAAGCTTCATTATTCCCTCCACAGCTGCCTTCCTTCCAAACTTTACAGGTTTTTCATTCAAGAAGTCTCCATTATAGTATTTTCTTTTCCCTTTGCTAAAAAAAACAAAAAAAAAACCTGCTAACAGGAATAGGGATTTAACGAGAGGAAGAGCCTGAGAGCTGGTGTTAAGAGGTTTCCAGACCAGAAGTGATCTGTACAACTGAAAATGAAAGCCATATTCCAACTCTATCACCTCTGAATTAATGTCCCAGGAGAGAAGAAGCAAGATGAACGGGTCACGTGCCCACATCTCCCCTGACATGACCCTTTCCTGTTGCTTCTTCTCTCCTGGGACATTAATCAAGTGATTCTAGATTTTGGTTTGGTATGTTTCTTCCTGTGTAGCCTGCAAACTGTGTAGTCTGAAAGACCATTATCTCCCTATACACATCTACTGAAGTTCTAAGATTTTTGAGGGAGGTATCTCACCATCACAGGTATGTTTGGTGAGAACGCAGAAGAAAGCCTTCTTGGTGATTGCTCCCAGGCTATGGGACTGTCTTGCCAAGAGTGGCTTGGTTGACCCCCTCTTTGCTTTCAGTTTGCCAGCTGGCAAAGACCGTATTGAACAGAGCTTCAGCTTTTAATTGGTTGGGGTTGCATGATGAGTGTGCTGGTTTTTTAACATGTAAGAGGTTTTAATGCATTTTTAACTGGTGTAAATTATTTTTAAGTGGGTTGTTATTTAATGCTTTTTTATTTTTTGCATTACAGATAGTTTTAGCTATCTTGTTTTAACGAACAGTGTAGGCTGCTTTGGATCCTATATGAGAGAAAAGCAGGATATACATTAATGAAATAATAAACTTGGCCCCTTGCTTATTTACTTGTTTATTTTATATATATACTGTTTTTCTTTTTTCTTCACAGGATTCATGGCACCTTATAACCATTTAAAAACACAATAAAACTAAAAAAACCTTTGAATTAAAAAGTTAAGACACAGTTAAATGATAGTTATATTTTTAGAAAAATCAAGGTTAAAATACAGATTAAAAGCAATTTAAAAAACACATTTAAAATATAATAAAGTAAAAACACAACACCAGCATGAAAACCTCTATCTGACTTGCTTTAATGACAGGAAGCTATATTTCCTTTTCATGTGACTGTTCCTGGACTATGGCGCTTTCCGCATAAGGCTGGCGAATCAGTTCGTGCCGTTTCTTACTGGATTTTCTGGCCTCGAAACAAGGCGGACTGTCCCTCATTTCCTTCTGCACAGCTACTGTATATGTTCCATTCTGATTTGGAGGAGTGCGAGTTCATGAATCCACACTGCCTCCGCCGTGGCCGCTCCCACTACTCCCCTCACCCTGCCCCGTCTGCTGTGATTGGCCCTTTTTTTTTTTTTGCATGGTTTAGTACGTCATTGCGTACGTGCGTACGTGTGTAAGTTCGTGCTACCCCCTGGCCCCTCCCATCAGCCCTCCCCTGACCACCAATTCACATTGGCACGAATGTACATGTCTGCACCACTGTGAAAGTACGAATCGGATCGATCTGGAAAATTGGAAAACCGATTCCTTCCAGTTTTCAAATAGTGCGCTTTATCACCACACAGGGGCGCATTTAGTCAGAATTACATGAGGAACCAAGGTAAATAAACCGAACCTAGTTCGCTCCAACATGCAGAAGACTTCTGTGGCAAGACGCATTGGCCTGCCTTAATAACAGCGTGCAGAAAGGACCTGTTTCTGGCTGGCTGATTGGCTCTTACTGTCACTAGTAATCATTGCTATTCTCTTGCTGGCCACTGGTGGGCTTGCTGTTAATTTTGCACACTCTCAGAGGTGTAGCACTTTTTCTATATGCTCATTCTACTGGGTTCTGTCCACAGCAGCGAATGTGACATAGTTGCTGTGGATGAGGAAGGCCCAATTCACCAGAGTGAATTCCCTTGAAGCTCAGCCAGCTTCGTAACAGATTTTGCGTTGCGTGCCATTTTGTCACCATCAATATATTCATTGTTATTTACCATTCACTTCAAAATGGTCATAGCTTGCTTCCCCCCCCCACCTTCTGGACTCAAAACAGTTCACAAAATAAGCATCTTATAAACTAAATCAATATATCAATGATAAACTAAAAACGAGATGAGTAAATTAGCACAGAAACACATTCCCCATTATATTTTTTGATAGTCAAATAGTATATGATGCTACTTAAAGTGCTTTAAAATTGTCACAGTAAAACAGTAGCAATAATACCTTTTTTAAAAAAAAAAATACATTATTTTGCAACCAACTTAGCATGTGGAGTAATGGCTAAAATTATGTCTTTCTCTCTTTGTAAACAGCATTATTTTATACATCATTCATTCATTCATTTTTATCTTACTCACAGGATGTCATAAAGACAAGAAAGCAACTTAAAACAATTATAAAACAATATAAAACAATATAAATGTCACTTTATGAAAATATAACACAATGACATTCTTCAGTTTCAGCAGTATTTCAACAATGCTTGTTTTTTTAATAGAGAGAGAAGAATTAATCACTCAGGCCTTTTCCGCACTTTGTTTTTGCAACGGGGCAGAGCGATCTCCAGCGAGGACGTTTGCACTTGGGGGCGGACTGGGTCCAGACTACTTTCTGTAGTTCCGGACTTCAGCCCACTCTGGAACGACCAGAATGGTCGCTCGCCATGCTATTGAAAGACCGCTTAAAACAGGTCTTTCAACAGCGCGGCATGACCCACTCCGTGGCTGCGCTCCTGTGTAGATTTGCAGGCTCGCACCAGCGCAAGCCTGCAGATCTTCTGGGGGCGGGCTTTAGGCTGAGAGCTTCACCGGTTGGTAGAGAGCCTCCACCAACCGGAAGCCACCATTTTCATCCCTGGAGCAGTGTGTAGCGCGGCCACGCACTGCTCCAGATCAGCCTGGATTCTCCAAGGGAGCACACCAGTCCGGTGAGTAACAGAACAGGGCGTTTTCTTCGCCAAGTGCGAAAAAGCCTTGATTTAGAAATGTATTTTTAAAATTAAAAAAAAACTATGATAACTGTTAATTAATGTGTACTGAGTTGTGATAGGTTCACCTACCTGCACTGTAAAGTGAGATAAGTACACTTGGCTACAGTGTAAATTTGGTGGTGAAACTGTAGAGTCATCTCCTACAGTGTGACTGCCCTTCTTACATTGTGTAGAATTCAATGGAGACTGAAAGCATCAGTGTCAGTGGTGTAGTGAATCCACTCTGGGCTTTACTGTGAAGTTTAAAAGATATCCAAGATACTGAACTTCATAAAATAATAAAAAATTGCTTCAGCATCTTGGGTAGCTCCTTTAACATTCAGATTAAGGCCATTTCCACACTACACTGTTACAGTGCTATTATTCCACTTTCAACATCCTGTGGAATTCTGGGGTTTGTAGTTTACTAAGTTCAAAGAGCTCTCTGGCTGAGAATTCTAAATGCCCCTCCCTAAACTGCAAACCCCAGGATTCCACAGGATGTTGAAAGTGGAATAATAGCACTATAACAGTGTAGTGCAGAAATGGCCTAAAACCTGGAATGGAGTCATCAGCCTGCTGACACAACAGCCACCAGCTGCTGAAGGGAGAATCAACAAAGAGTCTGTGCTACTGTTCCACTCTTTAACAACACGCTTTTTGAATTCGGGACAAATTCAGGAAAAATACAAGACGTCAATTATTGGATTATGTTCTCATGTGAGTCCACTGTTTAATAAAGAATGAACTAAAGTAATTCCACACCAAATGCCTAGTGTGAAAACATACCTGGTGTATAAGTTATGCTTCCAGTTCTCTATAATGCTCTAGAGGTTTAACAGTGTAAATTCACTGGGGGTGGGATGTGAAGTGAATTATTAAGTTCTTACATGACATCTTGGTGACATTTTAAAAAAAGCATATTACTCAATGTCATTTCTATGCATATCAATATTAGTAACTCAACAACAAGTCATTTTAAAACAATTTGATCTGTCTTTCCTAGCAAATTTATATCTTTGGCCATCTGAATGATAAATTATGGAAAGTTCCTTATTCAATATTTCTATATTGGAATGGATATGTGGTCTCATATTAATCTTTGGCCCTACTTTCTGGGAAGCTTTTAGCCTTATTATTTCACTGGGGTTTTGCATTTGTCATCCCCTTGACATCTTGCTTCCTATACACGAGTATGTAGACCATTCTAGAATTCTAGTACTTGCTGATGGTCACCCACATTTTTCCCCATTATGAGTTCTTTCTGGAACAATGGATCCAACTTGGGACAGAACAAATCCTGCAAAGACGGGCCACCTGCCGAGCAAACTGTAAGTCATTGTATCCATAAATACCAGGCACTGGCAATTATTCATCTCTTGGCAGTTCTTGCAATGAAATGTAGAGATGAGCAAACAAGTGACGGCTGACATCATATTGCCTCAATAATCGGATGGACTGCCTCCCTCACCCCAAAAGAAATAAGGAAATTGTTTCATTTTCAAGCCTAGCCAAAATGAAACATCCTTTATCCACCCACATGAAAACTTTGTCCAATCCAAATGTTATAGAACATGGTATTATGGGGCCTTGCAAGCCTTACCACCTCTTAACTGTGGAAAGCCTGTAAACATCCATGTTGCTGGCTGGCTGGCTGGCTGGCTGGCTGGCTTATTTATTTGATACACTTATATCCCACTTTGTTGCTCAGTGAACTCAAGGCAGCTCACATATCTCTCCTCCTCTCCAGTTAAACATCACACCATGTCTTGGTGATGTAAACTCAGTGAATTATTGGCAATTTTGTACCTTTTTCTTGGTTCTATGGAGTCAACTTTAATTGGAATATTTCAAACACAGTAACAATTTCAGTCCCAATATATATTTTACCAACAATACAACAATCATATATTAAAATTTAACCTGTGTACATTTTGCCAAAACTTTCACATTCTCAGTGAGGTGCCAGCTGAGAACTTGTTTGCAGGGCTCCTCTGCCCATGCTGCTCAGTAGTATTGCAAAATTAGGTAGCAACCTTTATCAAGGTGAAAAAGGAATACTCCTTAATCCTAGCAACTGGAATTCCTCTCCTCTCTTTCTGCACTGAACAAGTAAGTACATCCTCTTAATTAGGGTCTCACCACTCATCAGGCCAAACTATAATTCATAGAGATTATGCTGGCATATTTAGAATTTCTACTCTCTTAATCATTTCTTGTTTTAATTATACATCACCCAGTATCTATGTGGATGAAAGATCACTTTAAATTATTTCAATAAAAGTAATAAATAATAAAATAAACAATCTCCTGAGCCAGATCAGGTAAAAAGAGAATGAATGGCCCAAGATAATTCTGTATATTTCATGGATCAGTGGGGATTTGCTCTTGAATCACCAATGCCACCATCCAGTCCTCTGAGCATGATATCACACATTTGTATAACTATAAATAACCAGCTTTGCAGAACCTGGAGAGCTCTTCTACAAGGTGTGAAGAAATCTCAAAATATCTTTCTGAGCTTCTCCCTGGTCTATAACTCCATTGTGATATATGGTAATGTCAACAAGGGATCTCGTCCACTTGCTTTCACTAGAAAAGCAAGTCTTTGAAAACTTCATTCTTGTGTCAAGAACAAATAATTTAACCATTTTCCTCCCCACTGTGAGAAAGTCTTAAAAAACTGCATGGTTCTCAAAGACTATTTGCAGTTTGGAATTTATTCGTTAAAAAAAAATTCACACATGGAATTTTGTGCAGAAACCAGCAGTTTCTGTGCAGAAATGTTGTCTTCTGCACAGAAAATCATGTTTTCAATGAAGAAAATCTGCAGTTTTCTGCAAAAAAAGGAACAGTAGAAAACAGAAGTCACATCTCAAAGTACTCAGTGATACACACTTGCATTGCACAAAATCAGTCCTGAACTGAAAACATTCTCATCTGTCCAAGATTCTTCTCACCAGGGATTTCTAATACTCAGGAAACGTTTCTTTAAAAATGTGGGATTCAAACATTCTTGCCATCCCTATTTCACATCCATGGCAGCGTACCAGCCATCATTTTGTTTTCAGAGTTATTGACAAAGAATTGTCAGACATTCTGCTCCTGCCTCTTGGCCTTCTTCCCAGATATTTCTGATGGAGAAGTGGTCACCGAGTCCTTTGTATCAAACAGAATGAGATGTACATTATCCTTCATGTTCCCGTCATGGAGACAAATGAACAAAAAGGTACAAAAACAATTAAGGAAATGAAAGAGAGAAACCAGTCATAAGTAAGAGGTCACGTAGCAGTGGTGTAAACACATCATTCATTGAAATATTGGCAGCCTTTGCAGAATGAATGTCGAGCCAAAAGTCAAGTGAGGACAAAAAGGAAAATTATGAGTTTCAGTTTTAGGGCTGGATGGCAAAAAGAAAACACAACAGGGAAAGAGATATGGAGTCAAAGATTCTATGATAATCAAGGATACTTCTGGTGATTATGAGAAATGTTAGACTTTACCAACAAAAGGATTTCAGACTTTACTTGTGAAATGGGGTCATTCTAGCAGACCACACCAAAGAAATTTAGGAAAGATGGGGGCAAACCTGTTGTTTTTTGTGCTTTCCTGGTTTGACCAACAAATATGGCCATCATGGTAGACCAGACGGCTTCTACTTCTATGGATGTAAGGAAGTGCTACAGATTTCAAATACAAATACAGTTTTTCAAATAGTCTGGGCCCAAGCCCTGATAGTCTTTAAAGATCATAACCAGCACTTTCGATTCTGCCCAAAACAGATTACCAGTTAATGGAGTTATTTCAACAACGATGCCACAAGAGCTTTATAACCTGCCCCAGTCAGTTTCCTGGCTGTGTATTTTGAACCTGCTGAAGTTTCTGAACAGTTTCCCAAGGCAGCCCCAGATACAGTGTGTTATAATAGTCCAGACAGCATATTACCAAGGCATGTGTCACCATAGCCAGATCTGGCATCTCAAGGAATGTGCACGGCTGGTGCACCATGCATTCCTGGCCACTGTCAAAACCTGGAAATCCTATGATAATGGCTTTCAAACAGATGTTGGCTGGAGAGAAATTCATTTCATGGATTGAAGCAATCTATAAACAACGGCAAGCTAGACTGGTAGTAAATGGTGAAAGAACAAATGTGATAGAATTGAAGAGAGGGACTAGACAAGGCTGTCCATTGTCTCCCCTGTTGTTTATTATGACAATGGAAATACTCAATAATGCTATAAGAGATGACAAAGAGATTAAAGGTGTTCAAGTCAAGAAATACCAGTACAAATTAAAAGCCTTTGCTGATGATTTAGTTGTTTTTCTGGATGATCCACAAAGAAGCATTGAAAAATTACTTAAAACTATTCTAGAATATGGAGAGTACTCGAGATTCAAAGTGAACAAGGAAAAACCAACTTTTTTAACAAAAAATATGACTGAGAGAGAAGAGACGGAAATAATATAAAAGACAAGATTTAACAGAGGTCTAAAGGTAAAATATCTTGGTATCTGGATAGCTAAAAGAAACAATGAGCTATACCACAATAACTATGAGAAATGTGGAAAGAAATAACAAAAGACTTGGAAAGCTGGACTTCAATGCATCTGACAATGATGGGGAAGATTGCGGCAATAAAAATGAACATTTTACCAAAAATGAATTTTCTTTTTCAAAATCTTCCTGTAATAACGAATACAAAACCTTTCCTACAATGGAAGAGAGAATTAACCAGATTTATATGGCAAGGGAAAAAGCCTAGGATTAAATGGAACATCATGACGGATCAGAAAATTCGAGGAGGTTTGGGACTACCTGACTTTCAGATATATTACAAGTCAGCGGCTTTTACATGGATAAAAGATTGGATAGATCTACAAGATATGAGAATGTTGGCACTTGGGGGAGCAGATCTAAGGATGGGTTGGCATGCTTATATGTTCTATGATAACGCAAAAATAGATAAAGATTTCACAAATCATTACATTAGGAAATCGTTGTGGAAAATTTGGGACGAATATAAGACTAGAAACATTAGGCATCTGCCCACCTGGGTCTCCCCTCAAGAGGCTTTCTTTGGTAGATGGACTGAATCTGAGAAATGGCTTCGATATGATGACATAATTGAGAAGTCAGATTCAAATAAGCTTCAGATTAAAACAAGAGGGAAACTAGAGCAAGAAGGAATAGTTTTAAATTGGTTTCCTTACAGGCAACTAACTGAAAGGTTTCAGATGGATGTAAAGACATATGGTATAGAAAGAAAGGAAAAAACTGGAGTGATTAAATGGCTGTTTGAAAACCCTCCTCATCTATCAGCTCATATTAGCCAAGAACTTTTGCAGCAAGAGAAGCATGAAGAAACAGTTAAAGAGGCTATGGTCACATGGGCACAGAATTTTGGACATACAATCCAGTTAGATTTCTGGGGAAAGAGTTGGGAAAAGACAAATAAATTTACGGTGGCCCAGAATTTGAAAGAGAACTATTACAAGGTGTTATGTAGATGGTATCTAACTCCAGATAAACTAAAAAAGATTTATAACACAGGTACTGGACTATGTTGGAAATGTCAGAAAGAGGTGGGCACTATGTACCACATGTGGTGGACGTGTTCAAAGGTCAAGAAATACTGGACTGGAATACACAATAAAATTGGTGAAATACTGAAGGTACAGTTTGCTATGATGCCTGAAATGTACTTGTTGAATATGACAGATTCAATATGGAACTAATATGGAACTAATATCAAGAAATATTGGAGAATATTATTATATATGATAACTTCAGCACGCATTGAATATGCAAAGGTATGGAAATCACAGCAAATACCTACAATAGAACAATGGTGGGGAACTTTTATTGAAAATAAAACCGCTGATATGGTCTCTCAAAGATTAAAAGGGAAATCAGATGACAAAATTCAGAAAGAATGGCAAATTGTGGGTAGTTGCTGGGTGACTTGTGATAGAAGTCTGTAATTCATGGTACTACGTGTTTAAAAGATTGAGATGATTGCGGTTGTTATCATGAAGCTGGTAAATGGTGAATGTAATACAGGTTCTAACATGTGATCTAGCTGTAAAATGCAGTACAATGAAAAAGCTTAGATAAGAGATATTGAAAATGAAATCCAGATCAGATTAGAAGTATCAAGAATATGTCAGCAGAAATAACAATGAAAATTAATTGTTTTATTTGTGAATTTTTAATAAAATGATTATATAAAAAAAAACCTGGAAATCCAGGCTCACATCCAAACTGAGCATTCCTTGAGTTTGGCCAGTAAACCAATTACAAATCCACCTAAGAGTAGCATTGTGTAGCCCAGATTTTCCTAGCTTGTTTGCATGAATATCATGGAGGACCTTGTCAAATGCCCTACTGAAATTAAGACATGCTACATCCACAGCATTCTCCTCATTTACCAAACCTGTGACTCTATCATGGGGCGGGGGGAGAGATGAGTCTGGCATGACTTGTTTTTGAGAAATCCACGTTGACTTTTAGTGATCATGGCATTTCTTTCTAAGTGCTTATGGACTGTTCAATTATCTGCTCTAGAATCTTTCTGGGTATTGATGTCAGGCTGATTCAGTGGTAATTGTTTGGGTCCTTTTGTTTTCTTTTTGAAGATGGTGACATTTGCTCTCCTCTAGTCTGCTGGGACTTCACTTCTTCTCCAGGAATTCTCTTGGTCAATGGTATCAAAAGCCTCTGAAAGGTCTAGCAGAACAAACAAGGACCCACTCCCCCTGTCCAGTTCCCTATGCAGACCCTCAAAAAAAATGTTCAGAAGAAGGTCGGCAGTATAGAACATACAGACAACATGGTCGGCAGTATAGAAAACAAATCTTATGAAAAAATGTTGAAGGAATAGGGTATGTTTAGGCAACGGAAGAAAAGACTGAATGAGGCAATAACCGTCTGAAACACTTCAAATATTATCACATATAGAAGGGTAAAAAATTGTGCTCTCCAGCCCTGTAGGGTAGGACTAGCGAGAGATTTAGGTTACAAGATGGGAGATTTTAGACAGAAATTAGGGGGATCATTTTAATGCAGCCATAGAACCAGTCACTTAACATCATGAGAGCTTTTTACTCATTGGAAATTTTCAAGTACAGGTCAGCCATCCTTTGAGTATATTCTGTCTCTGGATTTTCTGCTTTAAGGATCTTTGGATTTCTTGGTTTGGGGACTGGCTGAATAGACTATCAGGTCCCTTCTAACTCTATGATATATTCTATGGTGTCTGATTAAACAGCAGTGAGATATCCTTCCTGCAGGGACATCTGCAGTCTCCACCAAATGCTCTTTACTATGGGATATGAACATGCCAAGCCACAATAACTGGCATTAAGGTGTGAAGAACAGCTTATCTTGGCCTGTAGAACCCTGCCAATCTTTGGACAGGGTACATAGCCAGACTTTGTGGATCATGGTAAAACTAATTACTCTCCTTTAGTAATGTATACAAACTCTATAAGAACTGAACTTTCAATTAACTGATAATCATCTGCCTTACGAACTGCTACTTCTAAGCTGCAGCACTGGAAACTGGGAAAATAACACCAAGGCAAACAAGGAAATGACAGAAAGAAACTTCAATATATCTGTCATCCAGAAAAAAAACTGTCAAACTCCATTAGCAATTTTTATGCAAGCATCGTTAATAGCATGCAGATAAAAAATCTGAAAAGTATCAAGAGCCCTATGACCTGTGCCTTACTTCCAGATGCCAAAATATGTTGTCCGCCCCTGAATTAACCTAACATCCCACCTTTGTGAGTAACCCAACCCCTGCGACTCAGACTGTGGCTGGAATGCATCTTCTGGGCTGCTGCTAATAATGATTCTCTCAGTCAAGCAGAGAAAGTGGTCACTATGGTCATTAAAAGCAGGAGACAGCTGTAAACTCATGGTTTCTAAGTCTCAGTCTGGTAATCTTTCTAAATCTCTGTGGAAGAGCCTTTCAATATGAGATGAGATGAAACGAGATGATGATGATTATCTAAGTTGGCAGCAAGACAGCAGACATAGTAAACAGTTTAACTGTGTTAGAGGCTAAGGCAGAAAACACAGAAGCCATATCTCTTTTTTTTTAAGGACACTGTGCATACAATGGTGGGGGGACTAAAAGAATTTAATTGAAACTAAAATAGTAATGGACACACTGGACAGTAGTGGTGGTCACATGAAATATACTGCTAGACCAGGGGTGAGGAATATTAGACCCTCCAGATGTTTTGTACAGCAGTTGTCATAATGTCTTATTTATCATTTCCTATGCTAATCAGGAAGAGCCAGCATGATATAGTAGTTTATCCATCATAGACTGCAATCCTGGAGACCAGTGTTCAGTTCTCTGCTCAGCCACGTAAACCCACTGGGTGACCTTGGGCCGGCACATACTTTCAGCAACAGAAAACCCTGTGATAAGTTGGCCTTAGGGTTGCTCTAAATCAGAAACAACTTGAAGGCAAACAACAACAACCAGCAACAACAACAGGGACTCAGGGCTCAGGGGACAAAGAACTGTGTATGCCCAGTTTTTTACATGAAAATGTGAGTTTCCTTTATTTTTACATTTGACATGGTACCAAAGGTATGCATAACCTCCAACTGTCCTGATTTGGCAAAGACAGTCCCTATTAATCTGTTGCCGTCTCATTTTTTCAGCTGCTTTTGAAATATCCCAGTTTTTTGTTCCTTCTCTCATCTTCCTTCTTTGTCCTCAGCTTAAATCAGTTGCTGCAACTGAATTCAGAGCGCAAAAGTAATTAATGAAGCAGGGAGGAGAGGAGAGCAGAGGAGAGCAGAGGAGGAGGCAGAACCTTGCCTTTTCTAGTAGACTCAGGCAAGAGCAAACTACTGCCTCTTCTGGCTTGTTTGCTCTTCTTTGTTAAGAACTTTTGCCATCTTGGTCACATGAATCCCTGTTAAATGCTGAAAGGTATTGGTATGGAAGCTCCCATTTGGCAGTGCGATCACTGGATTACAAAAATTCACAAACAGCTTTGAATTCACAAACAGAGCTGCCAGGGATGGATTTGGGGTCTGGTGAATTTTTTTGCCATGCCTCTCAGCTACGGTTGACAGGTTTTTCAAACAGCAATAGGGGACAGACTTCTCTATCAATCAGACATCTCAAGACTCACTGGCCAATGAGGCAGGCCTATATAAAGAATGCCCTAAGTCTCATGTGAGGAAGACTTCTCATGAGGTTTCAGGTTTTCGTGAGATTAGAGATCTCTCAGGATTCTAGTACCTTTGTAAGAAGTCTTCCTCTTACAAGACTGAAGTGGGCTTCATATAGGACTTCCTCATGTACTACTCACCTCAGTCTGGAGAGGTCTGACAGAGCTCAGAGTAGGAAGCATGGGCACCAGCCCTGTTCTGAAAAAGATTGACCCCTGCAGAATTTGGCATGTAATTTGAGGCCATTTTGCCACCTAACAAATGTTCAAGGGTCAGTCTGTTGCAAGCATGGTTGGTGCCCATTCTTCCTTCTCGTACCAGATCTTTCTAAAGTGGTATGGAAAGTTTGAAAAAGAACTGCTTGGAGAAAAAGGCTGTAAGATACAGAGTCACAGCAAAAATGTGATGTATTAATACTTCTCTGGACAACAGTGGGAAGCCACAAAAACATAGCTTGTGGAATTCAAGCGTTCTTATTATTGGCTATGGAGCACATTAACTGAAACTCCAAGGGCCACTTCATGTACTATAGAAGGTGAGATGTAGAGAAACGAGGTTCAAAGATGCACTAAAGATTACTTATTTGATTGGATTCACCTCAAGTTCTGAAAGTCTCCTTTCTTCCATTGGAATGCAAAGCTTTCCTTGGTCCATAAAAGACACAGATGTTTAGTATGTTTAGTAAATGTTTAGTATGTACCTGTTTCACTTAATAGATATGAGGTGGCTACATGCCAATTTCTCCTGTGTATAATTTGCAGAAGCATGCACCAGTAATGTTAGAAGCTGCCTTCAGAAAGGCATTGCTCCTTCTGAAATCTCATTTACCTTCATGAGCAAGAGGATACAACCTGCTATTTCCCTTCTATCACCACAGCTCAATATGCTCTTTTTCCCATCCTCTGCTGTGGGAAAAAAGAAGCTGTTGTGTGCCTTCAAGTCATTTCTGATTTATGGTAACCCTAAGGTAAATCTATCATGGGGTTTCCTTGGCAAGATTTGTTCAGAAGGGGTTTGCCTTCACCTTCATCTGAGGCTGAGAGAATCAGACTTGCCAAAGTCACCCAGTAGGCTTCCATGGCCAAGTGGGGATTTGAACCCTGGTCTCTTAGTGTACTATTCCAACAGTTAAACCACTATACCACACAGGCTTACAAGAACAAGCAGAAACACAAAACACAAGGTTGATTTCATTTGATAAGCCTATGTCACAGCATAGCATCAGGGACTCCGGTATCTAAGAACATGCATCTGTCTGCACATGTCCAGCACTCCAACAGGCTTCAGACTAAAAGTTATTATGCAAGGCTTGAAAGCCTGTGGACTAACAGAGGTTTTCCAAATCAGTTATGTTGTCATCCAACCTGAGGTACATGTACCCTGAGGAGTAAGACAAGGACACACACAAAAATGAATAATGGCAGGAAAGGTGTAAATTATAAGTCATTCTCAGAGGGCATCACAACTCAATGCCATTCTTGATCACCCAAGGCATCAGCATTCCTGTCCTGGAAACTTAACAGAGGGCAGGAGAATCACAAAGATAAAGAGAAGAGTGACACACAAGCTGAACTTCTGGCTAACATTGCCCCACAAACTTTAAAAAAAGAGAGTTTTTCTCACACACATGCGGACACGCCTTCTATTCAAGCTGCTGCAACTCTGGTACAAGGTTGATTCTTGAGCTTTGCCCTCAGGTGCTCTTCTCTCCCTCTTCCTTGTGTCCCTCTCCACAAAGGGAGAGTGTATCTAGTTGAGACATCTAGTTCCATCCTGAATCTGTCTATGGGAGAAACACACAGCACCAGTTCCTCCTTCTGTGCCTTTGGACAGAAGCAAACCAGATCTCGAGACCTCAGAGAGTGTCTTGGTGGGTAGCGGGATACAATGGGATGGAGAGGACCAGACCAGGTAGCTGGCCTGACACTCTGCCTTTCCTTCCATGGGTGTGGGAATGTCTCTTTAGATCTCAAAGAAGTTTTCTGATGGGGCTTTTTTTTTCCTCAAAGAAATGATGTAGGAGTGGTAGGGATACAATTCGTAGAAATGGGCTGCTAAGGGTCACACAAGTGAAAAAAGGCTGGGAAATGCTGGTCTAGAGCTTCACTTCCAAGTGAATTTTCTTCCTAGTTGACTGTGATGGGCTTTTAAAGGTATACTGCTTTGTTGTTGTTTTTTAATATATATATTCTATCATTTAGCTAATTATAAACAGTTTTCGCTATAGATTTTTTTCAGTAAATTTGACCTTTCTGTATTTTTTAAAAAATTTCTATTGTTTTAAAATATTTGTAAGCCACCTTGAGTCCCATTATTGGGGAAAAGGCAGGAAACAAATAAGGAGGAGGAAGAAGAAGAGGAGGAGGTGGTGGTGGTGGTGGTGGCTGACGATCCTTTGGCCCTCCAGCTCCTATCATCTCCATCCAGAGTGGCCAATGATAAAGGATTGTGGGAATAGCAGTCTCAAACATCCAGAGGATCACTCCTTGTTTAGAGATAGTTAAATCATACCTAAGTTATACTGAAATGAGTGGAACAAAGTGGGACTTGAGTGCGGGCTGGACAGGGCTACTGTTAGTTGGATTTGTAATTGGTTGACCGACCGAACCCAAAGGTGATCACGAATGGCTGCTTTTCATCCTGGAGAGAAGTGACTAGCGGGGTGTCACAGGGTTCTGTCCTGGGCCCAGTGCTGTTCAATATTTTTATCAACGATTTGGATAAAGGAATAGAGGGCACGCTCATCAAATTTGCAAATGACACCAAATTGGGAGGGGTTGCTAATATGCCAGGGGACAGGAGCAAAATTAAAAATAACCTGGATAGATTGGAGAGCTGGGCCAAGGCTAACAAAATGAAATTCAACAGAGAGAAGTGTAAGGTCCTACACTTAGGTAGAAAAAATGGAATACAGAAATATAGGATGGGGGACACGTGGCTAGATAGCAGTATGTTGGAAAGGGATCTAGGAGTCTTAATAGACCACAAGCTGAACATGAGTCAGCAGCGTGATGCGGCAGCCAAGAAAGCCAATGCAATTCTCAGTTGCATCAATAGGAGTATGGTGTCTAGATCGAGGGAGGTACTGGTCCCACTCTACTCTGCTTTGGTTAGACCTCACCTGGAATACTGTGTCCAGTTCTGGGCACCCCAATTCAAGAAGGACATGGTCAGGCTGGAGCAAGTCCAGAGGAGGGCGACCAAAATGGTGAGAGGCCTGGAAGGCATGCCCTATGAGGATAGACTTAGAGAGCTGGGTATGTTTAGTCTGCAGAAGAGAAGGTTAAGAGGGGACATGATAGCCATGTTTAAATATTTGAAGGGATGCCATGTAGAGGAAGGAGAGGGCTTGTTTTCTGCTGCTCCAGAGACCAGGACAAGGAGCAACAGATTCAAGCTGCAGGAAAGCAGATTCCACCTGAACCTCAGGAAGAACTTCCTGACAGTCAGGGCTGTCCGGCAGTGGAACATGCTGCCTCGGAGTGTGGTGGAGTCTCCTTCTTTGGAGGTTTTCAAGCAGAGGCTGGATGGCCATCTGTCGGGAGTGCTTTGAGGGTGTTCCTGCATGGCAGAAGGTTGGACTGGATGGCCCTTGTGGTCTCTTCCAACTCTACATTTCTATGATTCTATGATTCTACTTGCTCATACCTAACATTTTCTAGATTGGAATGTTTGTCTCATTGTACGGCCAAATGAAAAGAAAGTGAGGAACAATGGAGCAATTCAGTTTCCTAAAATTTCTATTGTCTCTGCTGCCTCCATTTTGGGCTGCCCATGGAGGTATGGATTTGGACTCTGTTTGGTGCTCTAGTTATGCAGGCTGGCATGACAAGCCTCTGCACTTACTGTTGCACCATTGTGGGTCCATTTTAGTATTATATATCTCACCATGCCTTGTTGGTATCCGTACTCTGGGAAACTGCATGGCCCTGTTCAGGTGTTACTATGTGCCACTTACTTTACATAGTGTAACATGTAGGAGGGAGCAGTGCACTAGTCCTCCTCAAGCAATTATTCTTCATGTGTAGGACAGGACTAGTGTGCTTGTCTCTTCACATGTTAACTTAAAGCAGATAATATAATGCCTGAATAGGGTTTTATGTCTGTACTTGATGTGACTGTAAATGGGATAAGGATAAAAAATGATTTTTGCACAATGAAAGTACTAAAAAAAAATTGCTAAGTAGTGATAAAGTGCTTTGACCTCTAGAAGTGCTATAGAAATTATTAATAAAAACTGCCAGGGTTTTATTTATATGCAGCTAACAATCCTGACAAAAGAGAAATGTCATTTTTAGTGATGGGAAGCTTATATCAGATCCATAGTAAAAAAAAAAAATTAATAACACATTATTGGACTCTGAGGAGTTTTTTGAAGCAATAGAGAACATGTTGCAAAGAAGGTATCTTTGATTTCTACCATCAGTTGGAGACAAGACAATCAGAAATAATTTGCATCTAGTCTGAAGACTTTGATCTGTCCAACTGCTTCCTCTTCTCATGCCATGCCAGCACAAGTTCTGAAATAAATTAGTCTTATGCCAGCAGACCAGTCGGAAGATTTGAGTCATAAAAGACTACAATGAGCAAAATGAAAGTGATTGTAATAAAATCATTGTCAGTTAATTGATGGGATTTGTCAGGGATCTGCTTAGTCTGGAGGTGATAGAAAGTAGCCTCTTTGACCAAGCTACATGCCTTCTATCAGGTATTAGAAACAATATAATTAATTTCTCTAATCCAGCTTTGATGTCGCATGTATACACAACATGGAACTTCTATTAGGAAGGTGGACCAACAAGATTACAGAGACCACGAGGGTACCCATGTTCTGAATTTATGGTTCAAAATCAGACAATGCTATAAGTGGATATTGGTATCACTCATCAGGTTATCTTTCCCCCATGGGCCCCAGAACAGTGGATCTGGGGGGCCTAGTCTAGCCTTCCTAAATCTAAGCTGGAGGCTTCTCTGAAATAATCTGGCAAAACTGGACCACCAAGACTTCTGTGAAGCTGAGCCTTCTCTAGAATATCAATCAGAAGTGTGCTAAATAATCAAGCAATAAGAAATAATAATACACCTATTGTTGTCGTTTGAGTATTGGATTAGGACTCTGGGAGATCAGAGTTCAGTTCTCTGCTCAGCCATGGAAACCCACTGATGGACCTTGGGCAAGTCACACTTTCTCAGTCCTAGATCAAGGCTTGACCTCCTCTGAATAATCTTGCCAAGAAAATCCTGAGATAGAAGTGCCATGTCAGAGCTAACTTAACGGCACATGACAACATTGTCGCTGGGCTTTCCCAGGAATAATAGAGACTACCTGCAACCTATTCTATGCATGCTTACTTGGGAATAAGCTAACTGAACACATGAAGGGTGCCTCCAAGTACACATACTGCTTGTAAGAGTTTTCATATTTAAGGATGTTTCAATGATAATAGGTGGAAAAGTAATTTGCCCTCCCCCTGCAAGTACCTGCAGGTAGGCAAAATTAATAACAATCTGCCTACCAATGTTGCATCGCCTCTTCAAAACAGTTCTGGGGTCCCTGCATTCCTCATTGTGGTCCCACCAAGAATTATCTGTGCAAAGTCCACCACATGTACAACTGAGCTGTGTAGACATTTTCCAGATTTCAGTTGCTTTTGTGTTTGCACTCATTCCCAAAATATATTTCATCATGCTTAATCCATGGATATCCAATGAGCCAAAGATGTGGGACTAGCATAATGCTATTTCCCCTACCACATCATGTCAACTTGCTTATATGAACTGAATGGCAATGTGGGCATAGTATTGGGGTGCCTGTTGCTGTCATGCCCATGTGCCCCAGCTTGTTTTGCCCACCGAAGCACCAGGGTGCCATCTGTAATGCAAGAAGCTTCACCCACACTGGGTTGGTTCAAGCCAGATGCCAAGACAAGGCAGCTGCCAAGATGGTGGTGGTGGGTGGGGCTAGAGAAGGCAATGGGGAATTTAAATGAGGAGAAAACACAGAGACAGGGAGAGAAAAAGGAGGCATAGAAAGGCCTTGGGGCAGAGCATGGAGGAAACCAGGAATGGAAGCAACACAAGTGGCATGTGTGGTGGAGAGAGAAGAGGGAAAGGATGACGTGGTAGACTTGAGAGGGAGGAAATGTGGAAGAAAAGAAAGTGGCAAGGGAAAGTGAAGGGTGAAGGCAGGTTCAAGAAGAAGGGAATGACAGATGGGCAATGCAAAATAAATGATGTCAAGAAAGAAGAGGACAAAGAAGAGAGCAAGGAGACGGGCATGGGAAAGCTGGAAAGACTGTCAGTGTTTGGAAACTAGCAGAAGTAGAAGGGGAGGAGAGAAGGCAGGATGGAGAGAGGAACACCGAAGAAGGAAGATATGATGAAGAGGCACTGGAGGATCCTGGACAGATGGGGAAAAGAAGACAGTCAAAGAGAACATGGAAAGCCAACTGGGTCAGACTATTCCAACACAGTTGGGGAAGGGTGACCAGCTGGTCTTGCAGGCAAAGGTTTAGAGGAAATAAAAAGTCTGAATGGGAAGCCTGGAGAAAGTTTGGTCTAACTCTTGAGGAGACAGAATGAAGTAAGAAAGCCGCTTGTGTGTGTGTGTGTGTGTGTGTGTGTGTGTGTGTGTAGTGGGAACTGGGGAACCTTTGGACTGGTTTCTTCTAACGAAACCAAAGAAGAATAAAGTAACATATTCACCTGCTTACAAGTGTAGTGATCACTTTCCTACGGGCCTGCAAGTTAGCCCTGTGGCAGGAGAGAGCGGAACCACAGGTGGGAAACTCTGTTTGGTTCACTTTCTCTTCCGATCGCCTAGGCATCCAACTCAGAATGCTGATGAAATCCAGACAGGCAGAGTTAATGATCATAAAATTGTTATATGGCAGGCTGACAAAGTAGGAGCTGTGGTCACCAGGATGTACAGAATGGACTAACTGAATGGACAAATAGAATAGACAAAATGGACACAACCTAGGAACCCAAACTTCCATGTACTACCCAAAATATATAAATTTGGCAATCCAGGAAGACCTATTGTCTCAAGCATTAGAACCCTGACTATTGGAACATCTGAATATATGGACTCAGTTCTCAGGCCGTATATCATCAGCACTCCAAGATACATTAAGGATATAACTGAGGAAAATCAGTCCATCCACAACCTCCCAGAGAGCACCATTGTAGCCACTATGGTCGTGGAATCTCAATACACCAACATCCCACACCAGGATGGATTACAAGCCATCCAAAATATTATCCTGACTACAGCAGACCTAGCCACAAATTCTGCCACTTTGTATTTACTTATAACTATTCAATCCATTAATGAATTTCTAAAATTTGTAAAAGAAACACTTTCCAAATGGTCTCCCATCAGGAAAACAAAAGAAGAGGAGACTATTTGCAAAGTGTCTGGGCAATTTGCTTTCATCCCATTACACTGTGTGTAAGACACTGGACATTCACTACTTCACACAGAATCATAGAATCATAGAAATGTAGAGTTGGAAGAGACCACAAGGGCCATCCAGTCCAACCCCCTGCCATGCAGGAAAACCCTCAAAGCACTCCCGACAAGTGGCCATCCAGCCTCCACTTAAAAACCTCCAAAGAAGGAGACTCCACCACACTCTGTGGCAGCACATTCCACTGCTGGACAGCCCTGACCGTCAGGAAATTCTTCCTGAGGTTCCGGTGGAATCTCCCCTCCTGCAGCTTGCATCCATTGCTCCTTGTCCTGGTCTCAAGAGAAGGAGAAAACAAGCCCACTCCCTCCTCAACATGACATCCCTTCAAATATTTAAACATGGCTATCATGTCCCCTCTCAACCTTCTCTTCTGCAGACTAAACGTACCCAGCTCTCTAAGTCTGTCCTCATAGGGCATGCCTTCCAGGCCCCTCATCATTTTGGTTGCTCTCCTCTGGACCTGCTCCAGCTTATCCATATCCTTCTTGAATTGGGGTGCCCAGAACTGGACACAGTATTCCAGATGAGGTCTAACCAAAGCAGAGTAGAGTGGTACCAGTACCTCCCTCGATCTAGACACCATACTCCTATTGATGCAACCAAGAATTGCGTTGGCTTTCTTGGCTGCCGCATCACATTGCTGACTCACGTTCAGCTTGTAGTCTATTAAGACTCCTAGATCCCTTTCACATGTACTGTTAGCCAGCCACGTGTCCCCCATCCTATATTTCTGCATACCATTTTTTCTGCCTAACTGTAGGACCTTACATTTCTCTCTGTTGAATTTCATTTTGTTAGCTTTGGCCCAGCTCTTCAATCTGTCCAGGTCATTTTGAATTTTGATCCTGTCATCCATTTATATAATCTCATCTGTTTGAGAAACTATGCACCCCTTAAACAGGCATCCGTAAACTCACAGCCATCCAAAGGGTTAATTTCCTTGGGCATTGTTAAATCTAACAGCATGTGTTACATCTATAAGCATCTTGATGGTCATCCATTACAGTCATAATGAGTCATATATCTATTTTAGCATACCTTGGAGGAGAGTGAAGATTTTCTCCCTCTTACCAGCATGATTTCTCCAGCATGTCTGGACAGTTTATCAATTATCAGGAACAGCAGCTCAGAGGGTACATCATAGCCTCATCTTCATCTATTGCAGACTGGCAAAGCAGTCATTTTGCTTCTCTTGGCTTTTTTATTCTCTCTCAAGCTTCCACCTAGCTTATCAGCTGTCCTATCTGACCTAATCAAAACAAAGGGATTGACAGTGCCCTGTTTATGTTAACAATCCTCTCCTCCAATCAGATTATTGGAAATATTATAAATAAACCCAGATAGAGCTAGATCTTGACTTTTGGTTACCTTCATTGGATTACATCAGCCATTGCACCTCCTAGGAAGATTATTAGTGGTCAAATCTGCTCTTATCTCAATGTAGACAGAAATGCAAGTGTTTATTCACATTTGAGTAGACATTCTTCCTGGCATTAGCCTGTCTTTTTGTTCCAAGTAACACAACACAAACACACACATGCACACAAAAAGAGAGAGAGAGAGAGAGATTCTAATACACATGGCTTTGTGCATTGTATCTTATACGCTATACGTTATATTCATTCTATTGATTATATTCTGTATTCAATATGTACGTTTCCAGGCCTCAAAGCAGGCAACCAAAATATAACTGGCCTGTAATACAGAGTAAGAACTGGAAGGAGCTCTGTACCTTTAATAGTAGAAGGGGGAATTTCATGAGAGATCATGCAACCTGCTACTATGCATCACACAACCATTAAAGATACAGAAGCCATCTCCAGTTTTCAACTTGGCAATCCTAGAATGCCATTGTTAACTCTTTGCAACCTTAAATAAAATACTAATAATGAAAGAGCCAAACACACAGGAAAAAAACTGTATCTTTCAGGAAAACACTTTAACTTTTTTCCTACTCTGTTTCCAAGGGATCAGTCATTGAGCAAAACTACGTTTCAGGCAGAAGAATTAAACACAAAAATAATATTGATCATATAAATTGCCTGTGACCACACTTCTCCTGAGCAAATGAGCAGCTATAATTATTGTCAGTCTAAAAGTTTTCCTAGACTTCCCTTCTAGAAGCCCTCTCATTTAACAACATCACAAACTTTCACTGTTTTTGCTGAAAGCAAGGGAAATTACACAAGCAGCTCATGAGGGAAGTTGAAGGTTAAGGTTCTTCTGTATCCTAGTGAGTATGATAACAGAAAATAAACAAACATGGCTTTTTTCTTTTCTTTTTTTTACTTGCTAATATTTATATACTGACATTGTGCTCTACAAACCTTAAGCTGGTTTTGCTCTTTATTGGAGGACTCTGTGTGTGTGTGTGTGCGTGCATTCAGTATTTTATTTAATGGTAACTAAAAATAGTCCCATAAAGTATTTTTTGAAAAATGCCTCACCAGCGGGCCTCTTTTAAGGGGAGGACTAGCTCTTGTGTTTGTTTTGAAGAAAAGTGGGTGAATTATTTATGTTTGTGTAGACAGAATGGTGTATTAATCCATGACTCTGTAGTTAGGCCCAGACAGATCTACAGGCTTTAAAAAGATCTCCCAGAGGCAGTTGCTTTCATGTGGATTAATACCTATGTCTAGAAGACAGTAATTCCCATGAGAGAAGTGCATCAGAAGGGACACACAGAATGTCTGTACAGTGGAATACAACAGGAAACTATACATTTGTTTGTATAAAGACACACATACAGAATGCCTACAATTTTTAGTTCTTGTGAGTGGTGCCTGGAAGCTTGCATATCAGTGGGGCTAATCAATGGCTATTTCCACACTACACTGTTATAATGTTGCAGGAGCCCAGAGAACACAGAGACCACAGAGCAAGAAAAAGAGTAATTTATTACGCGCGGGCTTTTGGCTGGATGTCTCCAAAAGACCAAAAGCCCTGAATTCAAGTTGCACAGCTCTTTTATAGACAAAGTTCACAGCATACACAAAGATCACAGCAAAGATCGCAGGCATGTCTCGGTCCGCCCCTCCGGGGTCACAAATACCACATGCTGTTACTAGCTAATTACCCCCGCGCTCAGACCCCGGAAAGTGCTTATCTACAATCTGCAATTACCACAGCCAGTCAATAAACGACACCCTGGCTACGTGATCAACATCCTAGCTACCTGATACCCTTCTTAAATCTTTCTCCGTTCCTCTGACCTAAGCCCCCAGCTTCTACTTTATTTCTACTTTATTATTTCTAATTCATACCTATATCAATAATGCTATTATTCCACTTTCAACATCCTGTGGAATTCTGGGGGGGTTGTAGTTTGCTGAGGCCAAGGAGCTCTCTGGCTGAGAATTCTAAATGCCCCTCCCTAAACTGCAAACCCCAGGATTCCATAGGGTGTTGGAAGTAGAATAATAGCACTCTAACAGTGTAGCGTGGAAATGGCCAGTCTGTTCTAGATGGCAGTTTGAACTTTAAAGGAGCTTCCCAGCTCTTTCAAAGTTTAGAACAGCTCCTTCAAAGTTTAGAACAGGTTCACCACCATACTGCCATGGAAGCCACCAGCTGCTTCATCGTGTTGTGTACTAACACTTTTTATTCATGTCACTTCAGGGTACTGAGTGCTGTCTTGGTCTTGTATTATGCCCACTGGATGACAAGATGCCTGCTTCAAAAGCAGTTCTGCTAAAAGGCAAAAAGGTTTGGTGGCATAACCAACTCACGCCAGCATAGTCAGAGACAGGGTTGGCAGAGCTGGGTTTGGATCCACTTTTTCTTATCCTATCAGGCTTCTAGAAATTGACCATGATAGGCTTTCAACTGTATGCTGTGCTCTTTTCTTGATTTTTCATATGGTTCATAATGAATTTTAATGGTTTTAACTTAACAGGTCGTTTTTAAACAATTTTTTGACTGATGTGTTATAGTGTATAGTTTTTAATAAGCTGTTAAGCCACCTTCAGTCCCCTTATTGGGAGAAAAGCAGGAAACAAATGAATAAAATAATAATAATTACTTTTACTTATTTGTTTGTTTACAGTACTTACTGTTTATGTATGCTCCCTTAATTCTCAAGCCAGTATGCAACAAAATTCAAGAGGAGGAATATAATTCAGGTCAAATAACTGTATGTATTTAAGTATGTATTTACTAACTAAGTAACTATAAGATGCAAAGTGCCAGCATGGTGTGCTGGTTTGCACATTAAACTATAACCCTGGAGACCAGGGTTTGATTCCCTGCTTGGCCATGGAAACTCACTGGATAACCTTGGCTATGTCACACACTCTCAGCTCCAGAAAACCCTATGATAGGTTCTCCTTAGGATCAGCATTACTTGAGGGCACATAACAACACCTATAAGATGCACTCCTAAACCCCTGATGTTGATGTCTGGAAAGGTTTGGAGGATGTCCTGTGGTGCAGCAGAAACTCCATTACAGCAGAAGGTAACACAGCAAGTGGAAATCTGCTGCTTGTGATTCTCCTTCAGGAGAGACAGAGCGGGCGTTGCTAGATATGAATCTACTGTATCCATACCCACCAACATTTAACAGATAAAATTGGGACACATGTGGTCAACCAACATCACAGCGTGATCAGAATGGCAAAAGTTATTAGTGAGGAAAACATGAACACTAGGCAAAGCTGCAGCAGTTTTCTTTAGCCTGAGCCTTCTGGGAAGAGCATGATTCTGTCCTCCTCCTCCCCTGTCTCTCCAGCTGAGTTGCCTGACTGCAAACTAGTTTCACCCTTTGAACTCAGTTTGCAGCAATTGAAGTAAGCTGAGGACAAAGGGAGAAAGTGGGAGGAGGAGAGAGAAACTGAGAGATATTTAAAACAGCTGAAAAAGTGGAATGATAGAAGATCAATGGGAATTGTCTCTGGCATATCAGGACAGTTGGAAGGATCTAATTTTCTAGTTATGGTGACTGGAGTTGTATGCAGTATTCGGAGCATGGCTGCACAATGGATTTTATAACAGCAGTATGATATTGGCAGTTTTATTTTTGATTCCTCTTCTGATTTTACAGACATGGAAGCTACTTTTCTAACAACAAAGTTGAGGTTTTTCTTGAGCCTCTCACCATAATCAAGATCCCTTTCCTGACCACTCACTGCCAGCTCTGATCCCATCAGCATATGTGTGAACCTACACACATCACTTTACACTTGCTTGTGCTGTACCAAATTCTCCAATTTAACACCCATTTCTCCTAAGTTGGGAAGATCCTTTCAGAGTTCTTTGCAATCTGTTTTTGTTTTAGCTATGAATTCCATTTGATATCATTGGCAAGTCTGTCTGCTCGTTGTTCCAAAGCTAACTCCAGATCATTTATGAATGAGATAAAGCTGCAATCCTGGTGAGACCATGCTGTGTACGTCCTTCCAGTGCATGAACTGGTCACTGCTTCCAATTAACCTCTCTTCTTCTCAGTTGCTCAGAAGTCTTTAATTAGGGAATTTTTTGAAAGCCTCTTGTAAGTCTAAGCAACGTCACAACATCTCTACTCAAATGTCACAACATATCTCACTCCATGGAGGACAATGCATTGCATCCAGATAAGCAAGAAAGATATTGCCTTACCTCATATTTCTTGGCTGGAACTTGATGAAGCCATTTTGCAGCCAAAGGCAAAGCAGCAGATGATGGACCCAACATAAAGTACATTGACCCCCACCCCTGCACGTGCACACACACACACACTAGTGCCAAAAAGTGCCAAACATTTGAACCAGATGTGACCAAATGTTACTTCCATTAAAAAGTCATATTTGCACTTGCACTCTTTGGGGCATATGGGGGACTTGCACCTTGTTTTGTAGGAGAACTGTGCTACCTGAATCGTGCTTGGTGTAAGATTTTTTTGGGGAGGAGCTGGGTGTAAATCAATAATGGTGGGAGGCCTCAGAAGATCAAAAATGTGTTGGGATGATGATGATGATGACGACGACGACGACGACGACGACGACGACGACGACAACGTTTATTTATAATGCCATTTACATCAAAGGGCAGAACATCAACATACACAGCCAGGGACAAAGACAATAAAACAGAACACCGCAACAATGCATGGAATGAAATTCCCATTCCCTATTTTCTATTGGTCATCCTTGCTTTAGGGTAAGCAGGGGTTTGGGGTAAGCAGGACTCTTCCTGGAAATTCTAGAGACTGAACCAGGGATCTTTTACATGCAAGTTTTATGTTTGCTCACTGAGCTATGGCCCTGCTAAGTTACTCCTTTGAGGGTTGAATGAATCCTTATTAGACTTCCTTGGGTTCTATTATAATTTGGATTGGATTGAATTTTTTTCCCAAAGATCTTTCAGTTACACTAGATAAATCCCTTTAGCCTCTATGACCTTTCTAACGGGGAGCTTGTAAACTGATTGCCAGATTATTTGCTATTTCTTTCCCCATCAGCGATTATTGTATTCCTTTTGGAGTTATGTTCCATTAAGAAACACATACCAGGATCAATAGCTGGATCTTTATCTGTACTAAGTTTGTTCACTCAGAGACAGTGACTGAAGAGAGCCCTTATGAAGGCACCTTCAGTCTTGAATCTCTCCTCTTGACCCCTGGTAATATAAGGTCATTTCAAAGCAGAGATTTTGCTTCTTTGTTCATACATATCTTCCAACATTCCACACATGAAAACTGGGACATGTGTGACCAAACAATAGCAGAGTGCAATCAAGATGGTAAAAGTTATTAATGAGGAAGAACACACAAGTTAGGAGAGTCTACAGCAGTTTGTTTTTGTCTGAATCTACCAGGAAGGGCAAGATCCCAACCTCTCTTCTCCTTTCTCCTCTGCTGAGTTAACTGCAGGTCAAGGAAAGGAGAGGGAAAGGGGGCTGGTTGGCATGGTGGCACTATACTTCCTCAGTCTTACCCATTTTCTTCCTTGAGTGTGTGGAGGGGCATCAGGAGAGGCTTTGTGTTGCTGAGAAACAGGGTGTGAGCCATCCTTAGCCGGCCAGGCAGTGGCTGGTGAAGGATGAGGAAGACCGGAGGTGGGTTTTTAAAGTACTATGTGGCCTGATTGGAACCACTGAGAGGGAAAGTCCCCGTGAAAAAGAAACACCTGATGGGAGGGAACAGAGGTTGAAGAAATTCGCAAATAATAAAATCCATGAAAGTCAAACCCACAAATGTGGATAGCTGACAGTAAACAGGACAAAATGGAAAGTGCAAGGAAAGAGAAATTGGAACTTTCAAAAGCAACTGAAAATGTGGGATGACAAAGAATTAATCTGGACTATCCCTATCAGATCAAGACAGTTGAGGGATGTGTTCATATCCATATACTTACAGGACATTGTAGTGGAGTATGTTTTATCTCCCAGACAATGGTACACAGCCCATTCTAGAACAAATACAGCTTGATCTGTAGCTGATGCTTCATGTCAGATGGATGCCCTGGCCTTAGCCTTTTGAATCTTGGAGGAATAGCACTGTTGTAGCAGAGCCATGAATCACCAGGTTGAAATACTGTGAGGTTCTTTTTGGTATTATTGTTAGCAGAGATAATGGTCTATCATCTTTCCTCTCTCTCTTCTCTCATACCCACACATATACAAGCACAGCTGTTCCCTCCAAGTTTAGCATGCAATCCTCACAGTGGCCTTGGGAGGAGGAGAGATTTCCTCAACAGCACCTTATTGTTTGGAGCTATGTCCACTGTAATACAGAATATTTTGAGATTGCTTATCGTTGAAAGGGCAATTAAGCTCCATTGCCTTTACAAAAAACATACAGTGGATATGAAAACTTCTAGAACTTGTTGGTTGATAGAAATCAACATGACAGTCCATTTTGGGGACTCTCCTCGGGGGCATAGTGATAGATACTAGTCACGATGTGTACCTACACCCCAAGATTTAGCAGCATGCCATTAATTGTATCAGCTTCTGCACACAAACACCTGCATACACACACAATATTCCCATTCAAACATGCCTAACACACTTCCTTTGGGAGCTGTGGGCAAATACTTCCAAAAAGCCATTGTTTCAACATTCTTTTTACTGTGCATGTTTATTTTTATTTTTTTAATTAGCTCTTAGAATTATCCTTGCCAATAACTAATATATGTCTAATTATTGTGAACAAGGCTCCCAGATGAGAGAAACAGGCTTGTAGGTAAACAGAAGGCTAATCTTTTCTAATTTTAGAATACTAATCTTCTTTAATTTCACAAATCAATCTTGATGCACCAAGGAGCTGCTCACATATTATATCATATGGCCAGGAATCATAATGGTATCTGCAGAATATCTGTGATTTCTCTGAACTATGGGCAACACGCCCATATCAATGATATTGAGCCATGAGCATATTGCCAATATCTCTCTATTTTATAAGCTACTTCATTGTCTTGTGATCTGTTTTCCATCACATGCTATGTTTTCCAATATTTGTTTCACCTTCTAATAAGAGCCTACCTGGATTTTAAGATCATTGGAAGAGGCTTTGCTTTCAGTCCCGCCACCTTCCAATGCATGTTTGGTAGGAACAAATGCAGGGCCTGAGTAGCTTTATTCTGCAAAGACAACAATTCCTTCTCTCCAGTAAGATCCAATGTAACATCTGGCCCACCTTTACTTTAAGGTATTAACATGTTTTAATATGACTTATTATCAATACAAGATCTCGAGGTACTTGGATTCCAAGCTGTTCGGGTCTTTAAAGATAAACACTGGCACCTTCAATCTGGCTTGCAGATCTTTTTCTAAAAATAAAATTGATTTTGATTTCTAGACTCAAATAGGATATAAATATGAAAAATACAGTCATCTTTATTAGTAATGATGGGATTTTGCCATCTCTGACTACATACGTAAGTCAGTACAACAAAACAGTTCTGCTGAACATAGAATAGGAAAGAGAGGTTGATCTTTTTTTAGCTAATATAAGTATATAAGAAAGATACACAAAGCACTCATCTCAGCAGTGTCAAAGCGAAGGACCCATGAGTCTAATAGTTCTTATTCCCAGAGCGAAACCTTTGACTTTCAACAAGAAAGGTCTACAATACTATTTTAGAGTTGAATATAAATGCCATTAAAGTCAATGGGACTTGGACCATTTCCTCACTACATTGCTATAGTGCTATTATTCCACTTGCAACATCCTATGGAATCCTGGGATTTCCAGTTTAGGGAGGGGCATTTTGAATTCTCAACCAGAGAGCTCTTTGGCCTCAGTAAACTACAAATCCCAGAATTCCACAGGGTGTTGAAAGAGGAATAACAGCACTATAACAGTGTAGTGCAGAAATGGCCTTGCTTGCAGGTATGTGTGCCTAGGATTACAGTTCAGGCCACCTAACACCATTTACTTGAGGGTAGGAACTATTGGCCTCAGTGGGATGTACTTCTGAATGAACATTCACAGACATAATGCTGTTCATCATTTATTTTTGATGCTGCTGAGCTGAGGGCTCTGCATGTCTTTTCCTTACACACATCAAGTTATGTAATCAGACTGGGATCTCATTCCCCTTTCCTATCTACAGTATGATTTTACTCATTTTGAAACTGAAAGTGACACTGCCAAGTAATTTAGAACTCACCAAAATATATATAATAAAGCTAATAGCTTAAAAACCCTAACGGGATCAAAAATGCTTTCATAACATTATAATAAAAGTGTCAGAGAAAATGACAGCAAAGTAAAATTGAGTCAGGTCTTTGCTCCACACAGCCAAACCTTCCATGCGTCAAGGACCAAGGCCCTGATCCAACTAAAAGCAGCACAATAGATGTCCATGGGCTTCGATCATTCAGATATCACATCTAGCAGCTGGAATTTTACCACTTCCTGGAAATGTTATTTTTAGACTCCCCCTCCCTGAATCCACAAGCTAGCATGGACATTGGCCATGTTGGTTATGGGAGTTAGAGGGAGGTGGGAGAGAGAGAGAGAGAGAAAGAGAGAGAGAGAGAAAGAGAGAGGTTTAAGTGTTCTGCACTACAGCCCCATCCCAGCATGGGGACAAGTTGAAGCTGATCTGTGACGTGTGCACAGCATTGTCTCAGCTCCACTCCTGTCACATCCCCAGCCATCGCAATCATGCGTTATACTATTACCAGAAAAAATCTGTCAATATGTCCCTTTCATGTGATGATCACGTCAACTGGGGCCATACAGGAAGGGCGGAAGCTCTACCAAAGTGCTTCTTTCTTCAGTGCAGCACTGGAAGAGGCCAGCTGCACTGCAGAAGGAAGGAGCATGTCCCAAGTGCTAGTATCTGCGAGCAGCTGGCTGGATGCAGAGGGGAGCATTTGGGACACACTCCCATCCTGGCGAAGGCACTGCCAGGATGATGCTGGGACATCATGGGATGCAGATAAGGTGCAGAAAGGGCCTGTGTCTCTGGAGACTAAGGTTGAAACCCCACTTAGCCATGAAAACCCACTGGGTGACCTTAGGCAAGTCACACTAACTCAGCCTCAGAGGAAGGCAGAAGTAAACCCTCTCTGAATAAAACTCATCCAAAAAAAAAAATGATAGATTCCTCTTAGGGCTTCTATAAGTTGGAAACAACTTGAAGGCACACAACAACTGTTGGGAGTTAAGAGTTACCCAGGCTATTAGTCCTGAGGAAACTCTGTATCAGCAGAGTTGCAGAGAACTGTGTTTCTCAATTTATGTGTGGGTTCTTAAAAAGATGACTGACTTGAAGAGGACAAAGCAGACAGCAGATTTCAATTTTTTAAAAAAAAATTACTAAAAATTTTATAATGATACATCAATCGAAGAAATGTAATCCTAACTATTTATGAAAAGTATTTGAGATGAATAATATCTTCATTCAAGCTCACCAAATAATAAGTTGAGAGGTATGATTAGCATATTGAAGAAGTTACAAATAGCATGCAGTTATTAGAGAGCAGTTGACAATTAGCAGAACAGTTAGGCCCTTTTCGCATGGCATTTTCCATGCGAAAGAGGGCCTGGAGCATCGCACAATTGTGAGGAGCGATCTGCACGATGCACTCACAATTGCGTGATGCTCTAGGAGTTGGCAGGCGCCGATCACACACGTTTTCATTTTCAGCTGGAAGCTGAAAATGATGCATGATCGCACATTGCTCCTGGGTCCCACGTGCACTTACCCGGCATGCGGAGCCTCCAAAGCCTCACCAGTCACGCTTCCTGCCCCAGCGCAGCCTGGGAAAGTCCCAGGCTGCGCTGCGGAAGGAAGAAGTGGGGCTCTCACATGAGCAGGCAACTCGTGCGGAGCCAAAGGACCCCAGACACGAGAGCCTCTCACCGGAGGCTGCTCGCGCAATCCCCACGCCCCAGTGCTGGAAAAGGGTAAGGTGTGGAAAGAGCACCCCAGTGGAGGAAAAAGGTAAGGTGTGGAAAAGGCCTTAGTTAAGTGTGTCATGTGTGCAGTCAAAGGAGACAAAGTTCTTAGAGAGTGAGAGGCATGGCCTTCTAAGCTAAGCCAATCACAGAATCCAGAGTGTAAAGTCTGGATGCCGCAGCCAATAATTTTAAATATATACACAGACTAACTGTTGAGAGTTTATCTTAGCTAAAGAGGTGGGGAAGAGAGAATGCTGTATTGGAAACACAACAATAACAACAACAACAACAACAACATGAAGAAGTGAGAAAAGAGGTAACATTCCCAAGCTCTCAATGATCAGTTTCAGATTCCTGGTGAGAGCATCTATCCAATCCAATCATTTGTGCAGGAAAAAGGATCTGGGATGGAGACAGCCCAGCATCTTAATCTCATTCCCAGTCTGCAGCCAAATTGTGTGTAATATAATTGAAAATTCAAGTGTGGAAGTGTAAGCATAGAGTCCTATACACTGACTTAGGTAATTGCACTCATATTAGCTGATAGCACTCAGAATTCCTATTTCAGGGCAGGACAATTGTGTGCATGAACTTATTTTCATAGGACTATGCTCCTAGCTAGAACAATGTCTAAAATGTATGAACAAGGGGTTCCCTATTTTGTCCACTGCAGAACTTTAAAAAAAAATGTAACAGGGACAGACTGCAAGGGACCAGAAGATAGCACTACCCATCTTGAAGTCTTTCATAGCTCTTGTGTGGATCCCTTACTGTTGAGAAGACTTGTTTCTGAGGAGGCATCATACTCTGGAGGAGTCCAACATCTGCCATCTATTGGCCCAGTGACTCTTTGGCACCAAATGAATCAATATGACACTGCAAGCTACAGATAGTGTTTAATCAATAAAAATTAATTAATGTCCTTTTAAAACTTAATAGCCCTGAGATGAAAACTCTCAGGCTCCCCTTAGCATGCATATAAAGAGCCTGTCAAAATGCTATTATTCCACTTTCAACATCCTTTGGAATTCTGGGGTTTGTAGTTTGCTGAGGCCAAAGAGCTCTCTGGCTAAGCATTCTAAATGCCTCTCCCTTAACTACAAACCCCAGGATTCCATAGGATGTTGTAAATGAAATAATAGCACTATAACAGTGTAGTGTGGAAAGGCCCAAAGTCTCAAGGGTAAAGGATTCATGATTTTTGGAGTTATGGCAGACACGCTTACTTTTCTGGGTGTGAGCAGAGGTGAACAAAGTGTGGCCATAAAGATATCTTGAAACCCTCATGCTAATCTTCAAAGCTCTTGCAAGCAAACTGTTGGAATCTCTGAAAAGAACTATCTGCTGCTCTTCTGAAAGTCTGCTAGATAGGGAGAATGAGGAAGAAAGAGACAGGAGTGTCACAGCAAAAGACAGGAGAATAGCTCACACTGTTGGTCCACCTTTTTTATTGCAGAATTCTACTATGCCTATTGCTGGCCTGCAGCTCCTAACAGATTGCCCCTAAGTGAATGCAGTCCAGGGTGGGGGAGAAATCATCATCTCTACCTTATAGAATCAGTGTAAGATAGAGCTCAAGAATGATGTGAGATCCTGCCCAGAATCTGAGATTTTCAGCAGAGGATTTGTTGTAAGCACCAAGAGGTAATGTTGGTGAATACATGAGACAGGGCTTTCTTGGTAAAAGCAGCACCCTACCTCTATCTTTCTCAAATTTCTCTTGGGCAGTCAGAGTTGCATTATTCAGTATGGTCTTAGTTTTTAAACCAAAACAGTTTTAAAGTGTTTTAAAGTAGTTTCTAAAGAATTCAATATACTTTGTATATTCTGCCCTCGTGAGTAGAAAAGTCACTAATTTTTTTAAAAAAACGATAGCATAGTACATAAAATCTAAGCTAGTAATCATCTTTTAAATATTTTGTGGAATATATATAAATTGGTAGCCACTTCTTGTATGCATTCTATATTTCTGCGCTAAAAATGCATTTTCATTGCAAGCCTATTACATTTTGTTGCTCCAATAGAAGATCCCTTGCTATTCTGCTTGCTTGCCTGGGGTGGCAGAGCATAAGTGTTATGACGCATGGAATATACTCTTTTGTGAAGATGTAAAATTCTCAGAGAGTATAAAATGACCAAAGTATGGCACAATCTACCCCTACCTCTACTCCTTTTCATTTCTATGCTATTGTGTATACTTAGTATCTCAAAAGTTATTTCATCAAGTGGAAAATTTAGACCCTGATCTGCAGAATGCCACAATGCATATCCTCCAACATTTCACAGATGAAAACTGGGACATATGTGGCCAACTAACAGAGCTAGCATGCTGTAGTGGTTTGAGCATTGGACTATGATTCTGGAGACCAGGGTTCAATTCCCCACTTGGCCATGGAAACCCACTGAATGACCTTGGGTGCATCACACACTCTCTGATAGGTTTGTCTGCGGGTCACTATAAGTTGGAAATGACTTAAAGTCACCCAGTAACAAACAACAACATCAGAATGTAGTTAAGATGGCAAAAGTTATTGATGAGAAAGAACATATAAGTTAGAAGAGCCTGTAGCAGTTCACTTTCGCAAGATCCAGTTGGGAAGGACAAGAGTAATTGAATTCAGTTGCACTCAGTTCATTGAGTGCAAACAATTTTTGCACCTTGAACTCAAATTGCAGTTGACATAAGCTGAGGACAAAGGGAGGGGGAGGGGGAGGGGGAGAGAGAAACCAGGGCATTTTAAAAGCAACTGGAAAAACAGATTAATCAGGACAGCCCCTGCCAAATCAGAACATCTGTAGCATACAAAATGTGAGAACTCATTCTTTTCATAGCAGTGAGAAGGGAAAACTGCTGCAGCAGTTCCTGGCGAAGTGAGCAGGTGCTATACAGCACTGTTTTCATTTAAAAATTAACTAAAATACCATTTCTCCAGGCTGCAAAAAGAGGGGGGAAATGGTCCACAGGCCACATAGTTCCCACCTTTTCTGTATAATGAACATCAGCCATGAAAATCCGACCCTAGAGTTGTAGCAGGTTCATGGGTCAGCTTTTACTGATATGGGTGCTAAACAAGAGTTCCCCCTTTCCCTAGCAGAAGTGGTAAAGAAAAAAAAAAGGAAATGTGAAAGGAAGTTAAACCAGAAGTCCATAAAATAATAGTACTCTTTGTGTTCTAATAGCCCTCATCCTGCAAGTCGGAACTCTACATGATGCCATAATTTTTTTACAACTACTGGAGTTTCAGAGTTAATGTTCATCCCTTATATCCTCCTGTCAGAAGGGCTGGTGTGATATACTGTCTGATCTTATACAGTCCACTTAAGCTGTGGCAGCACATATAATAGTTTCGTTTTCACTGGAGAATCTAAAGTGGCATTCTCTGCTCTACATGAAAAGCCGAAAGAACTGTTTCCCACTGCCTTAGAGCTGCAGATCTGTGTGAAATATCCTGGCCCTCTAAATAGTTCTTAAGGTGCTATACTGTCATTCTGAAGAACTGTTCAACTTCTATTGGATTTCTGATAAGAAAAACCTGCAGCCCATTTCTCTCTCTCTCTTTCCACTCCTTTCCCCCAGATCTTACTTCCTAAGACATCTTTAGAATGTACCATGATCTTTTTTCCCCCAACAACAACAAAAAATCCCATAAGGATAAAATTTGCCATATATTCCCTTAGCCATTGTGATAGATCATACTTATCTGTAAATACAGAAAATACTGAGGTGGTTAACCCTATTGAAAGCTCTTGTAATTTCCCAAAAGAATACAATCTGTTATCTTTAATTAGGTTCTTTCTCTTTGTCATGTTTCCTTGTTCCACAACATGAAATCGTGACAATGTGGAAATGAATATGTGTTCTAAATCACGTAGGAGAAGAGCTTCACACAGTCACTTTCAGATTTATCCCGGTTTCATCAACAACTGCAACAGCATCAACAAAAGAGGACCAAGTATGATATGATCTTAGGTCACCCTGAGGTTTATGTCTTATTTGTTTAGTGCCAGGGATGCAATTTCATGCTACTTCGAATGAAAATCTGAGGTATAATTTATACAGAAATATTACACACTGTTTTAGCCCATAGCAGACCATTTGATCATCAAACCCAATATTTGACTACCCCAAAGATGAGGAATGTTTGCTCATCCAGCTGTTGTCAGACTGCAGTTCCCATCATCGCTCACTGCCTATGCTGGCTAGAGCTGATGGGAATGGCACTAGGACAATATTTGAAGGCCCACCTTCTATCTTGCAGTGGTTCTCCAGCAGAGTCTTTTGCATGACCTTTTTAACTAGATACCCACTAAATTATCCACCGTTCTCAAGGAGTAATAAATTAAACTGGGGGTGGGATGAGGAGGAGAGACACTAGAAGCAAGCTGTTGAGCTAAAGGTAGCTTTTCTCATTTATAGATCTTGGCAAATTTGAGGTTCACCTTTGGGCATTGATGAATACTATCAGTACTTAGCATCAAAGGACACCATAATCCACTGTTTTTAAGGAACAGGTTCATTAAGGATGAATATTATTTAAAAGTCAAACAGATTTTGGCATGTGCATATTCTTTGTCTGTACAACAGAGAACAATGTTTACAGGGCTTTAAGACTATAAAGGTAATTCATTCATTATTAACTGTTTTAAATACAGTGGACCTCCTGTATTTGTGAAGGTGCCTTTCCAAAACATCCCCTCCCCATGAATGTAAAAAAAAACCTGTGAATGCACGCATCCCATATTATTAAATGGTGGTGATGTGTGCATAAATACTTCAGCACATCTATGCACACATCACTGCAATTTTAGGTATAGGACACAACATTCCATGATTGCTTAAATTTGAAGATCCAGAGGTCACTTATATGGAGGGTCCACTGTAGTGATATCAAGAGATATTATAAGTGCATCTGCCAGTTGCTAAGCTTTTCCCTTTTTTCTTTGCTTCTTAACTATAGCTGGAATAATTTCCCAACATTGGCATACATCATCATCATCATCATCATCATCATCATTATTATTATTATTATGTTCTTTGAATATTCATATAGAGTTGACTGACAGGGGAAGACCAGAGCAAACTGCCTTTAAGTAACATGACTTCATCTCCTCAGGCAATATTTATCTCTCTTGCTCACTCATGTACCCTTTCTCTTCCCTCCGCCTCTCTCTCATGGAGATACAAACACACATTACAATCAAAGGCCACATTTCAGAACTGGGTGCATATATTGAAAAATCATTGGCATCATTGCCTTAAATATGTTTCTCTTAATGTTAGACTGTGACTATAATGTGTGTGCTAGTACCTGCTTTCTCAACCACTGAAAAATGATCCATACCAGCAATAGGACTTGAAGCTGTCTTGTAAGATGAGGAATTGGAAAGCTAAATCCAGAAATATTACTTGGTTTCTTTATTCATTAAAGTGATTTGATTTAACTCACTTTCCAATCATCCTCTCACACACACACCCAAAAAAGCACACACACAACTTCCAAGGATTTTCATTTGAAATAATATTTAAAAAGAACCCATTTATTCATCACTCACGCGACTGAAGTACAGCTCTGAAGTGGGGGCAAGTCAGTTAGTGGCTTTCTTATGATAAATCATGTGCATCCATCAGTTTTTAAGTGCCATAATGTCCAGGTACGTTACAAGATTATTGCTGCAGTCCTGAGAAAGACTTCACAGCTCAACTGTTTACACCAACCTTTAGCATCATTACTTTGAAGTATGAGCGAATTCATGCTTTATGGTAGCTATTGCATAGACAACTTTCATCCTATTAGTGGCCAGTCAAAAAGCAATCATAACATGATCTGAATCAAGGCCTCCAGCCTCTGTAGTTAGGGCAACTGGAACAGCATTTTCCAGCACATCATCGGGATTTTAATACTGTATTTTAATGTAAATTCACAGAGCTTTGTACTTTCAAATCAATACACAATCTAATCTCTCAACATTTGTATTTCACAAAATTTTGGAATCCTGCAAAATTCTGCAGTTCTACAAAAATTAACAACTCTACAATTTTGCAAAAATCCCTACAGAAAGGGAATTGCAAAGGTAGCTGTGGTGTTCTTTCCATTTGGCTCTAAGGGCTCAAGGCAGCTACATAAGTATTTGTCTATGCTTTCAGAAAATACCACATTTATCCACTTGAGATAGAATGTACCACTTGATAATGTCTTCTTCCATATCAAGAGGAGCTACATCATACACTACTTGGTTTCAGTTCACTCTTTTATTACATAAGATTATGTAAGATATAACCAGCAGCTTTACTTATTTAAGGGCAGTATTTTTTTTCTTTGTATTTCTGCTGCCTGCTGCCTCATAAACCTGGAGTTTTTGCTTAAGGCTAAAGACAGATCTCTGAGCTACAAGCAGCCTCATGTTTCCAGAGAGAGGGAGGCACAGTGTTTTGTCTCTACCCAAGCAGGCATTGTTCAGTGTCATGTGATACCAGGACACCTACCAGTTATTCATCAAACCTACCTTCTTTATCTTAGAGTTTTAGTTTAGTACACAAGAAGGTGTATACTGGGGGAAAGTTCCTGTAAATATTTTCACTTTCCCTCAGTATGCAAATAACTTTTAAAAATAAACTGAAATAGGAAAAATACTTGCAAGGATGGGCTATATTAGGCAAAATGGTGTACAAAAATGCATGTGTTAAGAGAAATGCATGCAAAAGTGCAAATTTTGAATACAAATTCACAAAAATTCAAATATTCAGGTGAACTTTTACAATTATATCAATGTTCAAAATGAACAGAATTTAAGATGAGAAGTAATTATCCCAGTTCAAGATGAAGACTTACCCATCCCAATTTTGACAGGGCCAGTTAACACAAACTCTGTCTATAAAGTGAGCAGACCCTATACAGAAGCCAACATTATCCCCATTCCAGCCTGGTATCAGAGTTAAGCATCATCTCCAGCAATGACTGTAATCCACACCTCCCTGACAAACCCTTCTCACCCCTCTTCTCTTCCTCCCTGAAGTTATCTGTTCACCTGCCCTATCCTTGTGTCTGTTGAGCGAGCGGGCCAAAGAGAAGCATGGCCTCTACATGTTTTTTCATCTCTCTCTAGGAAATACTGCTGACTAGATTCAAAGGGAGAGGCTAACAAATCAACAGCAACATGAGATAATGAATCCCACTCAAGGAGAGGCAAAACTTGGACATGTCACCTCTGGGAACAACAGCTCCCAGAAGTTTACAAGCAGCATGGTTAGCTGGCATACTAGCCATTGTGGTGCAAGATTTTTGGGAACTGTAGACCAAAAAAAGTGGTTCTTCCTAGCCTTGAGAAGAAAGGTTAGCTCAGAGCATCTTCCACAAGCATCCCCCCCCCGCCATCCAAAAAATATCTGAAACACGAGTGGCCCTGTAGACTCCCTAGATGTTTTCAGGGAGGCTCCAACATGCTGAATTTCACTGGGGTGTACTTCTAAGTAACTATGTGTCACATAAGCAGATGTAATCCAGGTTGCCATTGCCATTACAAGTACAGTGAAAGACACATTTTTGAGTATTTTACACAGCCTGAGAATGTTGCCAAAATCTATATAATTCCCCACATCTCATATCAAAGTAAGTTAGGCAGAAAATCAACCTACAATGTGATTGGACATATCTTCATTATTGGATGGCAGCAATCATTTAATATATCATTTTCAAATAAATCACTTTCTACTGCAGCTAACAGACCATGCTTGGGGGGGGCTTCCAATCTTGAGAATGTTAAAACTGCACCAGAGTTTCATTCAATCACGGTTTTCCACTCAGCCAGCTGTCGAAAACATATTGGGAATCTCAGGCCTGAGCTAAACTTTGTTTCATGAAAGATGTGTGAGAATTAATTTACTCCGCTTATGTTTGAGGCCAAGCCAGATCTACTGAGCAGTAGTCTTTGATCTGTTTTCAGAGCTATTAAAGGTATCCATACGAGGTTTCTGCCTGTACAAATTGCTACCCGTATAACCATTGTGGATGTTTCCTCTGAATCCCACAAGGAAAGGTTTTGCAGTTCATAACAGAAATTATTTCTGTGTAACCACCAGAAAGTCGGGAAATACTTAATGTTTTATTTGCATCTGTATGCTTTCTTCTATTTGTACTGTAATATCTCTAAAGCCCGCCCATTCTCCAAAGCACCATTCTCACAATGAGATCAGTCAATCAGATTTTTAGCTTTGTGTTGTATAACTATCTGGTCAAGGGATTAGCATTCAAAGTAATTTTAGAAGAAAATAGCTGAGATACACTGGAACTTCTGCCTTTTCTGTTAGAATTTTGATTAAATTTGTTCAAATATTTGTTTTTAATCGTGATGGTTAAGATGCCATATCTATGGGGAATGCCAGTTTATGCTGTTCAGCCATATTGGCCCCATTCTGTGGATGAGATGTTGTTTAGTGCCAGCAAGGCATAAAATTATGCCAAAGCACTTATGCTTATGGAGCACATCTGTCAAACACAAGGCCCATGGGCTGAATCCGGCCCGCTAGGCCATTTCTCTACGAACTGCTCTCTGTGAACTCTAGCTGAGCTACATGTTTGTCAAGATGAACATTCCACTGCTCCATTCTGACAACTGGTTTATCTGTATTTCTTTCCCTTCTCTTTCATGACTGAATGAGACTCATTTTGAAAGATAGCTATTTTCAAAACAAGTACCCAAGAAGCTAAACTGATTCATTAAAGAGAATGGTGGATCACATATCAAGGGCAAAATCAGTATTTCTTTCTTCTTCTTTTAGTCTAATCCTTCACTCACTGCAGCTCACCTTGATAGTTCATTCATAGATTTTGAAGATATGTATATAGCACTTCCAACTTTATGCAAGCATGTTTTATCATTTTATGCTAGTTTATGCATCTAAACTTATGATACAAAAATGCTTTAAGAAACAAACTGGTAACAAGGTCTGCATTGTCCAAACCTGTACCATCCATCTTCATATCAGGCAAAATTAATTTGTTAAGATGTGCCAAATAATTCACTATATAGTGGCTCTTCTGTTTTCGCAAGGGTTCCACAAAAGTGGAAAAAAACACAAATAATTCTCCCTGCGCTCCTCTTCCCATTCCCTTCTGGAGCTGTCCCCTCCCATTCCCTTTCCTTCTGCCCCAGCACATGTGCCTTCCTACTCTGCGCTGGGGCAAAAGGCCAGGGAATGAAGGAGGAGCAGCACACGCTTGCATTTTGCCCCAGTGCATGTTCTCCATGCCAGAACAAAAGGCAAAGGAATGAGAGAAGGCACATGCTCATTCCCCCCATTCCCTTGCCTTTTGCTCAGGAGCACCTGCCTTCTTTCTCTGAGCCTGAGCAAAAGGTAATGGAATGGAGAGGTGGAGGAATGCACACCTCCACCCCGTTCCCTTGCTTTCTGCCTAGGCACGGAGAAGGAAGGCATGCCTGCCAGGGCAAAAGGCAAGAGACTGGGGGAAGATATGCATGTGATTTCCTTCTCTTTGTGTGGTGCTCCCCTTCTCATTCCCTTGCCTTTTGCCCAGGTGCAGAGAAGGAAGATGCACACACTCAGGAAAAAAGCAAGGGAATGGGAGGAAGAGAAGGCGGGGAGGTATGTGCATGTCTCAGGAATAATAAAATGCACGAAAGTCAAACCTGCAAATGTGGAGTGAGGACTATATTTCCTCTGCTCATCACTGTGCTGCTGTTTTTTCCCCTTTTTCCAGATTATCACTTTATAACAATATAATTAGTGATACAGCTGAGAATTTTAAGACTGGATTATAAATGTGGAATATATTTAAATGCCGAATATCCACTTCCAAGTGGGTGCAAATCCTAAAGTTTAAAGAAAAGAACTGTTTCTGAAGAGTGCTTTAAATAAATTGGAGCTGTATGGCTCCAGCATCAAATGACAGCTCTGGGAAATTCAGTAATCTGATAAAAAATAACCAAAGGATGATTAGAAATTGGACAAAGGATTCTTTTCTCTCCAAGCAGGATAACAGACCATCCCAGAACTGCAGGACAAAAATAAATAAAGTTGAATTTGTGATGTAGATCAAAATATCTTGCAGTGACAAGCTGAGCACTAGAACTTCAGAAGTCATCGGTATGGAACAGGATTACTCAGCTAGCATAGACACAAGTTGGGATCCTTATAGACAGGATTTGTAATGATCTAATATGGCTATCCCAAATGCATAGTGATAAAAAAAAAATCTTTATAGCACACCATATTTTGTAAGAGGCTATAAAACATTTTATTGCTGTGCATTTGAGAAGAAAGCATCAGTTGCAAGTGGAAGAGTCATATTCAAGTTCTCCAAGTCTTTTGTAGACAAATGTCACTACTAAAAGATCTGGAAGCATTTCACTACATCAAAAAGATTGCAAAGGAGACTGTCCTCATCATTCACCTTCAGTATCTGCTCTCCTCTCAATCTCTCTCAATCTCTCGATACATTAGTTAAAATGAGTGCAATTATGGCTGGAATCCTTTTGGTGACATCCACCAGCAAAAGTCTCATGTACGTTAGTGTAAATTCTTTTTCAACTGAGGTGTAGCAGCAACAGGGGGATGAAGAAAAATAATGTTGTCATTAAGAGATAAAGTTTGCTGCCAGCTTCCAGGCAGCTCCACAACAAGGCTTTCATTGTGTTTCCCTCTCTTCCAACTGCTCTCATCACAGTATACATAACCTGTTTCCCTTTGACATCACACCATCCTACCAGTACAGTTATACCAACAGACATCTTGGCCTAAAATAGCAAATGTCTCTTCAAGCGGGGAGAGATGGATTGAGATGATGTTTTCAGACATGAAGTTGAAGTTCAGAGGGTTTGCCCACACAAGTTCAGAACCAGGGCTGGGCAACACGCAACTACACTGTCCATTATTGGGGGGCAGGCGACTTCTGTGTGTCTGCCCTCCCCTTGCTGCTACTAGATATGCCACTACAATAGTGCTGAAAAAAGTGGAACATTTCTTTAAAACAAAGGGCACATAGTGTACACCTCCTTTGCACTCCTCTGTGCTCCCAGAAGCCTTTTGGAAATACAATTTAGTTTCAAAACAAAGAGGGAGATACCAGAGTGAGGACAGATTTAGAAGCACAGCCACCAGGTGTAGGAAGTTCCCCACCACTGTTGTATATTAATATTGTGGCAATATACACAAAACAGTGACTAGTATCTCCTTAGTCTTTTTTTTAACTATGTGGGCTTTTAGTTTATTCGCAGTCTTGAGGATTACTCAAATGTGCTCACATGCACTCAGCTATGTATGTTTAAATGTGTGAACATGTAAAGTTTATCTCCCCTGCTATCCAAGACATGACAATATTTTAGGCCAGTAATTTTCTAGGCCAATCCTCCATTTTGTGTCATTAGAGTTCTTCTAAGTGAATCACAAAATAACCACTCATTCAGTTAAAACCCTGGTAAGCCCAAAATACTTATCCACAGAAGATGCTGCCTAGTTTATCTCTGAATGATTCACAGTTCTGGCCATGCCTCTTGCCAATTTGGCTCCTCACTAAGCTCAAAAAGTGCTTTGAGGAATCTTTGCATCATTCAGGCATCCCTGATGGAAAGACACAGCAGAATTCTCTGCCTTAGGAAAGGCATACTGAAAAAAAAAGAGTAACATACAACAGTGTCCCCATGAGAGCAGCAGACATCATTGTTTTTCATACACTAGGAGTAGGGAAATTTTGGTCCTGCAGGTATTTTGGAATACAACTCCCATAATCCCATACCATTGGCCATGCTGGCTGGGGCAGGTGTCCCATTTCTCTCTTACACACGCCAATAAAATAGAGTTGATTGGTTTCTCTGTCTACTCTTGTAAACAGAGGCAACATATAAATTCATTCCTACATCCATCTACCTGAAATTGTATAGACAATGGCGTTCACACTGATATAGCTTTCATTTGCTCTGCCAGTGGATGACGGATCGGTGTAAGCTCATCTTAGGACTCATGTGCCCAGAAGGCACTAGTGATCTTGGAGAGCTATCCCAAGAGACAAATGGCAAGGTAGCCAGTTTACAGCTATAGCAAACTGAGATAAGATGATTATTTTCCTCCATCAAACAGGTTCAGTATATAAAATTCATTATCTGCTAAGAGGATTTTATTTCTCCTTTAATATAGCCATAAAAGCAATTTAAAGATACCAGCTTAACTATTGCAATCTACAGTCCTCCAACTACTAACTCAGTAGTTGTCTCAGATTTGTCCCTACAGTCCTCCAACTAGTAACTCAGTAGTTGTCTCAGATTTGTCCCTATTAAGGATGCTCCTGGACTATCCTAGGATAAGTGGTTTGGCAGAACTTCACTTGCTTTCTACAAGGAAGCCTATGGCTTAAGCCCTTTGGTCACTGAGCCAAAGGCTCAACAGAAAATACCATGTTGGGGGACACGTGTGGGTTGGTGCTTTGGTACAACTTGGTTGACAACATCCTCAGTGTGGTCTCCAGGAGAGCATAACACTGCCACACAGCTATGGGGCTAGAGTCCAAATGACCTAGGCTAGCAGGTGATTGTGATGAAATGATTTGCAAATCTCAGAGTGGAACTACACTGTTGGGAAATATCCATGCTTTGGCTTTTAACATTAATAGGAGGGGGCTCCATGAGTGGGAGTGAGACTATAGAAAGGAGAAAAATGGCTTTAGGAGACATTAGTCAAGATCCTACTTGAAAAATGTAAATCTATACTCACTTAGTTAAGTGGTGGTTGTACTACACTTTTGCCAAATACAAATAGTGTGCAACCAGTTCTGCATCTGTGAATGTGCTTGGTGTCTCTGCTATCCCAGTGAAACAAGGAATGCATTCAGAAGAGTGGTAATAGTGAGGTACCATCCAAGAATGGACAACTAAAAATCAAACAATCAAACATGCAAAGCTGCTTAGGCACATATAAACTGAACACAGACATTGTGCTATAGCCAGAAAAAAAGTACAACTGCATGTGTAAGGAAACTAATGTGTGCATAAATCACGAACAGGATGTCAGCCATTACCAGCAGGGATACAAAGAGTTAAGCAACCCCCTTCACCTCCTACTAACCAATGCAGCCATATACAGCTTTTCCCAAATCCTTCACAGACTCAAGCTTGGAAACATATACTGAATGCCCTTCTATATAGTGGGGTAAACATTGCTGAAAAAGCCAGCACTCTGTGTGTGAGACTGGGACTTCAGGAGACCAGTGTTCAAATCCCCACGTGGCCGTGGAAGGCCACAGAGTAACCTTGGCCAAGGCATACTTTCCCAGAAGGCAATGGTAAACCCCCTCTAAACAAATCATCTCAAACCTAGTGATAAGTTCGCATTAGGGTTGCCCTATATTGTAAATGACACGAAGGCACACCACCACCACAACAACAATAATAACAACAGAGATGGACTTTGGGGTAGATGTCTAGGACCCCACTCAAACTATTATGTAGTTGGGGAATGCAAACCACAACAGAGGTGGTTTATCACATTTTGAAATAAGGACAGCAATATTCAGATTGCCCTCTAAAGTAAACAGAGCTTTCAAGATGGTTAACTCTAGAATTTAGAGTTAACTGACTTGCACCAGACTTTAAACAGTGGCATTTTGACATTTTGTTTGTGTGTTTGTCTAGCCAGTACATTGCTTTCTTTTTATAAATTGCAACATAACTATAAGCAGAAACTCACTTTTCCCATTTGCTGTGGTCCAACTAATTCTTACCCTAAAAGGCCTGTTGGCTCAGTGCCTCGTGGCTGTGCCTATTATCTGCTTTGGCACACTATCTTCTGGATGATGTATTAATGTTTGGATTGTGCAATATAGGAAATGCCCTACAGGTCCCTTCTTGCCCTAGAATCCAGTGAAAACCTATCTTGTCTTCTTGAAACATAGTGCCAGTCTGGCATTGATTGTATATCAGTCCCCCAAGCACTTGTTCAAAGGAGTGTCACTTTTCTAGACTATAGTATCACAGGGAGGAGGAGAAGTCTCTCATTAATCTCTGGTCATCTTAATTACAGGAAAGAGAAGCACTTTGGAATCACCTTCAAAGAGACAGATGGGATAGTGGCCAGGCTAGAAGTTACCACAGAACAGCAGAGTGAGATAAAATGGTCATTTTGAGCCATCAAAGCAAAATCGTCCTTGAAGAATTGGTGATCTGCTAAGGGGATTCTTATCTTTCCTTTCACATAATGTATTGTGTTGGACTTGTATTGTATTGTGTTGGATTATTTTTGGTATCAGGTGTAATTGGTTTGCTCCTCGGGAGGCCAGAATTTTCTGCTGGGCCTATCTGAAGGCTTAGGCAATTGGGCAGAAGGCCAGACCAAAACAAGGAGTCAGTCTATCTGCCCACATTGACAGTGGGATATCAGCCATCCGGTCCTGCTTGTTATTGTCTCATTCATATCTGTCATCTTTTACAGATAATTCTTTTCACCATGTGGTCACCAGTGTGCCTCCTTGCTAGAATGCAGGGTTTATCAGCCTACATTCAAATTCCCCTCAGAAGTACAGACCTTCACAGTGTTATTTTTTAGCAACCTAGTTCCCCAAATGCCCCACATTTTTCTATGGGAGCGACTGTCTTGCCATAGCCAGCTTATGAATATCATGTAAAACAAAGGTAACCTTTCCAATGCATGACATTCTTAAGGTGCCTACAACAATTTAACCAATCACATTGGAACATATGGGACAAACATTGCAGAAATCTCAGCTCTGAGCAACTCAGAGGAAAAGTGGGAGACAGAGAATTGTTACAAAATATATAACAAATTATATTCTTTATACATTAAAGATTGCAATCATATACACATGTATCAGGGAATAAGCTCCACAAAAAGGGGGATTTATTCAGTGTAGGTGATAGCGGATTGCACTGTTAGTGATATATGCATAATGATAAGGAACTATTCATGTTGAAAGAGAAACTTCAATAGCATTTTCTACCAAAATTATTCTTTATTTTTATTCAAACCAGTATTACATTTTGTCTATTTCAACCCCAATAATTTTTAACGCCCTTCTGTAAGGTTCAAAAACTATTCATTTTGATTACTTAATGGCTTTCCAGGACTTGTCAAACTGGAAGAATAAATAAGAACAGAAGAATTTGTCTGTCTGGCATTTTTCCAAGCACAACTTAGTTTCATAACTCTTCTACATCTGTTTGTGTAATTTGCAATTTGCAATTGTGCAATTTGCAATTTCCTCTAAAATGTCCCCTGTATTTTGAAAATTTTGATCCTCCATGCCTTCTTGTCTGCTCTTTTTCCATAATGTGCACATTTTTGTTCACATTTTTTTCCACAGAATTACATTATTTGGAAAGGAATTAAAGCCACAGGTTAACTGCATTGCAGTTCCTGTATCTGTTCAGAAAGTGCAGACCAAGTCAATTTGCATTAAAAGGGGAACAGTTTTCCCCCACCCATTCCTAACAAATCAATACATTACAAACTAGGGAAATACAATGGTGCACTGTGTACATTGTTTTGGAAATTCTCCTCTGAATAAGCATGCAGTTATTTTCCAAATGGATTCCTAGTAGTATTTGTGCCTACAGCTGCTTCCAAAGTTCCACTCCACTGTGTCTCTTCCAAGCTTTCAGAGTTTGGAATGGTCATGTTTCCTAAAGCAGAAGCAATGCATTCAGATTTCCTGACTATGTTATTATTTCATTCTTTGTTTATTTCTGTTTACTATTCCTATTATGCCTTGCTATTTGTTTTTAACTTCTGAGCAGCTAATGAAATACAGTATAAATTAAGGAGAAAAATATCTAAAATTTACAGTAGAGTGTACTTCATTATCACCACCAAACTAAACTTAAGTTAAAGAAACCCCCAAAGCTTGCCTTAAATCAAGCAGAGAATGTACTTCTAGTTCTTGCCTGGTGTTCTGTTTTGCAGTTACAGATTCATAATGTGGGCCCTTTTCTCATGGCATTTCTGAAGCAAAAGGGCCCCCTGAGCATCGTGTAAATGTGAGGAGCAATCCACACGACGCGCTCACATTTGCGCGACGCTCAAGGGCCTAACACGGACCACGCGCACATTTTTTTCATTTTTGGCTTAAAGCTGAAAATGCTGCATGATCGCGCATCGCTCCGGGGCCCCGCGCGCACTCACCTGGCGTGTGGAGCCTAGGGAGCTAGGCCAGTCGCACTTCCTGTGCAGTGCAGCCTGGGAAAGGCACTCATGCGACCAGGAAGCAGCTGCGGAGCTGAAGCAGCAGGGACACGAGAGCCTTCCTCCCCAGGCTTCTTGCATTAGCCCCGCACCCCAGCTCCAAGAAAGGGTAAAATGCAAAAAGGGTCCTGGAGCTCAGGACTGGTAACCACTCCATGTTCTCTAATAGTGCGTAGTCATGATTGTGACACAATTGCCACAATTGTAAATACTCCCCAAGTCTACTTTAACAGGCAGTAGCTGCACTGAGAAATAGGAGTCTTTTCAGCTGGTGATCCATGCACAGGAGGATGAAGTTTCCAGCCTCCTCCCACCAGTGAGCAAAGCTGCAACAATCAGAAACAGGACCCCTGTCACATTTCTTCATTGCAGGCTTGCTCATTGATGGGAGGGGGCAAGTAACTTCCTCCTCCTGCACCCTGAGAGATAGCTGAACAGACCTCCATTTTCTCAGTGCAGCTGCCACCTAGTAAAGTAGGTTTGGGGCCAGGAGATATAATGGCCATTTCTGCACTAGACTGTTATAGTGCTATTACTCTACTTTCAACATCCTATGGAATCCTAGAGTTTGCAGTTTAGGGAGGGGCCTTTGAGAGGCCTTAGTTGAGCATACATACAAAACCATGCCCCCTCCCCCCAAAAAACCAGCAAATTTGGCATAATTTTACATAGAGTTATATGCTGAGATATTTGATGTAGAATAACAGCATATATAACTACGCAGAAGATGTAGAATATGGGCTATTATTTTCATTTCCAATTTTTGTATAGAGTACTGTGCATGGGCAGTTTGCTACTCCACTTCCTTAAGAATATTTGTGTCCCCATCACAGTACTTGCAAATTATCCTGAACTTGCTTGCCTTGAGACAACCCTCCTCCCAGTCATTTAAATATGATTACACACATGAATTCATCAATATTCTTTTTATGCAGAGCTTTGTTCATGTGCATTTGGTAGACTGCTAAACTTTGCCAAAAAAAAAAACTAGCAAATTTGATGCAATTGAACATAGAGTTATATGTTGAGATTCTTGGTGGAGAATCGCATCACGTTTGCCAGCTGGTGCAGGTTTTGATTATTGTATCCATGAGTACAATGAGTAGGACTGCATGTACGTATGAGTGAAACACAACACATACACACACACATGAACTTCGATGTAGTTATACATGCAATCACATCTAGATTTCTGGGGACAGGGAGCCAAGCATTTATCAATGTAAAAATAAAAGATATACATGAGTGGAAAGAAGTCAGTGAACTCCCAACACAGTCCTATTTAACTTCAAAAGAGAAAAGCTTTTGTAAAACAAGGGAACTAGTATAAAGGAATTTAAAAGGAAATGTCAAAGGGATTAATATCCTGGACCTCCCCAAAACTACATAAATAGAACCTCAGCTAGAATGCATATTGCAGGTCCAAAAGGAAAATACACAGCCTAGCAGATGACCAGCATGGCTAAACAGGTGTGTGAAGGAAGCTATCAGAGACAAAAGACTTCCTTCAGAAACTAGAAGTTTTGTCCAAATGAGGTGAACATAAAAGAAATTAAATTTGCATAGAGAAAATCAAGCAGAAAATTGAGGATATAAAAAAAAAGATATCAAGGAGCGTGTTACTAATATCGTCAAGCAATAAGTAATTCTTTAAATGTATGAGCGGCAAGAGGTCAGGGAGAGAGACAGTTGGTTCACCTGAAAACAATGACAATAAAGGAGTTCTGAAGGAGGACGGTTTTCTCAAATTATAGAAATATAGAAGAGGGTTAAAAGCAGTGCTTCTTGTCTTGCTCACGCCTGGAGGCAAGGAATCTCATGGGGTCAGAGAATTCCTGAGGTGTCACATTGAATCAAGACAGCCTAAATTGACAAGATTTCTTGGTCTTGGTCAAATTTGTACTGGGTCTATTTTTTTTTTTACACCCCTATTCATGGTGTGATAAATTTGATAGTCTTTCAAGTGCCACAAGATCCTTTGCTGCCATATCACAAAAGCACTATATGACTCAGACCTTTGCTTCCCTCCCCAGCCCCCACACAATATGGGGTTAATGCAAAAGTTGTTTTGCAGGGAGGATTACTTTTATGAAAAAGAGCGAAATGCATGGTGTTGATGTGCATTGTTCTGGAGCGGTTGTTTGTGGATTGTACATTTTGTTATGAAGGCTCAAATCACAGAGGGGTTATAAAGACAAAAGCAAGCAAGCTGGGAAAGCAGAGTGCATTAAACAATAAGGGAGGATTTTCATGACAAGGTTAGAAGCCCTGGAGGCACACAGAAAAGCAGGGAGGGGAGGCTGATCAACAAAAATAGGAAGAACATGGGAAAACAAGAACAAGAAAGCATACCTGGGGCTGTGCAAGAAATACATATATAGCTATAAGAGAGATGAAAGAGGTTCCAGTTTAGAATATGTACTGCAGAGGTGTCTCTATTATTCTTTGAAATGCCATTCAATTTTGCAAAGCGGTCGTGCATAAAGGGCACCTTCTTATTACAACGGATCCACTCAGTGTGTAATGCTGTTTCAAACGCAATCTAAGTATGCTGATGATTGTGTCTCTGTGTATTACAGAAGGTAGCACAATTCTCAGCACAGTCCAAGGAGACCCTGTGCTAAGCCTGTAGCTTATCAAATCTGGCAGAAGAAAGCACCTGCTGTTGACATCAGGTTGTGATTCATGACATGTAACAAGTATCTGCAGCTCTAGAACTTGTATCACCCACCAAGAGCCCATTCACACTACAAAATTATAGCAGTATGATTTCAGTTTAACTGCTATAGTTCCTTCCTCTGGAATCCTAGAGTTTGCAGTTTGAGGAGCCACTACAGCTCTCTGACTGAGAATTCTAAATGCCTCTCCCTAAATTGCCAATCCCAGGATTCCATGGGATGGAACCATGGCACATAAAGGTTAAAGTAGAATAATGTCAGTTAAAGTGGAATCATAGTGCGAATAAGTCCCTAAAGCCCCATTCAAAGGTACTGGGTTCCATTTATCCAACAGAGGACCTAACTGGTCAGCTGAATCCTGTAGAAGCCAAGCCAGCAGACAGGAAAGAAAGGGGCCAACTGGAAACTCAGACTGTTTTTGCATTTGCTAAGGGCAGCTGTCAATAAAAGAAAGGTTTTCTTTTTAAATTGCAAACATTTGTCATAGAACTAATTGAAAAATGATAAATGTGGCATCTTAGTGCTTGCTGCCTTCTCCCTGTTTGACAGATGGTTATTAATTTGTTTTACAAGTAGTTCATATCAACCTTATGGTAATGGGTTTTAATCACCATTTCTCCTATTTAAATGTAAGCATGTCAAAATAGAGTGTAAGGGACCACACCATACTGAGTGCATTTCCCTTATCCACCACACTTGCTGGAGAGGGAAAATGGAAGAATTTTCTAAAAGTTGCTACAAAGTGCTCCACCCACCCATCATCAGACCCTGCAGTGGCATTCTCCCTTTAAGAAAATTACAAGAAATGTCTCTTGGGAAAATTTACTATGTAAAAGTCAATGTTTATCTGTTTGTAAGTTTGTCTGCTTGTCTGTGTCAGACAGGCAAAGACCTCACACGATTGGCTGAGTGAGGCAAGAAGACCTCATATGATTGGCCAGCTGTGAAGATTCTATGGAATCCTGGGGTTGGCAGTTTAGGGAGGGGCCTTTAGAATTCTCAGCCGAGAGGTCTTGGGCCTCGGGCCAGTTGCTATAGAGATGAGGCCTACTGTCATGGGCTTCCAGGAACTAGACTCACACTCAGAGTCTGAGGCAGCAGAACCTACTCTGAGCCCCAGCACAGAGACTGCTACAGCAGAACCTGCAGAGCAGACAGTGCCACCACCCACTCCAGGGACAGAAGTGTCAGCCCCAGATGGGAACCCTGCTCATTCTGACACAGAGAATGATCTATCCATACCTAGCTTCACACAACGTAGGCACCAAAGGGGTCTCCTGTGTCGCTCCCGGCGAACGTATGCCAAGCACCAATTAATCAGGCGCCAGCTGTGCTGACCTTGGAACCTGTAAGAACTGTGCCTCTCCCCTCCAGCTTTTGTCAGCAACCAATTGACCATTTCTACTGTGCATGCTTCTGTTTGCTTCCCTTGCCTGTTATTCTGCCAGTTTTGACCTGTGTTTATATTGCCTGCCGTTGATTTATGGACATTGCTGGGATCATTATTTGCTTCTCATTTCTAAGGTTGTTTTCTTTCTAAAGTAAACTGACTAATTGCTTAACTACCTGAGCTTCCTGACCTGAATTATCAGCTTCTCCTCACTGCCAGCCCAGACCAGGCATGGACACCTACCATCAATAAGGATGCCAGGAAACATTTGGGAGGCATATGTGAGAAAAATTAAAGTGAAATACACAACATAGCCCATTTCCACACTACACTGTTACAGTGCTATTATTCCACTTTCAACATCCTATAACATCTATCCTATAGAATCCTGGGATTTGTAGTTTAAGGAGGGGCATTTAAGAATTCTCAGCGAGGTCTTTGGACTCTGTAAACTACAAACTCCAGAATTCCACAGGATATTGAAAGTGGAATAATAGCACTGTAACAGTGTAGTGCAGAAATGGCCATAGTTACAAAATCTTCTTGCCTCACACAGTAGATTAGTAGATTGTATGGGTTCCATATGTGAGGAATCTTAAAGATAAAATTCAAAACAAAAAATGCTTCCAGAAAAACATAAAGCCATTGCATAAATTCAACAGAAAGCAAAAAAAAAAAAAAAAAAAATCAGTACATCAGTGTCACCAGACAACATAGATTGGATTAGGGACTATGGGGAAAAATTACAGGTACTAGAATAGGCCAGTTGCTATGGAGACGATATCTAGAAGCAAGGAGGAAGACAGTGTATTCCTGCACAAACCCAACCTCTGTATGTTAACAACTATGAATACAGATTGGATTGGGGAATTTGGGGATAAGTTATAGGTACTAGAATAGGCCGGTTGCTATGGAGACAAGGCCTAGCAGCAAGGAGGAGGACAGTGTATTCCTGCAGGAACCCAACTTCTGAATGTTAACTACTCTGAATAAAGATTGGACTGGGGAATATGGGGAAAATTTACAGGTACAAAAATAGGCCAGTTGTGATGGACACGAGGCCTAGCAACAAGGAGGAAGACAGTGTATTCCCTCTGGAACCCAAACTGTTTATGTAAATAACTCTGAATACAGATTGCATTGGGAAAAATGGAGCCAAGTTACAGGAAATTGAGAAGACGGTTTGGTGAGTTCTTAAGTGGAAAATAAAAGCCCCGGGCAACGCCAGGTAAATATGCTAGTATGAAAATAAAACTAGCTCTTTCCTGGAGCCTAGTAGTTCTGTTCTCATGATGTATGCTTTGCCATGTGTGGTTCATATCAACAAATGTCGTTATTTACAAAAACTTGAATAAGCCGAGGTCTACCTAACTGCACTTGCAAAAACTAATATATATATATCAGAGCAACAGCTAATGTTGTGACTAGGGATGGGCCAACCAAATCCTCGAATCCTCAAATCCTCGAATCCAAATCCCTGCACCAAAATAGGCAAACCAAATCTTTTGAATCCACCAACAAAATAGTTTGTTGGAGACTGGGATGCCTGAAAACCTGGGAGACCAGACACACAAAGGGAGATGGTGAGTAGGTGAGTTTTTCATTTGGAGTAATAATGGCTTTTGCTAACAATTTCAGGAATTACATCTGGGGTTGTATTCTAATATATTTAAATTGAACATTTAATATTTAAGTTCAGCACTATTTTCTGTGCTGAAAATCAATGGCATGTATAAATGCTGTGATCAGTGGGTCTGACACCTATCAGAAGTAGTGGGGCAGAAGGCAAGGTCACACAATCTCATCCAGAGATTGCCACATGTAGGCCAATGTACCTCCTTCCACAAGACCAGTGCCTGGTTGTAAACCTATAGCTAGAATAGGATGAGAAGTCTGTCATGGTTTCTCATGAGCCACATGACAAACCACATGTAGCAGAAAGGAAAGATTCTTTTTAAAAATTGGCACCTCCAGGCCTAATTGGCTTGAAGGTACAGTTCTTCTTGAGATTTCAAGGACAGCTTGCTCCCTTGCAAAGCAGTTTCATACACAATTCTGGGGTTTGGAATTTTACACAGTGTCACAGCCTTCTCTGCCAAAGTGCGCTGGTGCATCGTCAGACTACAAACCCCAGGATGCCAGAAGGAGCTATGCAAAGAAAACCCAGTTTTGACCTGGATTATCTCTGGACTGTAGTATGTGGGCCTGTGTACACAGGCAGGAAAATGTGAGATTAATCCACATTTTCCTGCCTGTGTAGAAAGGGCCTTCATGTCATTTTCAATCTGGGGAGATCCTGAGGCAAAGCTATGACAATTGTCTTGGCCAGATTTCTTCAGAGGCAGGTTTGCCTTTGCCTAGGCTTTTGCTAAGGCTGAGAGAGCGTGTCTTGCCCAAGATTATCCTTCTTTCCCTTGCTTTTTAAACCCTTTTTAAAAAAGGATTCAAAAGATTCGAGATTCATGAGATTCATGGATTCCCAGAACCTTCCAGGGATTCAGATCCCAGATTCGGATTCGGAAAATTCTGGATTCATCCCATCCTTAGTCATGACTGTAAGGCAGATAGCAAGGGAGGCACCCAAATTGATTGGATTAGGGGGCATCAAAACACAAGGAATCTCTGGATACCAAACTCAGAACACAGTCACCACCACACTTGAGCTTGTTCCAGAGCCAGGGAATCACATACTGGAGCATCTGAATTAGTCTTCACACCCCAGGAAATCAACTCCCTGTGCACTCATCTGGCTGACTACCTCCCAACATTTCACAGATGAAAACTGAGGCACATCTGGTGAAGCAACACCAGGAATCATTAATAAGAAAAAACACATACATTAGGAGAGGTCACAGCAGTTTATTTTTTCCAGAGTCTACTGGGGAGGGCACGTCCTCTCTGCCTCTCTTCTCCTCGCTCCTGAGTTAATTGAAACTGGTCTTGCACTCTGAACTCAGATTAGAATAATTGAAGTAAGCCAAGAAGAAATGGAAAGAGTAGAGGGAAACTGAGACATTCTAAAAGCGCCTGAAAAAATGGGAAAACAGAGGATTATTGGGGACTGTCTCTGTCAAAGAGGGACATTGGAGGGTGTTTGACTGGCCACAAGCCTGGTGAGACCCAGCAAAAAAATATAGTGCTAGATTCCAGACCAGAATATTTCTCTTTCCTATCTATTATGAAATGAAAAACCTAAAAGAAGTGACCAGGTGCTGTAGGCCTCAGTTCAGTCCCATTTGGTTGCTGGAGCACCAAATGGTTGTACCACAAGGAGTCAGATCACAAGATGATAGGCCACCAGACGTGTTGACTGGGGTATTTTGAGAGAACCAATAAGAAAGTAACTTCTACCAAGTCTGGCCATAGGACACAGTCGTTAGAGATAACACAGTCCAGGGAGTTGTCACAAGAGGTTAAATCAATTACTTAGAAATACAATCTTTGCCTTTTCTCATTCTGGAATCTATCTTCATCTCTTCCTCACTGCACCAAATGGATAAGCATGTGAACGTTGTCCTTCTTATTTATATTGGCAAATGGATTATCTCTACTAAAACTTGGAAGGAGTCAAGTTTTCCCCTTCTCTGCCATGGTTCCTTATCTGAGATTTATTGTACATCATAAATTCCTTACAAGGATGGGTCGATTCAATCAGCAGTTTTCCCCACTGATAGATGATTTATTTATTTGATTTATTCATTCATCAGAGCCCTCTCATGATGGAGAGGATAAAGATTTGTTCACTTCTTCAGGATGGCAAGTGTTACTGAGGAGTTTAGGGCAGGGGAGCACATGGTCATATATAAATGTGTGGGTGGGTGGGTGTGGGTTTGAGATTCAGCTTTTCCAGAAGGCTCAAAGGAGCCTGGATGAAAATTTGAATCTCAACCCAAGTGACAACATACTGGAAGGAAGCATATTTGGTAGAAGAATAGGAGAAAGACACCCAAAGATGAGAAAGTGCATATTGCTTTGTATTTGTGGGCAAAAATGCCTGTGCAAAGGACATCCATAGCCTTTAAAGGATATGAGAAAATTACAATATTATAAGGAATGGAAATGCAAACAGAAACCTGCCACAACATTCAAATAATAGGTGCATTTTCTGATGGAAATTAGATTTGAGATTCAAGTTAAATGACAATTCACTTCTTTGGCTAGTTTGGCCTATGAGGACAATCTGAGGACAATCTGAGTAAGAGTAACCCATCAGTCTATGCACATACATGCTTTTTGTTTGTGTGTGTCATTAGATAAATCTTAGCTTATTCACATCTTCTGCAAATACCAACATTTATTGACACGAGGCAGTCCTGGCAAAGTTCAACATACACCTTGAGACCAGAACTACTAGGCGCCAAGGGAGAACTAGTTTTACCTTCATATTTGCCCAACAGATGTTTCCTATAATTTTCTTAAAGGAACAAACCTGTCTGGCATATAGATGCTGGCAGTGGAACGGGAGTCCATCCACTGCCTTCAGCCCCTAGCCCCAGAAATATTCACATGCAATTGGACTGGCCATAGCATAGAGTGGAGGCAAGCAACAGACATGTACAAGACCCCACTAAGACTCCTGATGGTTCTGACTGCTGGCCTGTGATGAACCCGGGGGGGGAGGGAGTGGCCAGCAGAGCCGCCCTAGCAACAGAGGATAGTTTAATCTTTTTGGCTCTCTGACTAAGAAGACTCAGCCTAGCCAGAGGGAGGGGCTGTGTGGGAAATAACAGCATATAGTATATATACAGGGAATGTGTTAGATAAGAGAGTTCCTTCAGTGAGATGCGAGAGAGAGTGGGAGGGAAGCCAAAGGCTGTTAACCTAGTAAAGTGTTCACTTGTGAGTATCTGGAAGTTCTTTTCTCTTTGAAAATATTGATCTGCCTGCTACCTTTCCCTTGTTAGTTCTTTTAATAAAGATTTTATTCTATTTTTTTAAGAGCAGCCTCAAATTAGTGTATTCTTCAATTTGCATTTAACAACATGCTACCACAAGTTATACCTTCCTTTAGGTGTGCCTTTAAGAAGCTTTCCCCTCTATTCACAAAGGTTGTGGGATCAGGGAAAGCAAGAGGTGTTATAAAATTCTGGTGAGGAAGCCAGGGGGTGGTAATTATAAAAAAGGGTGTTGCTTCTCCAGGGAGGAAGAAAAGAAAGCAGGCCCTCACCTGTTCTAGCCCTGGCTGGCCCTAGAGTGGAGACATGTGGAGACATGGCCCATCTACTTGAATATCATATACACCTGTCACAGAAAGTCCTAGAGAGTCCTCTGGCTTCAGATAAAGGCTTCTTACCAGAATCTAGTGTAAGCTAGTGTCAGATAACTTAAATGAGAAATCAGCAATTGTTCACACAGAGGCTTAAGATCAGGGGTCTACAAACCTCCCTGCAGCTTCAGAAAATAACAGTTCATTCTACCTTGCTCTCAGTGGTCTTTGAGTTCTTGGGCATACTTAGATTCTTTACTTCTAGGCTAGGTTAAGCTGTATATCTTATCATCTTTCCCTTTTCATTTTGGTTATCATGAGTACTGGTTTCTTGGGACAGATTGTGGAATGGCAGAGGCCTTTGTTGTTGCTGTTGTTGTTGTGTGCCTTCAAGTCCTTTCTGATTTGTGGCAACACCGAGGTGAACCTGTTATGGGGTTTACTTGGAAAATTTTGTTCACACGAAGGTTACCTTTGCCTTCTCCTGAGGCTGAGAAAGTATGATTTGCCCAAAGTCATTTAGTAGGTTTCCATGGCTGAGTAGGGATTCAAACCCTGATGTTCAGAGTCATAGGCGATTTCCGCACTAGACTGCTATAGTGCTATTATTCAACTTTCAACATCCTATGGAATCCTGGGGTTTGCAGTTTATGGAAGGGCCTCAACTGCAAACCCCAGGATTCCATAAGATGTTGAAAGTGGAATAATAGCACTGTAACAATCTAGTGTGGAAATGGCCATAGTCCAGCATTCAAACCACTATGCCACACTGACTCCTTCTTGCTGTTGTGCCTCCAGTGGATTCCCTGGACTGGATTACTTATATAACTATCCTGTAACTGTTTCTCCCTACTCTACCCTGCCTTTCCTACACCTGCTGCTTCTAGACATAGGACAGCACCATAGTGGCCACGTTCATCTCAGGAACTTACAGTAGGATTAGAAAGCAATAACCCTCTCCTGTTGCTTCCCAACCTCTGAAATCCAATAGCACAATGTCCCCTATTGCTTTCCTGACTAAAATCCATTGAGAGATCTGTCTTCCAATTGGAGGCACTAGTCCCACATTGGAGCATTTTCTACAAAATAATCATCAGAAGTACTGCCTTAAATGCGGATTCCATTAGATTTTGCTAAACAGTAAACAACCTAGTCCTGGTATGAAGGCTAATACAGAGTCTTCATAAATTATTACACTATGGCTCCTCACTGTGCTTGTAATGTTCCTGGGAAAGTTATTGAGGTAAGGAGGAGAAATACAAGTCCCTGAGCTGGCATGCCTATTGCCCTTTGACTTCAGAATTTACTGATAAGATGTAGCCTCGAAAACAACACAGAGCTTACAATTATCACCTTCCCCTTCAATAATGTGTTTTTCCTAATATCCTAATGCGTTTTTCCTAATATTTCCACAACATCCTGCAACTCCCCAAAGTTCACAGCTATTTGCTTTTGCAACACTGACCTTTCAACTGACCCTGCTGTTACTTAGCCCAGGTTCTACTTTCTTGTGCTGCTAGGATTAGCTAATGGGTATGAGGCATGTCCTCTGTGGTTAAACATAACACTATTAGAGCTATCAGACTATTTTTACAATATCTTTTCTTCCCAGTGGGTTGATGAAGAGCAAGCTATACCTGTAGGCCACTCTTCAAACATCTTAAAAACGAGAGAGAGAGATTGGCCTTACAGGTTTCTTTATTTGATCCAGCAGCTTGAATACAACCCAACCTTAAATACACGTAAGCAGAAGGAAGCCCTGTGTGGTTCAATAAGACTTTCTTCCTGGTAAAAGTGATTAGGATCACATCCAAAGAGTCCAGTTCCTATGTATGCATGTCTGCTCAGAAGCAGATCTGACTGAGCTCAGTGGAACTCAGATTAGTGCATATGGAATTGCAGCCCTGAGTGTTTTCATTCCCTACACTTCCACTTTTAAAGATACTAGGAATTGATTCAGATTCAAGCCTTAAATGCAGCATTGCTTCAGGCTCTTAGCATCCCATTTGGCACCCCAGCATTTAACCAAATGTGTTTCATAACATCAAACAGACTTAGAGATATATATCACTGACAGAGAGATGAAGAGTTATTGGCTGACAGGATTTCTAATCAGTTTGTCTTGCAAGCTGCCTGATACATATTTAATATGTGTTTGCAAAAAAAAAAAAAAAGGAAAAGTTGGTGAGGTTTCTTCTCTAACACACATTAAAAAGGAGACACAGCATAGCAGAGTCTAGGCCTCAGAACAAATCTGGTAACAGAAGTGCCAGGGTAGAACAGAAATCAACCAGTATGTGAAGGAAACGTGTATCTTCAGATCATCTGATCATTCCTCATGCTTACATTCAGTCTCCACTGTCACAGTTAATTCAGTTCTCTCCTGGTAAATGGGATAACAATCATTCTTCTATTTGCTTCTTAGAACAACTGAGAGACCAGAACTGAATGTCTTAAAAATGTGGATATAGATTTCAATATGTACATTGTGCCCACTAGATGCTGAATTCTCCACTTCTTCTTCCTCATAGCAATTCATGAAAGTGCAACGCAGAGGGGATAGTACACTGATGAACGTGGTAGTCTGTAGTATGGATGAGTGAGAAGCATTTGGCTACATCCCTCTATCCTGACACACCATCTGTCTATCTATATGTCTGTCCTCACCTATCATCTATCTAGAGGATTTATTTATCACCTCTCAATCCATCAGGGCCCCTGAGGTGATGTACAAAAATGACAAGGGCGTCCTACAAGACCTCCTCCAAAATGTCCTGGAGGATGACATTGTCATTGTGCATCTGGCTATATGGATGTTAATGAACACTTTGCTGCCTCTTACCAGCCATTGAATGGCCATGTTGAGGGAGGGTCACAGACAACATGAAAGTTTCAGGGAGTGGGGATTGCTGAATGAGAAGGTGATGGATTCCCTCCTCCACAAGGGATGGAGGGGCACATGCCAGCGCATGTCACTATGCCAGCCATAATGTGGCAGTCATAATGTGTGTAACACCTGAGATGAGGGTAGACCTGCATGGAGCAATCCCAGTCCACACTTGCACATTTGTGTCACCTAAGTTTTCTGAATGCCTGGACATCACTACTGTTGGGTGTATATTTTCTCTGTTTATCTGTGCCTGTATGAGGTGACTGGACTACAGTAGTGGCCAGGGGCTTCTGTGTTAGTAAATCTGCTTTGGGTTTTGTTCTAGACATTGAAGGAACTATCCAAGGTGCTGACCTTGCCCCTATCCACAAAATGTTAAGCACCTTTAACTTCTGGAGTAAAACTCCAAGATTCACTCTACTCCTGACATGGAAGCCTACAGGTACTATACTTATTATTTTTAAAATGTCGTTATGTGTTCATATTCGTATTCTGAGACTGTATTTCTAAATACTCAGATGATGTTTCAAGTGACTGCAATGCTAGAAATTTGGGGAACAAAGGAATATTTCATTGCAGGAGGAGAATTCTTATTGGTGGGCAATGCCCTCTTTTTGCCTATTTTATAGCTGCACCTCTGCCTGGGGAAAGACCTCTGGTTTCTGAAGCAGAACAACCTTTTGTATGAAAAGAAGATGGCCTCCTAATCTCAGTGCTTCTCCAGAAGAAGATGAGGAATACACAGGGGCTGAAGAAAACCTTTCAAAGCACAAAGCAGGTAAATGGCAAAAGAAAACAACGGTTCAATGGCTAGCACATAGTTACAAGCATGGTGTTTTTGACAGTGGCCGGAAAGAATAAAGCTGTTTCTCAGACTACAGGGCTGTAAGGAGTCCACAATTTAAAAAATGGGAGAAGGCCAAAGAGACATGGTTGTGAGCAGTTTCAGGACTTAACATTTCTCTTAATAACTTCCTTTCTTCTGACTTCTCCGGGGTTTTCTTGGTAAACAATGTTCAGAGGGAGTTTGCTATTGCTTCCCTCTGAGGCAGTGTGACTTGTCCAAGTTCTCCCAGAGGGCTTCCATGACCAAGCAAGGATTTAAACATTCATCTCCCAGAGTTCTAGCCCAACTCTCAAACCATTCTGGCTCTTTTTCAAACTACTTTATTCAGTTACATTCAATCGACTTCCAGTTCCAAGTCCCATTTGACTTGCTTTGTAAGTTCTTTGCATCAAAATTCATCAATTTAAGTTTTTGAAACTCAGGAGACTGAACATTTTTTTCTAAGAAGACAGTTTAAAACAAAGTCTGCTAAAACTATTTTTAATCAGGTAGCCTGTTTGATATTATGCATATTTACTTAGAGGTGACTTCTGCAGAATTCAATGGGACTTACTGCCAAATACAGCAGTAAGAAAAGGATCCATTTAAATTATGGTTGAATCCAAATGCTGTTCTCCTATTTACTGTTTTGGACTACAATCCACAAAATTCCCTAGGCAGCAAAGCTAGTTATAGTCCCAAAAATGTAAATTTTCCAAACTCACCAGTATCTGTGGGATTTGGTTTTGTTGGTTGGTTGTTTTCAGTGTTCTTTCCAACAGCAGGAACGGGTAGTCCCATTTCCAGGGGAGAAATCTTTAATGTTTCTCTCCCATGATATTTTGGCACAGAAAAATTATTCTGTAACTAGTGTATATACCCGGCATTGCCTGGGATTTTATTTTCTCATAGATAATACTTGTTAGAAAGATTTGAGATCCTGTTTCTCTAATTCCCCAAACTGTCTTGTCCAGTACCTGTAACTTTTTCCCATATTCCTCAATCCAATCTGAATTCAGATTTATTAACATATAGAGGTTGGATTCCTGAGGGAATACACTGCCCTCATCCTTGCTGCTAGGCCTCATCTCCATAACAACTGGCCTATTCCAGACAGACACAGTTGACTGAGGCCCAGGAGCTCTCTGGCTGACAATTCTAAAGGCTCCTTCCTAAACTGCAAACCCCAGGATTCCATAGAATCTTCTTAGGCAGACAATTGTATGAGGTCTTTGCCTGACACAGATAAACTTTGACTTTTATATGATATTTGCTACTAAGGTCCCACTGCAACAAACAAGGGCAACCATCAGCTTTGAGGCAGCTGGTTAAGGGGAGATACTCAATAGCAGATCAAGATGGTTCTTCTTACAAGATGGTTCAAGATTATTCTTCTTACTCTATAAGAGAAATGGGGTATCTGTGTTCCTCAAGGTGTTAATCTAATACAGATCCCACCATCTTTGGGGCTAATGGGATTGGGAATCCAACACTACCTCCACCCATATACTTTGGTCTGTTTTCCCTTCTATTCTTCTTCTCTCGTCAAACTCCTGTTTCTGTCATCCAAGAACAAGAAGTCAGGATGCTCAAGAACCCTAATTTCTGCAGCTCTGACAGAAGAATTGCCATCTCGCACTTTGAGTGATGAATGAATACTTGATTTTTTAACAAACCTAAATAAATGTTAATGTTTGGCTATTGAAGATCCTAAGCATGAATGATTGACACATTTCAAATGTAAACTTCCATGGTAAATACATTGTTCTCTGTTACACTTCTATGCTTCTGTGCTATCCATCATCTACCTTTTCCTTTCACTCATCGTTTTCTAAACCATTATAACCTTACCATTAAAAATAGCAGCCTTCCTTTGGATCTCTTCCATCATGTAGATTTGCAGTGAAGGAGATCAATCTATCACTGAGCTATTAATAGAACTAAGTGTTTGTGTCTGCCAGTCCTGCCAGAACATTTCAAACAAACATGCTTCCCCCCAAATACACACACACCTTGTCTTTTAGATATTTTCTAACATAAAACTGTAATCCTATGCTCACACATGTGTTTAAGACTTCAATGTGATGGGACTCACTTCTGAGTTAAAAATGTCTAAGACATGAAAGGGGCCTCAGGCCTCATATTCATGTTCAGTTATAACTCTGTTAGGCTGTTTCCCATTACCTGAGCTAAAATAGGGGAACACATTCACTGGCTTTGATATCTTCGTCATGGTTCTGTGCAGGAATGGACAACTTCCAGTGATCTTGAGTCTGTGTCCTCCTGGCACAAAGAATCCGACCACCCCCCATGCTGTCCATCCCCAAACTTGCTTCCCAAATAGCTGTTCATGCCCCCTAAGACAGGAGTGGGCAATTGTTGTGGATTATAGGGCTACACTATGGGACCTTGAAGACCACACCAAACTGCTGTGTCCCTCTACAAAGAAAATCAAAAACATTTTTATCATCTCAAATGCCCCTAAACACAGTCTGGAGGTATAAGGAGTAATTCCATCATGGTTTTGGTCTTCTGGGCCATTTTTTTTTTTAAAACTAAGAAAGGATTCAGAAGTCACTTCATTTAAAAAAAAAAACTTCTCCTAGGACTAACAGGAGAGTGTTTGGTGTCATTTAGAAACCAAAAATTTTTAGAGTGAAAAAACTGGATGCTGGGTGACACAGGGGTCACAAAAATGGCCTTGGGAGCTACATGTGGCCCACATTTCACTTTGCCCATATCTGCACTAAGGGATGCAACTGACTATTTCCCACCACCTCCACCTAACCAATTTTATGCCTCTGAAGTGAGCAGGTGATGATTTCAGATGTTGTAAAGAAGTCCTCTATGGCCCTAAAGTAGGTAAGGCAACCTTCAAAATGCTGTGAAAGGAGCAGTTCTGACTCCTAGAGAGAACAATTCATATGCTTCAATTGTTCCAGTTTGGCAAGGTTGATCTTCAGCTATCCTACTTTTTCAGCTGCTTTTAAAATGTCGCAGTTTCTCTCTCCTCTTCCCACTTTCTCCCTTTGTCCTCAGCTTGCTTCTGTTGCTACAAACTAACTTGAAAATGCAAAGATAGTTTGCACTCACTTTAACTCAGCAGGAGGGATAAGAGAGGAGGAGGCATCATCTTGCTCTTCCCAGTAGGTTCATTTGTTTCTGTTTTGTTTTGTTTCATTTTGTTTCATCAGGCTTTCCTAAAGTCAATTCCTAAATTCCAGGGTTTCTCTGTTTTCTGTGTTTTTCTCTATTTTTGACCTCTTGTTGCCTGGCCACATCTTTTTAACCATACTCTGGTGTCACTTGACTGTATGTTTTCCCAGTTTGCTCCTGTGAAATGTTGGACAGTAGGACAACTGGATGTTTAAGGGCAAAAAAAAAAAAATCAGACTCTGGTGAAGGTGAGGCTCATAGTGGTGGCCCTGGGCAACCAATGGGCACACTTTGCCCACCTTTGTTCTAAATCTTCTATGGAACCTATGCAAGTACACCAGACTTCCTGCAGCAAAACATCAGCACAATTGTTGTGAGGAATGTGGAGTTGGGCTATTGGGAATGTACCTCAAGGAGCAGGGTAAACATCCATGCTCCCTACACCTCAGATGAAGTTGTTTCTGTAGGATGGAAGCATGAGAGTTAGTGGAATTAGAATGGCAACTGTGTACTTGTAGCAGGGGCTGAGGTCTGTCGTTATTTCTTCACTTCCTCTCCTTCCCCTGCTTTCTGCTATCCACGTTGTAGCTGCAGCCATTACACTCCATCCTTCTTGATGCTGAAGATATGCAGTTTCCTTAATAAATAATTCAGTCTTTGATACTGATTCCAAATAGCCAGCTTCCACACAAATTCACCATTAATCATGAGGAGAAATGCCTGAACAGAGCTAACATTTCTGTAGTTGAGGTGGCATTAAGGGAGCAGAGCTTATGTTCTGCGTCTGAGGCTATGGTTTTCAGGGGGCACTGTGGGGGGTATATGTGATAGAAAGGATTGCCAAAATTGCCTTCCCATATTCCACAAGTGGGCATGATATAAAGGGTTATGAAAGTTCACCCTGCAGTTATAGATTTGAGATGGCTCATTCACACAGGCAAGATATCCCTTTTCAGAAGAGAGGAACATGTATGAGAACCAGTTTACACGTGTCGTACTGTCCATATCTAACAGTTCTTTAAAACTCCCACACAAGGCAGGGAACCAAAAAAAAAAAAAGCAGAGGTTTAATAAATTGTGTCAGAGCATCTTACTTTTTCTTAATTTATTATTCTGCACTATTTTTAGTGCAACAAAATACCTTTGTTCTGAACAAAAGAGAGATAGATTCTTTCAAGCCCTTGGGCACTGGTGAATATGATTTTATGAAACCCTCAGGCGCCTCTTTATCAAAGGTTATTAGCAGAACAATGCAGAATTTAAACCAGCTCTGCTACTTTATAATCTTTCCGTCACTTACAAGGCTGTCTGATTCTCTCCTCCCACTGGGCCGTCTTATTATTTTGCAAACCCAAACACCTTATGGCTCCCATCCCACCTCACAGAACTTTTTACCTTCTTAGTGCATAATCGTTAGCATCCTATTTCTGTCTCCCTGTATAACATTATCTAAGTTCTCCTGCCTCACAGATTTTCAGCCTTTTTATCATAATAGCATATCTTTCCTGTTTGTATCCTAACACACTGTTTATAGAGTCTTGAGCTGTTCTCCTTGCTATCCTTTTTTTTTTTAATGGAACCTTGTATGCATACATGTAGTATTAATGTGGAGAAAACATTTTCAAGGACAAAGGAGGATTAGAGTGGGTTAAGCTCCAGATTTAATTCTGGAACAGCCAAAAGAAGTCTATTTCCAGTATCCTCAGAACACCAAAATATACCCAATACATGAACTTGGGCATATGAAAAGCTACTTCTTGGGACTACAATTTCCCAAATCTCTCAGCCAACACAGAACACTCCATTAAACATGTCCCGTTCAGGGGATATTCCTTGTCTTGTGTGTTCCTTTTTCTCTCAGGTGACCATCCCTATGTTTAAACTGGGTTTTCTGAGGGGAAAAAACTGTATGGAGAAATTAAAATAGCTATTAAGGGCTATTTAGCCTATGAAGAATTCTTATGTTGGAGCCAATGAAGGGTGCAGTCTGCTCTCTAAGGCTGCCATCTTAAACACATTTACCTAAAGAAATCCAGATTGAATTCAATGGGATTTTTTTCCCCTCAGCAGACATGCATAGGATTAATCTGGAAGCTGGTTTCCTTTGAGGTGAAATTGTAGCACTGGTTGATGGAAGGCCATTACATATTTATACTGTATGCAGCAAACATACATACAACATACCAACATAAACATTGTATGTTTATATTGTATGCAGCAAAGCAATGCATTTAGAGTCATGAAAGATGACTGTATGTTTCCTAGGGCTGTTTCCAGTATTTCCATTTCAGTACTCATGCTCTCCAGGGCATCAAGGGGCATGAGGTTGTACCCAGAGCAATTTCCTTGGGAAGCTTTTCATGAGTTAAGCCCTTTTCACACAGCATTTTCCATGCGAAAGGGCCCCTCGAGTGTCATGCAAATGTGAGGAGCAGTCCACACAACGCACTCACATTTGCGCGATGCTCCAAGACCTGGCAGGCACTGCTCACGCACATTTTCATTTTCAGCTTTAAGCCGAAAGTGGTGCACAATCATGCATTGCTCCGGGGCCCTGTGTGCACTTGCGATGCATGCAGAGCCTCGGGAGCCAGGCCGGTCGCGCTTCCTGTCTCAGTGCAGCCTGGGAAGGTCCCAGACTGCACTGCGAAAGGAAGAGGCAGGGGTCCCGCATGATCAGGCAGCTCATGCAGAGCCGAAGGACCCTGGACGCGAGAGCCTCTCTCCGGAGGCTGCTCACACGAGCACTGCACCCAGTGCCGAGAAAAGGTGAGTTGCGGAAAGGGTCCTAGATCCAGCTTTAATCAGAGTAGACCCATCCAAATGAATGGGATTTAAGTTAATAATCAAGATTAACCTGGCTCTCAGAGATTTTAGCACCTACTGTGACTATTACTAAGGCTACATCCAAACCAAGGGATTTTTCTCCTGCTTAGCATTTGGTTCATTCTTAGTTATGACTGGGACGACATCTGAGATCCTCTGCATTGTGTTGTGGGTTAAGAATTTGTCTTATTAGAGACAAATCCCCAAGCAGTCATGGAGCTCACTGAGGCCCTTTACGTATGGCATTTCTCATGCGAAAGTGCCTCCAGAGCATCGCACGATTGTGAGGAGCATTTCAAACGATGTCCTCGCAATCATGCGACACTGCTGGGGCTGGCAGGTACCAATCGCACACCATATCATTTTTGGCTTTTAGCTGAAAATGCTGCACGATCACGCATCGCTCCGGGGGCCCACGCGCACTTACTGTCCGTGCAGAGCTCTAGAGCCACGGCCCTCACGCTTCCTCCTCCAGCGCAGCCTGGGAAAATACCTGGCTGCACTGCAGAAGGAAGAGGCAGAGCCCTCACGGTGTCTGCTGGCCAGCCGACAATTCCTGCAGAGCAGAAGCAGTGGGGACATGAGAGCCTTATGGCAGAGGCTGCTTGCGTGATCCCCACGAGACAGCACTGGATGGAGGTAAGGTGCGAAAAGGGCCTGAGTGAACTTGAGCCAAAAATAAACTTTCAGCCTGACTTACCTTTGACTTGTTGTAAAGATGGGATGGGGAATAATGACACACACAACTTTGAGCTCTTTGGAAGGAAGACGGTATAGAAACCTGATGAAATATCTGGTGCTGTTTCTACCTGTTCCATCTGTTTCCATATTAACCTCTCTCCTATAGACCTGTCTATCTAGTGTTTGGGAGCACCTGGAGGAAAGTCTCCTAACTCTCAAGTAATGCAAGTTCATAGGACTTGGAAAAGTTAATTTTCCAGATTTGAATCCCGCAATCACTCAACCAATATGGTCACTGACCAGGCTGGCTGGGGAATTCTGGCAATTGTCATCCAAAAAAAGTAGTTTCCCCAGCTCTAGAGATGGCAGCCAGATGCTGTTTGTTATCTTCCCATGTATAAAATTACTTTCTCAAAATAGCTTCTTTGGCACCAATGTTACTATCTGTTCAGCACCAAGAAAAGATTTTTGTTTTCCCAGCTTTTTAGTGCTTTCTCATTCCAACTTGCTTGGACATAAACTACATTTTGTTTCAAGTTTCTAAACCACTCTGGAATCTTTGCCGAAGGGAGGTATATAATTCTTTTAAACAAATTAATGTTTTTTATTAAAAGTAATGCTCTTGCTCATATTCTCCATTCCACCAGTCACTCCATCATTGGCCAAGAACAATTGGAAAGCTGAAAAAACCACCCTGTCATCATTTAGTACATTTTAAAGAAACCATTGCTTTGAAGGATATTGGTGTTCAGGGCACTAATATCTGTGACAGACCTTCAACCAACAGCCTCAGGGCAGCTTTTACCTATAGAATGTCTTCCTGGCCCTTTAATTCTGGCTGCTATTTATATATGATAATGATAGGTTTAAAATGAGTTATTTTGAATTGTGAAGATGAGATAATCTGCCTATTATAAAAGGCTTTAGTGCCACCCAGCAAGTTAATGGACTTTGGAATGAGTTTGCTTATGTGTCTTTACACAGAAAGTGATCCAATGGCAAATGACAGAAGCCAATGTTTTGAACTTAATAGAGCAATACAGCTCACAAATCTGCCTGCACAAAACTGAAGAAGGAGAGGGGGAAAGAAGAGCACTCCAGATCCAGTTAGGATACATGGTCCCACAGCACTCTGTTGACAAAAACCCAGGAATGTTCTTTTTCATGTTTCCGTGGATGCAAAAGGGGAGAATTTGGGGGCCTACAGCAAATACACTGTTAGCTACAAAAGCACAAACTGCACTTCCATGCAGCTATACACCTCTGTGTGCAAAATGTACTGTGGCAAGCTGCAAACTACAGGGCAAGCCAAATACATATATAACTATGTATCTGTATATAATTAAAAATAGGTAAGACTATATGTGTGAGTATATACAACATATGTATGAGTATACACTTATATCCTTATAAGTGTGTGTGTGTGTGTGTGTGTGTGTGTGTGTGTTGAGTAAAGCACCTGAATAGCACTGGATTCCAGAAGGACACTGTAAAACTGAAACAGATTAATAAAATGATTGAAAACTGATAGTTCAGCTTCTTTCTTCCTCAGATATATCAGCTGGAACATACACACAGAAAGAGATTCACTTTAGTGACCATCCTGTATTCAAGGACCTGCAGAAGGAGTGGGAAGTGATGGATAGTTCAGGAGCTGCACAGGTGGATAGAGATGAGATGGGTAGGGCCAGGACACACAAATATTTTCTCATTCTCTGCTGCATTCCCTCATTCTCTGTCATACACACATACAATGATTCTGATCATACAGTCCTCCAGATGTTGCTGGACTCTACCTCCCAATAGCTTGCACTTACCTTCCAACTGTCCCACTTTCTTAGCTACTTTTAAAATATCCCAATTTCTATCTCTTTCTCTCAGTTTGTACCCAGTTAACTCAGCAGCAAGGAGAGGAGAGAAGGAGGTGGAATCTTGTTCTTCCCAGTAGACACAGGCAAAAGCAAACTGTTGCACCCTCTCCTAGCTGGTGGTGTTCTTCATCATTAATAACTTTTGCCATCTTTTGCACTCTGATTCACTTGGCCACAAAAGTCCCAGTTTTCATGTGTGAAATGTTGGAGAGTATGCCAGCCAGCATGGTGTAGTGGTCTGAGCATTGAACTACAACTCTGGCAACCAAGGTTTGAGTCCCTGCTCAGCCATGGGAACCCACTGGCTGACCTAGGGGAAGTCACACATTCTTAGCCTCAGAGGAAGGCAAGGCAAAACCCCTCTGAACAAATAGGGTCACCTTAGGGTTGCCATAAGTTGGAAACAACTTGAAAGTGCACAACAACAACAATGCCAGTAAAGTCAGTGATGTGTGATGTTGCAGTCCAGCAACATAAGGAAGTCTGCAGATGCCCACCTGTGATCTAGCTTAAATTCTCTCCATGTTGCAGTGATATTTATTTATTTATTTATTTATTTATTTATTTATTTAATAACCCACCTTTCTCCCAATGTGAGACCTAATGTGGCTTACAGCATAGGTTAAAGCAATTCAGGGCTAAAATGATGTAAAGTACACACATTTTAGAAAAATTAAATAAGAAGTCACCATTTAAAGAAATCTAAAGCTTTTAAAACTTAATTACAAAGATAAAGTACAAGCCACCCTGTTAAAAGACCCTTCTGAATCAGCCAGTTGACATCCAACAACAACCTGTGTAAACAAAAGTGGCATTTGCCTACCAACATGGCTCCGAATTTCATAGTCTGGGAGCAGCCTTTGATAAGATGTCTCTCATTTTCTGCCCAACTGTATCTGTGAGGATGGTGAAATTGAGAGAAAACCCTTCTCCGAAGACCTCAAAATCCAGATAGGTTCACATAGGGAGATATGGTGGTTTCTCATCTTTCCTAGAGACAACAATCAAAACTAGACTGCTCAGAAGTAAGCCACATTGACTCTGTCATGAACTCAGAAGGAAATCCTTCTGTTGCCTCCAAGAAGAATGAGCTGCTGCATGACATCTCCACAGAGCTGGAGAGTTGCACATGCATAGTTAGGCCACAGATGTGGCCTTCTTTTTGTTGACAAGTGAGGCCAGCAGAACGAGAGGGGGCAGTACTTGGCTAATGAGGCAGAACATCACCAATAAGGGAGGGGGGAAAGAGAAGCATGAGAACAAAACACACACCCATACCCTCCAACACTGCAGAGATGAAGTCTGGGAATGGGAAGCCAAGCAACATCAGATTGTAGTCAAAAGTTTTTAATGAGAAAGAACAAGCAAGCTAGGAGAGACTGCTGCAGTTTTCTGCTTCCTGAGCCTAAAGGGAAGAGCAAGACTCCACCGCCTCCTATCCTCCACCACCCCACTGAGTTAGTTGAGAGCAAACTCCTTTTGGATTTTGAACTCCATTTGCAGCAACTGAGAACGTAAGCTGAGGATGAAGGATGAAAGTTGGAGGAGAAGAGAGATACTGGGAAATTTTAAAAGCAGCTGAAAAAGGTGGGACAACAGAGGACTAACAGGGGCTGTTCCCACCAAATCAGGACAGTTGGAGGATATGCTTCTCTTCAAAAGAAGTGACTACCATTGAAACAAAAAAAGAAGTCATTTCTAAAGCAGTTTAAAAAAAAAGTGCTGATGATGGCTGTAGACTACACATGTAGTAATTGATGGTTACCAAGCATCATTTACATCATACAGATTGCACATTTAAAGACAGGAAAAAGAGGCATGGATACTGCTAGAGACTGTATTTTTAGCTCTGTTGGATTGTATGAAGAAAGAGAGAGAGAGAGCACAATTTTTAAGCAATAGCTTGTTCATAATGTACATCTAGCTTGTTAATGATGCCTCACCTCTCTAGATCTTCTTGTTCTTTCTCTCTCTCTCTCTCTCCCTTTTTCTATTAATGAACAATTTGTCACGATGTTAGTCACTCATGTAAGAAATGACTGTCTGACAAGTGTAATGAGCACTTCTTTTGCTGAGAACTTGAACTTTAGAAAGCTACCCTTTCCACAAATGGGAAGTTTACAAATCAAAGCCTACTTTAAAAAAAAAATCTTCTTGTAGAAAAAATAGTCCACTATATAAAAGCATCATGGTATTGAACACATTGTCTCAATCTAGTTTGCACAAAAATTACCTATCTATGGCATCTAGAGCAGTGCAAAAAATCCCTTGACTTTTAAAAGGCTAATTTTTAGAAAATTATTTTTAACTGGCCTCAAATTGTTACAAGTCTTTCATAGAAACAGAACTCATGGATGGATCCTGCCCTCATTGAGCCCCAGCTCTGCGGTGGGCACTGTGCCAATACATAAAGACAATGCAACATAAATGAGGTACATCAGGAGAACCGTATTTTTTCATGAGAAAAAGAAAATGGTAGAGGCAAAACTCCAAAATCCCTGTTTGCCCCTAATTTTGTTAGCAGTGCAGTTTTATACCTATTGATCTTAGAGTAAATCAGTGCAAATTCAATGGGACTTACTTAGGGCCTTTCTGCATTACACTGTTATAGTACTATTGTTCCACTTTCAACATCCTGTGGAATTCTTGGGTTTGTAGTTTGCTGAGGCCAAAGAGCTCTCTGGCTGAGAATTCTAAAGGCCACTCCCTAAACTGCAAATCCCAGGATTCCACAAGATCTTGAAAGTGGAATAATAGTGCTATGACACTGTAGTGCGGAAAGGCCCATAGCCAAGTCATTCTGCATAGAATGACACTGTAACATAGCCATTTTTGCTTCAGTGAGAAAATTGTTTTGGACCCTGCCTTTCCAAGAATAACATACACTCGTGCATAAAACTGGATACAAAGAAGTCATTCTAATTTAAACACGGATGAACCAGCCTTATTGCCCCAGGATTATAACTGCTCTAGCAGAAAGTTGATTGAGAAGTGTTTCAAAATGAAGTATTCATGTTGATCTATTTGTAGGGCAGATAATTCCAATCACCTTGAAGGCTTTTGTATGTTTCAACAACCACATGACTATGCTGAAGCACATGGGTTACCAGTATAATTGTTTGCTTTTTAGCCCATATGTTTCCAATCTCTTTTCTCTCTCTTTCATGCCTTTCTCTGTCCTTTCCTATCCTTTCCCTCTTCCCTGTCCCTCTCACTACTGCCACTTGTTATTATTCTCATTCTCATTTTGCATGTTGTGTTTTTCATTCAACCACCCTCCATCTTTAGTTCTCCACATGAGCAGAGCAACATCATCTCACAATGCTTTCATTCACTGCACAGTGAAGAACCTCAGAGAAGAAATCTCAGAGGAAGGTGGTCTGGCCCTTACTAGCAATTTAAAAAAAAAAATCAATACTGGCTCCATCATGCAATTCTGAGGTCAGAAAGAAGTAATTCCAGCACAGACATTCTCCTATCCTCAGTTTGGATGAGCTTGGGCAGGCCTTAGGAGCAAAAGCTGGGAATTTTACATGTTAGGCTATAACTCTAACTGATGTTGGACATTCGAATCTGGGAGATATAGGCCAGAAAGTAAACTATTCATGTTTGGCCATTAGATGTCCCTGAAAAAGTTGGAAAAAGGTGAGAAAGAACTGTAAGCAATGGTTTTGGAATGCCCCTGTGGGGCTGCAAATACATAATGTGAAAGCCACAAGTGATCCATGAGGAGTCCAATGTTTCCAGGACTTATAGTTTACACAGAGAAGCTGCCATAAGAAATGCAGGTGGTCAACCTGCTTTGTTAAATGTCCATCCCTGCTGTTCAAAGATAATTTGTTTATGAAATATAAGGCTGTCATTCATTAAGCTAAATGTCAGTGGTGGGGTTGACCTTCAGAGTAACAGACTAAACACTTGAGTGCAGGGAAAGTGTTTCTGTGAGGTTGATTTAGCACAATTGCTTTTCAGCTATAAACACAAAGCAAGCAACCTTCATAAAGCTTAAGGGACTTCTGTAAAGGGTAGATACTGGGCTATGCATCTTGATCCGGAGTGCTTCAGGCAAAGGCAGATGCTGTACCCAGGGACTGATTAACCATTAAGTAGTATAATACCTTGTCTGTGAAGCAGCTCAGTGCAGGTAGTGGCCATCTTGCTGCTCAGAAGAAAGAAAGAAAAAAAGAAAGAAAAAGCCCAGGAGCTCAATTCTGCCAAAGTGAAACACTGCTAAGACTGCTATCCCAAGAATGCTTTAATATGAGTTCTCTAACTTTGGGAGACTTACATTGAAATAAACTTCCGTAAACCTGCACTACATGGATTTGTTTACATGGGACAAGAGACCATTTAGGAGAGCCATAAAAGTGGTTTTCAACTATCTGAAGGGCTATTACCACAAAAATTGAGGCGGCTTTCTCTGCTGCTTCAGAAGATAAGGGCCTCAGTCAAGGGTGGGAAGTGTTCAGCTCTCCAGATCCTGTTGGACTGCAGTTCCCAGCTTTCTTCATCATTAGCCATGCTGAGTAAACCTTAGTACTGACTGTAGTGGCAGAAGTTCCCAGAATTTACAATTCAGCACCATCTAGAGGGGCCACATAATTCCCAATCTGGGCCCTTTTCGCATGCCATTTCTCATTTTAAAGGGCCACCAGAGTGTCGCGCAATTGCGAGGACCGTTCCACATGTCGTCCTTGCAATTGTGCAATATATCATTTTTGGCTTCTCACTCCCGGGCCCCACATGCACTTACCATCTGTGCGGAGCCTCTGAAGACACAGCCCTCACGCTTCCTCCCCCAGCACAGCTTGGGAAAGTACTCGGCCACGCTGCAGAAGGAAGAGACAGAGCCCACACACTTCCTGCCGGCCAGCAGGGAACTGCTGTGGAGCAGAAGCAGAGGAGATGCGAGTGCCTCTTGCAAGAGGCTGCTCGCGTGATCCCCGCACGCCCACACCAGAATCAGGTAAGCTGCGGAAAGGGCCCTAGCCTAAATCCAGCCCCAACTAGAGTAGACTTATTTAAATAAATTGAATTTACATAAATGTTGATTTGCTGAGTTCCCATTGGCTTAGTGGATCTACTGAATCTGAAATTAAGAAACAGATTCAGATCATTTATTACCACCAACTGGCAAAAATGGCAGGGAAGCAAATTTCAGGTAAATAGTACAAGAAACTGGCTAAGAGCTGTTTGACAGTGAAGGTTTGTTACAGACATTCTAACATTTCACAGATGAAAATCGGGGCACAAGTGTCCAAACATCATCAGTGTGATCAAGATGGCAAAAGTTATTAATTAGAAAGAATACACAAGCTAGGAGTGGCTGCAGCATCTTGATTTTGTCGGAGTCTACAGGAAGGACAAGATTCTCCCCTCCTCTCTTCTCCATCAGCTGAGTTAATTACTACACACTACTTCTGCATTTTGAACGCAGTTTGCAGCAATGGACGTAAGCTAAGGTCAAAAGAAGGAAGTGGGAGGAGAAGAAAGAAACTTGGACATTTTAAAGTCTTAAAAATTGGGATGGCAGAAGATCAGTCAGGATTCTCCCTGCCAAATTCAGACAGTTCACAGAATTAAAATTGTAGAATTGTAGAGTTGGAAGAGACTACAAGGGCCATCAAGTTCAACCCTCTGCCATGCAGGAATATACCATCAAAGCATTCCTAACAGATGGCTATCCAGCCTCCAAAGAAGGAGACTCCACCACACTCCATGGCAGTGTATTGTCCTGACACAGTCCAGGCAGGCAGCCAAAGGCTGGCGGCTACACAGCTGATGTCATGCCCTGCCTTGGAGACCTGGCAGGGAGGAGGAGGAGGAGGATTCTGACTCTAAGACAGAAGCTTCTCCAGAGGTACGAGTTTCCCCAGAAGCTGGCCCAGAGGGAGATAATAGACAACAACAACAGGGGCCTGAACCAGGGGAACAAATAGAGGAAGACATATCAGAAACACCTACCTTTCAAGAGAGATGCCTTGAGAGGGAGGGCCTGTGCCACTCAGAACATTTAAGTAGCAGGCAAGCTCTGATGGGGGAGTACCTGTGGTGACAACATCCATAGATAAAAGGACTCCAGCTGGCCTTTGCTCTCAGGGTCAGCAACTGGTATCTTCGGTCCTGAAACCCTGTGCTGTGCTTTCAGATCTGGTTTACCTGGGAACTCTGCTTGTTGGGACTACGTTTTGGATTCACCCCTTGGATTTGTTTGCTCTGGACTTACTTTCTGTTTGGGCATTCTGCAACTCAGGCTGTGTGAGTAGGAACTGAGCAGCTGTTTGTAATTTATTGCCTGCTTAGCCTGGGACACGACTGCTGATAACAAAGAGACAACACAGGCAAACAATGAAGTAGAGCAGCTTAAGGTCCAGCATTTACTATACTCAGTAAACAAAAGACTTTTTGCACATTACATGTTCGCACTGCTGGGTTGGGGTCCTCACGCAAGAAGCCTTGGAAGGAATGCTCGCGCTTCTCTGCCGCTTCTCTGCTGCTTGGGCTCCGCAGCTCCTTCCTCTCGCGCAAGCGCCCCACCTCTTCCATTCGCAGTACAGCCTGGAACCTTTCCCAGCCTGCACTGCCCAGGAAGTGTGACCGGCCCGGCTCCTGACGCACCGCACACCAGGTAAGTGTACGTGGGGTGCCGGAGCAATGCGTGAGCGCTCACCATTTTCAGCTTTAAGCCGAAAATGAAAAGATCCGTGCCCGCTCTGCGTCTGGCCCTTGAGTGCCGCGTAAATGTGAGTGCATCATGCAGACCATTCCTCACATTTACGTGATGCTCAAGGGGCCCTCTCGCTTCCAAAACGCCGTGCGAAAAGGGCCAAAGCGTCATAGTCATAAACAGAGTCCAATAGTATCCAAGTCAGGACAAATAAGTTCAGAGTAAACCAACACAATCCAGGTCAAAGCACAGACTTCAGGAACATGATGGGTAGTCAGGTAATCTCCAACAACTCCTGGAGGGAAGGGCTGTATATTATAAGTCAGCAGCTAACACAGCTGCTTAACTTATTGCTGCTTCCTATATCTCCTCTGAGACCTCCTCAAGCTCTCCCTTTGTTGTCTCTGCTCAGCAAAGACAGATACAGATAAGTTGTCTTCTATATCTGAAGGGCCAGGGCTCTCTCCCAGCACTAGCACTGCACTCTGGTCTGTATCTGAGATTTGTGGTTCCGTAACTTCCTCCTGTTCAGCAGCAGGTCCTGGCTTGTCCACTGCTTCAGGCTCTGACTCAGAGTCCATTTCCATGTTCTGGAAGCAGGGCATGACATATACCATGCTGTCGAACTGCTGTCAGGAAGTTCTTCCTAATGTTTAGATGGAACCTCTTTCCCTGAAGTTTGAGCCACTGTTCCACATCCTAGCCTCTGGAGCAGCAGAAAACAAGCTTGTCACATGACATCCCTTCAAATATTTAAACATAACTATCATGTTGCCTCTTAACCTTTGCTTCTCCAATTGAAAGTTATGTTGTTGTCCCTGGAAACATTTAGATACAAGCAGGCCTGCCATCACTGAGCAGTGCTGTACCTGCATTCTGCATTGCGAAGGAGATTGGCCTAAGAGACGCCCAAAGTCCCTTTCAGTTTTCTGTAATTTCCAACATGACACCACTGGCAATGCAATCACCTGTAGCTTCAGTGGATGTTTGAGAAACAAGATTTTATTGTTCATTTTGCTATTTGCACCAAACACTTAAAGCTATTGTCATAGAAGTCTTTATTCACATTCAGGGTTCACATAAGCCTGAATCCCCATCAGTGCCCCTCAGAATAGTTCTAGGTGCTTTTGAGAAGGTATTTGATAATTACATTGAAGGGAGGTCAGCACTATCTACTAGTCAGAACTCGTTCAAGATATTGTTTCTGCCTAAAGCAAAGAAGGAAATTGAGCCTTCCATCCACCCAGCTCAGCATACATAGTATCTGAAGCAAGCCAAATAATTTACGTATATGAAACAGAAAACAGAGCTTGAAAATGTCGCCCCCCCCCCCATAATCCTCAGAATTCCCCAGCCAAGCTTGGCAATTCTACGGATTGTCATCCAGCACCAGAAGTTTTTAAACAGCAATTAGATGGCTATTGCTCAGGAGTGCTTTGATTGCATATTCTCGCATGGCAGGGGGTTGTCCTGGATGGCCCTTGTGATCTCTTCCAGCTCTATGATTCTATGAAACATAACTCTTCCAAGCTCTGCCAGAATGTTCACAGTCATCTCTCCCACTCTCTGGCAGCAAATTTATCATTTGCCACCCTTTCACAACTTCCTAACTCTGCTGCCTGGAGCAATTGCCTCACTTTGCCTAATGACAGGCCAGCCCTGCTCCTAGCTATGAAGGCCTACACCTGACCTTCTGCTGTGTAAAGACAGAAAACATTATATTCTTGATGTGTACTTTTCCCCTTAGAGCTAATGACTGGGTAATTTACCCTGCATATATTTCACTGGTTCCTATTTTATAGTCACTTCTTAGAATTAAATAAACCTTAAAATATGGAAGGTGAAAGGGATGGAGGTGTCCAGCAGCCTGAACTGGGACACAGTGCCCTAAAACTTGCCTGTTCCTGTCTATACGGCTCTTGAATAATGCTGAGGCAGGTTGTCCTACTCCTGAATGATTACATAGAAAGTGTTTGTCTTCTATAATTGAACCCCACTGCTTCTATTCTCCTTCTTGCTGGACATGCATAACAGCTGTTTTCTCTCTCTCCTTTAACCACATTTCTCCAGACTAAAATACATGACTTTAAATCCAAATAATTTATCATCCTGTTATGGCTCCTCCAAATTCTTTCCAACATGTCAACACTAATTTTCTATTGTCTTGCTCACAACTGTACACAGCATTCTTTGTGGGAAGAGGGGGCTTCAAAATATACAACCATCTCATCATAAAAAAACAAGGAAGATGCTTTGTTTCTGCCTCTTATTGCAATGTGTGATATCATGCCAGATGAAGCAGAATGATTACAAAGGCAATTATTTGTTTTTACAAAACACAATTTTCACAGTCAAGCAATGGGAGGGGGAGAGTAACTTCTGTATGAAAATAAAGTTCAGAGCCACCCAGTAAAGCAAAAAGGCTATAAATATGCTTTCTGAATTTTGGTTTTATATTTGAAACCTGTCAGTTTGGATCAGGATTTAAATTCACTGAGCCTGAATTCTGAAACCAGCATCAGTGATATTTCAAAGGTCCATAGGTCTTTTTATTTTGTCAGTGGAGTTAACATTCCTCCCCTCACTCCAAAAAGAAATTTTTTTTACTATTATTTTCTGCATAGAACTTTTGAAAACTTGGTTGAGAGATGAGGGAAGATGGCAACACTTAGAGGATTTTGTATGAAGCTGGCATGAAAAGCTTCATGGCTAGGGAGCAACATTTCAAAATCTTGTTTTCAGTTACTGGGCTTTTCTGCTTGTTTTGCTGCTGGCCTCAGGGGGGATTGGGGAAGTAGGGATGTCACTTTTAAGCAATTATTATTCTGCCATTTGCTTGCACATCATCAGTTGACTCTAGTTCAGGGTCAGTGATCTAGTGGTAGATTTTGAACATCAGAAGCTCATTCTGACAGTGCCTTGAGCAATAGCCTTTCCAGGATAGCCTACCTCCCCACAAAGGGAAACAGCAATGCCTGGTTTATTAAGATTAGCTGTCACTCAGAGGATACTGAGCTGGCAAAAGACGTTATAGTGGCTAGCCATTGGACTTTGGCTAGAGCAGTGGTTCTCAACCTGTGGGTCCCCAGATGTTTGTGGACTTCAGCTCCCAGAAGCCCCAGCCACTATGGTCAATGCTCAGGGCTTCTGGGAGCTGAAGTCCACAAACATCTGGGGACCCACAGGTTGAGAACCACTGGGCTAGAGAGACCAGCATCCATGTCTCTCATTAGTCCTGAAACTCACTGGTCCAATGACCATGAACAAATCACTATCTTAGCCTAGCCTGCTCAGTAGGTTTACAGTGAGAATGAAATGAGGTAAACAGAGTTACATCCTGAACTCTGTGGAGAAATGATGAGGTGCAAACATGAACAGAAGTCCCTGTGCACAAAGAGGAGGCATTTTAGTCTTCTGGAGTTACATTTTGTTGTAGAATGGACTGCAAAACCAAGCCTACAGTATAGGTCTTTTGTGGCATTGTCAAGTTTCAGGCTCTTGCATGTACAGTTGTTGGTTGTTTACAGGCAGAAGGGTTGGGGAAAATTGTTTTAACAATTTAGCAATGAGTTTTGCTATTTCAGAACCCTTTAGTTCCAGCCAATGTAACATATTGGAACAAAAAAGTGCCATTCTTGGGGTACATCATAACATATTCTGATTGTCATTAGGCTGGTCTCATTTGGAACAGGATGGAATTTGAATTTGCTGTGAGGTCAGGAAATATACAAAGAGTACTGTTAAAGTGACTACTCACTCTAAGCTTAACCACAGCATTAACTTTACTGATAACCCTCCATATCCTGGAATTCTCACTGAGAACAAAGAAGAGCTCACTCAGTACAAGGGAAGTTAATCCTGGTGCCTTCAAGTTGTGTGCCTTCAAGTTGTTTTTGATTTTGGATGATCCTAAGGTGAGTTTATCATGGGTTTTCCATGGCAAGATTTGTTTAGAGGGATTTTGTCATTGCCTTCCTCTGAGGATGAGAGAATGGGACTAGCCCAAGGTCACCCAGTGAGTTTCCATGGCTGAGCAGGGATTTGAAGTCTGGTTTCCCAGTTTCATAGTCCAGCATTCAAAACATTTCATCACACTGGCATGATAGCGAGGTTCATTGGAACCATTTTTCACAGATTGTAGGACAACTACATTACATTGCAACATATCCTTAATATAAAGAATAGGGTCCTTTATGCCTTTTAAAATAAGGCTCTCAGCAAATAAATGGATGTCCAGCAGATGACATCATCATTCCTGGGGCACTGCACTTCCATGGTGCTTCTCTTCTCTCGACAGCTACTCTGTATTGAGCAATAGGCATTCACTCTATTCAACTGATACAGAAAGGAAATCTAATGTTACCATTACAAAGAATGAAGGAAAAGATTATGAGTTCATTGTTAAGCTTGCTGTGTCACAATCTTGGTGGGTGGGAGATTGGGGAAAATAGTATCACTCTTATTTCATGTCTGCCCTTTTGTCAAACATTAAATGTGTTCACACATTATGAAACTAACAAAGGAAGACCTCCACGTTGCTTCTGTCGCTATCCTGTTTTAGGATGACAGGCAAACTTGCCCTTCAAATGAAAACAGTAATTTCTTAAGAAAATAATGTATGTTTTTCTTCTGCAGGTAGGATTGGAAATATAGCTAGTCTTCCCTGGATTTCCCAAGCAAGCTGGGGGTTTTCCCTGGATATCTAGAGCAGGTTGGATGTCTATTGCAAGTGTATGAGGATGGAATGCACAGACACAAGTCCATTTACTTTTCTCAGCACAGCAGTGCTAACATTTAATGAAAGCAAAGCAGAGACTGTCCCCTTCCTACCTGAATTACTCTGCCTCGGTTTTGAGACAGAAAACTATTCTTAAAGAGGTAAACCACCTTCTTGGGCTAAAGCTGGCACAGTTTAGCCATCTACCATTCCTGCAAGCTGCAGCCAGTACTGCCTTTAATCTGATGTAGCTTTCACTTGTGTCCATGAGGCTTCATTTGCTTTTCATAAATAATGCTAAAATAGGGGGTTGTACTTCCAGGGAGAAGAGTAACATGACATCACTTAGAATGTATATTATGAAAAGACACCAAGCCAAATTGGTACAGAATAGTATGAGTTTTATTGAGAAGAATTAGGACAACAGCATTCATATTTTGTATATTACTAAGCACAGCACTGCCTATTCTTGGAAGAGCTGCATTGAGACTGAATCTTCATACTACATGCACACCCTACAGCCAGTTTAACCCTCAGCTAGTTTAAATAGATGTGACGTTGTTCATGCAGTTAGCGATTGTGTGGTGTGTACTTTAAAAAAAAAAAGGAAATAGTAGCCACTGGGATGGACAGATCTAATTGGGATCACTAAGGAAGTGGGGAGATGCTTTGATCTCTTGCTCTCATTGTGCTATTCTTAGCATGTTTCCAGGCAAGATTCAGCACCTGGATTAAACTGCTTCCATAAAGGTAGTTGTACTAGCAAAAACATGAATCTTGTATCATTGTGGCTAGGTTGGATACTTTGGCCCTTTCCGCACGTGGGAAAGGAACCGCAAAAAAACGCTACTCACCGGACTTCTTCAGTGTCCGGGCGAGTCCATCGGGACAAGGAGCAGTGCGAGCTCATCGCTCCACACTGCTCCGGCGTCCAAAATGGTGGCTTCCGGTTGGTGGAGACTCTCCACCAACCGGAGAAGCTCGCCAGCCTAAAGCCCACCCCCAGCAGATCTGCAGGCACGCACTTGTGCGCACCTGCAAATCTGCACCGGAGTGCGGGGACAGAGCAACATGGAGTTGCGCGCTCTGTGCTTTTTAAAAACCTCTAAAAAGAGGTTTTTAAAAAGCACACTGTGCGACCAGTTCTGGTCACTCTGAACTGGACTGAGGTGTGGAACTACAAAAAGTAGTCCGCCTCAGTCCACTCTATGGTGCAGAAGACCTCTGTCAGAGGTCGCTCTACACCGTTTTAATAGCCCAGTGCGGAAAGGGCCTTTGTATTACATTACCTCTGGGTGTAAGATATCACTTATTACTTCAACAGGTTCACAACCCTTATACCATCCATATTGAAAAGCACTTGTTTTTCTCATTCCTTTAATATAGACCTTTTCTGCAACTCACCTTTTTGCAGAGCTGGAGTGAGGGGATCGCGCTAGCAGCCTCTTGTGAGAGGCTCTCGCGCCCCATTGCTTCAGCTCCTCAGCTGCTGCCTGCTCACGAGCAGGTAGCGCAAGAGCCCTTCCTCTTCCTTCTGCAGTGCAGCCTGGGATTTTCCCAGGCTGTGCTGGGGCAGGAAGCACAAGTGCCGTAGCATGGGGCCCCGGAGCGATGTGCAATCATGCATCATTTTCGGCTCAAAGCCAAAAATGAAATAGTGCGCGATCGGCTCCTGCCAGCCCCTGTAGCATCATGCAATTGTGAGTGTGTGATGTGGACCACCCTTCACAGTCATGCAATGCTCCAGGGGCCCTTTCTCATGGCAAATGCCATGCGAAAAGGGCCACAGTTATGATTTCTAAAGCAATTCCTTTTAAAACTTCCCTCATTTGCCATACTTTATACAATAGCTGGGTTCAAGCTACAGGGCAAACAGACCAGAAGATTTGGAACAAATCTATTATTGATTCAAAATGTAATTACAATGTAAAATAATAGGATTAATTTGCAGGTTGTAGCCTAAATCCAATTGTAATCTCAACAAGAGTAAACTCAGTCAATCAATAAAACCTTGGTAAGTCAACAATTACGTAAATGCCATTGGTTTGAGTTGGCATGAACAATTAGGTTCAGGCCTATATATTAAACAAACACCTGCTTGATATTTGCAAAACTTGCAAAAATGTATTTCCTGGCACTTGTTTTTTTCCCTAGTCTAAGTCAATAGTCCTTAACATGGCATTACAGAGGACATAACCTGAAGTTTTCCAACTGGTCAGGAATGTACTGGTAAGGATACATTGCTGAAAAACTAGCATTCTAATCCAGGCATGGAAATCATGGAGAGTATGAGGAAGAATTTTTGTCCCTGTGGAGGACCATACACAAACCCCAACTGGTAGCAAACTGAGCAAAAACAAAGCCAGAAATGAATCTATCCATTTTTGGAAGATTTGTGTTCATTGAGGAGGTTGTCAGGGGTTAAAGTATGAACCACTCCTCCTTCAATCCACTGGTCTTAGGGAGCACAGTTTCTCTACTTCTGCTCTATTCAGAGACTCACTGGTAAGACTATAACACAGATGACTTCCAGTTGCTTCTTCTTGGACCCACAGGTTCCCAAGAGTAACTGTACACCCTCCAACATTTCTCAGATGAAAACCAGAACACATATGGCCAAGCCACATCAGAGTGTGGCAAAAGGGTTTGGCTAGGCAATAAAAGGCAACAAGTAATTAATATAGAAAAACACAAATAACTATGTTTTTAAGCAGAGAAACCCTAGAATATATGTGCTGAGTTTAGGAAGGGCAAGACTCTATCCTATCCTCTCCCTACTGCAAATTGAATACAAATTATTTTTGTACTCGAAATCAGTTTGCAGCACTTGAAGCAAGCTAAGGATGAAGGGTAAAAATGGGTGGAGGAAAGAAAAAGGGATATTTTCAAGGCAGCTGAAAAAAGCGGTACAGAAGAGGATTAAGTGGAGCGTGTTGTGTTATTGTATGCCTTCAAGTCATTTCCAACTTATGGTGACCGTAAAGCAAAGCAATTACAGGCGTTTCTTGGCAAGATTTCTTCAGAGAGGATTTGCCTTTGCCTTCTTCTGAGGCTGAGAGAGTGTGATTTGTCCAAGGTCACCGAGTGGTATTCCATGGCCAAGCAGGGATTTGAACTCTGGTGTTCAGAGGTGTAGTCCAATGTTCAAACCATGCTGGTTCCCTAACTGGAGTTGTCCCTGACAAAGTGGAACAGTTGGAGGGTAATAATTGCCACCAGGTAACTATCTGGCTTCTGCTCTTCTGCAGAATGACTTAGAGACGTTGTAGAGCTCTTCAGCTTTAACCTCTTGTGGTTTTTACTGTCCTGTACTTTGTTCTACCTACCCCTTCCTATGGGAGCCACCATGTGCTGCCTCTAGAACCCATGGCCCTCCTTTTTCATTCCACTGACTCACTGAAAAGGAAAGGTCTCTAATGAGTGGTGTCTTATGATACAATGTAAACCCTCACAAGACACATCATCTCTTCTCAGTAATTTTTTTAAGTTTAGATGTCTTTCACAGACAGCCGTAGCCCACCTATATATCTAAAACCTCAGTTGGAAGTGCACTACTACCTTCTTACCCTCAATTCACAAGTCTAACAGATTTTATTTCTTAAAAATCCAGAATTCTTCTTCATAAATTTATATCACCTTTACAAAACTTTTTTATTTCCAAATGGTACTGTTTCACCACAGGCACTTTAAGGTATTACAGCATGAATGTTTATAGACTTCAACTCTTGTAAGATATTGGTATGTCTATAGGGTATGGGCCAGGTCTATCTCATTGATTAGATTAATACAAATTTTGTGGTATTAGCCTGAAAGAATATGATCCCCCAAGAAATTCACACACTATGTTCACCTATTGTGCCCATGTATACCGTACACAAACATTACTTCCCAAGGCATATATTTAAATTCTCCACTTCGCTATCTATTTGTTGTTATGTTGTTCAAGTTGTTTCTAATGTATGGAGACCCTAAGGCAAACCTATCACAGGGTTTTTTTAGCAAGATTTGTTCGGAGGAATTTGCCTTTGTCTTCCTCTGAGGCTGAGAGAGTGTGACTAGCTCAAGGTTATCCAGCAGGTTTCCATGGCTGAGCAGGGTTTTGAACTTTCGTCTCCAGTTGTAATCCAGCACCATGATGGCTCTGTAAATATACAACAATTAAATGCAACTGATTTAGCACTTGGATTCAAATAGTACAATTCAGCCCAAGGGATGAATCCAATTTCAAAGTCACTGGGGGAGGGAAACTTTCCACTGGTGTGCTGTAAGGAAGGTAAAAAGTTGGGGCCCAAAATACCAGCACAGTTGACTTTAACATTCTTACTGCCACAAACTAGGCCTTAAGGAAAGCATTTTAGCATTCTAGAATGGGGAGAAATGTACAAAAAGTGGCAGATATCAAACCATAAGTGTCAGAGTTTAACTTCCACCTTGTGCTTATCTGCCAGCAAGGGAAGGAATAGAACAGTACTTGCCAAGGAGGTGGAGAAAACAGGGAAAGTCCAGAGCTAACAATCCAGAAGAACGCTGAGCCAAAAACTGAAGTCAAAGCCAGTCCAAGGAGTCAGGAATGTCAGAGTTCACAAAGACACAGAGAGGAATGGCAACGTCAAGGGAGCTTGGATAGCAATTTGCCACAGGCAAAAAGCAAGCCATGCCAACAGACTTAAATAGCAGTTGTTCCTAATCAGCCTCCTGCCTTCTGAACCCAGCGAGATGGCTTGTTTCGGAGCTGCCTTCTTTTGCCACTTGTGTGACTGAGGACTGGAAGGCAAAGGTAAATCCAATTCCTTAAAATTATCATTGACCACTTCTCCCTCAGGCACCAGCTGTAAAGTTTCTGTTTCAGCTTGTCTTTCAGATAGTGGAGGCACAGGCAAAATAGATTGCTTCTCAGTCTCTGACCCCTCATCTATCACAGTAAGATGGGCAAGGGGTTGTAGCCAGCTGGGGAACCCCAGAGAGCTGGATTCATCCTCAGAGTCTTAGGTTTGCCACCATTACATAGTATAACAGTATAGATCCCATGTCATAGTCATTGGTATCTGTGCTCACCAATGTGAGCTTATTGGGGGTTTAAAATTTATCTTGCTATGTTTCCCCTTCCTAATCAGGTAATATCTCTGTTTAGCAACTTATCCAGTAGCTTAAATGTTGTATATAAATATGACAACTCTGAGCCCATGTTATTTACCTTCTAGAATTTTAATGGGTATTTCCAGTTTGGGAAGTCTATCTGCCTAGGCTTCAGCCAAAATTGTCCCTGTACGCTATCTGTAGCAAAATTAAATCTGGAATGGAAATAGAAATAACATTTTATTTATTAATTTTGAGTCCTGGCTCACTGATTCCTTCATGTTTATGCAAATACTAGAATGCCATCTACACAAACAATATTATTCTGTAGGTTGTTGTGAGTTTTCCAGGCTTTGAGGCTGTGTTCTATTAGTATTTTCTCCTGACATTTCACCTGCATCTGTGGCTGACACCTTCAGAGGATCTGATTCTCTGAAGATGCCAGCCAGAGATGCAGGCAAAACGTCAGGAGAAAATACTAATAGAACATGGCCTCAAAGCCTGGAAAACTCACAACAACCAATGGATTCCAGCCGTGAAAGCCTTTGACTTTACAATATTATTCTGAATTCCTTTAGTGGCATACAACACCTTACTAGGCATGTGCTACTGTGTAAAGCAACGATTTCTCTATAGGAAGTATGTTTACGATGGCAGTTTTAAGATTCCTTTGGAAGATTTCAGTTTAGCTATCCCACAGTTGAAACAGCAATATTTTAAAACAGTATCAGCCATATAGTGTAATGAGCAGAGTCTGGAACTCATTTTAGTTAGTGGGATTTGCCAAAGTCTACCAAATGCATTCAATTTAGAGAATACAGCTGCAACTGCTTTCTTACAGTGTGGAAAAAATCTTTCTTTTAACCACTGCATGATTCAGTCTTTTAAAAAAAAATCAATCTTAGTTTCTGATTTCTCTACGTTTCTCTTTAATATAGGCATCAAAGTATGCAGTGTACCACACGTATCATGCAGCTGACTATGTTATGTTTCAGTTACTCTTATTCTGTAGTTCAGCCTATGCTTTGCAGTAGTGGAACAGGAATTCTCTGCACCAAATGCACAATCTATAGCTTGATATTGCTCTTCAGAATTATACCCTCTGGTACTCCATTCACTAGTGATCTCCAAATACTTCTTTTTATTTGGTAAGTCCCATCTTGGCCCTTTTCTCACCTTACCTTGCCCTGGAGACATCCTAATGTTGGCCCTGCTGGAAGGGGAGAGCAACAGGAGTGCTCCCCTCCACCTTGGCTGCCTCTGGGATACAGAAAGCACAATAGCCACACCTCTTTCCTGCCACAGCGCAGCCAGGTACTGTCCCAAACTGCACTGGGGCAGGAAGTACAGCCATGACACTTCTAGGGCTTCTGCAGGGAAGGTAGGTGCGGGCGTGTGTCGGGATGATCACCGGTCATTGATGGGAAAAACCCATCAATGATTTGTGGTGCAGTTGCATCGCTTGGGGATGGGAGAAGGATGGAATCACAACAGTGTTATGCATGAGTGCTGTCATGGTCACATCCTTCTCCCACCCTTATGGCAGGTTGGGAGGGTGGAGTGGAAAGGACCATGGCTAAACAAGGTAACTGTTGTCGATCTTCTATACAAACATATGCATTGGAAATTAATGCTTTTGCCTTCATATCCCATACTAACAGCTGCCAGACATTCATGAAAGAGATCTCTTTCTGTATGAAAGTCCACTCTCTCTTCCAAAGGCCCCTGATTCAGCCTGTGGAGAATTTGTTTTCACATAACCCTTGCTGGGTTGGAGAACTGCCTTCCTGTGATATTTAGTGCATGTCTTATTGTGCAACAAGGAAATAGTAGTACACTACTTCCTTTATTAGCATAGCCATAGGAATGTTTGGCCCTTTCTGCACCCTACCTTTTCGTGAAGACATCCAGTAGGGATCCCAGCATCGGCTCAGCTGGGAGAGAAGTGTGACGGGATGGCTCCCCTCTGTATCAGCATGGTGAAGGAAGTGCCATGGCCACACCTCTTCTGTCTGCAGCACAGCCAGGTACGTTCCCAGGCTGCGCTGGGGCAGGAAGTGCACTTCCCAGACTTCTACAGAACAGGTAAGTCCATGATAGTGGTATGATCACAGGTCATTCATGGGGAAAACTCATCAATGATTAAATACATGATTGTGCTGCCTGAGCATGGGAGAAAGATGGGATCGTGATGACGTTTCTGCATGATGTCATCACAGTTCCGTCCTTCTCCCATCCCCATGGCAGGCTGGAAGGGTGATGCAGAAAGGGCCTTTGTCAGTGGTATAAACTAAGTCCCTCACAACCTAAGAGTACTGTTCCACAGTAAAGGAATAAATGTGCACTGCCTTTTAGCTGTGGAGCAAACTGGACATGCTATTTATGATTCAGTTCAGAGGTTCAGCAGAATGTCCTAATTTCATTCTTCTCTTCACCAAAATTCCATGAGCAGTACAAGGCTTCTCATGACTCATGCGGCTACACAAATGAAACCCTCATTATCCTACTGGGAGACCATGAGACCCTTTCACATTGCACAGTCATAGTGCTGTGATTCCCAACTGTGATTCCATCCCATGGAAATCTGGGATCTGCGGCTTAGTGAGGCACTAGAGCTTCCCTCCTTAAACTGCAGAATGCAGGATTCCAGAAAATGCAGCCATGACAGTTACAATGAAATCATAGTGCTATAATTGTATAGCAACCATTGAGCATCATTTCATCAAAGGCAAAGAATGTAGGGGAAAGGAATTCATTGGTTTTCTGTGGAGTTCTTTTTTTTTCCCCAACATGAATTTCATCTTTTGTATGTTGCAAATGTTCCTAATTATATGAGGCAATATGAGAAAACAAGTACCTCTTGTCTTCTAGTACTGATCTTTCTCTCATGATACAAAGCAGAATAAACAAGAACTGTAAATAAAATATCTGAACTCTTTGTTTTAAGTGTGTTCCCCCAAATGGGGTGCAGGTCCATTTTTCACACTGGGCTTGCAGCAGTGATATGCTGTTATTAGCAGCTTATCTGAATAGCAAATTGCTTCTTAAAATATAGTGTTGGGTTGTTCTTCTTGTTTTCCCTTTTTTTCTGCTGTTGGGGCAAATTTCAGGATAATGCTTTCGGTAGTAGTTCCTCCAATATGACAAAACACACAATGGTGTTATGCAGTAATTTGGATATTTTACTGAGTATATATATTCCAGCAATATATTTCATGCCTCATTTGCTGGGAAACTCATTAGATTAGTGTGACACCAAGCTTTAATGGAAGAGGTTCAGCCTTTCTCCCCCTGCTTCCTTCACCCCTCCTCCCACGAAGTTGAACCCTGCTTGTTTTCATTCATGCTTGAATTAATAAATGGGAAACCTTGGCTCTTCTGTTTGCTCTCTACTCATTTATGTACCATTTGATGGTGGATCTATATTTTCAGAGAATGGGAGGAGCTGTAAAAGTAAATTGTGCCCTTGGGCTTATGAGATAAAGTCCTCCTTTGCACAGTTTATATTTGCAGAGTACAATCTTCTTATCTATTAAACTCGACTGGAGTTTGCCTTCGACTTACAGGTTGATTATGTCAGTTGTGTCTTCTGCTCTTTCAGTGTGTGGCCCAACAGCATGCTAAGCCAAAGCAAGCAACTGAAGTAAGCCATTGACAGTGCAGAGAAAGCATGAACAAACAGAGGCGGTGAACCCAAGCATAATTTTAATCACTGACACATGGAGAGAATTACTATTAGCTTATTGTTGTATTAACACTTAAGTCCCAGGTGACTGATTTTTAATTCATCAAAGCAATAAACACATGGCAGTACAATGATCAAGTAGTAATGGCACAGTTAAATAGGAACCATAGACAATCAACAGAAGGGGCTTTCATTTGCCCAAATGGGTCACAGTCTGGCAGAATTTGACCATTACTGAGTCCTACTATCAAGTGGATTTAACTGAGTCTCAATTAATTTTCTTGTCATTATTTTCCATGGGAGTTAGTCACAGCCATCTTTTGCTGGCTTATACCCATTTTATTGTTTTCACATAGAACACAATCAGTCAATGAATTATTCTATGACTGATTTTTACATCATAAATGTGTTACACCCCAAAGTAACCCTAAGAGAGGGCCCCTGAATTGGCATGACTTCCCTCATATTGGATATTGGTTAGCAAAGGTCAGTCACAGTTAAAACCTGCCTTGGCATTGAATGGGAAATCCTTAACACTACACCCTCTCCCTCTGCTGAATGTGAATGTAGACAACATCCTTTAGGCTAAAAGACTGACCTATTGTTCTGAGTCACGTATCTCTAGGCAGACAATAGACTCACTCTTGAACACTGTCACACCCCAAGCCCTGTGCATAGCCAAACAAACAACACCTATCAATTCGGAATTTTAAACCTATCAATCCCCTGGACATTCCCAGGAGAAATAATACCGTGGAGGGGTAGTGATAACATTATAATCTGCAACCATCGCCCATTAACGGCACTTTGCTAGCTGATACCTGGCCTGAGGACAGAAATTGGCTATAAAAATCCTCACTTTTTGAGCCTCTTCGGAGTGCCTCCCAGACCGGACAAGGGCCCGTTTCACTGTTATCGAGGTGTCCCACTCTAGCCTCTCAGACGCTGCTGAGAGCTAAACATGACTCATGTCTCTGATCTTCCTCGACCTCTGCTGCGGCCAGCCTGCTGCGGCCAGCCTTCCAGCCCCGGGATCCAGCCTCCCCTTGGTGCTTTACACCAAGCCTTCACTGATCTTTTCACTCTCTAGGAAGCCTAGACTAAGGTCCATATGCCCTCTCTCCCAACTGCCTCTTGTTTTCCCAACTTTATTTCAGTAGCCCTTGTGTGATTGTTTTATTATTTGCTAGCGTGTGTTGACCTTCATTGTTATTTTTAATAAAATTACTTTAGGCTATTTCTCTGACTCCTGCGTGGTTCTGACCCCGTAGACATAGGGTTAAAGATCCCTTGCCCTGGCCTCTCGCAAGCCTTGAGTTTCTCTGTTAATTCCCCTAGTTTGAAGCCTGTTTGGGTGTCCTCGAGATACCCCCAATTTTCAGGGTAACAAATGGATGCACTGTGCTATGGTAGAATGTGCTCGTGCCATTGTTTTCATATAGAACATCACCTTTTTAAAAATTGTTCTATGACTTATTTTATGTCATGCATGAATACAGTCTGCTAAGGTACAAAGGTTCATCCAAAATCTGCTATCTATCTAATGAAATGAAGAGCTTTGGACAGAGAAAATAGAGGAAAGGAATAAATGACCTAGGGATTTGTTTATAGAGTTTTCCAGGATGCTAAAAGATAAGATGATGAAGATGAAAAATTAAGGCAAACAGAGATCCACACTTGTGCTTCATTGCATGCAAAGTGGTACAGTATAACAATAATAGTATATGAAATTATTGAAGAGGGTGTCATATTCTCATTTTCATTTGCATATTTGTCACATATATACATTGGTTTTTTACATCTCTCTAACATGTGCATAATACTTACTCAACTGAAAACAACAGAATTTATTCCTGAATAAACATGCAAAGGTATAAGCTATAATTGCTTTAATAGTATGCTGTATATGTATGTTGTACATGACCCAATATATAGTTTTTCCACGATAAGAATGGAAAGAAGATTCAAAAATATTTACAAAATAGTTGAAAAATGTATTTTTTGGAGTATTAAGAAACTGTGAGGAGAAGAATCCTAGACTGATGAGAATTTTCACAGTTTGGGACTTATTCTGTGCAAAATTTTCATGTGGTTGTTTTGGGCAGAAAACAGCATTTTCTATTTATGAATGTTTGAGGAACAGTATGTTTGGGAAACAGTAATATCTGCATAGAAATATTTGCTGTACAGAAAATGCCAATTCCTGTGCAAAAAATGGTATTTTGTGCACAAAACGACCATGCATAAATTTTGCACAGAATAAGTCCAAAGGCTGAGTAGGCTTTGAAAACTGTATGGGGTTTTTTTGGAGTCTTCCTCACAGAAGAAAGAAAATTGTTAAAATTACTCATTGCTTCTTTCAAGAAGATACCAAACCCATTTCTGCACTAGGCTGTTATAGCGCTATGATTGCACTTTCAACCTCCTATGGAATCCTGGGGTTTGCAGTTTCGGGAGGGGCCAGGCGGCCCCTCCCAAAACTGCAAACCCCAGGATTCCATAAGAGGTTGAAAGTGGAATCACAGTGCTATAACAGCCTAGCGCGGAAATGGCCTTAGTGAAGAATAACATTACCTAGTCAGCATTAGTTAGAATCATAAAATCTAAGAGTTTGAAGGGATCACAAGGACCACCTAATCCAATCCCCTACCATACAGGAATACACAACTGAAGCAATTCTGGAAAATGCCCATCCAAATTCTTCTTAAAGGTCCCCAAAGATGGAGAGTCCACTTCCATCCCAAACAATCTACTCTATTATCAAACTGCTCTTAAAGCAAGGAAGTTCTTCCTAATGTTTAGATGGAATCCCTTTTCTCGTATTTTGAATCCATTGGTTCATGTTCTAGTCTCCGGAGCAGCAGAACATAAGCTGGCTCAATCTTCTATATGACATCCCTTCAGATACTTAAAGATGGCTATCATGCCATCTGTCTGTTCTTAATATACCCAGCTCCCTAAATTGTTTCTCAATAAGTCTTGGTTTCCAGACTTTTAGTAATCTGGGTCATCCTTCTTGGGACATATTCCAGCTTGTTGATACCCTTCTTCAACTGTAGTGCCTAGATCTGGACACAGTACAGAGTGGCTGTACCAGTTCCCCCAGTCTGGACACTACATTTCTGTTGGTGTACCCCAGAAATGCACTGGATTTTTTTGGCTGTTGCATCACACTGTTGATTCATGCTTAGCTTATTGTTTACAAAGATCCCTAGATCCTTTTCACACATACTCTTTCAGAACAGGTGTCAACCATCTTATAGTTATTCATTTCAAATTTTTTGCCTTCTTACATTTGTTAGTTTTGGCCCAATCTGTCAAGATCATTTTGGGTCTGGGTCTTATACTGGGTCTTAGTAATTTTGGCATTCCTTTCTGAACGCATGCAGACTGACTAATGATCCGATCTAGAACTTTTCCTAGAACAAACAACAAACTGACTGGTCAATAGTTGCTCAGATGGTCTTTTTTGCTCTTTATGAAGATTGCTCCCTCTCTCCATAGACCTTTTATCTGAAGTGCTTCTGCTGGGGGAGATGGAGGGTGGCACCCTTGAATACAGAAGGGGTTTATATTTTATCCATATCCTGAAAAGAGATTTCTGAATTACATGTCGGAGGAACACTTTCTGCACTTCGGCCTTGCCATACCATAAGTAGGCATGCCACCCAAAGTGCAGATCATGCCCCTCCAGTGCCAAAAGCTGATGATCATTCAAGAGTACCCATGGTCTTATCCAAACCAGGCATGCCGCCACATAGTATGTTCTTAAATCTGGCATAGAAAACCCACCTCATTCCCAGAGATTGGTCACTGGTTTGAGCTTTATCCTTGCTTTTTTCCCATTCCAAAGAAATCTTACTATATCTTTTTTGCAGTTTCCAAACGACCTATAAGAAATGGCTATCGGAATCATTTGGAATAGGAATAACATACACGGTAAAATGCTCATTTTAAACAATGATATTTTTTCCAATAAAGACAAACCTAACCATTTCCAAACCTCCAGTTTCCCCTAAATAGATTTCCAGGTTGTTAAATAATTATTCTGAAATAATTGGTTATTGTTGTTAGTAGCCTGAATTCCCAAGTATTTAACTCTGGGGGTACACTGGATTCCAATTATTTCCTCAAATTGGGTTTTCTCTTGGGTTTTAATATTTTTAATTAACATTTTTGTTTTATGTTTATTAATCTTAAACCCTGCCATCTCACCGAACAAATTTATCACTCTGTTTACTTTGGCTATTTGAGATAGCGAGTCCGCCAAAAAAAAGCACCGTAATCAGCAAACGCCCGGATTTTATATTCATCTTTGCTGATCTTCACACCTCAGATATCCTCCTGCTTTCAAAGGTTTCTTAGAAGCACTTCTAACGCCAAAATAAACAATAGTGGAGACAGTGGGCACCCTTGCCTCGTCCCTTTCTGTATACAAAATATTTCACATTGATTGGAATTGATAATCAAACATGCCTCTTGATCCAAATAGACTTAATCCAGATCAGAAATGCCTGCCTGAACTTCGTTTCTTCCAACACATGCACAATAAAGTCCCATCTGATGTTATTGAAGGCCTTTTCTGCGTCTTGGAAGAGTAACGCTCCTTTCTTTTCATTATGTGACTCAAAATATTCCAATATACTCATAATGATTCTCATATTGTCCCTCATTTGTCTCCCAGGAAGAAAACCTGTTTGGTCTTCATTAATATAACTAGGTACAGTCTGTTTTAAACGTTTGGCCAGAATTGATGCAAATATTCTGTAGTCATCATTGAGAAGAGAGATTGGCCTAAAATCTTTACATGTGGCTTCTTCCGACTCAGTCTTTGGTATCAGGACAATGTTTGCTTTTTGCCAGGTGTTCAGGATCTGGCTATTTTCCAATATTGAATTCAGCAATTTCTGTAGTGGTTTCACAAGCTGGTTTTTGAAATGCTTATTAAAAATTGCTGGCAGTCCATCTGGCCCAGGAGCTTTTCCCAATTTGGCTTTATCTATTGCTTCTATTATTTCCATCAAGGAGACAGGTCGATTCAAAATTTCTCTATGCTCTGGCTTAATTTGAGGAAGCTTTTGAGATCATAAATAATCTTCCAATTTCAACTTATTCGCCAGATGCTGATCACAATACAATTTATTGAAATAATTATACAGGAGTTTTTGGATCTCTTTCTCATTTGTTATAATTTGTTCACCTTCCTTAATTTGTAATATAAGCCTTTTTTTTTCTTTTCTTATTTTATATGCCAGCCATCTACCTGGCTCATAGGCATTTTCAAAGAAATTCTGCTTCACTTATTTCAGTTTCTTCTCCATTTCTTCTGTCACCATCATAGATAATTGTTGTAGAATCTTCAGAGTGGAAATATAAGTTTTGTTATTTGGATCAGAACTCAATTTGATTTCAGTATTTCTGATCTTTCCCAATAAATCATCCATTTCTACTCTTTGTTGCTTTTTTCTTTCACATTTTTTTGAATGAGAATTCCATGGAATACAGCTTTTGCCGTGTCCCAAACCGTTGCTATATTCACTTTGTTGTTTAAATTACTTTTAAATAATTCTTCAAATTCCTTCTTACAATGTTCCACAGTCTTTCCATGCCATAATACACTTTCATTCAATCACCACCATCTGAATCTGGTGTACAAATTCAGGACCAACTTCACAGGATTACTATCGTTCAATGTTTTCAGCAGAATTTCATTTTTTTTGACATTATTTAGAAATACTTTTGAAAGCCAGATCAGTCTATTCTCGACCAAGAATTGTGTCGATTAGAGAAAAAGGAGATGCTATTTAGTTAAGTGTATTTACTAAGCAGCTAATCTGGGACCTCAACCAATGTTTTTAACTGTTTTAACTTTTATTTTAATCTCATTGATATTCTATTCATAATTTAATTACACTTCCATCTAAAGTGATTTTTAGTGGTGTTTTAACTTTTGTAAACCACCTTAAGTCCTGAACAGGAAGAAAGGAAGGATAAATGCAAGTATCATTTACATTATTAGTATTACTATTGCCATTAATCCCCAGAATGGAACTAAGGCAATTACAGTGGAATAATCATACTATAACTGTGTAGTGTAGAAGGGCTTAAGGAAGAGAGCATGCTTTGGCTAGACGTTGGCTAGGTGTTTTAAGCCATGGAGGTCTGCAGTTAAGCTAGAGAGTGCAGCCTTTTTGAATCATATATGTGTGGGTATTGCACAAAATGAAAAACTCTGTACAACAGAGCTTTCCAAACTTTTTATCTTGATGACACACTTTTTAGACATGCATCATTTCATGACACAGTAATTCAGTAAATAATTCTGAAAGCAGAGGCAGCCCCTCCACCTGAGCCTGGCCTGCTGCCACCACTGTCACTGGGGTCTTCCCCAGCCTGGGGCAGCATTGGTACTGGCGAGAGAGGCAGCCCCTCCACCCATTACATTGACACGATACACCTACACACCGCAGCCAACATGCTAACGTATTGCAACACACAGTTTGGAAAGCTCTGCTGTACAGTGAAAAAACATGCACTGACTGTCAGCTGTAGTTTCCAGCTAGGCATTGGAAGCAAAGAGACATCAATGTTTGTATAAAGTGATTAGTGAAGTGAAGTATTTAAGTCTTTTACTCCAAGTCTCAAGTAAAGTCTCAAATCCCTACCTTCGAGTCTTAAGGCAAGCCTCAAATCCCACCAAGATAATTCAAGTCAAGTCCCAAGTCTGGGAGCCAACTTTAAAATATTAAAATACAAATAAAAAGGAGGTAAGGTGTAAGGGGGCTTAAGTTAAGAGCAAACAGGATTGAAAGGAGAATAGGAAAGTCCTCCAGGAGGAAACTGCTTCCCATTCTGTCATGGCTGGCAGGATTGGAAGGAAGCCTCCAGCCATTAAAGATCAGACAGTCCTACAATTGCCCCTTTCCTCTTTCCCCAACCCCACTGTATCCCCACCATCTCCTCCCCCCCTTTATCTGGCTTCACTGAGTGAGATCCTCCAGGAACTTCCCCCACCCATGCTGAAACCACTCCACACCCCACTCACCCCCAAAAGCTGAAAAACCATGTTTTCCAATCTTCAGTCTTCCCACACTTTTGCTGTCTTATAAATGTTTTCTCAAAACACACAGGAAACAAGGGAGAGGCAAGGACAAGGAGCATGTGCAACTCTGAGCAATCAATATAACATTCCCAAACTGATGATTGGGAAAAGGCTGGGGGATATGGGACTACCAAGGAAAGCAAGGGCAGCAAGTTGGCCACTGAAAACAGAGGAGTCACAAGTTGAGTCAAGTCTGTCCAACATTCACTACCAGGTTGAGCCCAAGTCGAATCATTGAAGTGACTTGAGTCCAACTCAAGTTCAAGTCCATCGACTTGAGTCTACATCACTGGATTAGTGAGAGGGAATTCTAGAGAGCATGCCTACCCTTTTGTTTCATCTGTTTGCTTCTTCCTTAATCTATGATCGTGCCTGCAAAATTAGTTAGTCCTTTGTCTCCATTTGCCTGGGAAGGGAGCATCTATGAGGCTCCTATCTCAGAATGGATTCTGGCCAAACATCCACACACGAGAGCCAGCTTCAGGAACTCTTGTACCGTACTGAAATTTAGGTAATCTTCTTTTGTCTATCTCCTTTCCTATCTCAGGATGGATTTTCTGAAACAATAAATCTAAGGCCATTTCCACACGGGGTAAGTAGAACGGCGCAGTGCAATCTCTGACAGAGGTCGTCCGCACCTTGGGAGCAGACTGGGTCAGACTACTTGCGGATGTTCCGCACCTCAGTCCGCTCTGGAGCAACTCAAAGTAGTCATGCAGCGTGCTTTTTAAAAACCTGTTTTTACAGGTTTTTCAAAAGCATGGAGTGCGCCACTCCATGCCACTCCATTCCTGCGCTCCGGTGAAGATTTGCAGGTGTGCACCAGTGCGAGCCTGCAGATCTGCCAGGGGTGGGCTTTAGGCTGGCGAGCTTCAGCGGTTGGTGGGGAGCCTCCACCAACTGGAAGCCGCCATCTTGGACGCCGGAGCAGTGCAGACCGATGAGCTCGCACTGCTCCTCATCAAGACAGTGTCAATGCCTGGCGGCAGCTAAGCAACAAACAGAGGCAGGAGCCAGGTTTTATGGTCTTTAGTAATAAGGTAGTAAAATAAACAAGAGGTTACATCACCCAAACAAACAGAAGCAGTGAACTCAATGACAAGGATTTCCCGGATGGAAGACGGTTGTTGCCCCGTGCCCAACTCCCCCCAGCGTCTGTCTTAAATACAGAGTCTTGGGCCCAGCCGGGGCTGATCAAACGTCCGTTGGCCCAGCTCACAGCTGAAGGCCCTCAGACTTCAAACGCTTTTCGCGCAACCGCCTTGATCAGCGAACCCCCTCCTTCTCCTGCCACCTCTGAAGGAACGTGGGGGGAGGGTCTGCAGCAAACTACGGGCCGGAGTCAGGAACAGCAGCTTCTGTTGAGCCAGAAGCATTGGCCTCCTCTGCCGCAGGTACTGGCTTGGGCACCGGCTCTGGGACAGCTGTGGAGTCCACCCTTGCCTCTGCAGGGACCCCCTCTCCCTCCAAGGGAACCTCCCCCGGCTGAGGGTCCAAGACCAACTCAGAGCCCCCGTCCTCTGAGTCGGCAGCCAGCTCAGCCTGGCTCATGACAGACGGATCCAAACAGACCCACCTAAAAGCCGGTGAGTGGCGGCAGGGAGCGTTTCCCTCGCCGTGTGTGGAAAGGGCCTAAGTTGTTCTTTTTTAAAACATTACAAGAGCATCCTGAGTATTTTCTCCCATTTTCTACCACAGGTTTATATTGTACTGGCTACACTTCACTCTGCTTGATATAGATACCAAATGTTCCTGCACTAGGGAATAACTTTGCCAGTCACAAAGAGGTATGACTGTGCACCCTACTTCCAATGGATGAGAAGTTGTAGAGCTCCAAGTATTAATCAAGGATTCAGATTCCTTAGAAAGAAGACCCTAGAGCAGTGGTTCTCAACCTGTAGGTCCCCAGATGTTCGTGGACTTCAGCTCCCAGAAGCCCTGAGCATTGACCATGGTGGCTGGGGCTTCTGGGAGCTGAAGTCCACGAACATCTGGGGACCCACAGGTTGAGAACCACTGCCCTAGAGACTTCTGGCATTTCTGTGACACAAGTTTTCTTTGCACAAGCTGAGCATACGTCCATGGCAATTAACATTTCAACAGATCTCTGCTCCACACCTGATGTCTAGGAGAACTGACATTGCCATAGGATTCCCTATAGAGAACAAAGCCAGTTCAGGGCTCACTCACTAGTCCTTTCAATTTCGGTTCCAGTTCAGATTGCCTGAAAATTATAGGCTTAGGTGCTTTCTACTGTTCTCAGAGACTACCAAATTAATACAATCCCATACTCTTCAACTGTTCCCAGTTAAGCGTTGTCATCTCCCTTTCAGCTGCTTTTAAAGTTCCTCAGTTGTTCTATCCTCCCCTCATTCCATCCTTGGTTTACTTCACAGTTGCTGCAAATTGAGTTCAATGTACCAAAGTAGTTGGCACTCAATTAACTTGAGGAAGTTGCAGAGTAGAGGGTGGCACCTTGCCCTTCCCAGTAGACTCAGGCAAAAGCAAACTATTGCAGCCTCTCCTAACTTGTGTGTTCTTAGTAATGAGGAAGAACTTTCACCTTGATCACAAAGTGATGTTGCTTGGCCATGTGTGTCCTGGGTTTCATCTGTGAAATGCTGGAGGCTATGCATTCCTTATGGTGGAGGGGAGGTAAGCCACCTTCCAGAAGAATCTAGTATGTGAAAGAAATGGCAGCTTATTTCTGCTCACTAGCAATATCTTCTTGGGCCAGAACATTTTCCAACAAGAGACTTACCAGAATGTTACGGCTACTATGATCTGTTCTTAGCCCCTGAAGACAGGCACTGAAATACATACATAGGCTGAAATGTATTGGGCTTGTTCCTGACTAAAAAAAAAAATTAAAACTATTCACAGATCACTTGGAGACATATCTGCCCTTTTTTCTTGTAGGTGCTGTTGGGTGCGCTCTAGTATTTGCCTCTTCTTTTATAAATCTGCTTGCACCAATCTGTTTCCAACAGAGCTGTGAAAAATTAGGCTTTTAGACTATAGCTCCCAGAATCCCTCAGCCAGCATCCTTCAGCCAGCATGGTCAACAGTCCAAAACAAGCAATTTTTTCCCCCTAGTTTTGAGTTGGAATTTGGCACTTTTAGCCTACCGAGAAAGAATTGCTGTCTCACAAATCTCACCCAGCTTTTTGAGAAAGCAAAAACATTATAATATTTTGCACACACACACACACACACACACACGAGCAAGTTAATGGAGAAATGTAAGAATCCCTGGATTTTTTGAAGCAAGGCTCTGTAGATTACTCTGAAGCAGTCCAAGATCAGGACATTTTCCAAAGCACCGAAGTAGTGTCTGAACCAAATCTCATATTTAGTATTACTAAGTATTATCATGTTTGCCAGGTATGGTATGCAGAAGTAAGGCAGCATCTAATATTACACAAGCAAACCTCCCCTTCCTCTCGAACCCTTCCTATCTGCTCCATACAGTTAAGAGCTTAATCAAAAACAGTCTGCAAGCACCCAGTTCAGGCTTCTGACAAAAGCAATCTCTATCAAAGGAAGAGCGAGGATGTGAGAGAAAGGCGGAGTGGCAAGGAGAAGTGGAGAAGAACTGGCCCACCATATTCTCTCATTCTCTCTCTCAGCCAACCACCAGCCCAATAGATTACTCCAAAGGAATGAGGTCATTAATGTAGAGCTTAGAAATGTCATCTTCTTGGACCACCACTCCCTGAACTTCATTCTAGCTCAACTACTGTCACAACAAGCACCTGCACTTTGGAATTTAGCACTGTACTCCTGGGACCTAACACTTGTATTTCCACAGAATACTTAACTGGAAAAAAAAACACAACCAAGTTTCTTGTTGTAATAAACTAAGTGATCTCATCCCACACTAAACAGCCATCAGACAAAGAATGAAATCCACTCTGAGCTCTTGTCTCTGAAAAGCACAAGGAGGAATGTTCGGTAAATCACATGAAGTGGTTGGCACTCCTGGCACAAAGGCCTGGTATTCCTGGAACTTTCAGAAGCTGAAAGATTGCTATAAAATTAAAAGGCCTGACAGTTACAGAGTTAACAAATTGGGTTACATAGTTCTTTTCAACATGCAGCCTTCTGCTGCTCTTGGAGAAATTAAACACACTCTACAAAATTCAGACAAAGAAATATTTTATAGAGGGCTCACTTGCTCTAACAGATTTAGCTCAGTGGTTCCTATCCTGGGGCCCACAAAGCCCTGCTGCTGGACACCAACAGCAGTAAAGGTAACAGGGTTGCAGCAGCAGGGTACATGTGTGTGGGTGCCAAAACGGCTCCCTGTTTGCAAACAAGACAGCAGTTTGGGCATGCCCACTACCTGCTGCTGTGTTCCTTTCATTAGGGACCTGGCAGCAGGGGGTGTGAGCACCAAGGTACATGGCAGCATGCATGCTCACATGCCCAAACTGTTCCCTCATTTACAAACAAGGAAGCAATTTTGGAGCCTATACCACCACCACTACCCCGCCGCCACATTCCTGATAAAAGGGACATGACTAGAAAGAGCTTCCCCTGTTGGTGGCATTTTGTTGTTGTGCGCCTTCAAGTCATTTTTGACTTATGGCAACCTTAAGGTGAACCTATCACCGGGTTGTTTTGTTTTGTTTTGTTTTTTGGCAAGATTTGTTCAGGGGAGCTTGCAGTTGCCTTCCTCTGAGGCTGTAAGAACGTGACTTGCCCAAGGTTACCCAGTGTCTGAGAAGGAATTTGAATCCCAGTGTCCAGAAGACTTTACTAAATAAATATTTGAATATTTAAATAAATATTTAAATGTTTCAGTCTAATTTGAAATATTTAAATCTTGGGTTAAGTCTTGAGGTCCCTAGCAAGAAATTATATTTGCAGAGGGTCCCCAGTAAAGAAAAAGTTAAGAACCACTTATTTTGCTAATTTCTTAGTATGGTCCTCTGAAGGTCTGGCTCACTTTTCAAGTTATCTCTAATCTTCACTTGAAGCCTCTTTTCTCCTTTTATAGATTGGAAAAATTATGGATGTCTTGGATCCAGATGTCGACCCATGGAAGTGTATGTATAACCTGGATTTGTCTAGCTGCTTGAAATTAGAATCACAGATTGATTTGAATGAAAACAAACTCTCTATGAAGGAAATTATATGTGTAATAGAAAAGGATGGAGTCTGTTGACTGTGACTACATGACTAAGACCCTTTCCGCAAGACATTGTTGTCCTGTCATAGGGATGGGAGAAGGATGGTTACTCATGATGTCGTTGTGGTCCCATCCTTGTCCCATCCCCAGGTGGCGCAATCATGGAGTAAATCATTGACAAATTTTCCCCGTCAATGACTTCCAATCGTGCCACCATCCCACACTTACCTAGTGTGAGGAGGGGATGGAAACACAATGACTGTTTTTCCTTCTCCAGCATAGTCTGGGAAAGTACCCGGCAGCACTGTGGAAGGAAGACGCAGGACCATTATGTTTCCTGGATCATGGAGGCAGCTGGTGCAGAGGGGAGTGCTCCCATTGAACTCTCCTCCCAGCAGAGCCACTGCCGGGATCCCCACACGATACCACTGGGATAAGGAAAGGTGCAGAAAGGGCCTAAGAGAAAGATAGCAGAAAGAGGGAGAATGAAGGGAAGTGCAGTCAGACTTGCTAAAGAGGAACTGAATAGACAAGATGTAGATAAAACACTACAGATAACCCTTAACTACCTGTCCCAGGAATTCTAGATTTCAGGGAACCAGCTATTCCAGACATAACTTTAAAAGCTCCTTTTCTGAGTATAACCAATTCTACCACACAAAATGATAGCAACCAAAAAGGAAACTCAGATCTGATCCCCTGTTTGGTTCATGGGAAACAAACAAATCTGAAGAAGTTAATTCTTCAAATTGCTCTGTTGCTCTTTATAACCTAAAGGTAAGAGAATCTGAAATGAATGTTTACTGTTGCATCTTCCCATGCTTCTCTCATTCTCAGAGATCAAATGATCAGATTGTTTCCACATCTAATGCCTGAACATTTAAATTGTGAAAGGTCATGAATGTGACACAACTCACGTATCCTTCCCTTCTGCTTTGTGCACTGAAATTCCTACATAAAGGATTAATGATACACAACAGCTCCAACCTAAGTGCCACAAGCACTGCTCTGGGACACAACGCTCTCTGTTGTTCTCCTTAGAGGGTATTTACAACAGTATATTGCAATAAACATGTGATCTGTCTTTTTAGAGATTAGGCACTGAGGGTTTTCACCAACATAACAATTCACAATCAAGTATCTATTGCTGTTACTCTCTTCTGTTCCTTTAATTCTTTTCAAGGCCATTTCCGCACTAGTGTGGAAATGGCCTTAGACCTTCTTCATTTATGGCAGTGAAGACAGAATTGAAAAGACATGAGAACAGTTATTCCAAAGATAAAGTTGTTCTCTTTAGATAAAAGCAGAAGCCTCCAAGAGATCTGTTAATCTGTTCAGCCAGATGCACTTGTAGTATACAGGGATATTTCCCAACAGGCCATGTGTACACATTCACATCCCATCCTCCACTTTCATCAAGGGGTGAGGAAACAATTGTTCCCCAAACCTGATTTTTGCAGTCTCTGGGGAAAAAAAACCTAGGGGCCTTTCCATACTATACTGTTACAGTGTTATTACACCACTTTCAACATCTTGTGGAATTCTGGGGTTTGTAGTTTCCTGAGGCCAAATTGCTCTCTGGCTGAGAATTCTAAATGCCCCTCCCTATACTGCAATCCCCAGGATTCCATGGGATGTTGAAAGTGGAATCATAGCACTATAACAGTCTAGTGCAGAAAGGCCCTAGGACACTTTTCTGGTGATTTTTCTCTTCCCAGATTTTCCAAAACATACCCAAGCAAATACAGATGCAGCAGTTTGTCTTCTGTTCCTGTCTCTTTGTTGCAGCTGAAAATGGCAACCAGAAATCCTGTGATTCTTGGGGTGTGCTGTAACACACTAGTGAAACCTTTCCCCTATATACTGGCCCACTCCTGGTTTAGCCCTATGAATGACTAGAGCTTGGAGCATTTTTTTTAAAAAAAATACCTTTCTTTTAAACTTTTGCATTAGCTATTATTCATTGTTGTGTGCCTTCAAGTTGTTTCTGACTTGTGGCAACCCTAAGGCACTGGGTTTTCTTGGCCAGATTTCTGCAGAGGTAGTTTGCCCTGCCTTCCTCTGAGATTGAAAGAGCGAGACTTGCCCAAGGTCAGCTGGTGGGTTTCCATGGCTGAGCAGGGATTCGATCCTAGTCTCCCAGAATTCTCACACCACCTTGATTCTCACACTTTTTAGGGAAATTGTTATTATTTTTCAAAAGAATACATTTGAAAAACAGAAAAATGAGCCCAGATAGTCAAAATTCCCCTCCTAGAAAAATCTCTCTCTTTGAAAATACACTGGAAATAATAACAACATTAGATGATGTAATATGATTTTGCAAAAAAAGAATGATGTTATTGGCATTGTTATCTCCAAATATAAAGTATTACAGGAGATACTGTTTTTGGTAACACATTCCTGCCAAGTTCTGTATATGAGCCAGCAAATGCTTGCAATGGACTAATGAAAAGTCATTGAGTATATTTAACAATCTAATCAGCCTTAAGAGCTGTGAGCAGCCTTGTAGAGATTTGGTTACTTCTTATAGGTCTTTCTCAACACTTCATGCACACAACTGAAAAACAATTATTTAGAGTGCTGCCTACGCTTACCCTCTGGTTCTATGCCATTGCTTAGAGATTTCCTATTTTTTTCAGAGGAAGACCACAACCTAAGCCCCATATGAGACAATTTCTCCTGTATATTCCCAGTAGTATCACAATGTTGGGACCTCTCGATTAACAGAGACAATAACATTATCTTGTTATCTATCTCAGACTTCTCTGTTCCCTCTGATTTTAGCATCAGTCCTCTCGGTGGCTGGGAGCTGGGGGAAATTTAGCCAGCAACAATGTATGTGAGCCGGTTCTCTTGCGATGAAAAATTCCTCAGGATACTTGGTCTTAAATGATCAATTAAAACCCATTAGCTTTAGAAAAGACCTGGAGTCCATTCACACTAAACAATTATGGCACTGTTTTCCACTCTTAACTGTCATGGCAACATCCTACAATATCCTGAGATTTGCAGTTTGGTGAAGCTTGCCAGTTTTCTGTAGAATTCTAACTACTTAAACTGCATATCCCAGCATTCCATAGGATTTTGCCATTGTAGTTAAAGTAGAATCATAGCAGTATAACTATACAGCTATAATGGGTCTCTGCTCCAGATGGAGATGCAAACTTTGAGATAAATTGATTTTTTCGTGGTGCTGCAGAAAGAAACTCCTGCCATATCTTGAACTGGTGACACATTTGGGATATGCTATGTCTTTCCCTTGCTCAAGAAATTGTAAACCTCTGTAGCCAAAGTGCAATTATCCTCACTAGAACACTGGCTTTTGTGGACTACTTGTTTTGTGACTGTCAGCTAATCTTCATTGATTGGATATTATGCTTTGTATTGCTGTTTCTATGCATGGACATGGACTTGCAGAGACATAGAGATGGACCAACACAGCTACCTGTGTTATTTAACTCTCCAAGGGGGCGTATAGCTTTGAGGACTAATATGACGAGTGCTTGCCCTTTAAAGTTTGACACTATAGCATTAAATATTCCAAGTATGAAAGCAAACATATGTTGAAATGTGATCCTTATGATTATTAGAATGGGGGGGGACTTCAGTGTGGGTCCCATGTAAACACAGAATGGATTCCCAAATACTCATTTTGGTAGCATCCTTTCACATCTCATGGACACTCATCTGAGTAGCCCCCCAAATTTTTAGCCTCTGGCTAAGGGGAAGGGTACAAGATCCTGTCATAGATGACAGAGGCCCCAAATGCTCCATGTCACCTTGAAATATCCTGTTACTGAGGATGCCAGACAATGTAAATCAAGCTTACATCTCCATAACTCACTTTTTGGGTCAGAATCTTCCACCAACCATGCAACAACCAAACTCCCTATCCCTCTGCCCCCAAAAAACAGCTTTTGGCTGCTCTATCCTGTCCCAGCACAGTCATTTACTGCCCAGTGGAGAGTGGGAAGAGGGGCAGAGTAGCATCCAGTTATGTTTTTATAACTGGCAACACAGCAGTGACTTCATCCTCCAAAACCTCCAGAGCTTCTGGAGAATACCCTGGAGTCCCAAAAGATGACGTAATTGCTGTGCAACCATCTATAAGAACATAGCTGGTCTCTGCTCTGTTGTGCACACACACTCACACACACACGGCATCAACTAGTAAATGGCTGTGTTAGAAATGCTGCAGTAGCTAAATGGTGGTGTTGGGAAGTGGGGAGGCAAGGCAAGCAGCATAGTGCTGCCTGAAGAACCTTTATGCTACATCTCCAAAATGTACCATCTCAGCCATTGTGCTTGGCACTCTGGATCACTGTTCAGCTTATTAAGTACTGCGAACAGTAGTGTAATGAAGACAGGGCCACATAGTCAGAGCCTCAGGACATATTGATTACTAGGGAGTATGACATCTTCTTCCACCCACTGGAATCCTCTCTGAATTTAGTAATAATTCCCACAGTAGCTGAAGAGGAAGTGGATTTTCACAGCAATGATGTATTGCTATGAGCTATCCATGTTGTGATCTACAGCAGTTTAGGGTGATTTGGTCTTAAGTGGGTAAGACCCATTAGCTTTACAAAACACCTAGTGGACATGAAAACTGCTAAAAGTGGTGTTTTTCTTTAAAAAGAAAGAAAGAAAGAAAGAAAGAAAGAAAGAAAGAAAGAAAGAAAGAAAGAAAGAAAGAAAGAGTCAGCACAATTGCCTGCATTTTGGACTCCCTGGGGGGTGTCATTATCGACATTGTCATGATTCAAAATTTTATCACCACTGTCTGGGGCTGAAAGAACTGGATTCAAAGAAAGACCTACACCAAGATCCAACTGGAGCAATTGGAATTACGTTAATTCAGTAGATTTACTCTAGTTGGGATTAGCAGTTGGATTTAGGCCCTACAGTACAAACATGCACAATCATCATAATGTGATCATATTAATGTAATTTCATCCAAATCCAAAACAAATTTACCTGGATAACATTCCACTGAAGTCACTGCAAATTACTTCAACATAAGTAGATGTAAGATTGTGATCCATACTACTGAATGTAAGTACTTGAAACCCAAGATGGCTGTATACTAATGTAAAGAGTCCACTTATTTTTTTTAAGAGAAGGAATTTAATTACTAGAATAGAATGTGAAATTTAAATATTTTATATATATCCTGTATATAAGGAACAATAACAACGACTAGAACGAAAGCACTACAGAGAATCTGTCATCTCTCAGGGGAAAGGAAATGCAGGAGGGCACTGTATATCAATATGATTGATGGGGAAGAAACAAAGACTGATAATGTGGCAGAAACGATATCAGTGTGTGGGCTGAATTCTTCCTGGGCATAGATGATAAAAGAAATCTTGTTGAGGTAGTCTGTAAGGGGTCTCCTATGGATCCATGCAGTTCAATTTAATTTTTAAAAATATAGGATAATAGGTTTCTAGACTGGAAACACAGGCGATCTCGTCTATTTGGATTTCACTACACTATTTGATACAACACCACATGGGAAATCAATAGTTAGGCTGAAGAAGATGGGGATTAATACAGGTACAGAAAGATAAGCAAGTGGTTAGATAAAAGTAAGAAAGAAAACACTGGACTGAAAAGCAAATATTCACACGGAGAGAGGATACTAACTCAGTGATAAGAGAGTACTTTATTCAATATTTCCATCAGTCTTTTTGGCACCAGAACAAGGAACATGTTAATGGAATTTGCTGAGACCCAAGATGTGAAACTCATCCTTAGTGAGTGGCTAAAGACTGACAAGTCCTTGAAGATGATGAAAATGATAAAAATGTTATACCATACAAATTGTACCGTTGTGCACAAAAACCAAAAGCTACCGGGGGCTTTACTCAGTGTTTTGCCACATTCTCATTTAACATAAGAGCAGGGAGATATTGGTAGGGAATTAAATGCAATTGCTAGTCCTGACTAGAAGAGAGCCATAGAATCAGTGAGATTCAGGCAAGTCTTATTTGAATAAGTTTCCCTTGATTCAATGAGTCTGTCTAGTTGGAATTTATTTCTGTAGTATGACAAATTCTGCGTTTTCAGTATCTTTAAAAAACATAAAGAATACAAAGGAACAGACAGAACACTCACAACAAGATATCTAGCCCAAAGGGTGACAATAGGACTTTTGAGAGTAGGGTGGCCCTTTCCAGCTCCTCAGATTAAGATACAAATTTACATGTCATGCAAATTAAGCACATTAATTGTTGCATTCTTCCATCATTATTTCAGACTTGGTGTAATTTATCCAATAAGCACTGAACTATGGAGTGCTGGACTTGAAACAAAAAGGCCCAAGTTCACATCCCTGTTTAGTCGTGTAACCTCCCAGCTGACCCTGTGCTACTGAGTACCTCTCTTCAAACTTACTTTACAATGGTCAGAGGCTAAACATGTAAAGCGGCTGTGTAGCAGGGAAAATCTCCCCCACCTCTCAAAAAATAGTCAGTAAACATGGTTTTCACGTGTTGAGAAACTATGATGAAAAGAATCCTGGACTGATAAGAATCTTCTCAGGTTGGGACTGATACTGCAAGAAATGGACAAATAGTTGTTTTGCACAGAAAACAGCAGTTTCTGCACAAGAAACAGTCTTTCTAAATGAAGAAATATTAACTCCTTCACGGAAAAATGCTGTCCTTTGTGTAGAAAATGCTGTTCTCTACGCAGATTAACCATGTGCAAATTTTCAGTAAAATAAATCCTCAATTACAGCATTTCTTGAACAGAAACAACCTTTTATGTGCAGGAATTCCTATTTATGCATTGAAATATTATTTTCCATGCAGAAAACACTGTTTCCTGTTTACAAAATGCTGATTTGTGCACTAAACAACCATGTAAGATTTTTGTTTTCACAATGAAAATTGCTGAAATTACTTATTGCTACCTTCAAGAAGAAACTTAATGGAGAACTGCGTCCTTATTGTGCACTTTGGTGGTTCAGCTCAAATAAAATAGTAACAATAACAGTAGCAATGATAATTGCACATTGACCTGTGCAGGTGCTTCCAAGGGCACTTGCATAAGATGACTGTTTGTTTATTGTATCCATGAGAATACTAAAGGAAGCACCTGAGCGTAACATTGCCAACTAATTCAGAAGGGAAAATGCAGATGGGAGCAAGGGCAAACAGCAGTCATTGCATGGAGAAAACAAAGTGTTGCTTTCCTTCAGAGATACAGATTAAATATTTTATTTTAACTAGATAATGATCCTGTGTGATTTTATTTGTTTTATCTGGCTTTTATTCACAGAATGAATGTTAAGAGTTCATATATGCCAGAGTACATTTGTTAGCTGTTTGTTAATTATCATTTATTTTACTTTCTGCATTTTCATTTTTTCTCACCTTGCTAATTAAATCAGGGGTGGTCCATTGTTATAGAATCATAGAATCATAGAGTTGGAAGAGACCCCAGGGGCCATCTTGTCCAACCCCCTGCTATGCAGGAACATCCATCAAAGCATCCCCAACAGATAGCCATCCAGCCTCTGCTTAAAATCTTCCAAAGAAGGAGACTCCACAGCATTCCAAGGCAGCATATTCCACTGCCGAACAGGACCGTCAGGAAGTTCTTCCTGAGATTCAGGTGGAATTTTTTTTCCAGTAGTTTGAATCCATTGCTCCTTGTCCTGGTCTCTGGAGCACCAGAAAACAAGCCCGCTCCCTCCTCAACAAGGCATCCCTTCAAATATTTAAACACGGCTATCATGTCCCCTCTTAACCTTCTCTTCTGCAGACTAAACATACCCAGCTCCCTAAGCCACTCCTCATAGGGCATGGCTTCCAGACCCTTCACCATTTTGGTCACCCTCCTCTGGACATGCTCCAGCTTGTCAATATCCTTCTTGAAATGAGGTGCCCAGAACTGGACACAGTATTCCAGATAAGATCTAACCAATGCAGAATAGAGTGGTGCCATTACCTCCCTTTAGACACCATACTCCTATTGATGCAACCAAGAATCACAGTGGCTTTCTTGGCTGCCACATCACACTGCTGAATCACGTTCAGCTTGTGGTCCACCAAGACCTCTAGATCCCTTTCACACGTAATGTTATCCAACGATGTATCCTCCATCCTATATTTGCGCATTCCATTTTTTCTGCCTAAATGTAGGATCTTACCTTTCTCTCTGCTGAAATTCATTTTGTTACCTTTGCACAGATCTCCAATATGTTAAGATCATTTTGAATTTTGATCCTGTCCTCTGGCATATTAGCAACCCCTCCCAATTTGGTGTCATCTGCCAATTTGATCAGCACGCCCTCTATTCCTTCATCCAAGTCACTGATGAAGATGTTGAAGAGCACTGGGCCCAGGATAGAACCCTGTGGTACCCCAACTGTCCAGCCCACATTTTATGAGCTTCTTTGCTAGAATGTCATTGGGGAACTACGTCAAAGGCCTTACTGAAATCTAAATATGCTATGTTCACAGCATTCCCTACATCTACCAAGCTTGTAACTCTATCATAAAAAGAGATAAGATTAGTCTGGCATGACTTATTTTTGAGAAACCCATGTTGACTTTTAGTGATTATGGCATTGCTTTCTAAGTAATTACAAACTGACTGTTTAATAATCTCCTCTAGGATCTTTCCTGGTATTGATGTCAGAATGACTGGGTGATAATTATTTGGGTCCTCCTTTTTCCTTTTTTGAAGATGGGGACAACATTTGCCCTCCTCCAATCTGCTGAGACTTCTTCTGTTCTCCAAGAGTTCTCTAAGATTATTGTGAATGGTTTTGAAATTACTTCTGCCAGTTCTTTTAATGTCCTTGGATGTAATTCATCTGGTCCTGGAGACTTGAATTCATCTAGTTTAGTCAGATATTCCTGTGCTACTTCTCTACCTATTCTGTGCTGCATTTTCCCCCCTTCCTCACCTGCTCCCCACCCCCCAGCTTGAGTACTTCTATCCTTTTGAGAGAAAACTGAGGCAAAGAAGATGTTGAGTAGTTCTACCTTTTTCTTCCCCTTGTTAGTACTTGGGCATCTTCTCCATGCAGTGACCCTATCATTTCCTTGTTTTTCCTTTTGCTGCAGACATATCTTGAAAAGCCCTTTTTATAGTTTTTAATCTCTCTGGCAAGCCTGAGTTCATTCTGTGCTCTAGCTTTTCTGACCTTCTCCCTACATTTCCTGGTTATTTGTTTGAATTCCTCTTTGGTTGTTTCACCATTCTTCCATTTCCTGTGCATATTTCTTTTTACACTTTGCTCAGCTGAGACTTCTTTAGTCAGCCATTCTGGTTTCTTGAGACACCTCCCATTTTTCCTCCTTATTGGCACAATTTCAAATTATGTGTTCAGTATCTCACTTACAAGAAACTCCCATCCATCATGAACTGTGTTCTCTTTCAATATTCCTTACCAGAGAGTTTCAGCCAGCAATTCCCTAAGTTTAGAGAAATCAGCTTTTTTAAAGTCCAGAATGCATTTCTGGCTACACTTGGCTTCTCCTTCTCACTGAATGAAAAATTCCAAGAGAGCATGGTCACTCTCCACTAAGGATCCCACCACTTCCACTGTCAGGGACTGGGAGGCCACATTGGCCCTTCATGGGGCCTTGGAGGGCCACACACTCCCACCACAACTTGTTATGTCTTCATTCCCACTTTCTTTTTGTTAATTTATTTTTTAAAAAATGCCCTGAAATGCCTAGGCAACATGGGGGAATATTTGCTACATTCCCCCACAACAGCCATTTAGGGCCCAGGAGAGGCTTTTTTTCGAACAGAAAGTAAAACAAAAATCTCGCCCACCCACTAGCATACATATAGTAATCTGCCAATTTTGTTAATACTTTATGTGTCTAATGAAGTGAACTGCAGCCTGCACAAGCTTATGATCACTAAAGCCTGCTAGCTTTTGAGGTGCTACAGAGCTCCTTTCTTCACCATAATAATAGATATACAGTTGGCCCCTTGCTAGGGTTAGGAGTACAGGACCCCTTGCCCAAAAAAAGTGGAAAAATCACAAATATCAAAATGTATCTGTGTGTCTGTGGGAAAGGCGCCAAGGCATGGTAGGAGGAATGAGCACCCAGGATTCAAACCAAGTCAGGGAAAGGAAAGGGAAAGGGAAAGGGGTTGAGTCAGCATGTTGGTCCTAAATTTCCACTCTTGCCTATCTCCTTCCTTGGGAGTGAGAGTGGTACCAAAGGAAGGTTTGTGGTGCTGAGAAACTGGGCTGTGAGCCATCTTTAGCTGGCCAGGCAGTGACTGGTAGAGTAGGAAGAGGACCAGAGGTGGACTGTGTGGTGTGATCAGAGCAGCTGAGAGAAAAGATTCCCCCAGAAAAGAAGTGCTTGAGGTCAGGGGGCAGGGGTTGGAGAAACTCACAAATAATCAAATCTGTGAAGATGAAACCCACAAACATGGAGGGCTGACTGTATATATTCACTTAAGTGTGAGACCCGTGTAACATAGTAGGGTGTATGTGTGAATAAACAGCTCCAAGGACCATAGCATACTCCCAAGACAAATAATTGTGAAGTTGGTTCCTCAATTAAGACTTTACCTTTTCTCTATCATTATTTGAATTAGCTTTCAACAAAACCCAAACACCTAAAAGTTATATCAAGCATCTAGTTCAGTAAGTCTTTCTCTGCTTCCTTTATCAGAGTAGCACCCAGCTCAGCTCCCAGAAGTCTGTGGAAGACAAAATGCAGCACTAGCCCATCTACCAAGCAGAGTAGTGAGGTGCTCTTTCAGACAGTGGAGCAAGAAGAATGACAATGTGCTATACTTCTGCCACTGCTTTTTTCTGACTACCTTACTGCATTGCTACCTTGCCCTATTCTTTGCCTTACCTCACTTCTCACCAGTTACACGCCTCCCTCCCTTCCTCTGTGCACCTCCCCACAGCTATACCTCTCACACCCCTTCCTGCTTTCCTGTTCCCTTGCTTTGCCACATCTCTCACCCTTTTCCTTCCCCCTATGGTATACATCATGATGATGCTGCCTGCCTATTCTCTAAAGCAACAGAAGATGCACAAAGTAGCCAGTGCTGTCTTAAACAGAGGGCAGTTTAGTAGGCAAGCTGCATCACCACCACATGACAAGGGAAAAGGAGGCAAAGCAAGATGGAAGGGAGTGGTAGCTGGAGCAGTAGAGGGAGGAGAAAGTAAAGTAGGGTGAAGAAAAGGTGGTAATAACTGGGGGGGGCATTAAGGTGAAAAGGTGGGAATAACTGGGAGGGAGGATCAAAAACTAATGATATCATAGTAGATTTTACTCTGGCTTTGGACAGACACTTTGCGAGTTTGTTGCATCCCCTCTCCCTTCATTTCTATACCTCCATTGTTACTAGCAACTTTTGACAGCAAGGTCCACAAAACACACCTCAGCTAGGCTTTTGTCCAAAATCTTTCTCCCCAGATTGACACATTCATTCATTATTGGGAGAAGAGGAATCACTCTGTTTAAAAAATATATATATTAAAATGATAAACACAAATATGAGACTTCAGTCACTGACTAAACACACTGAAAGGAAATAGCAAAATTGTTTCCTAGAAAGGAATTGAATAGAGTAGTGGCTCACATTTTGCTCCATATCTCCATCTCTCTGCTCCTCCAATGAGTGCTCTCGAATTTGCACACTGTCTCTCTTGCTCTCTCTCCAGACAGATAGATAGACAGATAGATATGAAAGGCTGGACCAGCTACTGGTGCTAATTAGCATTGTGTGGCACACCTAACTTGCAGGTAAAACACAACCAAACAGATAATATGGCAACCCTAATTAGGAGACAAGAGCATTTTTCACCCAGAAAGAAAATCATGGTGATGCGGAGACTGGTTTGGTTGTTCAATCTGTTGTCCAGTGCTAGCTACTGAAGCTTTTGCTCCTCCTTCTTATGATACCTTATTTATATATTGGAATTGGAAAAGATAGCCCTTGAAATACTATGTAGTACTCAGTAAAGTAGGGAGCATGGCCAACCTACAATCTTGTTATCAATGGTAATTGAAACATTCAAGAAAGCCATATGGTTAGGCTCCTTTGGCTTAAATGAGAATAATTCAGAAGGTAAGAGGAGCAATGAAATTGTTACCATATCCTACTACCCCTCCTACAAGATATGCAATTTTCATAAATTGGACTTATGACCAGAGAACATGAGCAGGATCACGATGACTGGAGATATTTTTGGGGTCATGATGGTGGGAAAATCCAGATAGGATTATGCGGAAAACCCCAACGCTGATGGGTTTGCACTAATCCCTTCACCACTTCAGGCTATCTGCCTTTTCAAATACAATGGAAGACGAAATGTCCAGATAAAGAAATCAGAGATCATCCCTCGATCTTACCCTATGGAGGTTTTCCCTATATACCCTACCTGACTGAACATTAAGAGATTGTAGTAAATCCTATCAATGTTTTGTCACTCCAAAATTAAAGCAATCAGCCCATTCTGGACCCCTTTTCAGTCCCGTGGGAAAACCATTACAGCTTTGTCAACGCACCCATTCAGGGTTTGAAACGGGGTATAAAAATCCTAGCTTCAACTCCACCCAATTGTAGTACGTAGCACATAATACATAGAGCATAGTATACATAGTGCATAGTATACATAGGACATAGTATACACGGTACATCATGCTCCAAACTGCCACACTATCCTCAGATGCTGCCTGGGCCCCTCCACCGCAACCACCTTCTTCAACACTGGTAATTATCATCCTTTCCACCCCAATCTCTATCTAATCTTTCCTGCCTCATCTTTTGAAAGCTATTTATGGGTCTTAACAATGTCTGATTTCTTTTTATGTTTGTCAATTCAAATAAAATACTTTATTTAACATTAACAGGAGTCCTCTCTACAGTTAGTATTGGTATACATAGGCAAAAAGATCCTGCCATCATCTTCTTCTCACAGGCCTTCTTTGAGCTATAATTCCCCCAAATTCTAAGGAAACTGGCTTTACAGATGGACCCAACAACCCCCACCTCTTAGGGTAACAAAACAACTTGTGATTCATGGCATTAATCAGAGCTTGGGAAACTTACTTCTTGAACTTCAGCAACCAGAATCCCCAGCCAGCTTAACCATGCTGGCTGCAGATTGAGGTTCAGAAAATAACTTTCCCAAACTCTGATTGTAATAGAGGAAAGTGTTTTCATGTCAATACTGCACTAGTCAGACATTCTGACTTACAGTTGTAAACAAACAGTCACCAAAAGATAATTTTATTCCCTTTACAGTTGTGCATAGCTCTGCAAAAATTTTTGGGGGGCAGAGGATTAATTTCACAATAGAAACTCTCCCCAAAAGTATGAGGAAATCATCATTGAGGTATATTGCATTGGATACACAATATTCTTCAACATTGACATTACGAATCTGTTAGGTTAAAAGCACAATTTTAAATGTTTGAAGTACATTATATCCATAGCTTGCATTTAAATTTTAATTACCAGGAAAATAGCCAAGAAATTACTTCTTCTGCTCAACTCCAAATTGTTTTCACACTAATTTATCAACATTATAAAGAAAGAAGCTGCTTAATTGTCTTCTAACTAGCACTTTTAGAAAACAAAATAATGATATTTACTCACTAAAAACAACACTGTTACAACAAACCTAAATGTTTGGTCAATCTAGTCCAAACAGTAAAGGTGGTTAACACAATAATTTCATAATGCAATAGAAAAAAGAAGTAAAAAAATCAATGGACAAATCCTTGTATGCGCTTATAGGGTTTCCAAAATATATCAACACGTCACATACTAGCATAGGCCAGCAGGTTAGAGATTGTCAGAAGTAACTATTCTAGGGGAAAAAAAGTATGACAGGTTCTTTAGTTAGCCTGCTTTAAAGTTACAGAAAATGAAGGGAAGAGCCTTTTTCACAACAGGCAGCCTTCAAAGCTGTCTCCATATGCCAGTCAATAGCTCATGGATGCAAAATGTGAATGCAGCCTTTCACACCCAGGGAATCACTTTCAACCGAGAGGTGAACTACATTTATGAGCTAAGGTGTGGGAAACCTGCAGTGCTTTTTACTACTGAAGAGGGGGATAGATACACTGAGAACTTTTAAATGCTTATATAAACTTTGGTTGGTGTTTTATTGCTTTTAAATTATCTGAACACTCCTATGGTGTGATTAGCATAAGATCAAACCAAATATTCTCAGTAAATCAGCCAACTTTTCTGGGCTACGCAGAATTTTTGTGACATTTTATGAAGTTTGATTTTTCACTATGAAAGCTGCTCTTTAGTGGGAGCACTAAAGTCTGTGAGGGAAACTATATCCTCAACTCTTTCACGTATTTTTAAACACTTGCTTTCAACCATTAGCTTTCCCCAGCCTGTTGCTGCTTTGTTATTGTTGTTTTACTTGAAAGAACTTCTTCGTTGTTCGATCTCAGCCAATTAGGAATCATGTAATGAGTGGGATGACATCACAGAGTAAGGCAACCAACCAGATCTGGCTATATGTCAGTGTCACTGATGGGAAACAAACCCTCTTCTTATTCTTCTAAGAGGGGTTGGGGAGGCTAAGAAAATGCATCCCTGTTGCCAGGCAACCAGGCTGATGCTCTTTGCCTTGCTATTAGAGATTCTATCAAGCTGGACTCAGAATTAAAGATCAAAAGGGGACGAGTTTTAAAAGCCCTGGACTTCTACTGAGATCAAAACAGGAGCGAGAAAGGAAGTCCACCTTTCACAGACAACCACCTCTCCCACTGTCTTCCACCCAAAAGTCACTTGATATCACTCTCAACCCAAAGCACACTCTCCCCTTGCTTTCTGTTACACCAGCTATGGTGCAGGTATGATGACAATAGCAAAAAGGAAGACCTCCTCACCTTATTTTCTCCCAAACTTTTTCCTGGTTCACAGAAAGAGAGGTGTGGAGTTGTTGAACTTTTGGAGAAGTAGCCCAGCTTGGTTTCTTGCACCCAGGCATGTTCAGAGCTTGGAAAGTTACTGTACATTTTAAAAGTAATTAATTGCATTTATAAACTGAACATCCTTTTGATTGCATTCATAAACTGAATCTCCTTCAGAAGTGATTAATTACCACCATAGTTGAAATTTCAGAGGAAAAAAAAACCTTTTCCTTTCACATTTTCCATGTCACTAAAATATTTACTTTGTGTTACTGCTTATTTAAAGGGAAAAAAACTAGAATTCTACAAGCCAGATACCACAACTTCCAGTTTTCTTAAAATGATTTCATTGATCATATTCCACCCAGAGAGTTGCTCATACAGGGTGAGTAAGATATCTTTTCATTAAGAAATATATAAAGCTGCTAAGCTGTGGTACAAAATATATTCACTTTAGAACCTGGAGGTATTAGTCATTTGTAGTAGAATCTTCTGAACATGCTGGCTGGGGTATTTAGAGAGATGTGGTGTGAGAACCAGTATGGCACAATGGTTTTGAGTGTTGGACTAGGACTCATGGGGACCAGCGTTCGAATCCCACCTCAGCGCACAGAAACCCAGTGGGTGACCTTAGGCAAGTCACACTTTCTCAGTCTTGGAGGAAGTCAATGGCAAACCCCCTCTGAACAAATCTTGCAAAGAAAACCCCATGATAGCTTCCCCTTAGGGTCACCATAAGCCTGAAATACCTTGAAGGCACACAAAAGTGAGGCCTAAGAAGTAACTGTTCCTCTCTGTGCTGTTCCCCTCTACACTATCTTTACCTCAACACTCACAGCAGTGCCCAAGACTGCAGCATGAGCCAGCACTTACATCAAATAATCGTCCTTCGCCACCATTTAGTGAAGCCATACCCCCGTAACTACAACAGTAACTAAAAAGTTACTATTAATTTAAAAGACAATCCAATTATTTATTGTTAAATCAAAATCATAATTTAATGCAATTAAATATTCATTATTGGGGAAATGAGTCACTAGCTATTTGTAAATCACTACCTATTTGTCAATGGGTTATTTCCTAGGTCTGAACATGCTGAGTGTCAGAACACTCTTAGAGAATGACAGGATGTCTCTAGTTGTTGTGCCATGCGGAAAATTTTATGGCCTACTAGTCATGACCTACCTCAGGTTGCACATAGTTATACATAACTATTTGGCACAGGATGTGAAGATCAATCTAAATTTGCATTCTACATGCCGTATGCTATCCCACCCAGGTAAATCAAGTACAACCAGATTGGAATTGGGGGTGGTGCCCTATATGACTCAGCAATGGAAATGCATTCTCTTTTCCCTTTGATGCTCACAACACCACCTGTGAAATGTTCTGCACCCTTTTGTAAAGCAAGGCAATGCAATATTTTGCAGGGAGCAATAATGTTTGTAAAACACAGTCTCTATATTTGCTTTCCACCCATTTGCCTTTCTTTGCTTCCCTAGCTACTGTTACCACACCACACATCCCCACTCTGCAGGGTGTACTATTTTCACAATTGGACATATTTTATTGCTGGAACGTATATTTGAAAGTGCACTGGCTGTATGCATACACCAGGCCAGGATGACCTCAGACATTATCAGGTCATAAGTTCAGAGAGGATTAGGCAAGAAAGCCCTGTGCTGATGGGCTTGGGATAATCCTTTCGAAAACTAAGTTGCAAGCACTCCTGAAAACAATAGCAGACAAAACTGCCCAGGTGAAGCAATCAGGGACCCCTACTGTGAGTATATCCTATGGAGACCTACCCTATTCATCTTACCTGCCAAAACATTAAGAGACTGTCAAGACTTTCATCAATGTTTTGTCACTTAGAGTTAAGGCAATCAGCCCATTCCAGACTCCTTTGTCAACCTCTGAGAAAGCCATTACCACTTTGTCCATGTATCCTCCTTCAGGACAGGAAATAGGGTATTAAAACCCCAGCTAAATTGTAGTACTTGGATGCAATTCTTGGTGCCCAGACCTCTGTTCATTCTCACTACCCTCAGACATGTTGTCTGAACATTCCACTTTGACCTACTGCTTCAGAATTGGTAACTATTGCTCCACCCAATTTCTCTCTATCCAACCTTTCTTGCCTCCATTTCCAATAACCTTGTATGGATCCTGAGAGTGTCTGATTTCTTCTATGCTTGTTAATCTCCAATAAAATACTCTGTTTAACTTTTAACTGGAGTCCTCTCTACAGTTAGTACTGTATACACAATATACACAGGTGAAAAGATCCTGCAGTTACCCTCTTCTCACAGGCCTCTTTTGAACTATAATTCCCCCAAATTCCAAGGAGTCACTGGCATTGCAGGTAGATCTCAAAGTCACCCACTTTTTAGGGTAACACTACCACTGACAGATTCTTCAAAATAGGAAGGAGAATCCTACACAGAGATGACAGGAAATTAAACCCATGCTGTTTTGAGTTTCTGAGAATTTACCACGAAATGCCACCATGTTTTTGAACCACCCACAAAGTCAGGGAGATACCTCTGAGAATAAAGAAAATGAAAGGTTTGATTGTTACAATTCTACCATAATGAAGAGGAAAGCATCCTTTTCCCACTTCCCATTGCATTCCTGATGCCAACTTAGGTTTGTAGTTCTCCTTCAGTGAGACCTTAAATTAATAAACAGACACACTCTTTGTGGGAAGTGACCAGCTTCAACCTACCAGCAGCTGCTAGACTATTAAGACTCTCACAATAGCCTCCAGAAACTCTCATTATTATAAAAATTAATAAGAAGAGGCAAAGTAATGAGATTTACAAAATGAATTTTGACAGAACACTTCCACATAAAGCTACTAAAAGATGGATCTGGTAAAGGTCAGGGAACTGGTCTACATAAGCAGATGAACAAAGAAGGACAAAAAGACCTTTTTTCCAACTTTAATTTGACAATAATGGTTATGAGGATGAGGATGATTAATTCTTAAACATTAAACATAATATTTTACATTTACACACTGTCCTTTTTTGTACTGGTTTGTACTTTGTCTAGTGCTGTGGTGAACTTTGTAATGGTGATTTAATCCTTGTAAATCTCTCACTTGTAGGCAAGAAGAAATTGTTTTACTATTTTTTGCCCTACTGTGGGAAAGTCCTCAAAAACTGAACTATTTGCAGTTCTGGATTTATTCTATGGAAAAAACCTCACATAGGTTTGCATATGTGTGTGCACATGTGTGCAAAAAAATATATAGTATTTTCAGCACAGAAAGCACGGTTTTCAGCAAAGGGAATTTTCTGTATTTTTCACACAGAACCTGTCCAAAATTGCAGTAGCCCATCCGGGAATCTCTTTGTTACTGATGCCTGACACTTCTGGAAATCCATTTTCCACCTGTTATTTGAATATTCTTTCCATCCCTACTTTCTAAGAACACTTTTTTTCCCCCAGCACATTTGTGGTAGATCGGATGAAGAGCAGCTTCTGATAATTCTGAGAGGCTATCAGAGAGACAGCAGTACACTTGGAGGCTTCTTCTTTTAAGACATTCCTCCTCCACACAGACACAGACATTTTCATCTGCTTTGAATAGTTTTGCTACCATTTTCCCACAGTAGCAAAGGTCCTTCCATAAGGTCCATCACGATGCTTCTGAGAAAGTGCTTCATAGATAACACCAGAAACAGGTGCCAGTTGCTGCCTCCAGTGCAGGACAGTGGCTTCACACAGCTGCCTTACCTATGAGCTGAACCATCTGAGAGGAAACCTATGCAAGCCTTTTTCTTTAATCACCATAAATTGCCATTTTTCCTGGAAGCCAAAGAAGTGGTAGGGACAATTAGGGATTGCATTTAACATGTACTGTTGTCACTTTTTCTGCAGCTGAAATGCAGCACCACACAAGCACATGCACATCTTTAAAGAGTTTATTTCCAGTCCTTTGCTGCAAGATTCATAAAGATATATAAAACAAGACACAAAAATCTGGGGAGACCTGGTATCACTGTATATGCTTATATGTTACTAAAATGAGCCTTCAAAATCTGAACTTACTTGCTTTTTTAAAAAACGTATTTAGCCTGTTGGGTGCTTCTGCAAAGCAATCCTTAGTGGCTTGGAAATCATTTGCTCAGATTAACTTTCTGCATGGTAATAAAAAAGAAAAAAAACTGCCAGTTTTTTAAGAACACAGTCCTCCAGAAAGAAAGCTAATTGAACTGTATGTTGCTCTCTTGGTAAACCCTGTCCCGGGGTCTACAACTTTGATATAAAACATAATCTAAAACGCCAGAGAGGTCACCTGGATGAGCACGTAGGCAGCAACAGTCGTACAATCAGAAAACCAGGTCAGGCCAGTAAACTCCCCTGTCACGTAGCCACAGGAGACCTCAAGCTGTGCCAATCCACAATGAACAAAAGGTCCTCAGCCTTTGAGGAGCCAACTTGAAAGGACTGAGGTGTTTTCCCACAAATTGGGCACTGGAAGCAATAAAATCTTATCAAGCGAGGACCATCTACATAAACTAACACCACACCCAAATCAGCGGAAGATTCTGAATCTCTGGTAACACCTTGTTATCTTTTAATATCAAAGGAGGTGCCAATGGGGAGTTGTTTTTCTGTTGCTATCCCCTTTGTTCTCCCCGGGAAAGGATTTGTCCTCGAGGTACATTTTCCTACAAATAGTCCTCATTTTTGTATGGTTCTTTGGATAACTCCTGGTCGTATCAACAGACCGTTCCCCCCTCCCAGCAGCCAAGTGATCCCCTCAGTGTCTTTTTGCTGAGCGTTACTTCCTTTGCTGCTTTTCCGGACCAAGGACTTCAGGAAAAGGTACAGTATCACCCCAAACTACGAATCCTCTAACAATCTCTCTATCCTATTTCCACTCTTTGTTTTTCTTTAGCCCTTGGATGTGTCTGAGAGTGCATGCATTGATGCGTGATACTTAGGTTTAATAAAGTCATTGATTGGACCTTGTGTGTGGTTTTTGGCTTGGTCTGACCCCATAAAAACTGGGTAAAAGATTTCGCTAGGTTACCCTGCCTCTTGTACTGCCATTGCTTGTGCTATGTTGAGTTTAGCTTCCCCATCACATGTAGCACACTAAGACATCCCTCAGCGACCCCCAGATCTCAGGATAACATGTGTACTGAAAAGGAAAATATCAGTCAAGGGAGAAGAGGAGAATTCCTTCAGCGAGGTTTGCAAATGCAGGGACATATCTTGTATAGACCACTGACTAATATATCAAACTTTATATCAAAGATACTTTGAAACAAGGATATTCACTGGCCGACACAGGACCCTTTTACAATAACAGAAAACCCCTGCATTTGTTGCGACCCAAAATTATCTTAAATTCTTTCCCCTAGCTCTCTGTTTTGCACATTCCATTAGTTGACAGTCCTGTGTTTTTATCCCTACAAAACAGACTTGATTGTGATAATACTACCATCATTCCAATGGACCCAGAAGCTTGGTAATATTAAGTAGAAGCAGGTTGTAAATGGCTTTCTTAATTCAGGCTGTCACAGGCGGGCAATAGCCAATTTCTGTAAACTGTTATCCCACCCTCCAAAAATGGGCGTTATCTCTGCTGTGTAAACCTCGGTCATGGAGATCTGTTGTCTCCTGCTGCATGAAGGAACAACTGCCTGAAGACTGTAATAGGCTGATTTATCACTGTCATGGTCCTGGAGGGGGGAAAGACTTTAAATGGCTTTCATTATTAAGGCATCTTTGGGATTCCGTACATATTTAGTAATACATTATGTGAGGTTCAAAACATCACATGCAGGCTTATCAGAAAACAATAATGAGGATCATGAAGTTCTTACATAGTATATTTGGTTGGTGTTGATTAAGTGGTATTGGAGTTTTCCCATTCCCCATCTATCGTAATTGCTGTCTGTAACTGAGAGCATCTGCTGCTCTTACTGCATAGGGCTTTGTTTTCATATTGATTTGTCATTTTCCTTGGGCCAAGAAGATTTTTATCTTGATGACTGGCAACCACTAGGTTGATTCCAATGTATCACAGCAAAGAAGAATGTCAAGGTGCCCTGCATATCTTTCCAGATATTCAAGTAACTGTATCCACAAAACACTTTTCCACTATAAAGTCAAAGACTTTCACGGCCGGAATCCATAGGTTGTTGTGGGTTTTCTGGGTTTTGAGGCTGTGTTCTATTAGTATTTTCTCCTGAAGTTTCACCTGCATCTGTGGCTGGCATCTTCAGAGGATATGGTGGCATGGAACTATGGTGGCATGGAACTTTTCCACTGTTTCACCTCAACCATTCACTTCAGTACAGTAATGGTTGGTGGCTCCCATATTAGTGGGGGTAGCAAATCTGTTCTGAGTTTTAGTCTGAATTTTAAAGGAGTTATCTAAGGTGCTGGACTCTATCTGCAAAATATGTTCAGCCCCTTGGATAGCTCCTTTAAAATTCTGATTAAAGCTCAGGACAAATTCTCTTCTCCATTGACATGGAAGCCATCAGCCACCATGGCTATCAGAGTTCTAGACTGACCCAGCTTTTGTACAGCTAAAGTGGAAGCTAGTCTGTAATTAGGGAAAGCAGCTCTCCCAGTCAGGTCTGCTCAGACTCTGCTATGTGTTTATTTAACTCGCACCTCACAAATCAAGAGCACTTCATCCCACTTCCTCTATATATTAATGGTGCCTTCTCTAGTCCTGTTTCTAGAACCCCTACATATACAAGAGGCTCCATTAAGGGGCAGTGGCCGGACCCCAACACAACAACTCTCTTAGTTTCATTCCCTCTCATACAGCCATTCCTTGCTACTCCAGTCAGTGGGTACAGTGTGAAACAGAACTTTTATAGGGCTCAGGGAGGTCATGACCACCAGATAAAATATACTCTAGGCTGTTGATGAGAATCAGTATGGTGTGGTGATCTGAGCATTGGACTACAACCCTAGAGACTAGGGTTTGATTCTCCATTTGGACATGGAAGCGTCACATACTCTCAGCTCCCAGAAAACCCCCTGATAGCTTCACCTTAGGGTCACCATAAGTCAGCAACAACTTGAAGGCACACAACAACAGGCTAGTAGATTATTATTATTATTACCCCATGGATGGAGGTAGGGAACAGTAACAAATTAACACAAAACATATATCAGTTAAAAATAGAGCAGCAGTTAAAAACAACAGTTAAAATGCATAGTATCAGTTTAAAAGAACAAATAATACAAATACCTAATTAAAGCAGTCAATAAGTATTTAATATTCACAGCTAAAATTCAAAATTTGAAATAATATGGATAGGCCTGCCAGAAGAGACTGGTCTTTAATGCTGTTTTAAATCCAGACAGCATATTCATCTGTTGAATCTCTTCCTTAGGCCATTCCACAGTCTGGGGCAATGGAAGAAAAAGTCCTCTGGGTGACTGTTGCCAGTCTAGGCTGGTCAGTTGAAATAAATGTCCCCCAGAGGACCTGAGTGTGTGGGCCAGATTGTAGGGGAGGCAGCACTCCCATAGGTAACCTGGACCCAAACCATATAAGGGCTTTAAAGGTAATAACCAACACTTTGTACTTTGCCCAGAAACTACTTGGCAGCCAGCGGAGTGAGTTTAAGATTGCTGTGATATGTTCACTCCAAAATGTACCAGTAACCAATCTGGCTGCCATGTTTTGAACCAACTGAAGTTTCTGGACTGGGTATAGAGGTAGTCCAATGTACAGCACATAGCAAAAGTTGAGCCTTGAGGTCACCAGCAAGTACACTGCCATTTTTAGGCCCTCCAGCTCTAGGAAGAGGTGTAGCTGGTATACCAGAGGAAGCTAATAGTAAGCACTCCTGGCTGTTGTATCTATCTGAGCTGTCATTTGGCACGATGAATCCAGAACCTCTCCCAGATTGCAAACACAATATTTCGGGGGGGGGTGTAGCCTCATCCAGGACTGATTGACACATTTTCTGAAGCTAGCAGGATGACTGGAAGGTAAGACAGCTGATAAATATCTCTCTTTCCTTCCTTTATAATGACACATCACCCTGCCATCACCATATCTCCGTTTGCCCCGGACAACTCGTGTTGCTGCCCAATTTACACATTATACTCAACAATCAACAATAACACTAAATACAAATTACACAATAAAAACATTGACACAACTCAAAAAATCACTGAATAATGGTTCCCATTTTGTACATACCAGGTTTATAGAACTGAGTAATTGGCTAGTCCAGCTTAACCTTCCTCTCACTAAGATGATGCCTTATAGCGAACTTGATGGTACCACGTTGTACTCCCACCACTACACAGTCATACAGCTGCCACTCTCACTGCCAGCTGGTTTTTCAGGACCATAATAATAAATAATATCTACCTATAGGTAGAATTCTCCAATAATGTACTCATGGGGAAATAACATATAACAGTACAACACATCATCAGACAAAGTTAAAACTGTCTTCTTTTCTTTGTTTACTGTATTCTGTTAAAGTTTTATTAGTTATATGTTAAAATTTTATAAAAATTGAATTGCAAAAAAAAAACTTTTTTTGGTCAGGTCAACCACTTCTGCCTCCAGCTATGATCTCAACATCTCATACTCTCTGTAATTTCATGCCTCTTGCTTTTAGCCTCCCCTCAGTCAGTATACAATATGCAGATAAAAAGGGAAGTCCAATATACTCCTCCTCCTAACCAAAAGGGACAGGACCTTGCCCTCATCCTCACTGTTGCGCTATCCCCAAAGTGGCTCCCACAAAGGGGCAACCCTGACAGTGACAGGCCCACCACAGCAGGCATCCAGCTTTTACCTTCTTGCAAAGGGGAACCATAGAATCATAGAGTTGGAAGAGACCACAGGGGCCATCAAGTCTAACCCCCTGCTATGCAGGAACACCAATCAAAGCATTCCCAACAGATGGCCATCCAGCCTCTGTTTAAAAACCTCCAAAGAAGAAGACTCTACCACACTCTGAGGCAGCACATTCCACTGCCGGACAGCTCTGACCATCAGGAAGTTCTTCCTGAGGTTCAAGTGGAATCTCCTTTCTAGCAGCTTGAATCCATTGCTCCTTGTCCTAGTCTCTGAAACATCAGAAAACAAGCCCGCTCCCTCCTCAATATGACATCCCTTCAAATATTTAAACATGGCTATCATGTCCCCTCTTAACCTTCTTTCCGCAGACTAAACATACACAGCTCCCTAAACCGTTCCTCATACGGCATGGCTTCCAGACTCTTCACTACTTTGGTCGCCCTCCTTTGGACAAGTTCCAGCTTGTCAATATCCTTCTTGAATTGAGGTGCCCAGAGCTGGACACAGTATTCCAAATGAGGCCTAACCAATGCAGAATAGAGTGATACCATTACCTCCCTCGATCTAGACACCATATTCATAGAATCATAGAATCATAGAAATGTAGAGTTGGAAGAGACCACAAGGGCCATCCAGTCCAACCCCCTGCCATGCAGGAAAACCCTCAAAGCACTCCCGACAAGTGGCCATCCAGCCTCCGCTTAAAAACCTCCAAAGAAGGAGACTCCACCACACTCTGTGGCAGCACATTCCACTGTCGGACAGCCCTGACTGTCAGGAAATTCCTCCTGAGGTATTCCTATTGATGCAACCAAGAATCGCGTTGGCTTTCTTGGCTGCCACATCACACTGCTGACTCATGTTCAGCTTGTGATCTACCAAGACTCCTAGATCCTTTTCACATGTACTGCTATCCAGCCACATGTCTCCCATCCTATATTTGTTCATTCCATTTTTAATGCCTAAGTGTAGGACTTTACACTTCTCTCTGTTGAAATTCATGTTGTTAGATTTGGCCCAGCTCTCCAATCTGTCAAGGCCATTTTGAAATTTAATCCTGTCCTCTGGGGTATTAGCAACCCCTTCCAATTTGGTGTCATCTGCAAATTTGATCAGCATGCCCTCTATTCCTTCACCCAAATCATTGATGAAGATGCTGAATAGCACTGGGCCCAGGACAGAACCCTGTGGCACCCCACTAGTCACTTCCCTCCAGGATGAAAAGTAGCCATTAGTGAGCACCCTTTGGGTTCAGTTGGTCAACCAATTACCAATCCACCAGGACATTATCTGTTTACAGGAAACCCACATAGCACAGGAAGACGCTAAGTACTTAAAAAATCCAAAGTTGGGACAATGTTTTACAGCATCATACAGAAAAAAGGAGTGTGGTGTCGCTATCTATGTTGGTAATAATTACAATGCACGAGAAGTCTTTGCAGATGTGGAAGGACACTATTTAGCTGTAGAAGTTAAAATACAAACCTCAATGTTGCTATGTGTGGCGATATACGCACCTCAAGATAATAAAGATAAATTTTACACAAAAGTTAAAAGGTTGGTAATGGAATATATAAGTGAACAACATCAAGACAACGTTTTAATCTTGGGAGACATGAATGGCGTCTTGAACCCATTGGAAGACAGATTCTCAAAAAAATCAACTAAGACAAATCAAGGGAAACTCCCACAAAGCTTCTTCAAAATGATGGATGAGTTATCTTTAATGGATATTTGGACTTACAAACATGGGACGGACAAAGGCTATACTTTCTATTCATAAACTCGCAACTCCATGTCAAGGATAAATTTATTTTTGTCATCCAAAACATCAAATAGATTTATTGAAGACATGGAGATATTACCAAGGGTGAAATCTGATCATAGCCCAATCCTTCTGTATTATAAAATTCCACAAAATAAAGAATTTAATTGGCGGTTAAACGATAACATTCTTAAAGATGAACAACAAATTAAGATTTTAAAGGAGACTATGAAAAACTACTTTGAAGAAAACATCACTCAAGATATCCAAATAAAAACTGTTTGAGATGTGGTGAAAGCTGTGATAAGAGGCTACCTAATTCAAATCGGATCGCTAAGGAAGAAAAATAAAGAACAACAATTCCAGAAACTGTTGAATACATTAAAAGAGAAGGGAAAAGACCTCAGGAACATTGCAGCAGATCAAAAATTAAAAATGGAAGTTAAATTACTACAAAACCAATTAGCAGCTACTAACATGGAAGAAGTAGAAAGAAAGATGAGATACTGCCATATGAATTATTTTGAGCACTCCAACAAACCAGGAAAGTGGTTGGCCTACAAGCTCAGAAAGGAAAGAGAAAAGAGAAATTTTTAAAAAATAAAACGAGATCACGAAGAGATAACAGATCATCAACAAATTAAGAAGATATTCTGGAAATATTATACAAACCTATATAATAAAGACATGTCACCAGAAATAGAGAATAGAAGAGCCCAGGCCTATCTTGATAAGCAAGATGTTGTTTCCATGTCAAAAGAACACAAGGAGATGTTGAACGCGCCTATTACAAGGGCAGAAGTTTCAGATTCAATAAAGAGATTAAAAGTTGCAAAGGCACCAGGCCCGGATGGCTACACAGCCAAATTTTATAAAGTCTTTGAATCTGAACTACTTGATCCATTGACAAAAGCAATGAACGCAATAGTACAAGAAGGGATACCTGAATTGTGGAAACAAGCCAACATAACATTAATTCCAAAAGAGGGTAAAGATCTTTCCCAAACAGATAGCTACAGTCCTATTTCGCTTCTTAACATAGATTATAAAATTTTTGCTTCCATATTGGCAGAAAGGCTTAAAAAGGTCCTTCAAGTAATGATTCACCCCAACCAAAACAGGTTCCTATCTCATCGACACTTTAAGAATAATACAAGGACATTGCTTAACATAATAGAACATTTCGACAAAAGAAATGAAAAGAAATTAGCTATTTTATTTATTGATGCGGAAAAAGCATTCGATAAGGTCAGATGGCCTTTTATAACAGAAACGTTAAAAAGAATGGACTGTGGCTACAATTTTCTCCATTGGAACAAACTGCCAAATTGATTATAAATGGAGAATTAACCAACTCAATTAAGATCAATAAAGGGACACATCAAGGATGTCTCTATCACCATTACTTTTTAACACTACGTTAGAAGTTTTAAACAATAAAATTCGAGAAAATCAAGGGATAAAAGGAGTTAGAGTGAAAAATCAGGAATATAAATTAAAAGCCTTTGCCGATGACCTGGCCTTTTTTTTTTTTTTTTTGGAAGATCCATTAATAGGATTTAAACATTTCATGCTCAATTTAAAAAAATTTGGAGAAGTTGTGGGACTAAAAATAAACTACAATAAATCATCCATGATAGTCAAAAATATGACAAAAGCAGAGAGAGAAGAACTATGTAAAACTACTGGAATCAATACTTGGGACTCTGGTTCACAGAAAGCAACAAAGAATTATTTGATAATAACTACAGCAAAAGCTGGAAAGAAATCAATGCTGATCTCAAGAGATGGTCTAACTTGAACCTATCAATATTAGATCGAATTGCTGCCATTAAAATGATCATCCTTCCTAAATTAAACTTCCTCTTCCAGAACCTCCCTATTATAACTAATACAAACCATTTCAGAAATGGAAAGATTTGACCAAATTTATATGGAGAGGCAAGAAACCTAGGATCAGATGGAAACTATTGATAGAACAAAAATCCAAAGGTGGCTGTAATCTACCTAATTTAAAAACTTATTATTATGCCAACGCGATGACCTGGATCCAGGACTGGATCACTCTCCGAGATAAAAGAACATTAGAATTAGAAGGTGCAGAGATGAGATTTGGTTTTCACGCCTATCTTTGGTATGGGACAGCAGCAATAGATAAAGATTTCAACAACAACTATGTGAGAAAATCTCTATTAGAAATCTGGTCAAATATTAAAAAACAAACATACAGTAAAATACCGTGGTGGATTTCACCACAAGAAGCATTTTTTGAGAGGTGGGTGAAGCAACAAGGCAACTGGTTGAGGTATGAAAACCTTATACTACAAGACAGCCCAAATGAAATTAGGTTTAGAACGTGAGAAGAACTCGCCCAAATAGGTTTCGAAATCGACTGGTTCCCCTACATGCAGATAAAGGAACGTTATAAAATGGACTTGAAACTAGAAGGTTTCTTGCTAAATAGAAAATACAATGAATTAGAAACAATCATATTCACACACACACACACACAAAAAGCAAAAGATCTCACAATACTATAGATACTTTTTGACACACCAATTAGAGGATGAGACTGTAAAAGAAGCTATGATAAAATGGGCCAGAAACTTCCAACACGAAATTCTGCTAGAAAATTGGGAGAAAACCTGGAAAAATACCAATGAATTTACTAGTGCTCAGGACCTGAAAGAAAATTTTCTGAAGATGATGTATAGATATCACCTAACAGCTGAGAAACTGGATAAAATTTACCACACGGGTAACACTAACTGTTGGAAGTGTAAAGAAAAAACAGGATCTTACTATCATTTGTGGTGGACCTGCTCCACAGCCAGAATATATTGGCTAAACATATATGAAGCAATAAAAGAGTAACATTTCAAGTAACATTTCCTATTTCCCCTGAATTCTTTCTGTTAAATATGATGAACATGTTCCAAAAAGACTTTGCTCAGAAAAATAATAAGATACTGCTATACTTGGTCATAGCAGCAAGAATATCCTATGCTAAAATATGGAAAAGCATAGAAGTACCAGATCTAGATCAATGGATTATGAAAGCTACAGAATATAAGGAGTTCGACATGTTTACACAGCTCATAAGAGGAAAATTGACCAAGGAAGTGGAAGATAAATGGGAACCTGTGACAAGATATATAACAAAAAGATGGGGGATTAAAGTCTAAATTGAATAGATAATAGATAAAATAATAGACTAAAGTTTAATAGAAGTTTAATAGAAATCGTCAAGACAAATAAAATAGGAGAACTATAATTAGGATAATAATAACTTGTGTCCTAATTCTTCTCTTCCTTTACAATTAATTTTTGCAATATAGGAGAATACACAGAAGTATAGTTGTTGACAGTTAATAGTAAAGATACAGGAAAAAGTGCACAAAGAAGAAGAAGAAAAAAGTTAAAATGATATTTTATGAAATTTCATATTGATATGATAAATATATAGCGCATTAATATAATTCAGAAAAATGGTTTTTAAGCATTTTCTCACAAATAATGACACAATGGAAAAGAAATATTCAGCATGAACTAAGAATTATATGGAAATTTGTAATATATGTGTTTGAAACTGTAAACAAAACTAGAATGCATAATGATTGTATTGATAAGATACTCATGTTGAATGTCGATGGAATGAAATGTATTTGGATAAAGATTGTCCTTTTTATGTTTATTTTTATTTTGGTAAAAATAAAAAATAAAAATTAACAATCCACCTAACAGCAGCCCTGTCCAGCCTGAATTTTACTAGCTTCTTTGCGAGAATGTCATGGGGAACTTTGTCAAAGGCTTTACTGAAGTCAAGATATGCTACGTCTACAGCATTCCCTTCATCTTTCAAGCTTGTAATCCTATCATAAAAAAAGATAAGATTAGTCTGGCATGACTTATTTCCGAGAAATCCATGTTGACTTTTAGTGATTATGGCATTGCTTTCTAAGTAATTACAAACTGACTGTTTAATGATCTACTCTAGGATCTTTCCTGGTATTGATGTCAGGCTGACCAGGCAATAATTATTAGGGTCCTCTTTTTCCCCTTCTTGAAGATGGGGATGACATTTGCCCTCCTCCAGTCAGCTGGGACTTCTCCTGTTCTCCAAGAGTTCTCAAAGATTTTTGCAAGTGGTTCAGAAATGACTTCTGCCAGTTCTTTTAATATCCTTGGATGTAATTCATCTGGCTCTGGAGACTTGAATTCATCTAGTTTAGCCAAATATTCCTGTACTACTTCTCTACTTATTCTGTGCTGCATTTCCCCCTTTCCTCACCTGCTCCCCATCCCCCAGGTTCAGTACTTCTATCCTTTTGGGAGAAAACTGAGGCAAAGAAGGTGGTGAGTAGTTATGCCTTCTCTCTTCCCTCTGTTATTAATTGGTCATCTTCTCCATGCAGTGACCCTATCATTTCCTTGTTTTTCCTTTTGCTGTGAACATATCTATTGTTTTTGATGTCTCTGGTAAGCCTGAGTTTATTCTGCACTTTAGCTTTTCTGACCTTCTCCCTACATATCCTGGCTATTTGCTTGAATTCCTCTTTAGTGGTTTCACCATTCTTCCATTTCCTGTACATGTTTCTTTTAACACTTAGCACACTGAGAGTTCTTTAGTCAACCATTCTGGTTTCTTTAGACACCTGCCATTTTTCCTCCTTATTGGCACAGTTTTCAATTGTGCCTTTGGTATCTCACTTTTAAGAAACTCCCATCCATCATGAACTCCTTTCTCTTTTAGTATACTTGACCACGGGATTACTACAAAAAACTTTGTAAGTTTACAGAAATCAGCTTTCTTAAAGTTTAGGATATGTGTCTGGGTAAACTTGGCTTCTCCTTCCCACTGAATGACAAACTCCAAAACAGCATGGTCACTCCCCCCTAAGGGTCCCACCACCTCCACCTCATCAACTAGGTCATCCCTCTTGGTCAGGATCAGATCTAAAATAGCTGATCCCCTTGTTGGCTCTTCCACCTTCTGGACCATGAAATTGTCTGCAAGGCAAGTGAGGAACTGGTTGGAACTTGCAGTATTGGCAGAGTTTGACTGCCAACAAATATCAGGATAATTCAAATCTCCCATTAACGCTGCATCTCTCCCTTTTGAATGTATGGTCATCTGATCCAGGAAGGCCTCATCCAAGTCCTCAGGCTGGCCCGGAGGCCTGTAGCAAACCCCTATAATCACATCTCTATTGTTTCTCGCTCCCTTAATTCTCACCCAGATGCTCTCAATTTGGCTTCTCAGATTAAGTCATGGATCTCTTCACAGGTGAAAACATCCTTCACATATAAAGCTACTTCTCCTCCTTTCTTGTTTGGTCTATTTCTGTGAAATAGGTTATACCCCCCTATTCCTACATTCCAAATCATAGGAACGAGTGGTCTTCTAGCTTATCAGCCAGTAGCTGGCTGAGTCCCTGGGCCTGGTTCTGCCAGGAGTGCAGTTCAGAACAGAGAGCAGTCCACCATGGGAGGACTGGAGCAGAGAAATAAGCAAGCCCGCTGTAAGCAAGCAGGCAGGCAGCAGACCTCTTTCCTGGGATTGTCTTTACCTCCTTCCTACATGCTGACACTGTTGATGCTGAGAGATTTCTTTGACTGGAATATCTGTTAGTTGGAACTGAGTGACAACAGAACATGGACTACAGCTCCCAGAATCCCACATCCAGCATGACCCAATCCACAGGCATACTTAATCACTTATTAACCACCATAGGTTTCACTGAATGAGTCTTTCTTCCTGTTACCCAAGTGGATCATGTACCATTCCATTTCTCCAGGAAACAACAATCAAGCCAAGAGGGTTAATAAATAACTACTTAACTAACAGTATATTAGCTGGTTGAAGCACGCAAAATAGAGAAAGATAAAGACTGAGACAGAGAGAAGTAGAAATAGAAAGGGAAGCCTAAGCCAGGTTCAGATCACCCTGAGTTTCCTCCTAGTCTGCAAGAGAAGACAACCAAACCAGGTCTTACTGTTAAAGGAAAGCAGACCTCAAACATCAACTGCATCAACAGACCTTTGCCTAGAGTAAGAGTGGGCAAAGTGGCCCTGGGGCAGCATCAGGGCCAGTGAAGGGGAGCAAGCAGTACAAATTATTGGGGCCCAGTGGTCCAAAACAGGGCCCACTGGCTAAAGGGGGCTAAATGTTGCTTGTGTTTTTGTCTTTGGGGCAGAGCAGCCTCAATTCTCATATTTTTAGATCTGCTGAGAACAGGAAGAGTGGATGCCAGCTGCACTCAGAAAGGATGCCCCCACCAAGCATTTGGTATGTATTAGAATGACCACAAATTTTACACCAAGCCCTTGTGGGAATCCATCTGTTGTGTCTGGGCTTATTGCCATTTTAGTGGTCCATGTGGTCTCCAGAGAGTTCCAGGGACAGAAAATTGGCCCTCAGACATGAAGCTGTTGCCTACCCCATGACCTAGGGTATCTTCTGATTTGAAATTGGGCCTGGGCTGAGAAGGAACATCTTATGCTTTTGTTTTAGTTGTCCTCAAGTATGTACAAGTGGTTTGAGCATTAGTCTACAATTCTGGAGACCTGGGTTTGAATTCCTATTCATCCATGGAAACCCACTGGGTGACCTTAGCAAGTCACACCCTCCGAAAGAAGCAAAGGGAAACCACCTCTGAGGAAATCTTGCCAAGAAAATCCTGTGATAAGTTTGCCTTAGAGTCACCATAAGCTGGAAAAATTTGAAGGCACAGAACCACAGTAAATTATCTTTACATTTCTTGCCAAAAATAAATGAACAAACACACCAGTTAATCATTTATTAGTGACCAAGAATTCATATCTGATTGGCTACATAATACTATGTTATCCATTGTGTTTGATCATTTGATCAGTGGTATGACTTATCCAGAAAGAGGAACTATGTCATTGAGCAGAACCAGAAATCTAGATGTTTTTAAGAAGAAATTTCAACTCTAGCCAGTCATTCTCCATAAATCCCAAATAGGCAATGCTCAGTTGTCCCAGAACTGCAGTGCTAAAAGGCAATACAATCTGGCCTCATCCATCAACACAATGGTCATTTAAAGGCTTCACCCTCTACCTCTCAGGAAAAAGCATTACAACAAGAAGGAGAACCTTTGAGCCTCATCTACTGGACAGTAAAGGAGGGGCTGCAGTGAACATGCTTTTCCCTTCTCTACTAGAAACAAGACCTCTAAGAACTTTGTAGCTAAGCACTCACCTCTCAGAGAGTTGCTTTCTTCCTCCTGTCATAGAATCCCATTTCCTTTTGTGTCATGTCTTTTAGGCTCTAAGCTTGAGTGCAGATACTGGCCCTTTTCACATGGGGTAATTAAAACAGTGTAGAGCGACCTCTAACGGAGGTCGTCTACACCGTGGAGTGCGCTGGGGTGTTTATAATTTTGAGGTTCTACACCTCAAACCGCCCTGAAGCGACCGGAAGTGGTGGCACCGCGTGTTTTTATAAAACACGAGCGTGCAGCCCCGTTCCACCCCGTCACAGCGCCCCGGTGTAGATTTGCAGGCGTGTGCAAGTGCGTGCCTGCAGATCTGCCAGGGGGCAGGCTTCCGGTTGGCGAGCTTCTCTGGTTGGTGGAGAGCCTCTGCTGGCCATAAGCCGCCATTTTGGATGCCGCAGGATGCCACAGGAGTGTAGAGCAGCGAACTCGCGCTGCTCCTCGTGGTGACAGACTTACCCGGCTTCTGGTAAGCTCCGTTTCTCTGCGTTTTACTCCATTTCTCCCTCCATGTGTGGAAAGGGCCACTGTCTTATTACTGATCTTTGGAAGCCACTCTGGGAGTCTTTGCTGGCTGAAGATCAGAGTTTGGGAATAGCTAATTAAATTTAACTCGTTTTCTGCAGATTGGTTATCCTTGCTCCAATGAGACTTAGTGAGTTAATATGTTGATTAACCATGTTCACAATCTAAGCTTAGGAACACACTGTTGCATTATACAAGTTACATGTAAATTCCTTCCCCTTCTCCTACAATAAGGCATAACTAACAATATTCACTAGTCCTATGGTATAATGAATATGACCCTTGGCTTTACTGTTCATTGCAGACGTTGTCATAGGAGAAAGGAGAAATTGAACCACATGGTTCAATGCTGGCTTGTTGTTTCATTTAGAAAAAGCTATTTCTGCCTGGCGGAAGAGTACAAAGAGTGGAGGCAGAGTTTCCAGAGTGCTATAAAGTGTGGCAGAGAGAGTGAAGGAGAGAGAAGATCTCATGTTAATCTCCCTGCCCTGAACTAGCTGGTGTATAGATCTACGGCCTTTATCCCCTTCCCCACAATGCCTAAATTTCTACAGTCCCAGTACCTAAAATTCTTTAGTTTAAATTCATTCAAGAGACCTGGCAAGTCCTACTCTATACAATCATTTTCACACTAGTGTATTTAAAACTTTTTAAGGCTGAAATTCTGTAATATCTACCTGAGATTAAGGTCTGCTGAATTCAGTAGGATTTTCTTCTAATGCATAGGATTGCAGTAGCAAGCAGTTCTGTGTGTGCATTAACACACATGAGCAACAAGGACAATCAAACATGCCATTCTCTGTGAATTCCATTGTTTCTTTAACGACTAATGATTAATGAATTGATTAATGATTAATGCAACAGATTAAATTCCTGCCTTCCCAACCTTAATGACAACAAATTGTCCTTTTTCCACAATGTTAATGAATTAATTTTTTCACAAAACATTCCCAGCTCTGCTGAATAGTGGGAGTAAAATCCTTTAAATAAATAAATAAATAAAATATATCTAAATGCTTCATAAACTTCACTATGCAACTACCTTGGCTATACTGATTGCTGTTATTACTGCTAATCATTATCGACCCATCTGAAAGCTTTCCCAGTGTAATCAGTATTTCGGTGCTATCATTATAACAGGTCATTACATCCCAACCATTATACATCTTATTCAAGGTCCACCAGTTCAGACAATTGGTGGTGCTTAATTCTATAACTAATTGTGTCCATTATGCCTATTAGGTTACAGCTGAAGCATAGGGATTCCAAAATGTTCAGAAAATTTGTATGAATGTTTCACCTTCACATCCAGTTACTGACTATTGCAGGCAAACACAATGACCATAATGGTACTAGCTAAGGCCACTCAGGAGGAAATAGAGATTTGCTATCATAAGAATGATCAAATGAGACCCAACCACAACCAGTTTTTGCTCCCTCCTTGGATTGTATCCTGTATGGTTTTCCATCATAGCAGGTTTGAAAAACAAGCAATCCCCCAGAGGCTATTGGACTCCAATACCCAATACCCTTAGCCAGTATAGCCAAATGGAAGTAGTGCTGGGTGTTGCAAACCAAGCAAGATATGGAAGGATGCATAAGTCTGACTGCATTATTATCATCATCAACATCATCATCATCTTCATTCCCATCATCATATCAGATAGGAATGGAAAGAATATTTGAAAATATTAAAAAATAATAGTAAAGAATTGTTTTCTTGACTACTGAGAAACCCTGATGAAAAGAATTCTAGACTGATTAGAATTCTTGCAGTTTGGGATTCATTCTGCACAAAATTCATCCATAGTTATTTTATGCAGAAAACAGGATGTTCTGTACAGGAAACAACACTTTCTGCACAGAAAGTAATATTTCTGCACAGAAAACGCTTTTGCTGATACAGAATATACTCTAGTTGAGCCAGAGAGAATAGGACTTACCCAAGATCATCTGTGCGTTTCCACATCTGAGTGGGGATATGAAACCTGATATCTCAGCATCCTATCCAACACTCAGACCACTCCACCCCACTGGCTTGTATTAACCAAGAGCCTTGCACAGTATTCCTAAAAACTATGATCAATTTCTGTTCTTCTTTTGTGGCTTACTGCCATTAGCTAAGCCTCTGCAGAGAAAATTCGAATCCCATTTATGATGGCTTCTATGTCTGTATGCTTGTGATTGAGGTTTAATCAACTTTATGGACACCCAAGTGCTAATAGACTCTCATTCTCCTTCTTGTATTTGGTTCCGCATAACCGACTGGATTCAAAAGCAATAAAAGTGGTGGGTTTGTCACACCCCCAGCATATCTAACTCTTAATGCAAACAGGGAATAGATATTATCAGAACAAGATGGTGACTATGCTACCTTTCAGAACAGAATGACACTTTGACAATATTACATTAACATTACACTGACTGTGAGAATAAATGAAAGCATAATAATTTGATGTCAGCTCAAGACAACTGTGTGATGGTAAGTTTCAGACAAATCTGTCTTTAAAACTCTAACTTGGAAAGCTCCAATACCAGCAAAAAATTGTACAGCTATTCTCCTCCCAGCATTTTCTGTAGTATTGATGAGTCACTAATAGAAAAGTTGATCAGTTTTAACTACTGTTATCTCCTGCACATTGTTAAGTAGAAAAACATCTTAGAACTGCCATTAATTACAGTTTTAGGTTGGGAAGACCATTTGATTATGAGATGTACAGAAGGCAGCTAAGATACAATTTGCATTTTACTTATCGGTACCAAACATCTTGGGCCCTCAGCCAAGCAACTTCAGCGCAATGTCATGGAAGTGATTCCATTTTCCTGCAAAGGCTTTTACTTGCCAGCAACCATTAGCCCTGAACTGTTACAATCTGTACTGGATATTGCGTTGCTGGTGATTGCAATGTTCTAGACTTGTATCAAAATGTTGTTGTGTTTATATTGTAGAAAATAAGGTAATGTATTGTTATGCAGAATTATGTATTCTGTTATATGAAATCAGATAAATGGTCTGTTGGGAGGAGGTGAGGACAAGGAATGCTGGAGGCCAGTGGTGATTGGTTGAGCATTTGAATGAGATTTTTAAAATGCTGGAGTGTATGACAGTTGCCAGGAAAAAAAATGGAGACAGGTCTCAAGGTGTTTGGTGGGGTGAATGATTTATAGATAAGAAGTTCAATTCATTTCACCCTGTATATGCTCTCAAAAGCCTTCCTCAGATCTTTATAAGCAGTGGTGTAGCCAGACCTTTTGTCACCCACGGCTGACCAGCCCACCTCCCGCCCCCAGCTACATCACTCAAGGAGAGGGAAAGGTAGAAACCACCCTCACACAACGTTCCTGGCAGATAGCCGCTAGTCATGGGCTTTCAGGGGTTGGGGTGGGGGGAAAGGGAGGAAAGAGCGCACATATATTTAGTTATTTAATCTTTTTTTTAAAAAAAATGGAATATATATATTCTTTTTTTCTCCTCCCCCAAACACCTCTCCAACTTGGCTCCCTTCTCCTCTCAGTTTCTCTCTCTCTCTCTTTCTTTCTCTCTCTCTTTCTTCTGCACACGCAAACATACCACACCTCGCCTTCTCTTTTTGCCCAGCTTCACATCTGCAATGGCTGCATTGCAAAAAGCCAAAGTGTGCAAGGGAGCTAGCTGTCCTTTTTGGCATTTGCTTGGATTTGTTTGAGCTGTGATTTTTTCCCCCTATGTCTTTCTCTCTTTCTCCTCTTGTCTTCTGCCTCCCCCTTTCCTGCTTTCCTCCAAGCTCCCTGCGCCAGCCTCACCGCTCCATCGCTCACCTGCCAGGGCCAGGTGGCATCTCTCCCCATTAAGCCCCCGACTCCCCTCTTCAGCCATCTTTCTTCACTCACCGCTACCACTGCCGCCGCCACCACTCCCACGTGCCAGCACTGGTCAACTTTGAACTGGGCTTTTTCTCCCTATCCAGCTTCTTCCTCTCCAGAGGCACCCAAAAAAAGTGCCGCCAGGGACTTATGTAAAAATTAACTTCTGAAATTTCTGGAGCTGGAGCAAAATCTAAGGTCTGTTGCCAGATGGTGCTTTATAATATATTTACACATTTTCTATGTTTATGATCTTATATAACCCCTGAAGAAAACCTTAAAGAGTATATACAGTCTGAAATTTGTTTGGCTTTTATCAATAAATCATTCAGTCACTGAACATCTTGAAACACATGTCCAGTTTTTTCTGCTGATTTTATTGGGTGCTCCCTAGTTTTTGCTTCGTTTGTGTGTGACAAACAGAAACATTAATTAGTTAGGGTCAGTTAGTTAGAGAGCAGAGTTAAACCAGAGACAGCAGTTAGAACTGTCAGTGGTCATTTAGAGTAGAGAGTAGAATTAGCGAGATATGTTTGAAGAAGGCTAATTAAAATTAGTGTATAAGTAACTGTGAGAACCCAGCTAAAACACTATGGGGTAATCACATGTGTTTAAACAAGTACATGTGAAAAGTTTCACTATCTTCTTCTATTAAATAAACTATTTTCTTTATATATGCATACCTTTTGGAGTCACTATGCTGAGATTAAGGCCATTTCTGCATGAGACTGTTATAGCACTATTATTCTACTTTCAACATCCTATGGAATCACGGGGTTTGCAGTTTATGGAGGGGCCAGTCAGCCCCTCCCTAAACTGCAAACGCCATGATTCCATAGGATGTTGAAAGTAGAATAATAGCACTATAACAGTCTAGTGCGGAAATAGGCTTTGTAATTGATAATGCCAGGCACAGTGGTTTCTGTGATGGCAGGGGAGGTACAATTGTGTTTGCTAACCTTGGTGACTGAGAGGTGGTAAGGGGGCTAGAAATGAAACTACACCAAAAGTATCACTAAAATGACAGACACAAGAGAGAACAGTACAGTAACTCTTTACGATGGTTGTTTACAGAAAGCAGCGGCAACTTAGATAATCAGAAGAGGGGTCATCATAAGTGGTGGCAGGGGAAGGATAAATAGAGGTTCCCCACAATGATTAATTTGAAATATTACCCAAACTACTTTGCAACGTTTTGCACTAGCTTGTTCTGTTCCACAACAGAGACACATTGCATTTAATTAACCATCTTCATTTATGAGTATGAAGATGATCCAACAGCATGTCCACTCAGCAGCTTGGAGATATGCAGAAGATTAAACAAATAGAACTTCCAGTAGCCAATATCAACCAGTAAGTCTATGGTCAATATTATGTGTCAAAGTTAAAACACACTGGATTCTTTCAGAATGGTATAAAGAAGCATGAGTTCTTGCCTTCCTTTCATAGCAATTTCTGAGATGTGCACGAGGGATCCCCAGATGATAATGATGATTTTAGAGCATGATTTGCTGAGGTGATCCTCAGCTTTGGATGAAAATTTTTCTCCTCTCTGAACTTTTTAATATTTTTCCTTGATGTTATAGTTCCATAGTGCACAGGTGCTATTTCACTGATGTGCTGTGGTACTTTAACACTTTTTAAAGAAGTTAAAAAAATGAGAATGTGAGGAAAGAGGAGGAGATCTTTTTTCAAACCTAATGTGTTCAGAGCAGGGCAACCAAAATGTAATCAGAACAGGGCAACTTGGAAACCATGCCCTCTGAAGAACTGCTTAGGGAGCTGGGTATTTTAGCCTGGAGAAGAGAGGTTAAGAAGCAACATGTTAGCTATGTTTAAATATTTGAATATTTGTCATATGGAGGATGGAGAAAGCTGTTCTCTGCTTTCCAGAAACTAAAACATGGAGAAATGTCATCTAACTTCAGGAAAAGAGATTCATCCCATCTAAGCATTAAGAAGACTTTCTTGATGGTAAGAGCAGTTCAACAACTATTATTATTATTATTATTATTACTACTGCTACTGCTACTACTACTATCTTTATTTTTATCCTGCTTTTCTCCCCAAGGTGACTCAAAGTGGCTTATAGCCATTAAAAGAAACATAATTAAAAACTAATTTAACAAAAATTAAAACAAAGATTAAACTACAATAGAATATACTGCCTCAGAGTGTGGTAGAGTCTCTTTTGAGGTTTTAAACAGAGGTTGGATGCCCATCTGTCAGAAACGCTTTGATGGTACATTCCTGCATGGTGGGGGTTAGAACTCAATGGCCCTTGTGGTCTCTTCAAACTCTATAATTCCATGATTTTATGTCTGAGAATTAAAAAGACGCTCACTTAAGGGCAGGAATGAAGTTGCAGCTAGTAACAGGAATTGCCAGAAAATAGTCCAAGATAACAGAAATCTTGTTTGGATATATATTATTTATTAAAAAGAGCAGGGAAACTAATGCAATAAATACTCCAAAACCCTGATGCATTTGCCTCCATTTGAAGGAGCCCTAAGGTTAGCATTTCAAATTCTGGTTCTGTGCTAAATACTAAGGGCTTGTTCAGCCTTGGGTTTGCCCTCTCAATGTGTGTTCTCTGTTGAAATCTACAGGATTCAGTAGGGCACATGCATTCAGAGAGAAAACTTAGAACTTCAGCATAATGAATTTTGTAGGTATCTTCCAGCTCTCAGACAAATTTCAAAAGCTCTTCACAAGTAATTAATTCAGATTAAGAGCAACTCAGAGCAAGAGTGACCTAACCTTCTCCTGACTGCCCAAGGGGCAGAGAGAAAATGAGAGAAGAACATCTCAGAAAGCTGTAATGTCAGAAAGAGATAGGGAAAGAAAAAGAAAAAAGAGTGGCCCACCCAATTTTGGGTCTGGTCCTGCTCACTACTGGCTTTGACCTTATCTACCATCCTTTCCACAATCAAGTAAAAACACTTTTATTCAGACAGACAATCAATGTGTGATTATATGTGGCCTGTCTGATAGAATGTGCTGGATATCGTGTTGCTGATGAGTGTGTGAGCTTTTAATTATGTATTTTAACATTGTTTTAATTCTTTTTGATTGTTTAATTAAGTTTTAAATTTCATATCCTGGGGGTTTTAACTATGTCTTTTTAATTGTTCCACATGATGATGATGATAACAAGCAGCAGCAGCAGCATGGAGCCCCCGACAGATTACCCATAAGGTAATGTGGTACTTGACAGAAACAAAAGATTTCTCACCCATTGTAAAGTATTTTCCATTTCAAACATTAAACAGGAAGGTAAAAGAAATACCAATATGTGTTTACCATGTGTGGAGTACAGTCACATACTTAGGAACTAAAGCTGGTTACAATAATGCCATGCAGGATGGACATGCAGTGGAAAACAACCATTTCCTGATTAACATATGTGATGTGGCTTTTATTAGGGATGGGTGAGGAGTTTTATTTTTGTGTTTTTGTTTGCTTTCATAATTCATTCTTTCCAAAATTCCCAAATTTCATTGTAAATTAAACAGAGAGATGATATTTAAAAAAAAAATGAATGGAAGAGAAAGCAAAACTGACTGATTCATCTTTCCATCTCTAGCTGTTAGGCATACTATTGTTCTTCCATATTGCTTATAATGGCAACACATCACATTGAATTTCCCAATACTGGATTTATAACTAGATCAAGCAATATGAATACCAGGCATCCAATTGCTAAAAATAAATGAGATTACAAATTGTAGCAAACTAAAAGATCATGACCGTGGTGATAACTGGAGTTATTATAACTTGAAAATCTATTTAAGAAACTATTCACTAAAAAAAAAAAAAAATGCCAAAGCAGACATACTCTTTGAGTGCACCCCCTGTGGACTGATGATTCATACCTGTAAAGGAAAAGCAATTGTGTAAAGGCTGTACCGAGTGGCAAGCCAAGCCACTAGTGTGAATCCTGCACTGCTGGAATGGTTTTTACTGGGCTATTTAAAAAATGCCAAGTAGAGTTGGTGTGACGGTGTGTGCTAAAAACTCCCCAAACCACACTTCAGCCAAATTAGTGTTGCATTTCCAAATAGTTACCCATCTGGTAAGTGCATGTATCAGTCAGGCTTCAGATGCTGCCAAATGGGAAAGGCAGGGCAGAACATGTGTCCAGAATCAGACAAGAGGCTGCCAGTAGATCTAAAGGAGAAAGAGGGCCATTTCCTCCTTGTCAGTACAGTATGCTTCAGACCAGTACAATAGATACTTAGCAGTTCCTCTTGTACTTCTGCCAAGGCTATGTGGTTTCCTTGTACTCAGGTGTAACCCGCACCTACAAACAAGCCCTTAGGGCCAATAAATTACTATTCACTTCACCTAGATAGTGCTCAGCATATCCAGTATTAATGATATAATTGGGAAACAGAAGGGATTAACAGCCTGATCCTACCTTGGGGTTATGCCAGCTGGACAAGAATACAATCACTTCTAAATCTCTTGGGCTGACATAACAAAACATTATACTGTTCTAACAAAAACCCTTACACTAGTGGTAATACCTAAACTGGTAGGTCACTGCCAGGGCAAGGAGCAAACCAGGCAGATCTGACAGTAGGGCTGGAAAAGTGGAACTCACTTTCAATGCCAGCATATAGTTATGTCAACAAAATAAAAAACAAAAGTAAAAATGTCAGTTAATGAAGAGCCTCAGGCAAACCCTCTGCTCTCTTCAATCCCCTCGCCACATCAATGAAGAAGAATCAGTATATACTACCAAGAGATATCAGCACCACCAGTAAAGCACTGCTCATGTTTTTAGATGGATGGCTTGGGACTACATTACTCCATTCCCATGTCTATAGAAATGTCAGCACACAAGTGGCAGTTTTAATGATGGAGAGATAGGAGAGAGAGACCTACTTGGCATGTACAGACTATCTTTGATTCCCACCCCATATGAATACTGTCTTTTAGGACTTAGACTCTCTGAGTCTTAGGCCCTTTCCACACTTTACCTTATTCCATCACCCTGTGGTCATAATCCTGGCAGCACCATTAGCAGGAAGGGAGTGCAATAGGAACGCTCCCCTCCGCACTGGACTGGCTCCCTGCAGAAGGGAGAGTGAGGGACATGCCTCTTCCTTCCACAGAGTGGCTGGGCCCTTTCCCATGTTGCCTGGGGCAGGAAGCGCCTCCATCATGCTTCTGACTCTTCCGCATGGCGGGTAAGTGAGGGGGCATTGCATGAGGTCACTGACGGAGAAAATCCATCAGTGATTTACCCTGCAATCACACAGGCTGACAGCACAAGAAGGGCATATTACAGAAACATCATTGTGGTCCCACTCCTCTCACTTCCCTGTGCTGGGACACCATGTCCCTGTGGAAAGGGCCTACAAGGTACAAACGTGCAGGGCCCTGTCACACTACACAATTGGAGTACTATGACTCTACTTTAACTGCCTTGGCTACATCCTGTAGATTCCTGGGATTGGTCAACTGGGAAGATACTAAAGCTTTCTGTATGAAAATCCTAAATGTTCTTCTCTAAAATACAGATCCCAGGATTCAGAAGGACAAGACCATGGCAATTCAATGGGAATCATAGTGCTATAACTTTGTAGTGTGAAGGGGCTTTTGGCCATTAACTGCCACCTTTGAACCACTGCTGGGCTTACACAAATACAACTTCCACACTTGAAGAACATCTTGAAGAACTTCTACAATTCTTGGTGCTGCCCTACTGCTATGCCTGTTGCTGCTACCACCATAGGTCCCATCCTGATGCTGGATACAGCTAAGCTAGCTTTACTAGGCCTCTTTACTCGTAGGATATTTCAGCTTGAGAAGGAAGAAAGGCATTGTACTACAGATAAACCAATTACCTTCTGACTCTTTTTCTGCTGTATTTGTCACCTAGCAAAAATGATTCATCTGGCTACCTGAACTGATTCCATCCCCTCTGGTTGTCATAAAAACTGTAAGAAGTGTTGCCTGAGTTTGTTTGCTGTTTCTCTTTCTCTTCCTAACTCTTTCTCGCCATATCTTGCACTATAAGCTTGAAGCAGGGGCTATCTGACTTTTTACTGATCTGTAAATGGCACTGGGGGCCTTTTTGGTGGAACAGCAAGGCAAAACATGTAATTATTGCTATGTGCCTTCAAATCAACTCTGAGCCTATCTTAGGGTTTTCTTGGTCAGATTTATTCAGAGGATATTTACCACTTAGACTGACAGAGAGTAACTTGTCCAAGATCACCCAGTGAGTTCCATGACCAAGCGGGGATTTGAACACTGTTCACCCAGAGTCCTAGGCCATTTCCGCACTAGGCTGTTATAGCGCTGTGTTTCCTCTTGCACATCCTATGGAATCCTGGGGTTTGCAGTTTCGGGAGGGGCCAGGTGGCTCCTCCTGAAACTGCAAACCCCAAGATTCCATAGGATGTTGCAAGTGGAATCATAGCGCTATAACAGTCTCAGGCGGAAGCGGCTCTAGTCCAGCACTCAGACCACTAAACTATGCTGGATTTATTTCTGTCTCTATCTTGAAAGAAAAGGCATGCTATTAATTAATTAATTAAGCAGTGTTTGTACCATTAAGTCCCCGTTCTGTCTTTTTTAAAAGGAGGGGATGGCATTTGAGACCCACTTTTCTGCCCTGGGGAGTCTCTAGCAGCTGCAGGGGCTTCCCGAAGAAAGTTTTAAAATAAAAGAAAAACAGAACTCTACTTTTGTTTTTTGAAAAATTGCAATTGTTAGACATTGAAGAGGGCTACAATTTATTTGTAAGGTAAATTTCCAGCCCTAGAAGATTTCAGAGGCAACTTGTGCTTTATCATTTGTATTTTTATTGTATTTTTTATATTATTATTGGGGGACAAAATAAGGTGGTTCAGAAGAGTCTGGGGTGAGGTCAGTGGCCACAAGAGCAGCCTTGAGACCTCAGAGCCACACTCTGCCTTCCACCACTTTAAAGGAATCATCTATATTGGATAGCCTGGTGTTACAAGAAAAAGATGAACAGAGGCATGGTGGTGTCTCTGCTATGACTCATTCCAATTTCTTAAATCTCAACTAATTCCTCCCATCCCAGGCTTCTGAATATCAAAACCTAAGAGAACCAAGAGATAGAAAAATAAGAGCTAAACACTCCCTTCTGATCTAACACTCAACACCCTTGCCTTTAGAAAAGAACATCACCCTGACCTTAGAGAACACAGGTTATTGAGATGGATAATTGGATGGATAGATAGATAGATAGATAGATAGATAGATAGATAGATAGATAGATAGATAGATAGATAGATAGATAGATGCAGCAGTATATGGGGAAATTATCATGTATAAAATATTAAAATATTTCATTTTCTAATTTACCTTTCTTCACTTTCCCTTTGAGATTTGTCAGGCAGTTTGAAAGCATGGTTTTGAAAAAAGGGTTGAAGGAAAGCCAGTAAAAGAACTTAGCATGAAACAATCCATGGCATTCTGAAGCCTCAGTAATTACTATGTTACAAATAGCTTAATAAGTTTGTATACACAACTGAAAACAGTAGAAGTAACACAATTACTTTCCTGCAGCAGGGAGATGGAAATGAACAGTAATACTTGCAAACTCTTCAGAACAAGATCTGGACTATCAGTTTTGTCTTCAGTGCATCTAGCATATTGTAGGCACAGCAGGAAACAAATTGTCCTATTTTATGATGACATGCATAGTTTGATTAATTGTTTAGCTGAACTTGTTTATGAAGCTACCCTGTGTGTTTACTAAGAAAGAAAAAGATTCCGCAGCCAGTGGAATAAGTCCTTCATATGATTTGCCTGTCTGTACAGAAATAAAACAAATGCTACATTATGAATTCCACACCATTAGAATTTATGCTGGAATTTTGGAATTAGTACTTCTCTCAAGCAGGAAAGTGTGTCCAAATCTGTGTTGATCTTGACTGCAGTCATACTCATTCAGGAAGTTCTGATCCAGCCTCGCAACAATGAATGTTTTATATTTTCATAATAGTTTTGTTTTTTATATATGTTAATGCTTGCAAACCCAAATCCCATCACACAAACCCATACAGAACTACTCTTTGTGAAGCCTTAAGGCAGTCAAGCCCATAATGAGTTGCCATTGTTCAAAACATGCATGTGTGAAAACATCTGGGGCTCTCTAATTTAAGCAAGCAGTTTATGATTGCGCCAACCATATCAAGGCAAAAAAAGAAACATCTGAGAACTGAAAAGCTAGAAAAATCCCCCCAGTCCCACCCCTGTGCTCCAATAGAAATTCATGCTTGGGGCTACTAAAACAGTTTTCAAAACAAAGCTACTCTACCAGGTTTTGCACATTTCCATGCAAACCATCTAAGAGTAGGTTGAGTAGTGATCGATGATCTGAGGTGTGTGCTAAGGCCATCCAATAATTGCTTTGGCACAGAATCAGTGCTCACTGTACCACAAGTCCTCCCAAACTCAAAAGATCATAAATCAGGCAGAACATATATATAGAGGGGAGGGGAGGGATTGATTTCTCTTGGGTCATTTCAGACACCGCAATAATCTATGGGCTTGTGTTCTTCTTCCTTCTCATTTGTATTTTCATTGAAACCCAGTTTAGTGTTACTTCCAAACCTTAAACTGTAGTTAATCTCAACTATGGTTTGTTGAAACAAGCTTGCTTCATAATCCTGTGGCTGGGAACTGGTTAGCTTCAAACAAAACAAAGTTGGGGTCTGACAAAATTATAAATGTTGTGATATATCAAAAAGTGAAGTCTCCTGGAACTGCTCATTAGTTCCCCAGGCCTTGTTTGAATGCTGAACTATTCTGTTGGGCATGGTGTTTCTCAGCGCACATGGCGGTGATGGCAGTATGGGCCTTTCAGAGGTCCCCAAATATAGCCAGGGCAATCAAATGGCATAGACACTACAAAGGGTCTCACCTACTGCATTTAACAATGGGCTAAATCCAACATCAATCCTACCTCTAGTAGATTTATTTATTTATTTAGTAGATTTATTTAACTAAATGAAACTTATTAATCCCAACTAATTTACATCTCATTGATTTCAATGGGTCTCCTGTAAGCAGGGCTGGCATTGGATTTGGTCCAGTGAGAGTACAACTGTGTTTTTACAGTTTAAATGCATTCCGATATGTATTTACCTGGGAATAAATCACAACCAAATTCAGTGGGGCTTATTCCAGAGAAGATTTGCATAGTATTATGCTGCAGGCAATTAACAGTGTTGGATCCAGGTTTACAGTATAATCCTAGTCCAGCCCTGGGAAACCTGGAAATTTCTTAAAATTATCCCTGCTCTGCTTAACTTTGTTACTGTGTTAGAGCTGGGTCTCTGAGATGTAACAGCTTTGGTTCCAGCTTAATTTAGCTCCTCCTTCCCCCTCTCTCCCATTTTCTACAGGCAGAGCTTAGCTAGCTGAGCAGTTTTGCGGTCACACTTGGCTCTTTGAGATGAGATCAACCAAGAAGAGAAACCAATTCTGTGAGGAGGACATTTCTTCTGTCAGGGTTCTGATTAATCCTAACCCCCTATAACTGGTGCATCTTTGAGTTAGCATTGCATTGTATATCTCAGTCTAACCCATTCTTTGCTCCATGCTATGAGCCTGAAACCTGCAGAGCACTCTGTTGGAAAAACATTAGAAGAATATCACAGTAGAATCGGATGGTATTTAACAGAAGCTGTGCTGTAGCCTTATTCTAATTCTTGAAATATTTTCATATTTTTAGGAATAGGGTTGCAATTAAAATGTGTTGATAGCTCCATTAATAAAAACATTAGCTGTTGTTGATCTATCCCATAAGAAGTCAAGGTGATGTTCCCCTTTCCTTCCAAAAGAATTATCATGCTAACTGTAGTGAAAGATATATAGTTTCACATAACTACATCACCATTTGATAAAATGCTTATTTATCTTTCTACAATTTATCTTGTTTTAATTTTTCTCCTATCTTAGACATATATTCAGTTCTGCAATTTGCATGGACCATTAGTAGACTGTATGAATCAGTCAGCTTCATGGCAAAGACAGAGGGAGAGAATATGGCATGCCATCAAAAATCTAACACCTCCAGTCATTTCTGTAGTCATAAATGACAAGAATATTAAGTTTTCATCTCACAAAAAGCTTTACATTCTAGAATCTAAAAAATGAACACAAATGAAAGAAGAATTTCTGTGTCAGTTCTCCATTTTTAACAGCTTGTCTATATCTGTGATCTGTGGTGTCTATTCCTCTATCTTCATATTTCTGCTGTAGCAGCCTAATGAAATTACAGATTCAGTGCCACTGAGGTCTTGAGTCTGAAAACTCTTACATGAGAGTTGTCGTTCAATATGCAGCCAACACTTAGGCTTTCTCATAAATTGTATGTGTGACAGAAAGAGAGAGATACAAGGATACATATATGCACATGTAAGTTCTAACACTGTGGAGGTGGATGTTTGAATATGGCTAAAACAAGACATTAAAAATGCTATTTTCCATCAGTACAGATGTCCAAATAAATTTAGTTATTTAACTTGGATATCTACTGTAAGTAGACTTTTGATGTTCCTGTAGACAAAGGGTGCAAAGCTGTTTAACCATGTTTGTTGAGTAAGCCAAGATCCAGACATAGAGATGTACAAACAAACCCCCAGTTTGTTTCTCTTAATGTTGACTTTCTCTTCCACTTCCCATCAACTTCTTCTCTGTGAATATCTGGCTGTTGTACCACACCCCTATTGATGTCCAAGAATTGGCATAACATCACTACATTACTGGTTTTCTGATCATTGGTCAGTTGAAAAAATAGATGGGGGGATTACATTTTTTGAATTTCCAGGATGAAGCTTTGTGGGTCACAGCAGAGGGGTTTCTAGTCATGTGTCCACCATCTTCTTCCCAGAATGACTTGCATGAATTGTGCATACTTCCAGAAAGGCCAAGAAAGGCAACCAATCAGGAACACCCAGGTTCCAGTGGAATGGGACCTGTAAGGGCCTATTGGACTGGAGGTACAGCAGTTGTTTGTATAACATAGACTGTGAATTATGGGTTTCATTGCAACTTCAGGAGATTAACAGGAAGTATATACTTGGGCCCATCTCTTGCTGAGATTTTGGTGTTGTCACGGAATCCTGTCGGAGGGAGATGGGGCAGACAGCTCCTTATATAACCAGTTAGGGGTTCCCTTATAGAACCTTAGTGGAAAGAAAAGATGAGTCATGGCCAGCACAGGGACAGGTGACTCCAACCTCACATGCAATTGCTTCTGCCCCTATGGCACCCAGATCTGTCATCCCAGGTATTCCCAGTAGGCATGCTGGGTGTTTGCTTTCATCAGCCAGCACTTAGGTTGACCAATATCTGGATCCGGGCCCATGCTAGCGCCAAGCCGCCACAGCCAGAACCAGTAAAGTTGTGGCTTTTTCTGTTCCAATGATCAGCTATCATTGTGTTGAGGAGGGCACACTGATTGCTGATCCCACAATATGAATATACTCTTCCTCTGAAATCTTTGGTCAAAGTTGACATACCTCACCTTAACAAAGGTCCTGCAGCTGTTTTGTTCCTTGACACTTCTCACAAAGGTTGGTTGGTTATTTTGTTGAACCTTTCCTTCCAACCATCTTAATGAAATCAGAGATCAGAACTAATATTAATTATGCCATTTATGTTTTGTATGATTTTTAAAAATGAAAACATCTCATTGCAGTGGTGTGTAGCAAGTGCAGTGGATAGCAAAGAACAAGGAGAGAGGAGCAGGAGGAGGAAGTTCACAGTACACTGCCTCATTCACACATGGGAAAGAAGCTATGGAAGGAGAAAGAAAGGGCAAGTGAATGGAAAGATAACAAGAGTGAAATGACAGATGAAAGCAGACATGAACAGAGAGATTCAAGAGAGTAAGAAGAACAGTAGGTGAAGAGCAAAAGAGGTACACAGAGAAAGATGAGAAGAAAGATCAAATGCAGAGCGATGTTCTCAGAGGAGACTAGGTGTCTATAACACAAACAACACCTGAGGCAAAAAAATGGAGGAGTAGGATAGAGGAAACAGAACTCTAGTGATGGATGTCAATGATGACATATATTTTACAGAGAACATGCACAGAAAAGAAGGATTTCAAGAGGCGAGGTTCAGAAGTGAGCATCTGGGGAGGAAAGAAGAGAAAGAAACGGAGAAGGAGACATTCAAAGGTAGCTTGAGCAAAAAAAAATGAAAGGGTCTATAAAATCAGGGGATATTTTTGTGTGTAATATAATTAATATACAATAATTTAGCAAGTGTATTTTGGGTTAGAAATAGAGAACTGTGCAACAATGAAAAATAAGATATGCCTGATATGGATTTTTTTTAATATACATATATACACTTATTTTTCCCCCTCAGGAACAGAAATTTTTTTACTATTATTAAATTAAGTTTTTGATTTTTGAAGTGGTTTATGGAGGATTTCAGGGCAGTATTATAGCTTAGTCACTCTAAACAAATGGAGATCAAAAATACTGTAGATCTAGTTAAGAAATCATACATTCATGTGTACATGTGTCTGATTATTTATTTCAACATCCAGTGTTTGATGAGTAGAGTTAGATACAGGAATCTTTGTTTTAGTACATAACTACAGGGTTTTTTTAGTGACTATTGGAAATAAATTGATTTAAACTGAAAAATTAGGTGGCTTTTCTACTTTCTTCAATGTACTGCTCCTTCTTTTGGGTCCACCCCCACCAAGTCTTGGGTTCAAAAATGTAGTTTGGGTATGTTATGGATATGAAACATCAAAAGCTTCATACCCAAGAAGGGAAAAATGTATCACTGAAGTGTAACTCTTGCTGCCATTCAGTAAAAATACAGTCATTTGCACAGAGATAAATTCCTCAGCCAACATGGATCTGCATTTTAAGGTAAGCCTTGCTGAAAGGTTGCTTTTGGTTTCATAGGCTGCAATAGAGAAGAATATGTTTGGTGTTTTAGATGAATTGTAAATGTGAACTACTAGTCTTTCCAATTTTGTGTCAGAATTCATTTCTCTCTGTTTTACAGAAAGTACATTCTGACAAATGGAAGGAAATCATGGAAGTAATTGGAAGAAGAGCACAGAGAAAAGGAGGTGAAAAGCAACAGAGTGATGACCCAACCCGCAAGAAGCAGCAGATATTGAGCAGTGCCAGTATGTAGAGCCATCTGTTTCTCCTAAATATTCCTCTCTGAGAATATGAGAGTTGTTTTTGTTGGTTGCTGTTTCTTAAAAATACATGTTTATCAATCATGTATGTAAGATTCTGGTGTTTATTATACGATATTGTTGATGAGGAGGAGGTCTGGCTTTTAAGACATATTTATAGACAGAGGTTTTTTTCCTTCATCCTTCTGGTGTGTGTATCTTTCTTCCTAACCATACCCATTCCCTTTCAGCAGGTGGGTGGGTGAGAAATGAGATTTTCCAGAATTCATGCTGCTGTTTCCTTCTCTTTCAAGTTCAAACCAAGGCCATTTCCGCACTGGACTGTTATAACACTATCATTCCACTTGCAACATCCTATGGAATCCTGGGGTTTGCAGTTTTGGGAGGGGCCCACCAGCCCCTCCCGAAACTGCAAACCCCAGGACTCCATAGGATGTTGCAAGTGGAATAATAGCACTATAATAGTCCAGTGCAGAAATGGCCCAGGAATGGGGAATGGGGAATAAAATCATGGATGGAATGTTTCACTTTCATTCCATCAAGGTTTTTAGTACCATAAGATAACACCAATTTAAGCACTAAGTTAGAATTATCTAGTTAAAAATATTTCAACTTAAATGTCATTAAAACAGTTTTTAAACTTTTAGAGTACACAGACTAATGGCCACTTTCCCACTAACTTTGCCATCTCTGGGTCAGCTATCCTTCTCACTAGAAGCAGCCTTCTGTAACACAGACCAGAACTTTAACACTGTCAGCAGCTCAAAGGTTTTTTCACTTTTATCAAAGCTGATTGACCAGCACTGAATGGGTACTGGGAAGCTTGCATTAAACTTTTGTCAACACACACCTGACCAACCAGTACTGACAACAAAGAACCACATTTGCACTTTTGCTGTCTCTCATATTCCCCTCCACAGTTTGGTGGGGTGGGGGAGAAGAGAGAGATAAAGAAACTGAAACTTCCCATACCATGCACAACGGAAATTAGCTAATATATTCCCATGAGATCCTGCCTAAAGCACTCAAACATCCTATCACACTGGCAATTATCTCTAAAGCTCTCTAGAAAGTGCATTGAAAGTGCACGTTTGCCTCTGTTTCCACAAAGGTAAGTCCTACAATATATTCATCCTGCACGATATTCCAAATTACATATGTTCTTTCTCATAACAAGCACCTCCTCCCAGAACACCTGAACAGGCCTAGTCAGCAGCACCTAACATTTCAAGTTTATCCCTCTACCAAGCCACACTTACCACTCTACACAGTAAGTTTGTTGACATATCTACTGGTTTATAGTAAGCAGTTTCTCCATTAAAAACTCATATAGAGAGAAAGTGGCCTCGATAATATGATGGACCATTATGTTCTAATGGATATACTTATCTTTGGTATCATGGCCGGTCACATCTGAAAAGAACAGTCCTGATGCAAGATAGAAGGCTTACATCTTAAAATGAATGGGGAAGTGACCTCATTTTAGAAGCCCTAGTTTCTAAAAGTTGTCAGTCCATGTGTATATAGAAGATGTCTTCATATATCTCTTTGCTCAATTTGAAAATACAGCCCAGCCTACCAGGAGTTAAAATAAATAATGTTTCAGGGGCTGCATTCCACTGAAGATAAACTGTCAGATGCCACAAATTGGTGGTGGATGGGTTTGAAGCCAAGCCAGTAGTGGACAGGGCTAGAGCCTACCTTCCCCTTCCCTTGCCTTCCTGCCATGCCAGTCCCTTCCATTCTTCTCCATCCCCCTCATCCTTTTACCCTCTCAGGCTGTTGAGAAAGGGACAAATATTACATAACTTGAAGAGGTCAGTGAGAATCAGGCTGAGTGCATGAGATTAGAAGAGGGACACATTCTCCCACCTGGACTAAATTATGCTCTTATTTGTATTACCTGATTTGCTTAAAGAGCAGGAGTCCTTTCATATGCTTACAGGATTAAGAGTCCTATAATCAGCCATCGTTCCATCCTATGAAGTCCTGAAATTTGCAGTATAAGGAAGGATAAATTCTCAATCAGAGTTCTAGTGCTTCACTAAACTACAAAACCCAGCATTCCATAGGATATTTTCATTTAAAGTAGAATCATAATGCTATAATTGCATCATGTGAAAAGTCCCCAGTGTAGTGTAGTGTAGTGACTGTGAGCCTATGATAAAATGTAATGAATTCTGTAATTTGAGCCTTCTTCTAGCACAGGCTTAACTGGCAACCTGAGCACCTTAACTAAGTAGATTACTAATTAACTCTAGGTAGGACTCTCCGTCTTAAGGCCTCTGTGTGTGGGGGTATTCTATGTACCAGACGACTTTGCAGGTAATTTATTTGAAGCATTTTTCATGACCTGTATAAATGCCAACTTGGCTGTGGAAAAATGTGGAAGGGGGATATCAGCTGTCTTGAATACTGTAAGATATGGCTGGCTTGGCCTGTGTGTTCAATGTACAGATTCTGGTCTGAATGTAACCATCACTAATCTAAAAAGAGGAGAGGAAAATCAATACACCTGTATGTATATGATCAGTAGCATCCTACACGAGATAATTATATCTTTGGATGATATATGTATATGTGTGTATTTAATAACAAGGAATATAGTGTGTAATACATATATTTAATACATAGTTCATGCTTGTATTTTTTTTTAAGAAACTGATATTTTAGGACAGGAGGGGAAATCTTCTTAATTATGGTCTTTTGCCTCAGTTGCGAGGAATTATGTTAAAAAGAGAAATAATCAAGATTTTATTAACTTCATAATCTACTCTTTTTTTCTTCTTTTGGGTGTTGGAAGGGTTATATTTTTGTTTTTAAAACCTGATATCCCATCACATGGGGAGGTCATTTTAATAGCTGTTAAACATTTAGGTGCATAGGATTCATATGATTTGTTTTTCTCATATGTGTTCTTTTCCTCAACTATTAGTTTGTATTTTTGTGGGGGGTTTCCTTTGCTTATTGTGGCTCACTTATTTTTCTTGTGTATTATATTTCTCTTGGGTATATAATATTTTGATAAAAATAGTAATTTTTAAAAAAGTAGCTTCCTACAGGAGGATGTAAAATCAAGGATGTATTTTTTTTTTTAAAAAAAAAAACTAGTTTGGTTCTCTCCACCCCCACTTGCATTCACATTTGTCCCACAGCCACAGAGTGGAACGAGAGGGCATGCATGACTGATGCTGGAGGAAAGCACTTTTGTGAGCAATTCTTCAGAGAAATTGTTCAAGAACACTTCAGCCATGGAACTGATTACTTCTAATTCTTCAAGGTCGGTGTCGGCATGGGTTATCTGCCAAGTAATTGTCAGTCGGTTATGCTGAAAAGGACTGGGGTCATTTTAAAGATCAATAGAAAACACAAACATTTTGCATCATTTTCTACTCTTTTTTTGTATGACAGTATTACAAAATTGCTACTTTGACAAAACACATTAGGAAAATGTACTATGCTGTCATTTCAACCACTGAGGGAGCCCAGTGGAAAGCAAAATTATGTGGCTAGCACTAGATTATTTCTGCCAACCTGGGGAGGGAAAACTTGTACCCTCCTGATCCTGTAAAAACAAGCCTGGGCTCTCACTCAGTTTATTTAAAAAAAAAACAAAAAACTTGGCACTTCTTGAAACAAAAGAAATATTTCAGTCAATTACAGCTCATTCAGGAGTGAAGAACCACCCGCTAGCAGAACTTCCAAGTCTGCTTCTCTTATGTGCTGAACATTACACTGCCTCCAAACCTCAGGCCAGCTTCATCCTCCAATGTGTAATATTGTGAGGAGAGCTAAGCAAGAAGATCTGCAGAGGGCGTGAGCAGGTACTAAGTGTGAAGAGAAAGGCTGGCACTACAATTCTAGCAATAATTTTATGTATTTATTAAAATATTTATTCATCTCCCATCATAGATTTCAAGGCCATGGACAAGTAGGGTAGTGCCCCAAATAACCTTTAGAACAGCCTGAGCATGCAATGGTGGGGGGGTGACACTGGCAGAGGATGGCTCAGAGACAACAACAGTGGCATCATAGCCAACTCTGCTAGTACTGTGCAGAAGACAATGACAAACCACTTCTGACCTTGAACCTCCTGACCTGTGACCTTGAAAACTGTATGATGAAACAACCCAAAAAGAAGCAAGAGATAATGACAGAAGAAAAGACTCCCAGATTGGAAGGGATTCAATGAGTTACTCAGTTACTGCAGAAGAGCAGAGGGCAAGTACAAGTGATGCTGTGTCTTATGACCCAACTAGACTCAAATCAAATGGATGTTCAGCTGCTGACATGCACAGAAAAGTCCAAAGCTGCACAACATATGTCATAGGAACATCGAATGTAGGAAGCATGGATCAAATAAGGGGAAACCAAAGAATTTTCCAAAAAAGGAAGGGGGACCCTGAGGGGCGTTGGGACCCACAAAAGAAGTGTTGAGGCTGAATTTTCCCAACCCTTGACAGATGAACCATCCTAAATGAGTATTTCTGCCTTGTCTGGCTAGATTCTCAAGTCACTGACCTTTATCCTGCTCATTTACCTTGCCCAAGCACTGAGTCCAAGCATCAACTGCCTCATCTGTACAAAATGAAATGAAAAAGTAGGTCTGGGTGCCATCTATATACTGGTGACTCCTCAGCCTATATTGGAAAAATTCTCTTATTTATATCATTTAGGTTTTTAAAAGCAGGGAAGAGAAAATACAGCTGTAGCACTGACTCAGTGATGTTTCTCAAGGAGGAACATAAACCCTTTGGGAACCAGCCAGGTATCCCTCCCCTATTAGATGTAATACTCCAAGAAAGGCAATGGGCAAGCATGCAAGTGGTGGGCCAAACATGATCAAGCACCTTATCAACGTTCTTACATCTCAGTAGCAAAAACCCATCCTATATAACCAGACCAGATGATTTTTCTGGGCACCTCTGCTATGGGAGTTGCATGGAGTTCTGGTCAAGCTGGATAAACAAAAAAATGACCTTTGAAATACAAGGACAGCCCTGATTACATGCAGATAAAATAGACAAAATTAGCTACAATATTAGCATACACTATATTTCTGATGTAAACCTCCACATTAAAGGGGAGGCTCATTTTGGTGTTATCCCATTCAGTGCATTCTTCTATCCTCTATCTTCCAGTGCTAGAACAAAGTCCAGGAAAAGAGTAAGAAGGCCTCTATAGTCTCTGCTGGAAAAGTTGCTAGTGTAGTGCAGGATGTTCATCCTTGTGGTTCTTGTTTGCCACACAGGAAGAAATCCAGTTAAAAGGTATCCAATAAAAGCTACCAAGTGGACAAGTACACATTTGCTTCTCTTTAGAAAGAGCATGGTAAGTAAATATGTTATACAAGTTTGCTGCTATTGTCTCCCCCAACCCTGTGAGAAATATTTAGCAGGACTCATTGCTTCTGCCAGGTCGCACAGATGTCACAGGAGAGAGATGTGAGCTACAGCCAGTTTCCCACTCAAGAGACAGTTACCTACACAATGCAATAAAACTTTGCTGTAAAAACAATGGATTTGCAATTAAATGGTAACACTCATGTAGAAGAAATAACAACACTTTTGGAAATTAGTAAATTGCATTTTTTTTTCTGTCAGGATTAGGTAAAATTATGCAGCCTTTTCATTATAGTTCCTGCAGTGAATATTTTATTTCTTTTGCAACTAGGGAATTCTCAAGTGTGAGCTTTCTTTCAGATTGCAGGGTTAATTTTATTCATTACTGGCAGCTCATGTCTGAACCCCCAATTCTGAAAACAAATCTTCCTGGCTAAATAAAGATAATGTATACTCTAAACACTGCTGCCCTCTATTTTCCATCAATTTCAGTAGAAATTAGAAGCTCCACTGGAATAAATTGAGGGTATGTAACACCTGCATGGTATAGTGCTTTGACTAGTGATTTGACTTAACTATGGCCGTTTCCGCACGAGACTGTTATAGCGCTATGATTCCCCTTTCAACATCCTATGGAATCCTGGGGTTTGCAGTTTCGGGAGGGGCCAGCTGGCCCCTCCCTTAACTGCAAACCCCAGGATTCCATAGGATGTTGAAAGGGGAATCATAGCGCTATAACAGTCTCGTGTGGAAATGGCCTATGACTCTGGAGCCAAGGGTTCAAATCCTTGATCATTCATGGAAATCCACTGGGTGACTTTGAGCAAGTCACACTCTCTCAGGCTGAGAAGAAGGCAAAGGCAACCCTCTAGTGAACAAATCTTGCCCAAGAAAGCCCCATGATAAGTTCACCTTAGGATCACTGAAGGTCAGGAATGACTTGAAAGCACACAACAGGAGCAGCAAGAACAACAACACATGTAACACAAGTATTCACTGGATTGCTCCTTGTAGTTATTAAAGGATGCAGTACCAAAGTTTCCATTCATCAGCACAATCTTTCCCACTTCCCTATCCATACCCTTTTATCCTAAACTGTATGTAGGAAAGAACAATGATCTATGCTTATAACAATCTATTGTTTGCTTGCTTGCTTTTGCTATCAATTTCTCTACATCCCCACTTGCCCAATTTATACAAACTGTGTTAAAAGACTCTGTTTAACATCACTGAATTGATGCAAAATCATACCTTGTTTGCTTATTAATTTTTGCTTTGGAAAACATACCCCTGGGGAAACTGAATACTTTCCTCCATGTTGTGAAATTAGTTAGGTACTCTCACTTGTGCATAAGCCTTGTTGAAAACAGTGGGTCTCACTTCCAAGCAAACCTACATAGGATTTTGCTGTTAGAGTGATAAAATTACTTCATTTGCTGCTTTCTTTTTCACATTTGAAAGTCATGAGTTGATATTGATTCACTCTGTTTATCTTGCCCGCATAGTTACAAGTCAGAGAGAAATGTATTGTGCAATTGATGGACCTTGCTTCGGTTACACATGTCTCAACTGCAACCAGGTAACATGCTGTACAAATTTGAAATTCGGTACTGGAGGAGAGTTCTGCAAATACCATGAACTGCCTAAAAGACAAATAAATGAATCTTAGAGCAATAAAACCTGAATTCCCTAGAAGCCAAGATAACTAAGGCCATTTCCGCACAAGACTGTTATAACGCTATGATTCCACTTTCAATATCCTATGGAATCTTGGGGTTTGCAGTTTAGCGAGAGGCTAGCCAGACCCTCCCTAAACTACAATCCCCAGGATTCCATAAGATGTTGAAAGTGGAAGCATAGCACTCTAACAGGCTAGTGCGGAAGTGGCCTAAGCTGAGATTGTTATACTTCATGTGTGTATGTATGTATAGAAATTATATCCCACCTTTCTCCCAAGAGGAGATTCAAACCAGCATATCATATATTATATCCTTTAGATATATGAGAAGGCATGACTCATCAGAAACGATAATAATGCTTGGTAAGGTAGAAGGCAGTAGGAAAAGAGGTAGACCACATTACAGGACTCAATCAAGGAAGCAATGGCCCTGAATTTGCAAGACCTGAGCCATGCTGTTGATAACAGGTGACTTGGAGGGCTCCCATTTGCCCTAAGTCAAAGATGACTTGATGGCAGTTAACAACATGCTATACATGGGGTTGCCTTTAAGGGCAGTTTAGAAGCTTCAGTTGATAAAAGAATGGATGGATGTTCATGGGGGCTGAGCATTTGAAGCATATGTAGAATCATAGAATCTAAGGCCATTTCTGTACTATGCAGTTATAGTGGTATTATACCACTTTCAACATCCTGTGGAACCCTGGGATTTGCAGTTTAGAGAGGGGCCTTTAGACTTCTCAGCCAGAGAGCTCTTTGGCCTCAGTAGACTACAAACCCCAGAATTCCACAGGATGTTGAAAGCAGAATAATAGCACTAGGACAGCGTAGTGCAGAAATGCCCTCAGAGTGAAAGATATCACATGAGTCATTTAGTCTAGTGCTTTGCCATGCAGGAATGTACAACTAAAGCACTCTTGAAAGATGACCATCCAATTTCTTTTCAAAGATCTCCAAAGACAGAGAATCTACCACCCTTTGAGGCAATATTTTCCACTGTCAAGCAGCACGTACAGTAAAAAAGCTCTTCCTATTTTTTCTGATGGAGTCTCTTTTCTTGTAACTTGAATCCACTAAATTCATGTTCTTGTCTCTGGAGCAGCAGAAAACAAATGTGGTCCATCTTCTACATGACATCCCTTCGGATATTTAAAGATAGCTTTCATGCAACTGATTTCTGATCATCTTGGTTGCCTTTCACAGTATGTGTTCCAGCTTGTGTTGACATCTTCCTTGAACTGTGGTGCACACAGTATTCCAGGAAAGGTCTGACCAAAGCAAAACAGAGTGATCCTGATACTTCTTTCAACGAAGTCACTATGCTCCTGTTGATAGATGATAATTCTGGGTCGGATACATTGGTCACCAATTTGCCTTTGTTGTTAAGTTCTAACCAGTTTGGATCCAGGTTACCTTTGCCAATATGGTCTGCACCATAAAATGGACTACAAAGAAACCTTGCTGACAAGCCCATCATTAGTATTAGTTAGATTAATAATCACAAGAGACAACATTCTCAGTATGGGACTTAAAAGGAGGTAATGTTGATAATCTCTGTTTGCTTTTCAACTGACTTTAAATTCCTTATTATTGCAACCCATTTTTTACTGAAATTATGAAGTGGCTTTTTAATGACATTTCTCTGTGCCTCTAATGGCAATATTCTTTGTAGTGGTATGCTAGAAATTGCTTTATGCTGACAAATAGAAATAGAGATAGATAGATCTGAAATACTTTATATTATGGGAAGATTTCTTATGAAAAGCAGTACATTTTTAAAAAAATAAATTCTGTTTTATATTCTGTTTAGATATATATAACTTTACAGAGGATAACTAGAGCTTGGAAAACTTAACTTCTGGATTACAACTCACAGAATACCGAGCCAGATTTTAGGAATCATACCTTCCAAAAAGTAACTTCTCCCAGTTATGGGTACAGTTCAATTCCTTTTTGATGCATTTCTGTAAATTTGAGAGACTTATGGTGTTCCTCTGTAGTAATGGGAAACACCAAAAGAATGGCAAATTGTAAAGAAACAAAGGATTCTCATAGAAAGAACATGAAGTGTTCAAAACAGACTGCAAAGCACTCAATATTATTGCCAGAGTTAAAAAGAAACACTTTCATAAAACCTTCATCTTCTTGTACATTACAAAAATGGCATCTCGCTTTCATCTAAATGATAGCATTGCAAGATCCAAGAGACTCCTATTCATATGCATCAGGCACAATGGATTTATTGTTCCAGGAAGAGAGCAAGAAGGACAACAAATACCATATGGCCACTTACAAATAAAGAGAACTATGAAAAAAAAAAGTACAACAGCAGAGTATGCAAGTCACTCTCATATCAAGAACTTCACATTGCTCCTAATCTAAAAACAGAATTACACAGTTCTTGCTGTGTGCCTTCAAGTCATTTCCAACTTACAGTGTCCCTAAAGCAAACCTACCACAGGGTTTTCTTGCCAATATTTGCTCAGAGAGGCATTGTCTTTGCTTTCCTCTGAAGATGAGAGAGTGTGACTTGCCCAAGGTCACCAAGAGGTTTGCATGTCCAAGTGGGGGGATTCAAGCCTTGGTCTCCAGAGTCATAGCCCAACACTCAAACTACTATACCATACAGGCTCTCAGAATGCATATAAATAAAAAGAGAGAGAGAGAAACATCAAAGACACAGTAGGTATCACTAAGAGTCAATAAATCAGAAAGATTTATGCCCTGTTTCCATTCCATTTGAAATATTTATTTCTTTATATGTTACAGTTATGCTCCGCCTTTCTTCTAATAAATTCAAGGTAGCATACAAGGCTCTCTACCACCCTACTTTATGCCCACAATAGCTCTGCGAGACTGTTCAGGCTAGATAAGGATGACTGTCTCAACATAGTGAGTTTCGTGGCTCAATGGGAACAAGAATTTGTATCTACCACCAACCACTATACCACAACTGTTCTCACGTACATTTAATGCTCAACTCCCATTTTACATGCTCAGCATTGCTACCCTGTATCTCATTCACGTACTCTGCACTGGGATGATGTTTTGTCTCTTATTTGCCATGTGAAGAAAAATAGCAATGCCACAAATGTAATGGATTGTTGGCCAGAGAACAATGTGTGGTCAGATACTTGGATGTGGGAAGCAAGGATTAAATCCCAAGGACAAGCCACATTCCCTGTTTATGCACTAATTCATAAGGTTACTTTGGAGTTACAATGCTGCTCTGAATTCAACAGAGTTAAAGAATACAGGAATAGTGACAGTACTAGCTTCAGCCACTTTATTTCAACTATAATGAAGTACAGCCTTCTCCGTGGTTGCTCCAAGCCTGTGGAACTCTCTGCTGTGGGAGACTAGGGGCCTTTCCGCACTACACTGTTAAAGGGCTATTATTCCACTTTCAACATCCTCTGGAATTCTGGGGATTCATAGTTTACTGAGGCCAAAGAGTTCTCTGGCTGAGAATTCTAAAGGCCCCTCTCTAAACTGCAAACCCCAGGGTTCCATAGGATGTTGAAAGTGGAATAATAGCACTATGACAGTGTAGTACAGAAAGGCCCTCGGCTGGCTCCCTCCCTGCTCTTTTTCCACTGGCAGGCAAAGGTGTGTTTATTTGAGCAAATATTTGGTGATTAAATGGCCATGCAAAAGGATCTTTAATAGGAAGAGGAGGCTATATTTTAATTGTTTTTCTTATACTTTCTAATGATTATATCTTGTTTTAAAGTACTGATGTTTTAATACGGTAGTTTGATTTTTTTTAAAACTTTTTATTATTGGGTTTTAATTTGTGTGTGTGTCTCTGTGTGTGTGTGTGTGTGTGTATATACACACCTTCAAGTCAGCTGTCAACTTATGGAGATCCCATGAATTTCATGGAGTTTTCTTAGGCAAGGAACACTCGAAGTTGGTTCTGCCAGTTCCTTCATCTGAATTAAAGCTCCTGGTATTCCTTGGCAGTCTCCAATCCAAGTACTAACCAGAGCTGACCCTGCTTAATCTCGAAGACCAAGCAGGATCTGTTGCCTTAGCATATGTCCTGGATCCCATTTGGGGAAAAGGATATAAATTAAATTAAATAAATTAGTACATGAATATGATTGTAACAAGAATTCACTATAACTACTCTGTGATATTAATATTAGGAGAGCACCATTCATATCAGTCTGAAATGGATCCTGCCAAGTCAATGTCAAAATCTGGTCTCTCTGTACTGTGCTGGGAGTCATGAAGTTTTATTCTGTCATCACCTTTCCTTGTCCTAAAAATGAATCTAGAGACAGCAGTGGCAACAATAGATGAGATATTTCATTTGAGGGTTCAAAAAGACCAAAATGGCATTTTCCCCACAACTTAGGCAAATATATATTCTAGAGTTTCTGGTGTTCTGGGTATCTTTCCTAGGTACATGAGACTGAGGTGGTTTATCATTGAGGGTGCATTGCAGAGAATACTCCCTTTGACACAGCTGTCATAAAGTAAGTTTTAGAAGAAGAAGAGGTAATACAATACTGTGGAAATGATGCTACCTAGTGCTCTTCCGATGAGCCCAACATAACTGGAGTTTAACCTCTGCTTATAATGAGTTTAGGGAAATTCTACATCCAACCTTATGAGGGCTTGTTCTGAATTATGACACAGTCAGTTGACACATCGGTACACTATGAATACAGTGACACATCAGTACTTTTTATATGTAAACTAAAAACCCAGTGAGATTAGTTCCACCACCAAATGTTTTATCATAAATGACTTTTGACCAAATTGGATACTATCAATTTCTGAGTGAAGGGTGTCTCACATTTTAACAACTGTGTGGCTGAAGGTCCCCCATAGTTCATCTGATCCCAAATGACAGTGCTCTCAAAGACTATACAAGAAAATCAATGAAAAAATCCTAAGAAAAAGTTCAACAGTGTTTTCAGGAATCAGGATACAAAACTGCACAGAAAACATTTAATAAAAGTTGCAATGCATTATTAAGACAGCTTTTGAAATATAACAAATGTATTAAACATAATATGGCAAAATCTTTCCATCTCTAAAATATTTCCCTTATTTTCTATTTGTGCTATGTTTCTGAGTATAACTGTGTATTCTACTGCTTCTTATATCACTGATGTTTCAAAAAGCGCTTCGCTAGTTCAATAAATAACGAGAATTTCACATTAAAATTTTACTTGTCTTTGTTAAGTATACTTATGTTTCTAAAATGAGAAAATACAAACTGTAAATAATATCAAATAGATAGCCTATCCCTTAATATTTCCAAAGACATTTCAACAACTTGATAAATCTATGTTACATCATTTTGAAGTCTATCTCCGGGGGTATAGTATGCATTTAAATGCTGCAAATTTAAGATACTAGTGGGGAAATCTCCTTGAATTCATTGATGCTAACATCTGAAAAAGCATACTTCAGATTGTGCTGAAGACTGTGCTTTAAACACTTGGCTTGTACAAGCCATGAAAGCTTAGTGAGCAAGAACAGTGAGCTCTTTCAGAAAGTTTCACTTTGTGATCTATTTGTTCCTGGATAAAGTTAGATTTCAGACCTGGATATGGTCTGGAAACAGCCTTGTCACCCTGGTTGTTGCTCTTTACAGGGAAAGAGATTGGAGAAATATTCCTTTGTTGACTTGTTGATGTCATATTGACTTTTAGTACCATTGGTCATAATACTCGTATAGAGTGAATCTACAAATTGGGAGTTGCAACCATCCTGTGGCAACCATTCTGATACTATCTGCAGGGTTGCTGTCAGAGAATAGCACTAAAATACTACTGCTCAACTTCCTGGCTCTGGAGTCCTGCAGGGTTCTGTTCTGTCCCTCATATTGTTTACCATATACCACTAGAGTGGCTCTATTGTCTGAAGTTTTGGTGAGCAGTGTCCTCACTATGTAGATGACACCTACCTCTACCTCTCCATTCTAGCTGCATCAGGAGAGGCTGTCCATGTGCTGCACTGGTGGCTGGAGGCAGTGATGGGCAGGATGGAATCCCAAAAACTGAAGCTGAATTGTGACAGAAGTTAGCAGTTCTAGGCTCCAGGAATTAGAGTGGCATGATGTAGATGGGGCAACATGCTGCCTGAAGGATCCTGTACGTAGCTTGGATTGATTCTTGATTCCAGACTGTTATGATATGTCCTCAGTGCTGAGGGAGCACCTGAACCCATCTTTTGCTGGTTTGGCAGCTGTGATAATTTCTGCACAAGGATAGCCTGGCCATCCTGGATAGATTACTACTATGAAGTCTACATGAGGCTACTCTTGAAGATGATTTGGAAGATGTAACTGATTTAGCATGCAATGGCTGGCTGCTGAAGTGAGCAACAGCCCCATCCCAGTCACTTGGGATCCAAGTAGTTGAGAAGGTACCACTCTGTTGTTACTCTGATTTCTGGGGCCCCTTGGGAGACACCTCAATGTGCTCCACATGACAAGGAATGAAAACTAGCCAGAGCACAAGCAATAGCAATGCGAGAGGCAGGGTAACCTAGTGGGGTCTTTATACCTGGTTTTTATGGGGTCAGGCCAAGCTAAAAAACAAACAAAAATGTCCAATAAATGATTTTATTGAATGAAAGTTTCACGTACCAATGCAATCACTCACACACTCACTCAAGACCTATTAAGAAGCAAAAGAGAGGAAACTGGATAGGGGAATATTGAAGGGGTTGTAGCTGAGGTAATACTGCACCTTTTCCTGAAGTCATTGGTCTGGGGAAAAACAGCGGAGAAGTGGGGCTCAGCACGGAGAGGGCTGAGGGGATTACTCAACGGACAGAGAAACGGTCTGCTGGGATGACCAGGAGTGATCCAAAGAACCACTCAAAAACTGAGACTATTTGTAGGGGGAAAAGTACCTAGAGGGCTAATCCTTTCCCAGGGAGAACAATGGGTGTTGCAATAGAAAGAAGCTCCACAATGGTAACTTCCTTTGCATGATGAGATTACAAGGTGTTGCCAAAGTCTCAGGATCTTCGGTTGCATTGGGTTGTGGTGTGACTTCATGTAAATGGTCCTCGCCTGATAGGATATTTGCTCAACTTGGGATAAACACGCTAATCCCCTCAAGTTGGCTTCTCAGGGGCTGAGGACCCTTTGTTTACTGTGGGTTTGCACAGCTTAAGGTCTCTTGGGGCTACGTGACTGGGGATTTTACTGGCCTGACCTGGTTTTCGATCGTTCGACTGTTGCTGCCTACATGCTCATCTGGGCAACCTCTCAGGCACATGGAATCATATTTTAATATCAAACTTGTAGACCCCGGGATAGGGTTTTTCCAGTGGAGTAACACTGTAACCAACAGACCTATATCCCATGATTAGCACTAGGTGCCTTCCTCATTGTTCTGCAAAGAGAAGAGGCAATGGAGATGGCGACATGGGAAAGGACATTTTCCATAGCAATTCTTCATTAATGGAACTCCCTCTTCTGTGACATTAGATCTGCCCTTATGACCTGGCTGGTGAAACAAAGGCTAGAGACTTATTTTATTTCTTCAGATATTTGTATCTTGATCCTTAGTGCATTTAGGTACACTGCACCAGACAGGTATATAACTGCTGCTTGATTGTATTTTTAATGCAAATATTGTAAGTTTCAGATTGTGTTATTATTTTGTGTTGTTAGCCAGCCGAGCTTAGCTTTGTACCTATGTTCTGGCTATGGAGGGAAGGAGACCTAGGCAATTAGACTGGCTAGCCACTAACCTAATTACACTTTTTAGACTACTACATGGATCAGAATACCATTATCCTATGGATTGTGCACTATTGCTGTTTAATTCTTCATTTAAAAATGCATTCAAAATAAATACATTAAGTAGAAATGTGTACAAAAATAGATACTTAGTGCAAATTGTGAACAAAATAGAAGATGGAAAAATGCGGACAAATGTTTATGGAGAAATAATGCAATTTTTAATCATAATTTAGTAAGAATGCAGTTTTAAAAAACAGACCTATGATAAACACAGACTAGAAATAGACTGATCCATTTGTCCTAGCTCAGACTCACAAAACATAAAGACTAACACCACTATACATGTTTTTATCTTCAGTGTGTTACAGGAATCTTTGTGCTCTGCCAAACAACCAATAGCATTGAACTGTTGTGTTCCTGAATCTGCATACCTTGTAGCAGTTGTTCCCAGTACAGCATCCCATCATGCCTGAAATATACAGGAGTTGTGTCCTTCCCCTCCCTCTTGAAACGTGTCATAAGTAGGGTTTTTTCTCCTCCCTGGAAAAGTAATGACAGAAGGAAGGTCAAAGGAGAACCTCCATAGGAAAGATCATACTCCCATTCAATACATCATCAGGAGGGCTATCCAGGAATTATGGGAGGAGCTGAGACCATGAAGGCAGATGTGGGACATTACCCAGGCCTCTATCCTAAAGCTCCAGAAGATAAAATAAACCCAACCTCCTACCCTGGGTTTAAAAAGTCATGGCTCATCCTACTTGCAGGCAAAAGTTCAACATAAATATCCCCTTCAGAATTGTTTTTAGTAAATGCATTGAATATTTCCACTTAGCTAAACAAGATCATCCAGGAGATGACAAGACTGGATTTTTGTCCTGCATATCTGTTCTGTTTTCTCCTCTTAAAAAGGAAGTCAGCAGTGTAGATCAGTTGAGGAAGCACCATAAGTCTAGAAAACTAGGACCAGAAAACAAAGTAGAAGTCCTTGATTTCATTTGGAAAGAGACAAATATTCATAATGGTGTGGCCGGAACAGAGATATCCCAGCTGCATTAATCAATCAGTGGCAGTCTACCCCAGAGAACTGCCATCTCATGAGTGATTGCACTAACTGAAAATCATAGTGCTAGACTGAGAATGGCAATACAAAACTGACCTATTATCATTGAGCATCTATAGTGAATTAGATTGCATTGCTTACTGAAAAGAATACTTCTAAAATAATGCTCTTAACTTTTAAGGAACAAAGGTTTAAAGGCACTGAATACCATAATCTCTGAAGCGATGGTAGACAGGCAGTATCTAATCTTCAAAAACACAAGGTTATTTCAAAGTAGGAAATTCCTCACTGCCATACTTGCTGTCTATGAGAATGGCAGTATGTGAGATATGAGGGAAGCACCTCTAGTGAGAAGTTCAAGCACGGGCAGAATTATGCAAACCTTCAGATGTTGCTGGACTACAACTTCTCAGCATTCTTCACCGTTGCCTATTCTGGCTCAGGCTGCTGGGAGTTGCAGTTCAACAATATAGAGAGAGCCATACCATTCCCACCTCTATTTAGGTGTCTCTAGGAGAGGTCACAACGTGCCCATGTGTCAACAACCACTTCAATGTTGTCCCAGGAGAATTTTTCCCATGTATTTTAAACAAGAGGTGGTATACAGTTTGCAAAGGTTCAAGTGCAAAGAAGAAAAAAAGAGCATGAACTGTACACATAAAGAACATGTACAATTTAACATACGAGTGAACATAGTTTTATACAATATTATGGCCAAGCCCAATGCACGTTGTAACCGTGAAGCTCTAATTGTTAGATGATAACAATTCATTCTGCAACACCGCTACTCGAGAGCAGATTGCATTTCAAACACACATATTATTTATTGTTGTTGCTGATATGTGCCTTAAAGTTGACTCCAACATACGGTAATACCGTCATAAGCTTTTCTTGCCACGATTTATTCAGAGGAGCTTCACCATTATCTTCCTTTTAGGCAGAGAGAGTGTGATTTGCTCAAGGTCACCAAAGGAGTCTCCATGGCTGAGTGAAAATTCAAACTTTGGTCTCCTGGAGTTCTAGCCCAACATTTAAACCACTACACTATGTTCACCCCTCTTATTTCTTACAAAGATTCCTGTATCTGTATACTACTTTTTTGCTCACCAGGGCCTCAAAGCAATTAGATAATAAAACCCAATAAAATCATATGAAAACAAGAATAGAAAACAGAAGATTTCTTTAAACAAACAAACAAAAAAAAGGTAAAAACAAATTTAACAGTCAAAGTCCTGCCAGAACAATTCCATTTTTACTGCCTGTAAACTCAGTAAGCATGAAGGCAGTCTGACATGTATGCATGGTTTAATGCCTCCCCATCCCCCAAAAAATGAACCACAAGGCTTTTTTTTTTAAAGGCAAAGCATACACCATTCTATGGTCAGTCCTGAAGGGTGTGAAATTAACATTTATGTAAAGGAATTCAAATCCAAATTATTATTTTTTTCATGCCTAAGCACATGAGAAGAGGAAGGGCAATTGTTAATCAAACTCAGTGAAGGTTTTATTTAGAGACATCGGCACTGAATTATACTATGAAAAAGTACCCTGACACTATATTTCCCCAATAGATTAAGCTACATATACAACAGTGAGATTTTTCACTACTATTCCTTATTATACCTTTTATTGCTCCTCCTAAGTGCAGGAAGTCCAGGAAGTAGAATTACTGTGTTCTGAAATGCTATACCACGTCTACAAGAAGGATTTGGGTGGGAAAACAATAATTAAAAACCAATCTTCAACTTCCCCTGCAGTTTTTGTTCCAATGCAGGTTGCCAATCATGTCAGTATCTCTAAGACCTTTATGCATAATAGCTCTATTGACTTGCCATGTTGTTCTTTTTCAAAAGCTTTCTCATCATCAATAAAGCAAGCATATCCATCTGCATTCACATCATGGCATCTCTTCCCAAGTACATACATGCAGAACAATCACCCACTGAATATACATTCTGTGTCTCCTTCCCCTCCTTCACACTTCCTATGAATTCTTTTGAGATAATCTTCAGGAAATGACTCATTATGATCCCGTAGTCAGAAAAAAATTGCAATGGAAGTTGAAGATCAGGTGTCAGAGGGCATAGAAAAAGTATGATAAAGACGAATGAGATAAGGGTGTATATCCTCACAGTTGCTTTTTTCATTTATACTCAAATAATGGGATAGTCTACACAGGGCTGAAAATTCATTTCAGCCTCATTTCTATGTTGACACACTTTGACTCAGACTTGTGCAAGGTGGGTGGGGTGGACATTCCATAGCAAGTCTAGATCAAGGGAGGTAATGGTACCATTCTCTTCTGTGTTGGTTAGACTTCATTTGGAATACTATGTCCAGTTCTGGGCACCTCAACTCAGGAAGGATATCGAAAAGCTGGAGTGTGTCCAGAGGAGGGTGACCAAAATGGTAAAGGATCTGGAAGCCACGCCCCATGAGGAGTGGCTTAGGGAGCGGGGTATGTTTAGTCTGCAGAAGAGATGGTTAAGAAGGGACGTGATAGCCATATTTATATATTTGAAAGGATGTCATGTTGAGGAGGGAGCGGGCTTGTTTTCCGCTGCTCCAGAGACTAGAACAAGGAGCAGTGGATTCAAGCTGCAGGAAAGGAGATCCCACCTGAACCTTAGGAAGAACTTCCTGATGGTCAGAGCTGTCCAGCAGTGGAATATGCTGCCTCGGAGTGTGGTGGAGTCTCCTTCTTTGGAGGTTTTTAAGCAGAGGTTGGATCTGTCGGGAATGCTTTTGATGTATGTTCCTGCATAGCAGAGGGTTGGACTGGATGGCTCCTGTGGCTCTTCCAATTCTATGGTTCTAAGTACAAAGGAAGGGAGGGAGGTGCAAAAATACTGTTGCATGTGAGTGATCCAGAGGGACCAGATGCTAACTGGCTTGGGAAAGGTACTTTGCTGTTGTTGCTGCTTCTGGCAAGTGAGGTGCCAAGCCTTCCATTGCAATATTTTGCAAAGATCCAGAGGTCTATGAGGAAGCTACTTTCTACATTCAGTGTTAGAAGGGTGAGTGAAGGCCAGAGAATATCAGCAGACTCTCACACCATTCAGCATCTGGAAAAAAAATCCAGACTGCTCCGTTTCTAACCAAAGTAAAAGGAGACCTGGAGAGAGAGCCTTTCCCATCCCGTGTGTTGCCTTCAAGTCAACTATCAACATATGGTAATCCTATGAATTCCATAGGGTTTTCTTAGGCAAGGAATACTTAATGTGGTTTTGCCAGTTCCTTCCTCTGAAATCTAGGCTACAGCACCTGGTATTCCTTGGCAGCCTTCCAACCAAGTACTCACCAGGGCTGAACCTGCTTAGCTTCCAAGATCAAACAGCATCTGATACCTTTAGGGTATTTGGAGCCTTCACTTGCTAGTAACTCCCACTGAAATCAATGGAGCTTACTTCTGAATAGACAGATAGGATTGCACTGTACAAAGCAGAGATAACACAGAGGGGCATTCCCAAATAAACAGAGATAAAGTGGTGTTTAAAATACAAATAAACTCATTACAAATGGACAATTTGACAAGATATTCAAATCTCTCAAATTGCCTATGCACATATGTAAGCATAAATATGAATATATTTCCTGAAAAAGCATACATGTGCATGGAGCCCATGTGGTGTAGTGATTTGAGCATTGACTCTGGAGACCAGGGTTCAAATCCCTGCTCAGCCATGAAAACCCCACTGAAGCCATTTCTGCACTAGACTTTTATAGCTCTATGATTCCAATTGAAACATCCTATGGAATCCTGGGGTTTGCAGTTTCGGGAGGGAACAGCCGGCCCCTCCCTAAACTGCAAACCCCAGGATTCCATAGGAAGTTGAAAGCGGAATCATAGCGCTATAAAAGTCTAGTGCAGAAATGGCCTAAATAGCCTTGGGCAAGTCACACTCTGTCCGCTTCAAAGAAAGGCAAAAGCAAACTCCTTCTGTACAAATCTTGCCAAGAAAACCCCATGGTATGTTGACCATAAGTCCAAAATGATCTGAAGGCACGCAACAACAGCATGGGTAAGGGAGGGTTTTTTGTTTGTTTGTTTGTTTGTTTTTAATCTTTGTGGGTGCAATTCATCCCTACCCATATGGTAAAGACAATACTGGATTTCATGCTAATGGGAAACCGACACACACACTGCTGGCACCCCCTTACTCTGATTCTATATTTGCATGTGGTTCACAAGACTAATTTAGACTCAGATGACAAACACTACTGTAGCATGCTGGGGTTACCCCCGTATCCAAATTAATCTGAAGCAGATTCAGGACAAGCACAGAAGATGCTGTCATGTAGATTCGGCCAATTTCTTTAGAAGAAGCACTTGGTGTCATTGTCAATGTACAGATTATTGATAACACCTAAGGTAGATGATACAATAATATTAGCTGATATTTAAGAATGTCTGCAAAGATTATCCAACAAAGCAGTGGTTTTAAAATGAAATTTTAAAAATCCAAGTTCATAATTGTTCAAAACCAAGTAGCTCAAGAAATTCTGTTGAAAACACAAAATGAAAGTGTGGATGGAACATGTTGACAAATACAAATACTTTGGAAACTGGTAGAATGAGCAATGAAATCATATGCATTAAAAGTTAGACAAGAGACAGCCTGGAGCAGCTTTTTAAAAGATGAACAATGAAATGTACAACACTTACAGTATGTCCTAAGAGTGTGTATTGTATGGTGCTATATATGCTTGGTTCTACTGTTTGGAATTGAAATATGAACTTTCGCACAGTTTGCCATGAATAAACTGGAAGCACGGGGGATGTGGATTTACAATAGGATGTTAAGAATTTCCTGGAGTGAGAGGGTGACCAATGAGGAACTACTGAAGAGAATGTATAAACACCATCAAATGCAGAAAACTAAAATTTTGATCATACAGCATGATCAAAATGATAGGGTTACGATAGGTCAAAGCTGATTTAATGGCACATAACAAAAACAACCATAATAATGAATAAAAGACAGATTGCTACATTACTTAAGGTAGAAGTAATGGGAAAGGAAGTATAGGAAGAAGAGCAACATACTGGCTAAAAAATCCTCAGAGAATGCCTTGGATGTAATACAGTATATTTGTTCAGAGCATCCATATCCAGAACCTATTTAGCCATGATCCAAACCCCAATATGAGAAAAACAAGAAGAATAAAACACCAGAGTAAGTGAATTGTATATCTGGGTATCAAAGCCAGAATAGGAGTATCACACAGAACTTCTGAAATTGTATTGCTCAATAGTATTGCAGGAAATGATTGAGAAATTGTTCTTACAATTCAAATAAATCAAAAAGACGATGTCCCAGTTAAAAACTCAGCTTTAGAACTGTATGTGCCTTGTTGTCAATATTTGCTAGGAACTCAGCAGAACATAAGTAAAAAAGAAAGGGATGTAATGAAACCATAGACTGAGAAATGAAAAGAAGCAGTATAATGTTGATAACAAAGAATAACAGGCAACATGTGTATAGGAAAAGCATTGTCTAAGAAGTGGATTTTGTATAGGATTATACTCAATGTTTAAGAGTGTCATTTTGCCATGAAAAGAAAGTAGGGCAAGGATTCAAGATTCGGAATTTGAATCCCTGTGCCAAAATAGGCAAATTGAATCTTTTGAATCCACCAACCAAATAGTTTGTTGGAGACCAAGATGCCTGAAAACCTGATCAACTAGACACACAAGGGGAGATGGCAAGCAGGTAAGTTTTTCCCTTGGAGTAATAATGGCCTTTGCTAACAATTTCAGAAATTACATCTGGGGTTGTATTCTAATATATTTAAATTGAATATTTAATATTTAAGTTCAGCACTTGACTGGAAGGTACAGGCTTGAGATTTCAAGGACAGCTGAAAGATTCTTTTGCATAGCTCCCTTGCAAAGCTCTTTCAGATACAATTCTGGGGTTTGTCGTTTTACAAGGTGTCACAGCCTTCTCTGCCAAAGTGTTCTGGAGCACCATCAAACTACAAACTCCAGGAAGCTAATAAGGAGCTAAGCACAGAAAATCTAGTTCTGACCTGGATTATTTCTGTACTGTAGTATGTGGCCCTGTTTACACAAACAGGAAAATGTGGGATTAATCCACATTTTCCTGCCTGTGTAGAAAGGGCCTTCATGTCATTTTCAATCTGGGGAAATCTTGAGGCAAAACTATGACAATTGTCTTGGCCAGATTTCTTCAGAGGGAAGTTTGCCTTTGCTTTGGCTTTTGCTGATGCTGAGAGAGTGTGTCTTGCCCAAGATTATCCTTCTTTCCCTAGCTTTTTAAACCCTTTTTTAAAAAAAAAGGATTTGAAAGATTCAAGATTCATGAGATTCATGGATTCCCAGAACCGTCCAGGAATTCGGATCCAGATTCAGATTCAGAAAATTCCGGATTTGTCCCATCCCTAAAAGAAAGCTTTGGGAAAGCCAGAAATAGTCCCCAAAAGACAACTCAGGCTTTTCACATCCAAATTTTACTGCCTCACTGGCCTACTTCCACTTCTTCTCATCCTCTACAGCATACTCCCAGCTAATCATGGATTGCCATACGAATGTGATGATGATCCAAAGCCAAAGAGATGCTGTAACACGACAATATTGCAAATGATACCCACAGCAAATTCAGAATGACTCCCAATGCTCCCTATACAGCATTTACTCTGCATGTACAGAGGAAGGAAATACATGTCATTCAGAGAAGAAGGGGAGTATAGTTGTAATTGCTGCACCGTAAGGCTAGAAAGAACATTCAAAATATCTTAAAAATGGTCAACAAACTTTTTTCTTGAATTCTGGGAAACCCTGACAAGGTAAAACCTTCACAGTTTGAAGCTTCTTCTGTGCAAAATTAACACAGGGATGGGGGGTTTTCTCCCAGAAAACAGTATCTACTGTGCAGAAAATAGTATGAACAAAACCATGGGCAAATTAGGCACAGGATAAGTCTCAAAGTATGAATAGCACTGTTTTCTAAGACTTTTTCACTGCAAGAAAAAAGACTGCTAAAATTACTCATTAATTCCTTCAGGAATTAAATCAGTGAAGAATTATATCCTTGGTACACTCCTCCCCAATAAAGAGGACAAAATTTCGCAACACTGATGCTACTACTTCACCATCAAATATATGGATCAGGAAGGGGAGTTTTCTTGTCTCTGAACAGGTTTGAAAAATCCAAAGACATGTCTCAGCTTAGCCCCAGTGCCATGCAGATGGTAGGAAAGGGAAGCAGTTCTGTAAATAAAAGGCGAAGAATTCCATAACCAGATGAAGCAGCATAACCAAACATAACAAAAACACAAGTTGAAAAAGGGGGTCATGATAGCAGATGGTGCCAAAAGAAAAAAGTAAGAGAAGAAGTGAGAGGGGTTATAATCAGGGTGGAATAATTTAAAAACTAGAAACTTAAAGATGGTCTGAAGAGTGAAAGCCAGTCCCAGTAACATAATTAAAGGATCCAGCTACACTAAAAATTCAAGCCTAAACCTGAAAGTCTAACTTGGCAATCTATAAAAACAATTACAAGTAAACAAACTAAACAGAAACAACTTAGAATTAACAAATGACAACAAACTGCAACAACAAATGAATACACTTCAATCAAGAAAAACGTGAACAAAGAGCAGTACCATACACAATACACTCTACACTAAATAAAAAATGAACCTAAACTAAGGCCATTTCCGCACTACACTCTTATAGCACAATTATTCCACTTTCAACATCCTATGGAATCCTGGGGTTTGCAGTTTTGGCCGGCCAGCCCCTCCCAAAACTGCAAACCCCAGGATTCCATAGGATGTTGAAAGTGGAATAATTGCGCTATAAGAGTATAGTGCGGAAATGGCCTAAAAAGGAAAAGAAGAAGAAAACAGTACACATGTTTAAAAAATAGATTCCAGCTTTCTTTACTCACCCCATTGCTGCACAATGGGAGCTCAGCAGTCCCAGCAGGTAAGGGAGTGTGACAGAAACTCTTCCCTCTCCCTGTGGAAGGGAACACAATGGCTCTGCCTCTTCCTTCCACAGTGCAGCCGGGCATTTCCCAGGCTGTTCTGGGGAACGAAGCATCACCATTGCACTTCCTGTCCTTCTGCAGGACAGGTAGGTCTGGGAGCATTGTGCAATCATGGGCACTAAACGGATTTTATCTGTTTAGCAAATATCCTGCGAGTGCAATGCATGGGGATGGGATGGCAGCAGGCCAGCAACAACATTGTGCAGAATCACAACCATCTGACCGCCGCCATCCTGTTCCCATAGCAGAACAGCCCTGTCTTGCGGAAATGGCCTCAGATTTCCCATAACATTACCTCAAAAACAAAAAACAAAACTTTTCTTCTAATACTAATATTTCCACAGCTGCCCTTTCCAAAATACTTAATAGTGAATGTTACTATTGGCAAGTTGTAGTCTTTTTCTTGCAAAAAGGTTAAAGGTTCCAGCCTTTTGCAAAAGACATTATAGGTTTTTCCTTTATCAATATTATCAATTTATCCATCTCAATTAAATCCATCAATTTTAGCAGCCAATCCTCTTTCGTTGGAATCTCTGTGCTCTTCCACTTCTGTGCATATAATAATTGTGCTGCAGTGGTCAGATATTGTAGTATCCTGTTGTACTTCTTCTCGAGCTGATCTTCCAATAGTCCCAGCAAATCCATTTCTGGGATGATTTGGACCTCAACTTTCAAAATTTTGCACACCATAAATGTATTTGATTCTAGAACTTTTTGGCATTCTCATAAATCTATCACATGTGGTAAAAAGTTCACACTTGTTGCTCATATTTCCAACATTTATGAACAACTTCTTTGTGCATTCTGGCCAAATTTTGTGTGTGTGTGTGTGTGTGTCAAATACCATTCATATATTATCTTACAGAAACACTTTTTAAGATCATAACATGAAGTGCAATTAAGGAGCAGCAATTGCAGCTATGCTCCCACTCTTCCCTGAATGACATATATTTCTTTCTTCTCTACCTGCAGAGTACATGCCATACAGGAAGCATTGGGACACATTCTGAATTTGCTATGCATATCATTTGCAATATTGTCATGATACAGCATCTCTTTGGCTTTGGATCATCATCACATTCACATGGCAACCCCTGATTGCCTGGTATTGTGCTGTAGAGCAGGAGAAGAGATGGAAGTAGGCCAGTGAGGCAGTAAAATTTGGGTGTGAAAAGGCTGAGTTGTCTTTTGGGAATATTTCAGGCTTTCCCAAAGCTTTCTTTTCATGCCAAAATGGCACTCTTAAACATTCACTATAATCCTATACAAAGCCCACTTCTTAGACAATGCTTCTCCTGCTGACTGCTTTTTTCCCACTGATCTGATTATTTAAAATATTAACTTGGAATCTGATACAATTCTTGGATATAAGAATATAGTGCTTACTGTGCACAATGTATAAAATGAATATAGTGCTAGAGGACCTATTATCCACAGTACCTAATTCAGACAGGGGAGGCAGATATGAGGTTATGTTGGTACTGCCCTTTCTTCTCCTTTACTACCAATTTGCCTATATGATTGGATGAATGTGAGATATATATATCACATTCATCCGTGATTGGCTAATATTGTGTGTGTGTGTATATATACACACATACATGCATGCATGCACACACACACACAGTCATGTCTGATTTAGGGTTTTATTTTAAATATGCTCTGATTCTTGTTATTTCCTGGGATTGTCTATTAGTCATTCAGACCATTCTGTTCTTCATCATGATCTCACACAGGATATGGGTTAAAGTGATGAAGAAATCATGCCTTCCTGTTTTGGTTTGGTTTTTCATTCTTTTAAAAATAAATACAGGGCTATATATTTCAGGGAAAGAAAGGGGAAACAGTGGCAGAATGACTGCCTGGCTTGGACAGTAAGAGCCATGGATCCCCAATGGTAAAACTTTGGCACTATATCCTCATACATTTGAGTGCTCCTAACATTTAGCCACATTCTACACAGCACTTACATTTGAACAGAAAGCATTTTTCCACAGGAGAACAGTGATTTTTCCATCAGCAAAATATTGTGGTTGCCAACAGATGCTATTTTAGGGAAAGATCTTTACATTTGGCAAGAAGAAGATCATTTTAAACCTTGGTGAATAATTTCTAAAGTATTTAATTGGAGGAACCATATTGAAAACAATTGACAAAGGAAAAGAAAACAGCAGGGATTGATTGCACATTCAAGGAATGTCATGGGTAAGGGAAGGAAAGAAATGGGCACTAATACCTAAAGAGAACACAAGAAGGCCTTTTGAAAGGTACCATCCATATGCTGTTCTGCCAAGGCATGGCATAGCATACTTCAGATAGATAAAATAATCAACAAACTGAGTTACCTTGAAAAACACTGCTTGATTTTGAGATTTCTTAAACATTTGTGACATTAATTGCTTGATAGCTAATGCCTTTTCTGATCAAACAATGGTAATATTGAAATAAAATTGTATCTTTACTCTAAAATAAAATTGTATCTTCACTCTAAAACAGTGTCTTAGGGATAGTCACCATGGACAAACCAAGAAAAGCACACAAAGCAAATAGAATCAAATAGTGGCCCACAATAGAAGGAATTGTTAACCTAAGGCACAGCTGATATGTTGCTGCTAGATGCAAACAAGACACCCTCCTTGTTTCAGTACAGTAGTCAACTGAACCACAAAATTGACTTCAGCATTAAGAACTGCCAAACTGTGATCCTGAAGGCAGTCAGCTCAGTTAAGGAATGCAGGGAAAACACGTGTGAATTCCTTAATAATGGCATGCATCATTCTCTCTTCTGATTCTTTGTCACCACGACCCTGGCATCTCCTGTTTGAGACAGCTATCTCAGTTCTGCCTAAAGACACAGATTGGGCCTGCCTAAGGCATATATATTCATTATTCTCTTAAATAAAAGCTACTATAGTATTTTTCTTTCCCCCTGGAAAAATTCTACCAATAAGGGGAAGAAAAAGGAGGAAGGAAGGCCGCAAGAGATTGACACAGCTACTTTTTTGAAAAAATACCAGGAAGGAAGGTACTAGTAAGTCTTATATTGAAAAACCCTATACCCTCCTCTTTTTTCGAGCTTACTCAGTACACACTGAAATTTGTTAGGCCTGCATTTACAGAAATGCAGTCATTGAAATTCAATTGAGAGAGTGGCCACATATGAAATACATCTTCCCTGGAACATCAAAGCTTGTGATACATCTCTCAGAGGGGCACGCACAAAACTATGCATAGTCTAGTATAATGCACACCACTCAAAAAGTGGTGCATGTTCGAAAAATATACATAAACACATTTCAGACAATAAAAATACAAACAAAAATACTTATATCAAGGCAAATGCATATTTCCCAAAATGTGCATGGTTTTTAAAAAAGAAATACACAAAAACCATGTACAAATTTTCATGCAGACAGACAAAGAAAGTCTTGCAAATTGATGAGGAACTAGGATGGAACAGAAATACAGTTGGGATTTTGCAAGATGTAATGAAGACAAGACTGGCAGATTTTCACATCCCAAATTCTGAATTTTTTTACATTTCTCACTACATGCTTTCTTAATCATAGGGTGAAGAGTAGTTACATGAAGTCATAGAAGATGTTCTGGAATAACAGTACCATAAATGTGGTTTTATGTCAAAGACTTTGGAGGCTATTGTTAAACCATTTTATAGCTGTTCCTTTCATTTCTGTGTTCATTACACCACCACTGTATAATTTAGTGCTTGGCAATGGAGTTTGGGCATAATGCCATGTACAATAAATGTGTAGCTTTACATAAGTTCTTAGAGAAAAACTTATCTTTGTAAGTTTGGTAAAATGTTGACTCATTGCTCAGCACAAACTTTTAATTTAAAAAATGGTTCCATTCAATTTCTTTTTCTTTTACAATGTATCAGATAAAGCCTATCCTTTATTTTAAGTGCTTCCCAGGCTTTTCTGCCAAGGCAACCCTTTGTCTTCCTTCCTTTGTTTTGCTTAAGAGCTTATGGATGCTCTGACTGAATCCCACTCACATCATGCACATTTTCCAGTCCCATCTCAAAAAATTCCACCCAAAATTCTCCTAGTCGCTCTTCAAGGATCTTGAAATTATTGTTCTTGAACAGATATATGTTTAATCTTTCAAGTGCAATAGAGTACCACAACAGATATGCATCAGACATAATGTAATTTTAAGGTCCCAGAGTGCCCTTTCTGTTAGTAAATTAGGGTAACCAGATACTTTTTCCACAACTCAGAATGTCAGTCTATGCAAAATCCTGCAGCAGCCCACCTTCTGATGATGCAGGCCATTCTAACCACATTCCACGTCTATTGCACTATTTTCACTGACTCCGTAAAAGTTTTTTTTAAAAGCAATTAAATAAACAATTAAATGGAAACATTAATTTAAAACAGTTTAAAAGACAGTTAAATATAATAATAATGGTGATAAAAAATACAGCAAACCCAATTAAATAACTTCCTGCAATGGCCACTTAATAGTCAAAGGCTTACATATTCAAAAAGGGTTTTGCCTGATGGCCGAAAGAGGCTAGAGAGGGGGCCAACATAGTCTCATATGGGAGGGGATTCCACAGCATAGGAGCAGCCACCAAGAAGGCTTTCTTCTTTATCCTCACCAAGCATGCCCGTGACAGTGGTGAGATGAAGACAAAGCTCACCTCCAAGGATATTAACACTCAGACAAGTTCATGTGTATCACACATTTCTAAATAGCAACAAAAGGGGGAACTGATTGCAATTCATACTATCTCCCAAGCCCAGTTCAAATTGTATATTTTATTTTGTTTTATTAACCATAATTATATGGTTAAAGTGCATAATAACAGTATTTTCTGCATGTCTTACAAACAAAACTTTGAAATACAATACAAGGTATAGCACAATAAAAACAATAAACAAGTCCCAGAACAACAAGAACAAATTAGCAGCAGTAAGTAAAACATGCACCCAGGGCCTAAATACTTTAAAGTCACCTGATTCCGTCTGATTTTGGAAGCTAAGCAAGATCAGACCTGGTTAGTACTATTAATACCAGGTGCTGTAGACCACATTTCAAAAGAAGGAACTGGCAAAACCACTTCTGAGTATTCCTCACCTTTGGAATATGTCATAAGTCGACAGGCAACTTGAAGGCACAGACACAAGTGTAACACTCTAAAGCAGTGGTTCTTAACTTGGGGTCTGCAGAGCCTTTGTAATGATCTTCCTGGTAATTCTATTAGATAAATTATATTTTTGTGAACTTTAAAGCTATATGTTTTAATTACTGCAAGCCACTTTTAGTCCTAGGCAGGATACAAGTAAACAATGGTGATGACTGGGGTGGGAGTTGCCATCCAAAAACATCTGGAGGGCCACACATTGCCCATTTTGGCAATGTCTTGATTTCTTCTTGTCGTACAAGGTTCCTCATACATACATTTAAAGACAAAGATATTTTATTAACAGATCCTTTCAGGTAAAGAATTTCTTCTCCGTAATTATAATTGTATACACATATCTGCCTTCAAGTTGCCCTTCAATTTACAGTTACCCCATGAATTTCATAGGGTTAACTTAGGCAAGAATACTCAGAGATGGTTTGCCATTGAATCCAGCCTACAGTCCCTGTTATTCCTTGGTGGTCCCCTATCTGAGCATGACCCAGGCCTGACCTTGCTCAGCTTCCAACATCAGATGGAATCTGGTGTCTTGAAATATTAAACATCTTCAGGAGAATGAGGGAGAGGGAAGAGATGGGGGCTGCCCACCCTGCAATTTCATGTTACTTTCTAGAGGGGGTAAACCATCAGAAGAGCCAGAGTGGTATGTACTGGTTTGAGCATTGGACTGTTGTTGTTGATGTTGTTCTCGTTAACTGCTATCATGTCATCTTTGACTTCTGGCAACCCTGAACGAGAGCCCTCACTGTTACCCTGTCCTCAACCACCCTGCTCAGGTTTTGTAGATTCAGGGACATGTCTTCCTTGATCAAGTCTACCCATCTGCACTGTAGTCTTCTTCTTTTCCCATTGCCTTCTACTTTTCCAAGTATTTTTGTCTTTTCTACTGTTTTTGCTTGATACGGGCAAAGTACGACAGCCTCAGTTTAGTCATCTTGGCTTCTAGGGACAGTTCGGGCTTGATTTGCCCTAGGACCCATTCATTTGTCTTTTTAGCAATCAAGGGTATCCGTAGAACTCTTCACCAGCACATTTCAAATTATTCATTTTCTTCCTATCAGTTTTCTTCACTGTCCAACTTTCACAGCTTTACATAGAAATTGGAAATACAATGGCATGGGCAATTCTAACTTTAGCATTTAATGATATATCTTTACACTTGAGGATCTTTTCTAGTTCCTTCATAGTTGCCCTTCCAAATCCTAGTCGTCTTCTTATTTCTTTACTGGAGTCTTCATTCTGATTAATAACTGAGTCAATATATGGAAAATCTTGAACCTTGAATGTTTTCATCATTTGCTTTAAGATTATGTAAATCATCTGTGATCACTACTTTTGTTTTCTTAATGTTCAGCTGTAAACCTGCCTTTGCACTTTCTGCCATGACTTGCTTCAATAATCATTCCATGTTTCTGCTGTTTTTTGCTAGCAGTACGGTGCAATTTTTGTACCTTCTTCCTCTGAGTCTAATTCTGTTTTACATATATGTTCAATATACAAGTTAAACAGATAGAATGATAAAATGCAGCCTTGCCTGACCCCCTTGCCAATCGGAAAACATTCTGTTTCTCCCTATTCTGCCCTGACAGAAGCCACTTATCCTGCATACAGTTTACGTGTCAGGATAACCAAATGTTGTGGCACACCCATTTATTTAAGAATGATCCACAGTTTCTCATAATATACACAATCAAAGAGTTTGCTATAATCTATGAAGCACAGGCAGATTTTCTTCCAACATTCTTTCATGCCCTCCATTACCCAGTGTATATATGCAATATGATCCCTAGTGGATCTTTCTTTTCTTAACCCGACTTGGACATCTGGCATTTCTTGCTCCATATATGGTAGAAGCCTTTGTTGTAGAATTCTGAGCATGACTTTGCTTGTATGGGATATTAATGCAATGGTCTTGTGGTTACTGCACTCCTTCTTGTCCCCTTTCTTGGGGATTGGGAAGCATATGGAACAATTCCAATCTGTGGACCATTCTTTTGTTTTCCATATTTGTTGACAGATGTTAGTTAGAACTAGAGCAGATTCTATCTCTCTAGACCAAAGCAACTCTATTGGTATGCCAGCTGCACTTCACTTTCTCAAATTGGCACTTTGTCTTCCATGAATAAATCTCTCAGCCTTTCATCTCCTTTAGACAGTTCTCTCGGGTATTGTTTCCATTGTCTTTTTATTTCTACTTGGTCATGTAATGTGTTCCCCTGCTGGTTGTAGAGCATCCTCACTCTTAGTTTAAATTTCCCTTTGATTTCTTGGATCTTGTGGAAGGAGTCTCTTGTTCCTCCTTTTTCACTGTCACCCTCTATTTATCTGAATCAATTATAGTAGTTCTCCTTGTCCCTGTGCAGAAGCCTTTAAACAGCTGCATTCAGGGTTCTGACTCTATTTCTGTCCCCTTTTCCTTTTGCTTCTCATCTGTCCTTAACCACTTGAGGGGTTTCATCTGTCCTCTGACGCTTCTTTTTCCTTTCTGCCATCTTGGACTCTGGATAGCAGGGTTCTAATCCCTGCTCCACCATAGAAACCTATTGGATGATCTGGAGCAAATCAGGCTACCTCAGCCTCCAAGGGAGGCAAAAGACAAAAACCCCTCCCAACATATCTTGCCAAGAAAACCCCTTGATAGGCTTCCCTCAGGATCCTCCTAAGTCAGAAGCCACTTGGGGGGGAGCACACAGCAAAGTCCCATTGACCGCAGTGGGGCTGCATTCTCAAGAAACCTGCCTCATCGACATAAGCAGGTTGCCTTTGCAACCAGATTCAGACGTAACAAACCACGGCACAAACGTATTTAAATACGCCCTCCACCATTCTACCGCTCCTCCGTTCGCCTGGGGAAAGGCACCCACCTCCAAAGAGCCACACGCCCAACCGGCGCAGCCCCGACTCCCGCCCGTCATTTTCAACCGCAAACAGAGCTCCGCCTCCCTTCCGAACGCCCCGCCCCTCCTCCTCCTCCTCCTCCTCCCCCCTGCCAGCATCATTATCCTCTCCCCGCCCCCTCCGCCCCACCTACTCCGCCATTGGTCCAGCCGCTCCTTTCCTTTCCCCCCTCGCTGGCGTCCGTTCGCTTCCTCTACTCTCGAGCCTGCTTCAGTCCCGCGCTCCGTGGCCGAGGGAGGGCAGTTTGTTCTTCGCTCGGGAGCGCGGGGCGGCGTCGCTGCCTCTGAGAGGGTGGGCGAGGGAGGAGAAGCGCCGCTCCTTCTGAACCGGCTGGGCGCCTCCTGTGCTAACAGCGGCAGCCCCGGCGGCTGTTTCCGCGTCCTCCTCGGCTCGGATACTTCCTGGCAGCGAGCAGCAGCGGAGGCGCGCCCGTCGCGGCGGTAACCGCCGACATGGGCAACGAGTGCAACAACAGGGGCGGCAGGAACCGGAGCTGACAGAGCCGGTGCCCGTAACCCAGCTCGGCGGACCCCCCTCCGCCTCGGGCGGCAGCGGCGGCGGCGCCTCACAGCCACGGGTCGCCCGTCTCAGGCGAGCGGAGAAACTCCCGCCGAGGGGGAGCCCCGTGGGAAGGGCCGGCGGGGGCGGCAGCAGGGATTTTCCCCGGCAGGAAAAGTTCCTGTCGCCGCGGGAGCCGAGGAAGGGGCGAGGAAAGTTTCGCCCGCGGTCGCTGGCCGAGGGGCCGGGAGGCGCGGGCTGGTCCCGCCGGCCCTCTCCGGCTCAAGCTGCCGCCGCCGCGGCCGCTCCTGCCCCGCGGCGGTGGCCGGGCTGCCGGGGGCGCTGCTCTGAGGGGGAGGCGCGGCGCCGGCCATGCCGGCCGTCAGCCTGTTGCCGCTCTTCGGTAGCCCCGCGGGGCCGGGCCCCCTGGGCGGCTCCTTGGGCGGGGGCCCCCTGGGCGTCCCCGGGGGAGGAAGGCGCCCGGCCCCAGCGGCGCCTTCCGCCTGACGGAGAAGTTCGTGCTCTTGCTGGTGTTCAGCGCCTTCATCACCCTCTGCTTCGGGGCCATCTTCTTCCTGCCCGACTCGCCCAAGCTCCTCAGCGGCGTCTTCTTCCACTCGACCGCCCTCCAGCAGCAGCAGCCGCCGCCGCCTCCCCTGCCGCCCGCGCGGGGGGATCAGCGCGACCCGCCGGCCGCCGTCCCGGGGGGCAGCAGCAGCAGCAGCTATGGGGCCGGCGGCGGCGCGGCGGAGGAGGCGGCGGCGAACTTGGCCAAGATCCGCGAGGACCACGAGCGAGCTCTGCGGGAAGCCAAGGAAACCCTGCGGAAGCTGCCCGAGGAGATCCGGCTGGATATCCACCTGGACAAGGCGAAGTTTCTCCTCCAAGATAAGTTGGGCAGGAGGGAGACGGGAGCCCCCGGCTTGCCCGACCTGACGTTCCGCAAACCCATCGGAGCCGTGGGGGTGGAGCCGGCCGACCCCGGCGTCCGCGAAAAAGAGACAAGATCAAAGAGGTGGGTGACTCTTCCTCGCTCTTCCCACCCTCCGTACTTCGCTCCCTTTCCCGCGATCTCTCGCACGGCCGCCCGGTGGCTTCGTGTGTGTTTCTCTCCCTTCTCTCTTATTTTCATCATTTTCTTTGTATGCTGGTTGTTATCTTCGCCAACCCCTTCCCCTGGTTTTTTTTTTTTTTGGTTGATTGATCTCGCTGCTGCCCTTGGTCGGGTGCGGTCCAGTGTTAGGGACGTGGGGAGGAACTTCTGGCGAGGGAGAGAGAAGGACACGTGTCACTTCTGGTAGCGAAGGGCTTCCTAAAGTCCATGATCTGGGCAGTCTTCCCAAAAAGCAGGTTGACCCTGTCAGTGTTCTGCAGTGTTGAGATGTGAGACAGATTATGGAGAGATGTGCATGTGTAAATGCTCTCGAGTTTGGGAGTGACGACTAGGGAGTTAATGGTGGAATTTGATGTCTCCCACTCCAGTCTGTGCTTTCAAAACAGGGTGGGAGCCACCTTGAATTTTACCAGTCTCAGGATATACTGAGAAAAAGAGAGCTGTGTATTCTCTGCCAGAAGTTATTTTTGTTCAAGTGGTACTTGAGATCTCAGTGCCCAAAACCAAAATGTAGTGGGAATATAGAAAAATAAAAACCAAAAAGTAGATTATTTAATTTCCTAAACAGAATATTAAAACTAAATATTATGTAACTCATTTACTTTTTCAACTGAAAACATGAAAGATTATTTATATTTACTGCACTGTGTGCATGTGCGTGCATGCATATGAGACTCATCAGTATGTTTTTTTAAAATTGGGGGAGCTTTTCAGTTATCATTCTATCAGATGTATTAAACTCCGTGCATCCGCTTACCTTCTAGTGTTGTGGGGGTTCTGCGCTTCCCCTGCTTTTACTGGGATGTATTTTGATGATATTTTCCTACTGTTTGGAGAAATGTAGCAGGGAATTTATTCACTCACCTGTAAGAAGGTCCTTAAATTGGAAAAATGAGGGTGGGATTTTCTCTAAACCACTTCTTAAACATTATACTATGAATAACATAGTAGTGGCTGCTCATTTGAGTGGTGCTCAACTTTTAAAACTTGATGATAGTTGAAATGTGCTCTTTTTGTCTAGCACAACTACTGTATGTGGGGTACTTCTATGTAGACGTTAATATGAAATATACACATAGACTGACAATCCTATGCATGCAATCAGAGGAAGATTGCGTAGAATTGTTGCACACTAATTTTGCAGGGAAGCGACTTGCATGTCAGAATTATTTAACTGATAAATCCTACATGTGAGCCACTTCCAGTTTTAACATGTGAAATCATCTCTGAATGAGCAAGAGCCTTGAAGACAAACTTCAGATTAGTGCACTAAAATATATATGGCAAAACTTCAGAGTAATGTAGCCAGCTGAATGTGTGGCCATGGATGGTTATTGTTTTAACCTCAAAATAGGTACAGTACAGCAGGCTTAAATGAAATCCAGGGAGATGTACCTGTGGTCTCTTGGACTGATTGCTTTTGAGAGACTAGTTGTGAGTTAGTATCCACAAAGCTGTGTGATCTGTGGTGATTTTGTACACACTCCTTTGGTCCCTGGGATGTGGAACTTCTGAATTTGAAAGAAGTAAACAGATTTGATGAAATATTGTGGTGACTGCATGCAACAGTACTGATTGGTGCAGCCTCTTCATAGCTATGTGCCTGCCTGCTTGAGGTTTTTAAAAACTTTTTACAATACTGAACAGCTTGAATTTCCCAATTTCTATGTTAAGTTACCCTTATTAGGCTGAATCACTCAATAAATCATCTAATTAAATTTAAGATCAAAGCGTCTGCTGTTATCAGTAACTATTTGGCTGACATGTTAGGCTTGTAATTACAAGAGTCTGATTTCATGGGTCTGTGATGTTCTACCTGTGCTGCATTTTTGTATGATAAGAGCAAAGTGCTGGTTCAGGCTTCTATTTCAGACTATTAGGGAAATAAAATTAAAGCTACTTTCAAAGCTTTTGGAAATAGTCAGAGAGGACACTGTCAGTCATACAATGTCATAACTGTTGGTGTTTTCCTGGTTACTGTTTGACATTTTGTACAGCTTATTTCTAGATATTTATGAACAAATGACAGTTAACCAAACAAGCCAACACCATATCAGGAATGCATTCATAAGTGTGCTGATACTATGTTGTGCATTTTAAGAAGGCTGCTGTAACATTTCTTGCTTTACCAGTAAATAGATTGTAAGCCTGAGGGCAGTAAACTGTTTTGTTTACTGTACTTGTCAAGTGTCACATACTGTGATTGGTGCAATATAAATAAATGATGATGATGATGATGATGATGATGATATTAATTAAAAAATTTCAAAACAACTGGTAGTATCATGTATTGAGTTAGACTATTCTGCAGGCAGATTGTATTGTTATGTTTGTAGGACATGAAGAAAAGGAAAAGAATGAGGCAAAAGGCAACAGTGACACCGTAAAAACTGTCCACACTGTTGACCATGAACTCTGAATCTCATTTGTCAAATGACAGAATGACAGAAGATTTCCCTAGGTGCATGCCGCCTGGAGAGCAGTAATTTGCCTGTGCTCAGTTGTTTTCTGAGCAACTCAGCATCTTACATTCTGTGTATCTTTACTTGTGGAGCAGGCTGTAGCATATATAGTAAATCTTACTCATGGTTTCACCGTTTTGTACCCCTTGAATTTCTACTTTTGCACTAGGGAGAATAACAACAAAAAACAGCAATTAAACCTGTTGACAAAGGAAGCACAAAGGTTTATAATTCAGACTACGATATTTATTTTACCACATTGGATAGTTCTGATGACTCTGTAATAGTGCTTTGAAAGAGACAAACATAAATGTGGAATGTGTCCCGTCTGATTTCATGTAGTGGTAATCTTTTTGCAGAATGTTCAGTAACCTCAGGATTCTGCTGGTACCTTGATGCATATAATAACATTCTCACAATCTTTGTTATGTTTGTTAACACACATTTTTAACACTTAAAATGGTGCTTAGCCAGTATACTCTCTGTTGACACTCTGTGCAAATTAGAACATTTGAAAACTACTTTGGGTGGATGATTTCAATATCTGTGCTTTATTAGTACACAAAGACATATCCATGTTAGTCTGGATCAGTATGCAAAGGGATCTTGTAACGCCTTTGAGAGTAACTGAGAGGAAGAAGTTTGATATATCTGATGAAGTAGATCCAGTCAGTGAAACCTTATGCTACAAACTTCTTTCTCTCAATTGGTCTCAGAGTTGCTACAGGATTCCTCCTATGCTTTATTACATGGTCACAAAAAGAATACCATAGGATTATAGCCTTATAGGTTAGTTTTAAGTCTGGAAATAAGGGTTAAGATCAGAGAAGATCTGTAACTCTGCGGTAGGGTGCATGCTTTGCATTAAAAGGTTCAGGTTCACCCTCTGACATCTCAGTTTTGAAAGCCCAACTAAGCTAAATGCAGTGGTAGGAAACTGTGGGCAAATACATTTTGTTGTACTCTAACTGCCGTCTATCCCAACTGTCTGGGCACTGGAGTTCAACCACATTTGGAGAAGCACAGGTTTTCTACCCATAGCTTAATGGAACTCTTCTAGAGAGTGTGCCTAGGCTAAAATAATCTACTTTGAAAATAAGTTTAACTGAAACCAAAGGAATCCTAAGTGGCTCTGTTTTGTAATTGTAGTAAACTTTATGACAATTCCACAGTGCTTTTTTTTTAAATAACTTTCTTGAACACCAAAGTTAGATATTATCAATTATTCATTCTTAGATGGATCTAATTGCTCCTTTCTAGAAATCAGAGAGCCTGTCTTCACATCATGTATCATCCTTTCTTGCATTTTGGTGCCACTTTGTACATTTGCAGGTAGCCTTCATAACTACTTATTCCTGAATCTGAGAGTTAACATATTTAAAGGCTTTCTGATCTTCTTTTGTTTGTTTGTTTTGCTGTAGCTTATGTTTTTCTTTTTGTGGTAGGGCAGTGGGGAACGGATATTCTGTCCAAGGACTGCTTTAGGTCCTGTGTTCTGGTCCTGTAGCCGGTTTGTGTAGGTTGTCTTTAATATTTCCTGCAACTTTTCTCTTAATGCTTACAAATTTGTTATGTGGCATAATACACATACTAAACTATTGCCTGTAGCTATAATTTTTAAAAGCTGGAACTGTAAATTTTTTCTTATTATTATGAACTTCATTAACCTTCAGCAAAAAATAAATCTGCTTACTGTGTGGATTGCTTTAGAACAGACCTGGGCATTGTATGGCCCCCGGGCCACATACGGCCCTTTGATTGGCTCTGACCGGCCCGTGTAAGGCTAATTGGAAATTACAAAATAAACATACTTTCTAAGGCCCTTTCCTCACGGGGGGGGCTGAAACGGGGCCACGCACGTAGGGTCAGAACTTACCCGCGAGCGGGTTGCTCTGTCCCTGCGGAGAGCGCGGATCTGCCGTTCCAAACGGCGCCGAATTTTGGCGGCGCTCGGCGGCGTTTGGCGGCACCCAAAATGGCAGCCGGCGGCTTCCGGCAACGCTCCGCCGATCAGGACAGCGCGCCAGCCGGAAGCCCGCCCCCGGGCAGATCTGCAGGGATGCGCTACCGCGTCTCTGCAGTTCTTCACCGGGGGCTGCTATGGGGCAGTGAGGGTGAGTTTTATAAAAACCACTTGCGAAGGTGGTTTTTATAAAACTCACAGCACCACCCCTGCGGCTGCGCTAGAGCAGTTTGAGGTCTAGAACCTCACTTTTTTTAACTGCTCTAGCGCACCCCCCGGTGAAGAAGACCTCCAGGAGAGGTCGCTCTAGCGTGGGCAATATGCCCGTGTGGAAATGGCCTAACTTTACCTCATGCATGGTCTAAACAACTTGTCAAAACAATGCTATTTACTGCTTTTTATAAAGAAATACAATTAATATTATGCAGAATTGAGTTCAGCCTTTTGGCTCGGCCCTCCACAATATTTTTAGTTTCTCATGTGGCCCCATGGAAAAAATAATTGCCCACCCCTGCTTTAGAAGCAACTTTATGCTTGGTCTCAAGCTACATTGTGCCAGTGTTGCTGTTTGTTAACGTTTTGAGGCTTCTCTTCCAAAGCAACAGAGGAACTGCATCATCCAGCTTGACTCCAACCCTAATGAATGTATCTTGACAGCCTTACCCGGCACTTAGAAATACTAAATGAGTTCAGTATAGTTTCTTGGTAAGAATACGTAGAATGTACGGAAAGAGCAGTGTTCAATAATGTACTCTCTGAAGCATATAGAAGTGCTTTTGGCAGCAAAAGCAAGTTTGCTAGATAAATATTCTGTGGCCACCCATATGGCATGAGTGCAGATGTGCTGTGACACATACTGATAGGCACCCTTGTAGAAATTATTTGTGTAGATTATACAGTTTAATATGTGTTACTGCACCATGTGCTGGAGTGAGTTCTCTGGTCTAAATTTTTTAAAAAAATCTGTCAAATACTGCAAACCAAAACTTTTAAAACTGGCTTTCCTAGGATTATAGTCTTTGTCACTCAGATTTTTATTTTATTTTTAAATAAATTGTTCCATTTAGATGCTAGAAATGGCTAAGGAAGTAGATTTGTAGCTTATTTTTGAGGAATTTTGAGTTAAAAGAAGTGGAATTTACACAGCAACAACATAGTGCACTTAACTTCACGATATGAACCAAAATTAGTTGCAGTTGGAGCACAGTGGTTTGAACAGAGTAGGTATCATCACATAATAGGAATTGAACTTTTTGAATTGCTCATTTCAAATCTTTAGAAGTATTATAGTCACTTTACATTAGTTGCTTTTCATTGCAAGAGTGCCCAGAACCTTCCTCAATAGAAACCTGTTGAGTAAAAAATATGGTAATATCATCAAATCCTGTAGTAATACTACAGGCTAATATCAAGGCTGTAGGATCTGCTATCCTGTTTGCATTTAGTTGGCAGAAATCCACACTGTACTTACTGGGCTTACTTCTGTGCATGAACAAGATTATATTGTACATGTTTTCTAAATTTCATCTCTTACTATTGGCTGTTTCCTGTTCCCTGTTGCATACAAATAACTTATGACTAAAACTGTATAGAAGTTAGGACAGAGATCTAGTAACTTGTATAAACTAGCATCTAAAAGTATGGAAACAAAAGAACTCTATCTTGCCTCAAATCTGATAGCCTTTGACTCCATAGTTAGAGAAAACAATATATTACCTTAAGCGGTTGACATAGGATATCACAGATTAAAATTCACACAGAGATCACATGTTAAAGCTGTTTCCTGATTCTACTTTTTTAGCTCTAGCATAGGTTACTGCTGAATAACCAGTAAAATGTGGCATTGCTGGCTCTGTTGCATAAAAGAAAGTGTAGGACTTGCTTATGTGGTTCTCGTTCTCCACCCATCTGCAGCTGTGAGAAATGCACTTCATATGTAAGTTTTTAAGATCAAAAGTTTCAATATTAACATTGGACTTTCAACATTATGATCAATATATTTGCGTTAGTAATGCATGTTTGATTTTACAGAGCTGTATGACTGTTATTTCTATTAAATATCAGATGGTTAAAATACAACAAAATCCACAAAAGAGCAATAATTTTATTGGCCAGCCAAAATGCACAAAATACCTCACACAAGCTCCAAAGCTCCAATGACTACTTCATCAATGAAAAAATGTGACAATAGTAAAGTCACAGCCTTGTATTGGATGCTGTTTCTGATGTTGTTTGGTTATTGTGGAGGGATCTCAATGCAGGCAAAGGCCACTCACCTTGCCACATAGGGACTAAAAGACAGGTAATATTTCAACTCCATTAGCAACAGAAAAGAAGTTTCCCTTGAAACCCGAACTGTCGCTGTCCTGTGCAAAGCTAACTGTTCCTTCCTTTGGCAGAGAACATATAATTCTTCAAGAAGTCAGCGTGCTACGTCTGGAAAACTTTTAGGTGCCGTATAGGTAAAACTTGCCAGTTGTAGTACAAATGAAAGGGTTTTACCTTCACTGGAGGGAAAAACCTCAAAGAGTTAAATCCCAGTCGGTTAGCTCCCTCTTCCTAAAAATGTCTGTTGCTAATGAAGTTGAAGAAGTAGTAGTAGTAATAGTAGCAGCAGCAGCAACAGTAGTAATTGTTTGTCTGCAAGTAGTTTCTGACTTATCCTGACTCTAAGGTGGGGTCATGTGGTTTTCTTGGCAAGATTTGTTTCCTTTCTCTGAAACTAGGAGAGTGATTTGGCCAAGGTCACCCATTGGGTTTCCATGCCAAGCAGATTCAAACCCTGGTCTCCAGAGTCATTACCCAGTGCTCAAACCACAGGACCACACTGACTCTACCTGTCTTTTATTGCCCTTTGTTCCTGGTCCACATGTCCAGGAAGGGAGGTGGCATTTTCCTGCACTGGAGTCCACCCAGAACAGCTACACTACCAAATCAACATCTAATATTAAATGTAGTCCTGTGATTCCACCATCATCACTTTCTTCTGATTTTTAAAATATACTTTGCTGGATGAAAAAGGCAGTGGAGCTTCAAAAACTTTCATGATGTATTTTGTACATTTTGGTTGGCCAATAAAGATGTTGCTCTTTTGTGGATGTTGTATTTTGTTGTATTTTGCTTCATTGCCAACACAGCTATGGATGATTAAAGTAACTCTTCCCTACTTTCCAGTTTACCTGCTGGGGAAAGCCCGCCCACCCCATCTCATTTTCAGCAGTTCTTCAAAAATCAGGAAAATGATTGTGACTGTACATCTACTTGCTGTACAAGGGCTTCTCTTTCTCGAGGTCACTTTTTAGGTGGTAGCAATGGCACTCTGTAGGAAATGTGATCTTACCTGTGTTTTGAAAGCACTCCAGAACAGCATGCAAGGGGAAGAAATGAAGCATTATGTCTTCAAAAACATGTCAGAGGCATTAAAGTTCCATTTTCATTTTCACCTGCAGATTCTTAGTGCAGACCTTACTATAATCTGAACAGTGCTTGGGGCATGCTTTTTTTGTACTTTGATATTTCAAGCCAGATTTGAATGTATTGCTAACCTATTAATTCTATGAACATGATAGCATATTGTTTACCCAACTTTCCTTGATGGAAATGGATAATCATTCTTCACTGTGTCACAAATAATGGGATAATTACATAACATCTTATTTGGAATACAGATTATTCTTTTAAACTTGTTTCTTCTCTCAGATTCCCATTTTAACACAATACTTCCGATGTAGAGTCAGTTTAGATAAACTGTTTCCCAAAACACAGGATTTTGTGGTCAGTTATTCCTTCTACTCTTCCTTATTTGGGGGAGATTATAATTTGCGTTTTCAGTTGAACTGGCAAATTGGTTTGCAAATCTCATGCATGGTTTGATCCTAGTTTCAAGTCTAGGTTTGCCAAATGTAGTCCTGGTTTGTTGCTCAGAATGAGTGGCAAGCTATTTTTCTTCAAACCAGGGGAAAAAAAGAAATGGCCATTTGAGGGGAGAAAGGAGTTGGATTGCTCAAAATTCCTTGAAAGTTTATTTAGGTTTTCAGTGAACCAACAAAAACCAGTTAACCTGAGATAACATCAGGAATAGTACAGAAATGATGCTGTACCATTTTGGTTCAAACCACAGATGAGGTCTTTTAGTTTCCCAGGTGCTGTTGGATGAGCCAAGTAACTAGCAGAGAACTGCTATACGTGGACTTTTAAATATTTCAGTTTTAAAGTTAATTTAAAGTAGTTTTGATTCAATTTAGGTTTTAATAGTGTAATTAGTTTAGTATGTGTGTGTGAAGTGGTGGTGGTAGTGGTTTGGGTTTTTTTTTTTTAATTTTGAAAGCTGTCTTGCATCCAGTCCATCAATCAATCAATAAAAGAATTACTTGTAGCTTAGTTATTGAGGACATATTGAACTGAGCATTGCTTGAGAGAATTGTAATTTCTATATGAATGAGACTCCTAATGCCTACTTCACTTTCATCAGAACAGAAAGTGAGCTACTCTCTTTTTTTTCATTAGAAAAATTAAAATATTCAACTAGAACAAATGGTATATAGACTCCTAGTGAAAATCAGTTTCATTAGGAGAGAAGGGGAATACAGTATGGTTTCTTCATCTACCTATAAATGCAATGTAGATTGCAGATATTTTAGATACTACATAGGCCTTATGCAGTTCCACATGGGAGTTTGGATTTGTACTTACTTAGTAATCTTTAAAATGAATGGGCTTAAATCAGAATAACTGTGCTTTAATTGGCTTGTGGATCATAGTCTTAATCAGTCACTCCTTCCAAGTGATTTACCTTATTACCATCTGATACTTGTCCATTAGCATATGGGAAGAGTGGGTCCCAATCTGTTTCCTTGCTGACAGGTATCTTGGTCCATGGCTGTCAACAGCTGGTGCCCTAATAGGGGCCAAGACTTCTATTAGCATGAGGATGTTCAGTCCATATGTGATCTGAGTCTAGTCTTAGTACATGTTTTAAGGGATTATGATGGAAGAGTGACATTCCAGAAATTAAAATGTGTCTTGTAAATACAGGTGTACCTCAGTTGACAGAGACTCTGACAAAGACACTGCTTTTTTAACAAGGTCTTTCCACACTTTACCAATCCCTTTTTCATCCTTGTCTTCTGTTTAGCTGGGAGGTTTTTAGCAACATCTACATAGGGAAGATTATGAAGAAGGGCTGGAAAATAACAGTCTTTGAGTGTCAGGTTGCTGCAGTATGGATGCAGCAAAAATGAAATAAACAAAGCTTGAGCTGAGAAAGAGTAGGATTCTACAGTAGTCTGTCCTATTGCAGTTGTGTGTGCCTGCCTACAACAGGCAAGATACACAACACCCACACCTTCTACAGCCTCGCTGCTGACGAAAGGGACACAGTGGCAGATATGTGCGCGCATTCAGATTGCTCCCTTGTTTGCAAATGAGGGAGCAGTTTCAGCACCGTCACACTGCTGCTGTGTTTCCGGTGAAAGGAACATGGCAGCAGGTATGTGTACACAACCAAGACTATGACCCTGGAGACCGGGGTTTGAATTCCCACTTGGCCGTGGAAATCTGCTGGGTGACCTCAGGCAAGTCACATTTTCTCAGCCTCAGAGAAAGGCAAAAGCAACAAATTTTTGCAAGAAACCCTCCATGATAGGTTTTCCTTGGGTTCACTGTAAGTAAGTTTTCAAAGGAGAGAGACATGATGGCTAGTAAGAACCTCCCCACGTCAGCAGCATTTGTTGTTGTTTGTCACTTCTGACTTATGGCAACCCTAAAGTGAATCTATCACAGGCTTTGTGAGGCAAGATTTGTTCAGAGGAGGTTTGCCTTTGCCTTCCTGTGAGACCAAGATAATGTGACTTGCCCAAGATCACCCAGTGTCTGAGCAGGGATTTGAATCCTAATCTCTAGAAGGAATTAATTAATAAATAAATAGTTGAATATTTAAATTTAAATATTTAAATCTTGAGTTATTGTATTTGCTGGCATGTAAGACATGCCTACGTATAAGTCTCGCTCCATTTATACACTGGCAAATGCCATTTGCTGGCATATAAGACACACAAGCATATAAGACACAGTCCACCCAAATAGTATTTTTTGGGGGAAGCGAGTCTTATACGCCCGCAAATACAGTAAAACGTGGGGTCCCCAGCAACAAATTATATTTACACAAGGTCCTCGGTAAAGAAAAGGTTAAGAACCACTGCGGTAGAGTTTGAACAGAAAATGGAGAGAAAAAGAGAAAGCCAATAAGCCTGCCTCACCAGCTACACCTGGCATGTTAAAAACATGTAGATATATAAGTTTGGCCACCATAATGGAGATCATAAGAAACTTGATGGCTAGTGAAAGAAAAAAGTGTTTTGTTTACTTCTGCAAGGCTTTGTTGTTGTTGTTGTGTGCCTTCAAGTAGTTTCCGACTTATAGTGATCATAAGGTAAACCTATCATGGGGTTTCCTGGGGCTGAGAGTGTGTGCTTTGTGCAAGGTCATCCAGTTGTTTCCATGGCCAAGCAGAGAATCAAACCTGGTTTCCAGGGTGATAATTGCAACACTCCAAATCACTATACCTTGCTGGGTCTCTTCAGGTAGCTAGCTTGAACAAAACTTGTTACCAGCCTTTGCATTTACCTTCTGTAACTTTGTAAATATGTGTTGTAGATGAATAAAATACCTAAGCTTTTATGTGGTATCTTCAGAAGCCTGTCATCTTAAATTCTTATTGGGATTAATAGTCTTTTTAACTATTGGTAAACATCTTAATGAGAATTAATAGGTAAGTGTTACAAATTCATAATTAACGATAGGGAATGGAATTGGATAAAAGCAGGCATATTATTATGACTAAAAATACTGCAGCAGCTATATACTGCTGGTGTTATAATGTTTAATGTTAAAATGTTATGTCTACGTTATGATACGGATTTAATTAACCTCAGAGTTAAACACATGGGTCTTTGGTGTACAGTATACTTTCTGCTAGTATTTACTAACGTGGCTTCTTGCTAAATCAACATTATAATCCTGCTTTCATTTCCCACCAGATGATGAAACACGCCTGGGATAATTATAAACATTACGCATGGGGATTAAATGAACTGAAACCCATATCGAAACAAGGACACTCAAGCAATTTATTTGGTAAGTAATATGTGCTTTTGTGCTTAGTGACATCAGCTGATTTACTGCTCTGAAGTAAGAGATTAGTTTAGAAACATGTGTGCTCTTAACCAGATGTTACAACACGTGGCTGTCTTTAAATGGTTGATTATTGAGGGGGAAAATACCAAAGGAACATTGCTGTGTCACAGTTTTGTCTTTCAGATACAGGAATTATCATTCTTACAATACCACTGGAATGCTATAGTGTTCCATTCTTTATTTCCGAGATTTTTGTTCTATAGCCATGAATAGCTGTAAAAACATTACATGTTGAGGGTGGAATTCTGTCAGGTTGGCAAAATTGTTAACACCTTTTCATATACTAAAAAAGCAAAGAAGAACATGTTGGTTCACTGAAAAGGAAAAAAAAATACACAGATGGGCGATACTTCCAAACTGGCACAAAAGATGGTACAAGCTTTTAAGTTCTCCAAAACTCTTTATTTGGCTGATAGATTTACTTACTTCACAAAGAGTAGACTCCTGAATGCTCTCTAACTTTAACAGTTAAGTTGTGCTTCTGTACTACTTCAACAAGTTTTGACTAGCTGCAGTGTTCCAGTAGATGATAGTTTCTTGTAGAAACGTTTTGATAATTTGAAGGAACTTTATTCCTGTAAGTTTATAAAGAACGATAAAACCATCTGCTTGTATTGTAGAGAATCTTTTTTGTTCACTTGCTTCTCTTTTGTCCCTACAGTTGTGGAGTTCTGATTTTTGTGTCACTTTCCCTCCTCCTTCATCCAAAAAAAAAACCACATTCTTGTAAAGCTCTCTTTTTCTCAAGTTTATGTACTCTTTAGCCATTTGGGAGTAGAACCAAAGTGGTATAGTGGTTAGAATATTGAACTGAGGAAGACCCATGCTCATCATAATCATGGCCATCATGACCACAGGCCAATTGCTTTCTTTCAGAGTTGCTATAAACAAGAAGTATGGAGAGTCTAAGACACATATACTGCCATGAACCACTGAGAGTAAGGGCAAGATGTGACTTTAATAAATTAGCAGAAAATGTAATTAACACAAAGTAGTACGATGTCTGTTCACCTATACAATTGGCCCTCCACGTTTGCAGGTTTTAATTTCATGGATTTGGTTATTTGCAAGTTTCGCCAACCCCTGCCACTTTGGGCACTTGTTTTCCAGGGGAACATTCCCACTCAGCAGCTCTGATCAGACCATGCAGCCCTTTAAAAACCCTCTAGTCCTCCTCCACCAGCCACTACCTGGCAAACTAATGATGGTTTGCAGCCTGATTTCTCAGTACCACAAACCTCTCCTAATGCACCCATAGACCCAAGGAAGAAGACGGGTGAGAGAGAGAAAGTATAGGGCCACCATGTTGACTCATCCCCTTTCCATTTCCTTTCCCTGATCTGGTTTGGACGCTGGATGCCTGTTCTCCCCACTGTGCCACAGCTCTCTTCCCGCAGACATACACCCATCCTGCATCCCTAAGCCTAGCAGATGTGGAGAGCCAACAGTGATGCATTGGGTGCAGTAGTGTCCCTTAGGTTAGAATGGTATTTCCATTTATGGTGTACAATATCTGATCTATCCTATTTCTTGAATGTTCACCAAATTTCCTGCATTGCTCTATATTTAATCATATCACATCTGGCTCAGTTCAAATATAACAGTAAACATCAGGGTGTTTTGTTACCACTTCAGTCTTCAACATGTTCATTCCCTCTACCCTCTCCATGTCCCCATGAGAAGGTGGTTTTTGGATTTTCAGTTGCATTCAGACTCTAAATTGTGGCTGCTGCTGCTGCTTCTTGTTGTGCTCTTTCAAGTTGTTTCTAACTTACATTGGCACCAAGGTGAACCTATCAAAGGATTTTCTTGGCAAGATTTGTTCAAAGCGGGGTTGTCTTTGCTTCCCTCTGAGGCTGAGAGAATGTGACTTGCCCAAGGTCACCCAGTAGGTTTCCATGGCTGAGCAGGGATTCAAACCCTGGTCTCCAGGATCATAGCCCAACACTTGAATCACTACACCACACTGGCTCTCATGGCTGCTTCTACCAACCATAACCCGTAACCATAAGGTTTGAAGCTGTATTATTGCAATTAACCACAGATAATCTTGGTTGTACTGTTTTTGGATTCATGCATAGTACTTCACTATTGTTAGTGTAAAGCAGTAGTGAAAACTGCAGCTTGTTTCTGTATCAATAAACTGTGGTTTGAAGTTATGATCGAACAGGATCACTAAGTGTTCTGGAATCTCACTTTTAGGTAGTAGTCTCTAATCTTGAACCACACTGTGATGCAGGTGTGCTCCAGTTTCCTGCAATACCTCTGTTGTATGTTTCTCTGGGGAAAAAAGACCTGTGGATCAAGTGCCTGCTGCATGGAAATGCTAAATATAAAGTAGTTTCTACTTTGAAGCTGTTGGAATGCATCTCTCATAGAAGACTCAAGAAGCTTTGTCGTTGCAAAGCCATAATGCTTGAAATATGTATTATCTGACACTTCATATAATTCTTCTACCAAAAGGCAGTTTCTTCTATTAACTTTATATCCTTGTCCCTGACAGAATTTTTAAATATCATGATTACAGAAGAGAAATATTGGTGACTTGCTCTTTAGGTTAGTAGCTCAGTCTCCCTCTTTCTTTCTAGAACTGTAGTCTGAAATGTCAAGGTTGGAATGGAAATTTTAGCTCCTCCATGGGGCCTTACACAGCTTGACCTTGGTGCATGTTAATAATTACCAAGTTTGGGCAAAATAAATTGCAAACTAAACAGCAAATAAGGAAAGGCCTAATGACACAGGAACAGCAAGGGAAAGCCCACATTCCTGCTGACATAGAGATTGTGTAACTAGGAAGATTTGCTTACCTGTGTGCCCCAGCCATGCTATGAGGTCACATCAGAACACCCCTTGCATCTGTGCCATCAGTGAGGTATTGGGTCTGATTGTGTTTAATGCATTAGCTGAGTAAGAATTCATCTTGTTACTTATTGCTACATTTCAGTGCTTATTTTTCTTTCCAGTTTGTTCATCTTTCTACTGCTTCATATTCTGGCCCGATGTGGATGGTTTGCTTTTGTGCATTAGGCCTGGGCTGTCATCTTCTATATTTCATAGAGCAGGGTATGAATAATTGTTGTCCTTGATTCTGCTGGAGGTACCAAATTGATAACAGAGACCTTTCTAATTCTACAGGAATGTCCCCAGAACTGAAATAAGTGGCTTTGAATGCGATTCCCATGTACTAACATTGAATGATAACTTCCAAGTCCAGAAAATTCAGCTGAAGAAAGGGAAACAAGCTTTCTTCCTGTCACCAGCATAAATACTTCAGTGACTAGTTTAATTTGAGGAACTAGGTTGGCTAAGTTTGTCTGTTTCCTTACAAACAGGAGTTGTAGAAAAAGATAAGAACTGAAGGCAGAGAGAGAGGAGACAAAGGATTGAAGAGACAAATAAATTGTTTATCTGAAGTAGGCTCCCAGAGTGATTATCAGAGATTGACAACGGTGTCTTGTAATGCATTTCTTCTTAGTTCAGTCTCTGCTCCCTACCATTTTTTATTGTTTGGGATACTGGCAAGGGACAGGCCACAACAGTGATGATAAATTTTGCAGAAAACTTTCCACAGAGATAAACCTGATGTAAGCATGGTTTAAAGCGAGACCACATATGTTTGGCTGAACCTTCATGCTCAAGGTTGCAGCTGTTGATTTCCAAGATATGGCATATCCTCAGAACCTACTTAGTCTTCACTGGGCTGGAGTGAGGGGGGCATTTCTCAATTTCTTTTCCTATATCTCTGAATGTTGCTTTTCTTCCCTGAAATAGTGGGGAAATGTTAAGGGAAGAAGGAATTTGGCAGGCAATGAGGAAGAGGCATAAACAGAATAGATTGACCTGGGTAGTATAGGATAAGTGGGAGGAAGGGTGCTGAAAAGGTGAACAGGAGATGGAAGAAAGCAGCTTACATAAAACTTATCTTTTAAAAAGCTTAGTTTTTTTATTTTTATAGGTTAAATTTATTTTCTTGTATTAATATATCATAAACACTAAATTTATCTCTTGATTCTTGTTTGAAAATAGCAATTACAACTCTGCCTTATCAGAAGCATGCAAACTGAAATTATATGTACAGTTTTGTAAAAAGTAATCTGTGTCTCTGTCACATTTACACACTGAGTTATCCACAGTAAAACATAGCAGTTCATTTAAGCTTTTCATCTCATGGAAATTGTTCTGGTCTGTCCAGCAATGGACAATGTTTTCTAGTTCTTGTTTCAGATTATCAACTTTCAGTTTCTTTTTCTCAGAAGACTAAGACTAATTATGATATAGAAGGACAAAGGCAGAGTGAGACCATGCTATGCTGATGGGCCTACATCTGAAGGAAAGAGAGAACTGAAGGACCCCCACCCCTTGACCACACACACACACACACACACACACACACACACACACAAATCCAAGCACCATATATGTCAAAAATTATCAGGGGAAACTATTTAAACCAGTGACTTAGATTATGGCTATATTTTGGTTGTTTAAATCAGTGGTTTGAATTTATTGAAGTAAGTTTTTATTTCTTCACAAACTGTCAAGGTCCCTTGAAATGATGCACAAGAGCTAAAAGTAGATAAACAAGTTATTTAAAACAAACCAAAATTTTACATTTTAAAAATATTTTTTTTTAAATGTCAATAACACATGACAGTACACAGTGCTAACACTGGTTTTGATAAGCAAAGGCCAAGTAGAATAATATGAGTTTGAGCTACGTGCCAGAAGCTTGGAAAGCTACCTGACGTTCAGAAGGGATGCCCCAAGTCTCATTTCCATTGGGAAGCAGTTCTACAACCTGATGACTGTTACAAAGCATTGTGTTTTGTACTCATCAGCCTGTTTTCCCAGGTGGTGGGGCATACAGACAAGACCAGTGATACCTGGTTTCTAAAGCACTCAGCAGATTGTCACCACATTTTCTAGTAGCAGTAGCCTCTGAATAAGAGCAGTCCTATGTAGAAAATGCAGTACTGTAGTCTAATCAAGAAATAATTAAGGCAGGAATCACTATGTCCTAATCTACCTTTTCCAGCAAGGGACATAACTGATGCACCAACCAGAGCTTGTCAAATGCACTCTTGGCCACAGCAACCATGGGGTGTTCCAGGAAAAATACATGTTCTAAGAGCACTCTCAAGTCATCTGATCTTTTCAGAAAAAATTCAGTTGCAACCAGAATATATATAAATTCCAGTGCCATATTATCTTTGCTGCTCACCAGCTATTTTGTTTGGATGGAACCTCAGGTTGCTCACTCTCATCCCACCTTTCACTACATCCAGACAACAATTCAAGACGTCCATGTCCTCCTTGGCACATCCATTACAAAAGACAGTGCTGGATATCGTATAACATATTGATGAAATCCAACTTCAGAACTCTGGACAACCTTCTGTAGGAGCTTCATACAGATGTTAAAAATCATGAGTCAATATTGAGCCACAGGCTAATGGCCATAAGTGAACAAGGAGGAGAGGAACAACTTCAAAACAGACAAGCCTAGATAAATACCGTGATTGATGGTGTTGAATGCTGGTGAGAGGTCCTGCAGAATCAACAGGGACATTTTCCCTCTGCCTGGTTGCTGGCATTAGTCATTAACCAAGGCTGTTTCTGTTCTGTAAGCAGGTCTGAACCTATATTGTAAGACTTCAGTTTTCATCCAAGAAAAATTAGAATTGTGATTTATTATTTGTGCCAACCTCTTAATTTAAAAAGATGATTAGAAGCTGGCAGATAGGATTGTAGGATTCAGTGAAGGTCTCCTAATAGCTGTTTCTTTTAGAGGAGTTGGAACACATCTCTCTTTCAGAGAAATGTTTGTAGTCTCCACTACTCAATTGTCCAGTGAAAACTGGAGAGAGGAAGCCTGCTGAAGTTATAGTAGAAGGTGTGTGCTAAGGCATAGTGAACAGGAGGCAGTGAATTAATAAATAAGTCGGTGGGCTCCAGGCAGTGGATAATAGAGGACGTAGACAGGTAAGTCAGAGGTGGAGATAGTAGGAAATGTTGGGAGGAAGAGTAGACCCTAGGATGAACGAGAACTAGAGGATATAGGAAGCTACAGTGAAGACTTCTTTTACTTGCTTTCTACTTGCTTTCTAAAACGTTTTCTCTAAAGTAATCTTGTTTCTGAAAAAAGTAATATTTAAATATAAATTCTGCTCGTACAGATGTCTTTCATTTCTCTGTGAAACCAGCCTTCTCCAACCCTTGAGATTTGCTGGACTACAGCTCCCATCACCCCAAACTAGCATGTTCAGTGGGAGTTGCATCTGTCATTTCAAGCTTGAAGCATCAGATTGGAGAAGCCTGTGTTAAATAAACTAACTGTAACTATATATGTAACAGCATTGAACTAGATAATAATTTTTGTGAATACTCAGTTATAGAAAATAACATGTATGGCAGTACATATGATATGCTATGAGAGGTAATTGATTTCAGGTCCTAATTACTTTCAAAGAGGCTGTATGGTTTAAAGTACACACAGAAACAAGAGTCAAAGAAGTTATTTCTGAAATCAAATGTGTGGGTGTATGTCAAATGCACATAACTGCTTTGCTTCCTCCTAGCATGACTGTGAAGTGAATCAGCAAGTTTTAGCATGTTATCTAAACTAGAGGTCCTAACTTTTTGCTCCCTTCATAAAGCAGAATTATGTATTAGTCTTTTCTTAGTTGATTACGATTCCTTGCTTGTTTTGTATTGGCAAACCAGGAACCCCAAACTGATCTGGGTTATTTAACTTTATGCTAGCAGAAAAGAATAAACCAGTGAGAAAAGAGGTGCATGTACCAGCATGCTGGTAGTTCATGATGTTCCAAAACTGTCCAGAATTTTGGCTTACTATATTTCTTTATAAGACATCTCATGTATAAGCTGCAGACAGTTGAATGTAGTCTGCCTGCTTCTACTTCTCTACATGGCCATGAAATCTAATTGCATTTAGTACAGCAGCCTTGCAGTTTGTTACTAATCTGTTCCAAGTTAACTTTTTTTGTAGAAAATATTCACTCACACTGATGTCAACCTGCTTGCTCTATATATGTCATACCAATCTTCCTTGTACAGCGATGTACAGTTTAGCTTGGAAGATCTGAGGCGCTTTAGCAGAAGCTGAACATCTTTGTTTACTTGCTTTTAGAGACAATTAAGAAATGGGATCCTTTAGATGAATTGTCCTTCTGGAACTATAAACTGACATTTTGTATTTATAGCTTGTGCTGATTTAATATGATAAAACTATTTTAAATCCAATAACACTTCCTTCTGGCAGCTTAATTAATTCCAAGATTTATTGGTAAATCAAATAACTTTATCCAATTTGTGCTCTATTCGTTTTAAATTGGATTAACCTATTTTGCCCAGTAAATGATGCTATGTCAAATAGTATGTTTGTTTCTTGAAAGACCTGTCTCAGCTTATTTCAGAATATTTAGAAAGAATCTGATGTAAGATATGTGTGACTGACCAAAAGGAAACAGATGGTACTTGTCGTCACAAGATAGTATATAAATTGTTAAACATCTGTGAATAGTAGCAGTTAGTAATACATTTCTCTAGTTTCTACTCATTATCTGCAACAGCAAGCCATTTTATCCAGTACAGAGAAACAAATAGCAATTCTGTTTGATTTGAAGAAATGCTGCTGTACAGTTGGAACAAACACAGAAATTAATGCAATTCATGTTTATTAAAAAGTCAATCAGTGGAAGTTATCTTCTTCTAAGTTTATATTGGATAGTACCATTCAGCAAGCTTAGAGAATAAAATTCAAATTCTTACATAAATTCTTCCTGTGCTTACTGGAATAATATTTTACTTGTTTGGTCAATGTGTACCAATTGCAGCCCTTTTTTCCTGTTTTAATTTAGGAGTTTAGAATTACTAAACATACTAGACCATACGCATTTCCTGTAAGTAAAGTGTTAGACTTGCTGTGCAATTAACGTTCAGTGATTGAGAGCTCATCCAGTTCTTCATTTATTCAAGTTCAGTTTACTGAAACCTTTCTTAGCATTCTTTCTTGTGTCCTTCACTTTCTTATTTTATTTTCACTGAATGGAAAAGAAACTGTGTTTTACATAGGGGATGCCTTGAATGCCCAGTATCTCTGTTTTTATAATTACAGTCAGTCCTCCACATTTGCGGGTTTCACTTTTGCAGATTTGATTATTCACGGATTATTTGCTGTCACCTCTGCTGCCTCCCTGTGCCACTTTTAATTGGGGCTACAAGCCTCGTGAGATTGAGAAACTGTGAACAAAGATTGTAAGTCCCTATTAAAAATGATGTGGGGCAGCAGTGGAGGTGGCAGTAAGCCCACAAGCCTACCACTTCTGATTGTAAAGGAACCCTGATGCCTCAAAGGAATCCATGGTGGGTTGAATATGGTGATCATACTTTTTTGTATGTTAAATATGGTTTAGGAGGACCTAGAGTTATTCACGGTTTTTTCACTTTCACAGGGGTCCCTAATCCTAGTGAATGTGGAGGGATGACTGTAATTGAGTAGAAAGGCAATTTACACTTATTAACGTGGATTTGCTTCAAGGCATTGGTATAGTTTTGGCACATGCCAGTGGGAGGCATTCTACGTGGATGATACTTTACAAAAACACAGTTCCTTTCTAGACGCAGTGAATATTTATGTTGTCAGCAAAGTATTTTTGTATAAAAACTCCATATTGTGCATCGCTGGGGCACTTCTGCCATTAATAGATGAACAGATATATCTTCATTAGTTTGGGTTGTTCAATTAATGTAGAAATAGTAAGGAGGAACCATGTGGATTAGAACTGAAATACTAAACTTTCAAAAACCAGTGGTACCATCCACTTTCTTGTCATGATAGAATAGATGCAAAAACATAGTAGTACATTAACATTTAACATAAATTAACATTAAAGCTCAGACGTTAGAGAATAGAACTAAACAAGAATATAAAATATAGCATGGATAATTTGAATAGTGAACAGTATGAACAGATGTAAAATAACTTTTGGAAGGGAATTGCAAGGGGTAGGAATAGAGGATGTAGTTTATAGGAGCAAATGATGCTCTAAACAATATACAAAAGAATCCCAGATAGTGCTGTTTTGCAGAAATTAGTCCAGCCACTATGCAGAATTTGAATTTCCCTTCATTATACCTGCAGCTTCGTTGCAGTTAATGGTATAAGGTGGGATATTTGGAAATTGATTTAGCAGAGATACTAACTTGTAAGAAATTACATCGGTAATTGTTTTGGTGGCTATTTTTAGGTAATATTCAAGGAGCAACAATTGTTGATGCCTTGGATACACTATATATCATGGAAATGAAAGATGAATTCAAAGAAGCCAAAGAGTGGGTAGAGAAGAATCTAGATTTCAATGTGGTGAGTATTTGTGGACCTTTCCATGGGCCATTTACTGCTATGAGTGTGTCGTAAATTTCTAAGCCGTTTTCTCGGGAAGAACAGACATGTTTTCTACCAGTCAATTCCATTTATATGTGTTTTTTCTGCTCTTCATATGACCAGAACATTCAATTAAATTCCCAGCTACCTAACACAGAACTTGACATATGCATCCCATTTTTACTTGAGTACTTATTTAGAATGGCAAATCCTTTATGTAGGATGTGGAGCAATATAGATGATGGTCTCAGACTTCAAACAGTCACAAAAAGACTGTGTTTTAAAGGAAGTGTGGGTGTAAAGCTGGGAGGGTGTGATCAGTTTGTTGCAGGCCAAGGTAGAAACTAATTACCGTAGTTGTTTAAAGTTGCAAGTTTGTTCTTGTTGTAGTTCCAAAGTGGATTTACTACAGTCTTTTTCAGCTTGTAAAAACTAATTGCAGGAAATCATTTGGTGCAGAATTAAAACTGGCATATCCTCTCTTCACTTATCTGTTTCCTGCATAATGTTTCATAATGTTTCATAAATCTTTATGCCCAAAATTGTTTGGGCATAAATGTCACTGTGGAATTAGAATTTATAATTATGTAACTTTTGTCCACAAAGCTACATGTGCTTAATACTGTGATCTTACACACATCTTCTCAGAAATAAGTTCCTGAATTCAGTGTGATTTACTTCCATGGAAGTTTCTATGGAATTGCTGCTAAAATTCTGTCTTGGCTGATTAATGTGATAATGGTATCCAAGGGAGTACCCAAGGATCTAATATCTAATTTTAATCCATCTAGATAAACAGGAGTATCCTGTCCTTTATCATGGGATCTTCAGGCCCTGTAAAATATAGGCACTTAAAAACGGTTCCAGATTGAAAGTATAAATAATTTAAACACGATAAAAACATTAAACATAGCAACACTTAAAAACCCTTTAAAAACTGCAACAGTTTAAAATCATGTACATATACTGAAATGAAATAGTTCCTGAAAGCCACATTTTAGCTTGGCACCAGAAAGAAACCAATGTCAATACTGGTTAGACCTCGAAAGGTAAGGTATTCTGGCACACTGCAACGGAGAAAGCTATCTCCCATGTCTCCCATTTCATATTGCCCTTACTGATAGGACACAGAGAAAGGGACCCTCCTTCAGATTTCAGTTCTTAAGCAGGTCTGTAAAAGGAGGGACAAACCTTCAAGTATCAAGGTCCCATGCCATTTAGAGCTTCAGTTGTCATCACCAGTACCTTGAATTCAGACCAGAACTGAAATGGCAGCCAGTGCAGTTCCTTTAACACAGGTGCTATAGGTTGTCTGTAAGGTAGTTCTGTCAGCAGTCTTTGTGCTGCATTTTGTACTAGCTATAGCTTTTCAAGGGCAACATAGAGTACATTGCAGTAGTCTTTGTTTATTTTTTATTTTTTTAATGTATGCCCTCCATGTCCCCTAGAGTGCATCTGGGGACATTCTGGATAATATTTTTGACCACGGGAAGAGGGCAGAAAAACAGCCATGGAAGCTGCGTGCAGCCTGTGGGCTGTACTTTGCCCACCCTGACTTATATGAATGTGAAAAACAGCAATAGACACTGTTTGAAGTAGACCTCCTTTTGGTGGCTTGTGTATAAGGTTTGTCTAGAGAGACAAATCCTTTCTTTTCAATTTCAGTTTTTATTATGTTCTGGAAATTTAGACCAGCAGAAGTTAATCTGAGTTGAAGTCAAGCGGAGTTAATACCACCTTGGGTAATCAGGAACTCTTTTCTTTTCCAGCAGTATGAATGTCAGGATATATTTAGAAATAGACAACCTATGGTACTTTAAGTACAATGTAGAATGGAATCTGACCAGGAGTTATTCAATGTTATTCAAAAAATTTTTCCTCTGGTACAACTGTAACCACATGAGAAGAGGCTCAGCTGTAGGCTGCAGTCTTATGACCCTTTTGGTTCTCCATATTTCTAAGCAACTATGGTGACAAGCTGCATAGACAAAAGCTGCATTACCTCTTAACAGTTATCATATGATAGCTTTGTCACACCCAGCTTTAAGAAAGTGTCTCCTGTTTCCAGACAGTTAAATTGGCCCCTTGGGTATATCATCAATATTGTTCAAGGCAACAAAATTTGGGACCCACAATTGTTTGGGACTCAAAACTAGTCAAAGATAAAATCAGCACCTTTAAATTATCTGAGCAGTGTTGTTCCTCTGTCAGAGTAAGGTCCAGCTGAACCAACAGGAGCTAATTCTTACTCCCAGTGTAATCCGTAATGTATTCCCAGAACTGGAGGACTGGGAAATTTTCTGGAGCCTGTTTTCAATTAGCATGGAGTCCTCAAGACAGTGGGAAGCGGAGAGGAAAATTCTGCTGTGACTCCCAGGAGAATGTTTGATTTTCAGAGTTTAACCCAGCATAGGTTGACATTCATAAACATTAAAACATTCCCCGAGTAATGGGCAGAAATGTTTCAGAATTTGCTTGAGAAGCAGAATTTGGCAACCATCAGAGTATTTTCATTGAGAGAGTATTATTCCAAAATATTGTCATTTTGTGATGTGCTTTGATTAGTAGTAACTACTTGAGAAATGGTTGTAAAAGAATGTACACCTCTAAAGCAGGGGTGGGCAAAGTGGTTTCGAGGGCTACTTTTGTAGGCCTCAAGTGTCAAGAAAATGGAGATTTCTTTTCTCCTAAATCCTCTCTAGTAGACATGTAAGGTTTCCCCCCTGCCCCAAGTGTTTTTAAGTTTAGGAGAAGCCTTTTTCTAAAGCATGAAGTTAAAAAGAAGTAATTTCTGTTCACTTCTTATTGCTAATAAAGGCTTCTTGTGGACTAAGTTGGCCTGTGCAGGCCCAAAACACAGCAAAAATTATCTATACTGCCTAGGAGGTTTGGGGACAACTGATTGTTTTTTGTCAGGGTGCCACCATACAAGGTCTCTGGGGAGGGGGGGCTAATGCAGCCCCCTAGACTCCAGAGTTGGCCATCCCTGTTCTGTAGTCAGTATGCAGATTGGTATAATTTGCATTTCTGTGGTCTTGGTGGTGTTCTTAATGCACTATCAAAAGTTCTGAGTTCTTTTTCTGTATACAGTTTGAAATGTTGCAAGTTTGTGTAGACGTGATCACCAGGTTAGAAGAACAAGTTTAGTTGACAGCACAAAATAAACTTTGATTCAAAACCTCTTCCCAAAGTTTTTTTTTAAAAAAAAAAAAGCCAATGATTTACTATTTTACAAAGAAACTTCCCTTTCTTCAGTTTTTTTAAATTGGTGTGGCCATTGAAAGAAGTCTAGAATATTCTAAAGGGAGGGAATATGATGCATGCTTACAAATAGGAGTATCAGCATGCAGCCAGGGTCTAATTAGAAAGTAAAACCGTCAGAGAAAAGGACTTCTGGGACAGAAAAAAATTGTGCCTGAAATTTTCTTGTTTTCCCTTCCCCTGCCCAGTAAACTTTTCTTTTTGCATCATATCTTTTCAGATTGAAAACCTGAGGGTATATATAAATTGTTTGGTCTTGGTTTGTCCTGGCATATAAGCCACTCTGTGGACCTGCAGGGAAGAAATACTTTAAATAAATAAAGTAATTACCATAGAGAAAATGTTCCATTGCTAGTGCCTATCACCACATACAGCTTAATGGCTTTGAGCAGACATAAGTGTGACTTGGAAAAGATATCAGGGTGGCAGCAGCTAGTGCTGACTTATCTAGAGGGAAGAATCCAGATCCAAGCTGTTTTTTGTGGGGAGGTTTTTTGAAAAGTTTTTCCTCTGTAGCTTTACCAATTCATAAGTAAATTACTGTCCTCTACTTTACTCCTTCTAGTATAGTTATTTTTCATTTATAATTAATAATTAACATATTTATATCATACACTGTATCTGGGGATCTCTGGGTAGCGTAGAAGGAAATCAAAATGAACAGTTTAAAAGAATTTAAAACAGTAAAATTGATTTAGCATATTAAAACTTCTAACACTCAAAACAGGGCAATTTAAAAGCAATTAAAACAATAAGAATTGTACATAGTACCTGTACAGTCATTCTTAACATCTGTGACCTCTCATTTGTTTAGCTTTTTGCCATTATTTGGCATATGATTTGCAGCTCTATTTTGTCAGATATTTCACTTTTTACCTTTTGCCTATGCTAGATGCTTATAATTGTTCCAAATTTGCTTGGCTGGAGAGAGAACATTTAAATATACTTTGACGAAGACACTGGTTTCTGAGACATCCTTAATAATCATCTTGTATGGAATTCTGGTACAGTATTCACTAAATTCCTCAGTCCTCCACCACCACTCTATTCACATGTGTAATGCAGACTGCTTTCTGGATGTCAGGTTAAAGACTTTTCAGCTGCTCTTCAAATCTCTCTCATCCACATGCTTTCCCAGGGTGATGCTAGCTTGCCATAATGAGCTTAAGGATAACTATCCTATTAAAGATTGGGCTTTCAAATCTATACTGAATACAATCTCTTGCTCCGTTTGTTCTACATGCCTCAGTAGATTGTATAACATACTCTATAAGAGTTGTGGTTGTGCAGTTGTTAGCTTCATAGAAGCTTTATTCAGGGCTGACCTTTTCAAATGATCGAATCTTCAGATGGTTTCATATTTGACTAATTCATTATTCATTTAGTGTATGATAAAGAACAGTGTTAGTTTTTACAAAATGCCTTTCAGTTATTCTCCTGACATTAAAACTAAACTTGCCTTTAGAAATAATTCTGTTTAATAAAGGCAGCTTTTTGCTTTGAAGCATCTCATCTTTTTATACCAATCAGTAAGTAAATTTAAGCACATTGTGTTAAGTATGCTCTTTTTAAAGAAATGAGCTTAAAGTGGCTACTTTGCTGTTGAAGAAAAGGCATTTTTTCCTGAAGGGCCCAGATTTTGAACATCTGCCCCAGTTTCCTACCAAAAAATCCACTCCTGTGGCTGCACTCTTCATCGAGGTATTGTTTACAGTAGATGGTGGCTGGGATGGCGAGGGGCTTGGAAACCAAAACTGATGTGGATCTGTTAATATGTATTTTTAGCCTGAAGAAGGGACAATTAGAGGAAAATATGATAGTAGCTTTAAAATACCTTAAAAACTGTCAGCAGAAGATAAAGCAGATTTGTTTCCTGTTGCTCTAGAGGGCAGGACTAGAAGCAGTGAGAGCAAACTGAAGAGCAACAGATTCCACTTAAATGTCACAACTTTTCAAATTAAGAGAGTCATTCAGCAGTGGCAGGGGCAAAACTGGCTTGGAGGTGGTATGTTCTCATTTACAGGAGGTATTCAAGTAGAGACGTGGTCACCATATCTTAGGAATGATGTAGCTGCATCTTGCATTGAAGAGCCTGCATTGAGCAAAAGGTTGGATGCGATGACCTTCCAGGAGCTGATGAATCATATGAAATCTGGTTTCATTTTATGACATAAACACAGGTCGGACAGAATGGTTTCTTCACAATCTCAGTAGAGATTTGTGTTAGGGCTATGCAAGAAAGATATACTAAAAGGCATTGGAGAGTACTATTGACATTTGGTTATCCTTTTCATGTTGAAAATTAACTTGAAATTCAAAATGTGTTTGTATTTCTAGAATGCAGAAGTCTCTGTTTTTGAAGTAAACATTCGTTTTGTTGGTGGGCTGCTTTCAGCATATTATCTTTCTGGAGAAGAGGTAAGATTTTATGTGGTTGTAAATAGTAACTAACACTGCAGCAGAGATACAGATCAAAGTCCAAAGTTTTGTGAAGGTGACTGGAAAACAGCCAATAACATCTTTGACAGGCTAGTTGTAAGAGTACTACCACTCACAGCATTAGCAGCAGTTGTAGGTTAGTAGATTACCTGTAAATCTGTTTTTCTAGGAAGAAAAACGTGTTCCTGATTTATGTATTTTTCTGTTGTACTATCTGCTTAGGAAGGCTTACATAAAAATCTGAAATCCACCATTTAAGCATAATTCATTGAACAAATTCTTTTAGTGTTGGGTCCAACACTGAAAGGGCAGCACTGCCGTAGATTCACCAAATATGGTAATTTTTCATGATGGACATTCAAAATGAGCATGTAGTAGAGCCTTCCCAGTTAAATGAGCATGGTTGTCTACGACATGGTAGTTTTCCATCTGCTGATTGGTTTAGTTGTGTATTTTTTAAAAAACTAACATAGGAACATTGAAACATCGTCTTGCAGCCTATACTTTGAAATAGCTTGGTGCTTCTGCAAGACACTGAGACACATGCTTTTTCTGAATATTTACAGTAAAACTAACTCCCAGGGTTGTTGTACTGAATTGTTAGATTCTACCCTTGCAGGTGCTTGTGGCCAATTATTATTATCAGGGCTAAAGGTGGTCTGTAGAATTAAAGATTTTCTTCCCTTTTTGTGAAAAAATACCACCTCCTTATTTTCATGTTGAAGCTGAGAAACAGCCTGAGGAACAGGAGGTATTCTTTATATTCAGTTTACCTTCAGTCTGTTGCTGGTAAGGGGAAGAACTGGAGGAAGAGTTCTTCAATCTCTTGGTATGTTTTTAATCACTTAATTCTACTTTAATTCTACAGTCTGTGTACAACAGCCACAAGTGCTATAAAATAATTTCTCTAATATGGTTGATCTTTTAATATATCGTTTATGGCAAGAATTGTCTGCTGTGTATGGGAGATTTACAGCATGCATATACGGAGTATTGTACATGTATATCTGAAGTCCCAAGTTTGGTATGCATCACTATCAACAAAGAGGAAATACAGAGGAGTCTCCATATCTGTGGGATTTCCATTCCAGGAACCCCCGCAAATAGAAAAAAAAATGTGAATACCTGCTAAGTGGCAGTGACGTGCACATGGATGCTTCAATGTGTTCATGTGCATGTCACCACCATTTTAAGTATAGGAAATGATGCAGTCGTGGTTGCTCAGACTCACAATTCTGGAGACCACAGGTAAGGAGGGCCCATCGTACTCCAAAACCGAGATGTATATTTTCATTCCTTAAGATTTCTTTGAAGGATCTGGCATCGCCTTTTCTAAATTGCTCCAGATTGATTACTCATTATAGGTAGTTCCGATTCACAAATGGGACAGCAGGACCTCCTTTGCTCTCAAAATATTCTGTGTACAGGTCCATGAAACAGCATTTTAATATAAAAATGCTTCATTACCACATTCCTACATATGTATTATTGTGTCCTCCTCCTGTGTTTTCAAACTCTTGATTGTGCTGCATGAAGACTTGTTTAAAACAAAGCGAGAAGTGACAAAACCATTAATCTTCGTATGAAAATGTATCAGTATTTACCAGAGTAGTATATGTTTAGTCTGCTAAACTAATGCCATGCTGCTCAGATGATATCATATATTACATTAATGAATGTAATTTTAAGTTTTACCATTTACTGTGTAGCTTTTATTACCAATCAGAATGGTTGGATTGCAGTTTGGTTTCCAGTTCTGGAAGAATGATTGCACCTTATCAGACCAAGTAGTTTTTGTCATCTAATACTAATTTACAGAATGTAGCCACTCTTTCTAGTCGTGAAAGACCAGGTCTGGCTTATAAAGGAAGAATAATAAACTTCCAATAGAGCACAAAAATGATTATTTGTGTCAGAAGTAAAAGTGACAAAAATATTCTTAAATATCTTATCTAGTACGGAGGTCATTTTACTAAGTCTTTACCACAGCAATTCACTCATTCCATAGATCTACTATATAAAAGTCAATGTTAGTCTGTTTGTGTCAGGCAGGCAAAGTCCTCATAGGTTTAGCATATGATTGGCTGGCTGTGACGATTCTATAGAATCTTGGGGTTGGCAGTTTAGGGAGAGGCCCTTAGAATTCTCAGCCAAGAGCTCTTGTGCCTCAGGCCAGTTGCTATGGAGATGAGGCCTACCATCAATAAAGATGCCAGAAAACATTTGGGTAGCATATGTGAGAAAAATTAAAGTGACATACACAACATAGCCTATTTCCACACTACACTGTCATAGTGCTATTATTCCACTTTCAACAACCTATGGAATTCTGAGATTTGTGGTTTAAGGATGGGTATTTAAGAATTCTCAGCCAGAGAGTCTTGTGCCTCAGTAAACTACAAACCCCAGAATTCCACAGGATGTTGAAAGTAGAATAATAGCATTATAACAGTGTAGCGTGGGAATGTCCATAGTTACAAGGTCTTCTCGCCTCACGCAGTAGATTGTATGGGTTCCATATGTGGGGAATCTTAAAACTGAAATTCAAAACAAAAAATGCTTCCAGAAAAATGTAAAGCCATTGCACAAATACAAGAGAAACGGGGGGGAAAGGCAGTATATCAGCATCACCAGACAACACAGATTGGATTGGGGACTATGGGGACAAGTCATAGGTTCTGGAATAGGCCGGTTGGTATGAACACGAGATGTAGCAGCAAGGAAGAGGACAGTATACTCCCTCAGGATCCCAACCTCTGAATGTTAACAACTCTGAATAAATATTGGATTGGGAAATATGGAGCAAAGTTAGAAGAAATGGAGAAGACAGCTTGATGAGTTCTTAAGAGGAAAATAAAACCCCCGGGCAACGCTGGGTAAATACACTAGTAAAAATATAAAATAAGTGCTTGCCTTTTATGAAAAGATCAGGTTTATCAGCCTTGCTAAACTCACAAGTGGTATGCTCAATGACATGTGATAATGGTTAATACTTAGCTCTGATTAAATATATGAACAGCCATACATCATACAGGACTCAGTGGAAAGTGTGTTTTTTTAATAAAGGGTCAATGTAAACAGTTACAAGTAAATACGTTGCTGTAAGTTGATTTCCTGCCTTCACCTGAGATTGACTTCAAGACAGTTTACAATGTATTAAAACATCTGAATAAATCATAGTAAGTTGTAAGTATGACATTACATATACATTAATTAAAATATCCGTTAAAACACTTTAAAACTCTAATAGAAACATAAACCTCTATTTATACTCAGTTGGCAAAGGCTTGTCTGAATAAAATGGTTTTCGTGTGTCAGCAGAAGGACAATAGGGAGAAGCTAGGCTAAGAGGCCTATTTTGGGAAAATACTATCTAAAAGTCAGTCTGCCTCTCCAGAAATGCTAGTGTAATGCTTGTTCTGTTCTCCTAGTTTAATTTTGTAAATTTTTAATATTTGTTGACTATTTAAAGTAAAATACACAATAAAGGATCACACCCAAGATAAAAACAGAAAGGTCCTATTTCCCATGAATGATAATGCAAAACCAGTCTGAGAAGAGTTGTGTATTCAAATCTATTTAGATATGCTTGTTCTATCCAGGTTTGTTTTACAAGCGTATATCATTTCTTAACCCATTGAACATCATAGATAGTGATCTTAGTTCTCTCTGAGCCTTTATGCTGTGCACATGAGTTGTCAGAAAAGAGAAAAAGAACAAACTTTTTCCATTTAAACTGTTTGTTTCATAGATAGTCTTAACAGGCTTCATATTGTTAGTGAAGAAATATAAGCTTGTGCATAATGACAATACAAAGGTCATGTTAGCTTTTTATGCTATATAGATTCATAGAGACAGGAGAGAGCAATTTTGGAATTAAGTATTATCTGCATTGGCCCAAAACAATTAATAAATAATGAATAACATTTAAAAAGTAGAGAAATTTTAATGAGTCCTTCTGAATAATTTATATTTTTTGCTCCATCCATCTCTTACCACAGTCTGGACTGGGACTGGAGAACAAATCATGAGGAAGGTTTGAAGGAGCTGGGTGTGTTAAGCTTGGTGAAGAGAAGATATGAGGGGTGACATGATTGTATGCTTTAAATACCTCAAGGGCTGTCACAGAGAGGAGAGGGCGAACCTGTCCTTTGTTGTGCTAGAGGGTAGGACCAGGTTTAATGGTTTTAAGTTACAGGAAAGTAGATTTCTACTGAACATTAGAAGGAGCTTCTTGACAATAAGAGCAGTTCAGCAATGAAAGTAATTGCTTAGAGACATGGTGTGGTCTCCTTCACTGGACATCTTTAAAAAGAAGCTGGTCAGCTACCCGTTAGGGATGCTTTAGCTGGAGATCTTGCATTGAGCAGGGTGTTGCATTTGATGTCCCATGGGGGGCTTTCCAACTCTGACTATTTTCTTAAAGAAATGACAGCCTTTAAGAATTGTTTTGCATTGCAATTATTTACAGATGCTGTGAAAGGAAGCAAAGGAGTTTTACTGCAATATTTGAAAATGAATGCATACCTGATTCCATTTGAGGGGTGTTTCAGTGACTGGGAAAAATAAGTAGTGCAAAAAATGAATGGAATGCTAATAATCACCATTGTCAGAGATGATAAAACTAGATATTTATACACCATAATGTATTCAGCAGTTGCGACAGTTGAAACAAATGGTAATAAATGGCTTTTCTGGCTCTCCTGTGTGAATGGGTGCTGCTGTAAGTGTGCCTCATCACTGCTCCCATAACAAGTATATGAAGAATTATGGAAGCCTTGGAAAGAAAGCACCCTTTTTTTCTTTCCTTTCCCTCTACCACTTTTACATACATAGCGTATGAAAGGGTGGATGAGGCTTTTCTTTTCTTTCTTTTTTTCTTCCTTCCTTTCTTTCTGCTATCACTGGCTAGTAAACATGGTGGCTATATGTTACCTTCTCTATTAGGGGTAGTATTTGCAACTTGAAATTGACGTAAGTGAAATGGATTGAACTAGGACGACAGTTTATTGAATTAATAGCAAAAGATCAGGACAGAGGTGAAATGATACGTGGACAGCCTACTCAGTCTAACAGTCCTGATCCCTGTGTCAGTTCGTGGGTCAAAACCCACCTGAGAGAAAGATAGGTAGGGCAGTTTTCCTTAAAGCCTTAAAGACAGATTCTTCAGGGTTGTGTAAATGACAATCTATTATCTTGGGCATGGGTCTCACAGCCTTCAAGCCCTAGGTTTCTAAAATGCCCAGTCATCTGTAAAAATATACATCATGAGGTACTCCAAAATTTTGATTCCTACTTCACCATCCTTGCCCAAATCTGATAAAATTAGCCCATTTAAACAGCAGCAGCCCCACTAATAATCCAACAGACGAAAGCAATTAGCCTGTGCAGAGTAACTCCTTCCAAAAAAAAAATATATAAAAAAGAAACCCTTTATGGAGGAATCTTTTCTACTTGACTTCTTACCAGCTAGCTAATTTTGCACAGATTGGGAGTGTGGGAAGGGAGCTCTCCAAGCAAAAAGTAGGGCTTTAATGGCAGTCCAGCCCAGTCATATCACATCATCATAAAGTGCCTGGGCACCCAATTGTTCCTGCACTCCTTCCAGACCAGCTGCAAAGGAGATCTTGCATTGAACTCAGATCAGTCAGTCTGAGAATGCAAATCTCTGTATACTAGTTGCTGGGGAATATAAGTTGTGGATGGTGTTACTGTCATATCCTGCATGTAATTTTCACAAAGACATCTGGTTAGGCACTATGACAACAAAATACTAAGTAGTATAATCTAGTAGGACTCTTCTTATGTTGAGGGAGAAAGAGTTAGATGAAGTAGGCATAGTAGGCATTTTCTATTTCATGCTGTCTGAAGTCTATATACCTGTATTAAGAGTATAGATTGCCACTTCCTCTTAAATCACTGGATCATGTTTTGTTGTACCACAACATGTTTTGGTTAAGGTTATGTTCCAGTTAAATTATTATATCATGTAGTCATCTGTATTGTAGCCATATTTGATCGGAATCTTGGAAGTAACTAGGCGGTCTGATTTGGCCTAAGTTTAATTTGGTTTAGAAAGTTGTGAGTGTCCGGTTTTTCTTCCTTAGAGAAAAAAAATAATTTAACCACCCAATAACAGAGAACAAGAACTGAAAAATGAGGTTGCAATTAAGTTTTAATAGTTGGATTTATATACAGAATTAGATTGTTACTTAAAATGTAACACGATAGTTAAACATTAATGACTTAACTTTTCAGCTTATTTGGACTGAAAAAAATAAAACTTAAACTTGTATGTTCAGTTAGAATCAATTGAGTAAGTTTGTTTTTTGTTTTACTGTATCACAAATTAGCCTTAAATCAGCTAATAGGCATGGACATTGCTTCTAATGAAAGAACAATGCAATCTTTATCTATTTGAATCAGATCCAAATTTTCATTCTGTAAGCCTCATTTAATTTAGACGTACAGATGTGCTTTGCAAGAGTCTAAAAGATGAGTGAGAAAGAGATTCTTATGTGTACCTAGCACTTCAAGAACTGACTTTAGGAGTTAGCTAGCACTTTCTGTTTCTTGTAGTACAAAAGTTAATCATAGAGATGTATTGAAATCTATAGCTTCTTCGTGCATTAAGTTGTCTAAAATGTATGTTCAACCTACTTTTTATTCAGCTGAGAAAGCTGCACAGTAACCCTACTATTTGTTCAATTTCAGCACTTTTTAGTTGCAAAGAATAGGAAGCTCTCCGTAAACTCAGATGTTTTATAAAGTGACTTTTGAAAAAGCTGGCTTTATCTTAAGTATCAAAAGTCATTTAACTGTTCTGGTTCCATCTGCCTGCTTAAATACTGTCTGTTTTCATTTTCTTGTTTCATATTTATGCAGGATTTTTTACAGGTTCTTTCAGTTTTGTATTGTATTGTAAATTTGTTTGAATAGTTTTTAAGATTTTTCTTTTCTGGCCTACACAGTGATTTACTTCTCCTTAAAGAGAGCAAACCCTAGCAGATTGTAACATGCAGTGCTTGGGAATGTAATCTGAATATAAACATATTTTTCTCACTGTTGATTCTGTTTTCTGCAACGACCTCAGACGCTGGTGAAATTGTTAGAGAGGACAAAAAGGAGCACATGAGCCTCTAGCACATTCTGAATTCTACATACCATAGTTTGGTGGCTCACTGTTTAATATCTGAATTTGATTGTTAGTTCTTAGCTGAATCAGAAACTTTGTTTCATGTATCACATGACTGTTGCTTATTGTAATTTTACAGATGTCACATAATCATTGTGTATTATAATTTTACAGATATTTCGAAAGAAAGCAGTGGAACTAGGAGAGAAACTGCTTCCCGCCTTTAACACACCCACAGGAATTCCTTGGGCATTACTAAATATCAAAAGGTAAAGAGTTACAAGTTCTAAATAAAATAGCTTCTGTTTATTCAGCTCACTACTTAAGACTGATGTAGTTTCCTGTATTGTCTTACCAGTTAGGTTTATTTCTTCACAAGAGCCTGAATCAGCATTGATGTCTCTCTTCTCTTAAATGTTTGTGCTAGTTATAGACAGTATTTCTACTGAAGCAACCTTTTTGTTTTCACTGTGATGGTAGCTTAGATTTTCACAATATGTTCTGAAAATCTATAAGAAGGTAGTTAAAGTGACCATACGATAATATACTAGGCTGAATGTTAACCTCCTGAAATTTGTCCTTGGATTTTCTAAAAATCATGTGTATGAATTTCGTTACTGGTTCAGTTATTTCTTATATCAACAAAAAGAATTAATGTATTGGCAGCTAATACATAAATGAACTTGTTCAGACTTAGCCATGCTTACTGGGGAAGAGGTGAATTATAGTCCAGCAAATCTGAAAGATAACCATAGTGGGAAGGGCTGAGCTAGTTTGTATAGATCTCTTAACACTTGCACTGTTACACAGATTTGCACTTTGCATCTCATATAATAGTAAATATTTCAAATGATAACAAAATACATTGGTCGCTGCCTTTTACAATAATACAGAGCAAATATTTACTAATCTCTCTGCTGATGATTAACCCCACAGAACTCATTCTTTTATGCATCTTTCATGTGTAAGAAGAAATAAAAACCCATGGCAGATCAATGAAGATGAAGTATGGGCATATTCAAGAGCCTGAAATGTAATGGGAGGGGGTTTGGAAAATTGTGGAGCAAAATGAAATATTCCTAGAAGGGGGGTATGCCTAGCTGTAATCCTAGATACACCATTTTGTTGCAGTTCCCACATGTACTTGGTTTGTTCTCAGTGTAGAAGGATTACACAACTACACAGAAATCCAGAATGGCTGTACAAACTATTGAATATCTGTGTTAGGAACCATAGTATTTGGCAGAATAGAAAAAGCATTTTAAAAATAAGTTAGATTAGATAGTCCTTAGAAACTACTGTTTCTTAGCTTACTAGTGCTCTGTGAAAGTAGTTGAACACTTTGATGAAATGATTATTCACTTACACCTTGGTCCTTTTCTAAACACAAGAAAAGAATGTGCAGCTTTTTTACTCTAGATGAGGAAACTGCTTGTATGTGTGTATTCTTATTATGTATGTATTAATCGCATGCTCTCACATAGTGCCAGCCTTGGTGTTGCTCCAGTCTGCTGTTTGCCTCATTCCTGTTTAATTTGTCTGCCATCATTGTAATGTGAGGGGATCTTTAAGTGAAGAGAAAAACATAAACAAAAGCTGCTGTTTTGTATAAGAAAACCAATACTGAGAATGTAGAGAGAAAACTATATGAAAAAAATTCATGGTAAAGCACAACTGCCACCTACCAGAAGTAGGCTTCTCTTTCAATAAATGAAGACACCTCTTCTTAGCTAGGCTTCTGTTGCAGTAAATTAAGATTCTTCTGTCACAGGAACTTGTATAGCAAGGTAAAAGTCAAGTACTTGTCTTCTACAGAATTATGTGTATTGATAGAATTAAAAACACACCACTTTGTCAAGATTGATCTAATAAAGAGGATTATATATAATAGAAACAGGAGATGTCAGTTATAAATTAGTCATAATGAATGTCATAGTTGTAAGTATAATGATAGATGATCTGTGTTACATGACTAACTTTGTAACAACTTCTACATTAAAGAAAATTCATTGAATGACTGTCAAAAACTTTGATGAATATACATAAAAACTGCCATATTGAGTCATGAAAAGAAGCTCCACAAGTTGTAAAATCAACTTATGTGATTAAATGTTACTGCAGAATGGAAAATGGTATTCTCTAAAGATTTATTCTATAAATTACGCTGAGATTTGCAACGTTATACTTTGCATTAGCCTCTCATCTTGAACCATGTAACGTTCACAGTTGTATTATCTAAAGCTAAAAAGAATTTTTGTCCAGGTTAAAAGTTTGACAAAGTATAATTGGTCTTTGACACATGCATATGTTTTTTGAAACTGAGTCTCAACATCCAAATTGTCTTAGAGCAGGTCCCAGAAATAAAAATATTCACTAAGATGTACAATTATTTTCCTCTTTCTTTAAAACCCTGAAGTTCCTCCCACAATTACGCTGCCTGACCCTGTTGTTCATATACAATAAAAATGCCAGCCTTCCCCATACTAGTGTATCCAGCTGACCTACCAGAGTCACTGATTCCTCTCTTCCAGTCTATCCTTCTCTGTGAGGTGTTGCCTTCTTCATAATTATTTAATGTTTTTCAAGTGTTTATTGGTCACTCTTCAGCCAAAGCCAAAATAAAATTCCAGTGTTAAATAAAATGAAATGAAGATTATAACCAGCTTGAACATGCTTGTGATCTTGCACTCCTGTTTCCACCATGTCCCTGAAATACTTACGTATAACCTGTGGCTTTAGAGATACTCTGACATATTATAACAAATTATCTTAAATTGTCCTCCATCCTTGAGTCTTGTTCAAATCTCTTATTCAAAACTATTATTCTTGCTCACAAACAGCCCCTCATCATGCCTCATATTAGTTAAATATATTTTTGATGCACCGTACCTCTCTTTCCTACCAATCTTAGATTTTCGCCCTCTTTATGGCCTGGATTAGAATGCTTGAATTGTTTGAAATAGGCAGTGTGCCTAATTCCAGAGCTTCTGAGGTTGTTTAAAAAAAAATCTTGGCAGTCCCTGCCTGAAAACAAACAAAGAAAAAAGCTAAGTGAAAGTTTCGGGCAAATATATCAGCCTCTCAACACTGACCAACCAGTTTTCCTTCCGACATGTCAGTTTAGGTACTGACTGAGCTTTGGAATCATTCGGTATGTTAGATAGGGATGTTAATAACTTTTGTCAGAAGAATGTTGCTGTCCTCCGTAGTTGCACACAAGACCATACGCCCACAGAGAGAGAGAAATTCCTTAGAAACTGGGTAGTCACTGTTGCTGGAAGGTACAGTATCTACTTTAACAAGAGAAGTTTTTCTAGACTATCCTTCCTTTCTTGGCAAAAGGAGATAGAACAAGATTTCTGATTGTACGGCATCTCCAGTTTGGGTTTGGAAGGGTTGAATAATGGCTCCAAGGGTTATTCTCATCCTCTGTCAAGACTGATGCAGGTTGTGGCCTACTTTCCAAGAAGAAGGAGGTGTTGCGTTGTCAAGATGCTGTCTGTGCTTCCTATCCCTGTGAAAGAGAAGCAGGAAAAAGCTAAACACACTTCGATCAAATTAGCCACCACACAGCTATTGCCATGTGGTGCCTAACTTGGAAGAACAGAAGATTTTTTCATTCAAGAAGCAATGGGCTAATATATGGTGAGGAAAGTTGGGATGTGGAGCTACCATGAGTGCCCCAGGTTCAAGTTTTTTGGCAGTAGAGCAGTGCAGATTTTAAAACCCTACAACATGTTGCAGCAAACCTTATAGATCATAACTCCATGTCCAGAATACTTGTAGATATTCTGTAGACCTGTGTGGGTTCCTTTCAGTGGCAGTTGTCATTTGCTCCCTGGATTAAGTGTACTGTTTCTTAAGATCAGTTTTTAGTACAGATAAACAATATATGTTTGTCATCCAAGGCCATTCTCTAGTTTAATCCCAGGTAGAGTAGACCCATTAAATCCATAAAATTTACGTGTCTACTTAATAATTTCCCATTGACTTAACACTGTTTGGGACTAACAATTGGATTTGGGTTTCTATTTGTAACATTCTACTATCTTTAGAGTCCTGAGATTTGAATATGAACATTGCTACACATGTTTAGGGTGTAACTTTGTTTCAGCTTTGCTCACAAAATTTAATCAAACTGCAGTGTTAGAAAAATAGTGTATTCCAGTTTTATTACCTAAAGTGCGGCCTCTCAAATATTTGTTTTGTTAGTCTTAAATTAGATGTAATATGATATATGCATCGCATCCTTATCTCAGCTGTTGTTGTTCAGTTTCCATTTAGAAGCCAGTGTCCTTTTCTCAGCTTGGAGTGTAATATTTTGGTTCTGATAGTGAATCATTCAATTCTATTCTATTATACATCTGCTACTGTAGGAAATGTTGATCTAACGGTTTTCTTTTCAGATGGTCTAATTTATTATCATCCCATGGATGATAGAACAGTAGACTCATATTCATGGCTTTCTGATTTAGTGTTCTGCTTGTTTTTCTTTAGGGACCTGAGTTAAGCCTGGTTCTCACTCATGCATATTATCTTGCAGTTTTCTTGTATTTCATTCCCTCCTCCTGTGTTTTAACTTCTGGAGAAGCGATTAATTAAACCCTTAGTTCATAAAGCAGTAGAAAATGTGCTTTGCTTACTTTTATTCATTACTATTACACAGCTCCTTTGAATGCTGGTAAAATGTATGCATGAGTTTTACAGAAGTTGGTATATATTACCTATTAAGTAATCAAACTATAAATTTCCTGCCCAAAGAAGTGTATATGAGCTCAAAATGCACAGGTTGCTGGCTTTTATAGTAATTAATTTGCCTTTGTGTAACCAGTTCTTAAATTCTTGCTGTCATCTGAAAATGTATAGGCACTGTGCTAATTACAAAATGTGTAGAATTATGCTATTTTTTAAAAGTCTTTCAGTTGTTTCTACCATTCTATTGATGTTGAGCATGTTTCTTCTCATTTGATGCATCATTTTCATATATAATGCATTTAGTAACAAAATAAATCCAACAAGCCCAGGATGAGAATAATGGGCTAGTCCCCTGCACAACTGAAGTGACTCTTATGCCACTTGCCCTATTATCAGCACCCTGAAGTTAACTGAGATAGTGAAGGGTTCTGTCAGGGCACGAGGTAGCTTTGTGGGGAGAGGGCATGGTTAATCCTCCCCATCAGGTTCTCCCTTCATATTTCTTCATTCACATGAGGAACAAAAATTGCATGACCCAACTACTTTCTTTTTTCTACAACATTTTAAATAGATTTTCCTGTTATTTCCAGGTAGGCATCTCAGTAATAAGTAGATCTTGAAATATTCTCTTGTATTTACCAGTAACATATGTACAACATTTTCATTCAGATTTACAAGTTTCCTAGAAATGCAGTTCCACTTATAAAGTAGGCATCCAGGAAGTGTGCACCTAGTTATAAAGGAAAAATCAGCTTACTATGACTATGGCAGATTCAACAATGGAGTGTGTAGTGCCAATGTGCTTCCCAATTTCAAGCTGCCCTCTTTTGCTTTACATACCTGTCATTCATGGCTGGATAAAGGTGTGTAGACTCACTTGTAAGTTGTGGTCAAGTCTCAAGAAGCAGCAAAAGATATGAGGGCATCCATTTGCTAGGGGTATCATATTATTTCCACTGAAGCACAGTAAAGGTAGGACCAAAGGAAAGTGATGAGATAGCAGCTCAAGCAGGAAAGCAGAAAATAAATAGAAAAAGCAAGATTAAGAATTACTGCTTGCAGATTCTTTCCTAGGGGTTGTCTCGAAAAACAAACTGCATCATATGAGCCGTTTTGAAAAGACTGGAAGGCATTAAATTTACTCAAATAATTAGTTTCATGTTTAGCTTTGATGGATGCAGGTCCATGAAACATGTATGCCCTGCCGCAAGTGAAGTAAGTTCATAGTAAGCTTTTATCCTCCCAATAAACTGTAAGAGATATGTAACCATGAGTAACCCAAATAAACCAATTTTTACTTGTAAATATTTTATGTAGATTTTAGCAAATATTTGTGTACTAGTTTGCTTTTCATAATTATATTTCTGCTGCCCATGAGAGAAAGGAATGGAAACTAGGTATGCACTCCTAAAGCGGGGCAGAGAAGTACCATTTGAATCCACTGAAGCATACTTCTAAATAGATGTATAAAAACTCATACTGCTTATCACCTCAAGCTAAAAAGGTGTTGTTGTTTTTGTTGTTGTTGTGTGCCTTCAAGTCATTTCCAAGTTGTAGTGATCCTAAGGAAAACCTTTCACAGGGTTTTCTTTGCAAGATTTCTTCAGAGATGGTATGCTTTTGCCTTCCTCTGAGGCTGAGAGAATGTGATTTGCTCAAGTGGGTTGCTGTGGCCAAGTGGGGATTTGAACCCTGGTCTCCAGAGCCATGGTCCAGCACTGAAACTATTACACTATACTGGCTCTCCAAAAGAAATTATCAGATATTATTTATGTCTTTTCAGTGCCAGTTCTTTTTCTTTTTAAGACAAGCAAATATTCGCAGTGTTCTGTTTTCTGCACTGTTGAAATATACACAGAATGAAATTAACATAAACTATGATGTTGTAGCATCCTGAGTTGATCTTTTCCATTTGACTTGTGTACCACTTTAAAAGTTAAATAAAAATAGCCGTTAAAATAAAAAACATAGTGGCAGAAGAACATTCATATTTATGACTTATGATGATGTGGGTTGCTGCTGTACTTAGCACATACGTTTTTACAGTTTTAGCAATAAAGTATCTAGATAAACCCATATTAGTCGAGTTCTTCATGATTTTTTATTGAGTTGTTTCATTGGACAAAGGAGATGAAGGTTTATGAAGCGCATGCAAATACAGAGTTGGGATTTTTAAGACCGATTCATTTCCTATTGTCTTTAGCTGGTTGAAAGCATCTAATCCAAATTTAATGAGCTTCATATCAGTTTCCTCCAGTGGATGATTAGAAATACACTCTTCCCTAACCTTATTTTCTGTAATTTCTAACAGAAAACCAAACTTAAGCCCTTATACTTTGCAACCATATATATCTGAAGAATTTTAATGAGTCCCCTCTGGCAGGAAGCAAGAGCAAAGCTCAGTCTCTGTTCCTCCGGTTTCATCATTTGCAGCTGACTTGACATGTCTTGCCGTACTTATAAACAACACTGAATATGGCTGGATTATTTTGTAGGACTGAGGTTGTCTGACAAGTTGGGCAAGCTCACTGACAGGAAAAGTGACAATAAGGTATGGTATTTTGAAGGAAGAATAAAATTTACTTGTTCTAAAAGGTGAGTTTGTTGAGCTCTAGGAAAAAAAAACATGTGTGAGTTCTGGAGTCCCCTGTTCAAAGGAGTGTACGTTTATGCAGAATGTAGTGTCTTCCATCCAAATTACATACCCAGAAAACACAAAGGGGGATGGAAGCAAACTAAAATGAAATATACAGTTATATTTTTAGGTGCCTTCTCATCCAATGTATCAGTTGTGCCCTCCAATGGAAAATAGTTTGATTTTCCTGAAATGAGGTTATCCTACTGACTACCAGCACATCTGCTTAAGCCATATTATAATATTTTAGCTTCTAGGTAGAAAAACTTACATGGCAAGTGGCTGAAATCTGGGGAGATTATTTATAACAGGAGATAATATCATGGCATTTCTATGTTATTTTACTTCTTTGTGCATTCTGCAATAAATTATGACTCTGGGGGACTGAAACGTTCCATCCTGTTGCATAAGAGTTAATGGGCATAGGAGACTTTAGCATTTAAGAATGGTTCAAATATACTGATAGTGAAATGGAAGCAAATAATGGCATTCCTAGTGTACTCAGTGTGAACTCCAGTGCTGAGGTTAATATTAAATACAAATTTTCATTTTTTTCTGAGTTGAACTCAGTTGATGTGAAGAAACATTACAGTTGATGTTTTGTTAACTGAGGAGTATGATCAGTGATGCTGTTAATGAGTGTCAAAAGCAGCAAAGCAGATATGAGGGAGATAATGCCACTACTGGCTTTTATAATTTACCAGCCACAGAGAGGAACTGGGTCCAAGCTATTGATTGATTGGCATTGTTAGTGACCTCCCTTGCGGGAAAAGATGGGTCCCTGCACTGGTCTTTGCCTTGTAATACATCTTCCCTGGACAACATTCTCAAGAATGTTAAATGTAGGTCACCACTGATTTAAAGCGGGACCCTGTTTTCCACCTCACTGCTTACTAAACATGCTTTGTTAATTGCCAATCAAGTCTGTTTCATTTTATGGTAACTCTGTGAATGAGAGGCCTCCAAGACATGCTGTCATCGACAGCCCTGCTCATCAGCCCTTGCAAACTAAGAACCTGGCTTCTCTGGTTGAGTCTTTCCACCTAGAATGCAGTCTTCCTCTTTTCCTCCTGCCTTCTTCCTTATCAAGCATTATCATCTTTGAGTGTGTCGTCTTATAAGATGTCCAAAGTACAACAGTCTCAGCTTAGTCATCTTGGCTTCTCATGAGAGTTCAGGCTTGATTTGCTGTAGGTCCCATTAGTTTGTCTTTTTGGCAATTCATGTTATCCTCAAGCACCACATTTCAAATTACCATATTTGCTGGCATATAAGTAACATTTTTTCTTTAAAATACCCTCTGAATATGGGGTGCATCTTATACACAAGCAAATATGGTAACCCTAAAAACAGGGAAGGAAAGGGGAGTGCAAGGAGTTGTCTCTGCCCAGGCAAAACAGGAAGGGAAGGGGTAGTGGAAGCCTTTATCTACAGGAACATAGATGTTTCTACAGTTTCTCCTTACCTTCCCTCCTCTTCTGTGCATTTTGACTCTGCCTGGAGTTTCTGCCCAAGCAAACAGGAAGAGAGGGGTGGTAGTGCAGCATTCTTTTCATTCCTCTTCTCTCCTGGTGCAACACTCCTTTCTTTCCGCTCCTTTCCTGTGCATTTTTCTCACCAGAGAACTAAAAAATTTTTTTCTGAAAAATACTTCTTGAAAAGTGGGGTGCGTTTTATATGCTGATGCGTCTAATACGCCAGCAGATATGACAATTGATTATCTTCCTATCAGCTTTCTTCACATTCCAGCTTCCATAACCATGCACAGAAATTGGTTATATGATAGCAAATGCTAAGGCATATCAAATGGCAGTTTGTATTCATTTCCCTTTATGAGATTGAGTCTACTTTTTTTCCACACGTATCAGCTGCATTCTTACCAACATGTTATTCCTTTACTGAAGTGTCTAAAACAAGCATTTTTCCATATAGTCCAGGCAGAGCTAGCCTTTCCTGATCAAAACACAATTTAAAACAACCTCTGTTAAAAGTTACCTACATGAGAAATGTTTACAATAAAAATAACATTGTGGGTGATTTAGTGTGGTGCTCCCTTATATGATAAGCAGGGTTTTTCTAATCAGCCAACAAATCTAGAGGCCAGTTTAGATTAAATGTATCATCTATGCAGTCTTGGCCAATTCTCCTTTTCATCTTGTTTTGTGTTTCGTTCTCTGATTTTAAATCAAATGTCAGGTATGTAGGGTCTCTTCAGAAAACTTCACTAGTAATGGTAAGGTCTCAAACTAAAAATGCTTTAAACAACAAAGCCTCCTTGTTTTTATCAAGAACCATAACTGCTTTTCAAATACTCTGCTTAATACAGAAAATGGAGATCTGCCTCTAATTGTATAGGATGTTATAACTGGTTGCTGTCAGAATATTGTCAAGTATTTATAGACCTGTTGGTCACAAAACATTGGTGAGGTATTTATGGTCACCAAAAATAATTTCATAATGCAGTTCTTCTGAAGGTTTTGAACTAGGCATACTCCTAGATGACTCCATTCTGACAGATCACATAATAGGGGTATAAAATATGAAGGACATATACACAGCACTTGTAAGTTATCATATAAAACCCTGACTAGCACGTTGATAATGCTTAAGGCAGGAGTGGGAAAAATGTGACTTTCCAGATGCTGCTGGGCACCAGTGCCCTCGAGCCCCATCAAACATATCTAACAGACAGGGATGGGAACCGAAATCCAGGAACAGTTAGAGAGAGACAGGATTTGCCATCCCCAGCTTAAGACTTTCTACTTCCTCTTGTCAAAGTACTGTATTGTGCATGATATTAGAACCATGTTGTGCCTGAACCTCACCTCATTTGTGTTCACTTGTGTTATTTTTTTAGTGGCATTGGTCGAAACTGGCCTTGGGCTTCAGGAGGAAGCAGTATTTTGGCAGAATTTGGAACGCTTCATTTGGAGTTTATACATTTGAGCTACTTGTCTGGAAACCCAGTGTTTGCTGAAAAGGTTAGACCTTTTACAAATCTGTTTGCAGATAACAGTATCCACAGTTTGGAAGTATGAAAAATTATTAACAAATGTTTAGAATTTTAGTAAATTTTAATTCTCTGAACATATTACTAAGGGCTATCACTTTATACTTTATACTAGTCCAGTAAATTGTGGAGATGTTTAATATTTTGGGGAAAGATCACAGCACTTTCTGCTTAGTATCTAGGCTGACCTTGCACTTAAACAAGGGAATATTGTGAGACAGTATTGAACATGTTATAAGCTTTTTGTTCAAGAGTTAAAATAAGCCCAAGTAAAACTACCACATTTCCCCATGGCTGGGAGGAAGATTCTTGCTGAGTTTAGCTTCACTTTCCAGAAAGATAACTTGTTCCAAATCAGAAACTCTCAGATGTTCAACAAAACAAACTCTAGAATTCAAAGGAAGCCAAGCTAGCTGCACCTTTGACTTTCTTCTGTTAGACAAAAGAAACTTCATTCAGATAGGCATTGTGTCTGAAGTTGATTTGATGCTGAAATAGGTTTTAATCTGGTGAACACTATTGTTTCTTTTTTATCAATGTGCTTTCACTTGATCTGTTTTATATTTTAATTATAACTTTGTATTTTAGCTTGTGCACACAGTGTTAAATCCTGGTTTAGCACTATGTATACACTAGCTGAGAATGTAATGTGGATTTTGTCAGCATTAAAGCCGTATTCAGTCGTTCTTTGAAGCATGTAGATTCCACACATGAGAAGAAGGTTGCCCCTTCCCGTTACTTTAAAGTTCCATCACTCCTTACATAGAGTATAAAGTGAACTTTCACTAGCGACTTAAATATTCATTGTGCATACAAATTCCTGTGCCCAAAGCCCTGAAAAATCAGGACCCTAAATTAGGTGGAAGCTTCCAAACAACAGACACTCTCCTCATTGCACAGTGTTCTCACTTACTGCTCTCTGTGTGAGGAGAGCAAGAAAACTAACATAGGAGGGTACAGGGCTAATGCACCCCTCCTCCTTGAGTGCTTGATAGACATGCTTTAGAGAACACCTGAACTGGACTTCTGTCTTTTGTATTCAAGTTGTAGCAGTCTTATAAGCGGTGGCCTTCCTAGAATGAACCTGTGCTTCCCTAATGGCTGCTAATGACATAATAGTCTCTTGTAGTTCCTGAGCCAGAGAAAATATTTCCCAAGAGCAAGATGGTGTTGTGATTAAAACTTTGGACTAGGATTCTGGGAGACCAAAGTTCAAATCCCTACTCAGCCTTGAAAATCCTCTGGGTGACCTTGAACATATTACATTCTCTCAACCTCAGAAGAAAGCAGTGGCAAACTCCCTCTGAATAAATCTTGCCAAGAAAACCCTATGACAGGGATTGCCATAACTCAGTGTTGACTTGAAGAAATATAACAACAACAACGGTGCTGAGCCAGAGGAAGTGTATTCTAGCTGTCTTTGGAGTGGGCAGTCTAAGAGGGTTATTGCCTTGAAAGCATTATGTTTACAGACTGTCAGACCATTGCCAGAAACAGAACAAGGTACTTTGAGGTGTATGGCCAACACTCATCCCATCTTTGCTTCTGTAGCCATGGTGACTGGGTTTCTTTTCTTAAAAGGGAATATGGATTCTAACAGGAAACCACTGCATTAATATCACAAAAGAGCTCTGGGGGCAGTGTCCATTCAGAGCTCAAAAATTATCTCAGAGGAGTTGTTTCCATTAAGTCAGTGCTTTTCAACATTTTTTTCAAATTAGTATATTTACATTCAGAAGCATATATATATACTTAAATGAAATACAGTGAGTGATTTTTGTTTGTTTCCCAATAGGTTATGAACATTCGGAAAGTTTTAAACCGGCTGGAAAAACCTGAAGGTCTCTACCCTAACTACCTAAATCCTAATAGTGGCCAGTGGGGTCAACGTAAGTACAGTGGCACACATAATTCAAATGTAGTTTTTAGAAGTCAAGTCATGCTGATATCGTCAATTCAAGCCTGTCCTCACAATTTCTCTTTATGCATAAAACCAGGTGTTCAGTTTCATAGTTTGGAGCCACTCGTGCTCAGCGTGCTATGTTTCCCCTAACTCCAGGTAAAATCATAACTACAATGAGTATACCCTGCACCAGAAATCTTACAGTTCTTGTTTTCTGAAAATTTGAAGGCTTTTCATTAGTTTATATAACTTTAAATGCAGCAGTGTTCTCAATAGTAATAAATGCTAAGTTAATGAAGATTTTTATACTTAATGGGAAATTTAGAAATTCTTTTTGGTAGTGTGAGCACCCCCTCCCTGCTTACTGAAAATATGCAAAATGTTGTTTTTGCAACTTTAAGAAACAGTGAACTCAAACATGAGCTAAAGTGGGGCAAAGTATACTTTTACTATTAGTTTAGCAGCACTAGATGTCTAACAGATGCTACTGATTTTACTGCTATTGTCCCCATACCTTTATTTAGCCATTGTTACTTTGGTAGTAAATTGAAAGTGATTTGCAGCGTCATGGGTCAATTAGATTTGTCTCTAGCCATAATGGGTATAATAGCAGAACTTATTATTGATGAGACTCTGCTTCTGCTATTTAGTCTGGAAATGTCAAGAGTTTCTGAGGTAATTCATTTAGGAAACTGTAAAGGTCATTTAAATGCTGCTATTCAGAGATCAGCCTTCCATCACAAAGAATGCATTCCGTTTTTTGAGGAAGGTTTCTCTTCTCTTTCTATAATGGAGACTTCTGTAATTAATGAGGTATTTCTGTACTTTTCAAAAGTGCTCTGTTTTATTAGCTCCTCACAATCCTATCTTGCCATCACAGAACATTTCTTTGGAAAGGGATAGCAAAGGTAACATTTAAAAAAACTAAATACCAGGTCATAGGATGATGAGCAAAGAAGCACACTACAAAGGAAAAATCTTTCTCAGAAAAGTAGATTCTGTACTTGTATAGTTTCCAACATTTAGAAATAGCATATATATCCACATATTTACTAAGGATTTTAAGGAGTAACTTTACAGAGCAGAAAATAAAACAAGGTACAATCTAAATTTCAAGATTCCTATTGTCTGAGCGAGAACTTCATCGGGTTAAATTGCATTTCTTATCGGGAGATAAGAAATATATATAAGAGATATCTGTGTAGGCTTAACTGTGAACTTTAGTCTTTTTAAAAATCTGCCATATGTAGTGTCAAAACAAGAATTCACATGGTACATTAGTTAATGATAACTACAGTTGGCCCTCCACATTCACAAAGGTTAGGGGCACAAGAAAACGGTAAACATCAAAGTATGTGTGTGTGTGTTTGTGGGATGGTGGCCAAAGCATGATGAGGAGAATGGGCATCCAGGGTCCAAATCAGATCAGGGAAAGGAGGGGGAAAGAGGTGGGTTGGCATTGTGGCCCTATACTTCCTGTCTTTCAGCCATCTCCTTCCTTGGGTGTGTTGGGGGGCATTGGGAGAGGCTTTGTGGTGCTGAGAGATTTGGCTCTGAGCCATTCTTAGCTGGCCAGACAGTGGCTGATGGAGGAGGAAGAGGAGAAGATGTGGGTTTTTAAAGGGCTGTGTGGCCTGATTGGAGCTACCAAGTGGGAATGTTGCCCCCGAAACTAAGCACTTGAAATGGAGGAGCAGGGGTTGGAGAAACCTGCAAATAATAAAATCTGTGAAAGTTAAACCTGCAAATATGGAGGGCCAACCCTATTTACAATTAACAGCTAATATAGATTTGTTCTTATTTTGTCACTTTGTTCTTGTCCTGTATTACACAGTGTGGACAGCTGTAGTGTAGGATTTGATCCAAAAGTACTTGTAACTTAAAGAAGCAGTCAGTTTGTCTAGTTAAGAAGAGATTTAAAACCAAGCCAACAAAATGACTTGGATTTTAGACTTGTTTCACCACTTGTAGGTCAGAGGACTTTGTCCATTTCATTTTAGCGTGTGTTGGTCCCACAAACAGAATATAAATAATAGAGTAATTTATGGTATGTTACTAATAATGGATTAAATAATATATTAATATAACTACAAGTGAAAGTGGGTCCCAACATGTATTTTTAGAGGTGTATGAAAACTTCAGATACGTAGGACAAATACAGAGCTGTTTTGTGTACAGAGGGTACTATGTTCTGGTTCGATTTATAGAGAATCTGCTTATCCATAAACACTGTATTTTTTGTGGAGAATGTCATGACAAAAAATGTTAAAAATTATTTTCAAGGGTTTTAGGCTTTGGTATAAATTATTTTGCAGTTCATCTGTTTTACTTTAGAGTCAAGTATCTCTATGCATGTACTTAAATTGAAGGTGGAATTGCTATACAATGCTTTTCTACTATTTCTTTCAGATCATGTCTCCATTGGAGGACTTGGAGATAGCTTTTATGAATATTTGCTTAAGGCTTGGCTGATGTCAGATAAGACGGATGAAGAAGGCAGGCAAATGTATTATGATGCTGTTCAGGTAAACAAGACATACACCTTTTTAAGATGATCAAAAACACCTCCTAAGGAAGTGTTTTAGAGCTAAAGTTAAGTATTTATATTTTTTAAATGTTCTTCATAATAAATATCTTAAAGATGTATTTTTGTGAAAAATATTAATTATCTTCATTTACAGTTTTCTGTGAAGTATCTTATTATTGATGGGTCACTCCAGACTTTGTTCCCATCAACAGGAATATTCCCTAAGTGATGTTCCACTCAGGTTCTAATCAATGGAAGGAGCAAGGTGACATTTTTGCCAACTCCCCTGAAGTACACTGTGCCCTCCTAAAATTTCTGAAGCTTATCAGAGGTGGCATTGACAGGGGTAGAAGAATCACTTTCTCTCATTCCACTAATAAGATCCCTCCACTGGATCAAAAATCCTTCTGTCAATGAAAAGTGTCTTTCTCTTCATGGACCGTGGTCTGCATTCACACCTGTGAATGGAGAATAGGAGTGGAGCATGGTTTTCTTCTGCATCATTTTTTCAAAGTTTATTGATTACATCTCTATGATAAAAGATCAAAATTTCAGTTTTCCATTAACTGTAATGCTACTTCAAGCCTATTCATCTGCCAGAAGAGAAGTGTTACTAATAAAACAAATAACTTGCTGCTTGGTGATAGGGAAAAATTCTGTCAGTTGAAAGGATCAATATCCCATCTGCTAAGATTTCTCTTAAACCCTATAGGAGCATTTTAGCCTATTTAACAGTTCAGTTAAAATATTTTTATTCATAATACTAGCAGAACTGTGTTCTTCCATCACTATACAAAACTGTTTGCTGCCATTACCACAGGGAGGAGAAATAATCAATATTTTTGAATAAAATTCCTTACTTGCAGTTGTAGCTAAGATATATTTTGTAGTTGAGATGGCCTTTTGAATTGATTTATTTTGATTAAGCAAAACCAGAAGTGTATTATTGTGAAATGCTACAATAAATTGCTCACTGATTTAAAAAAAAAGGCATATAATAAGTCGGGCTCCATTTCTTAAACAAACTCATCAGCTAAGAGGCCGATCTGTAGCTGCAAAGTACTTGCATTCACCTTGTCACCAGTGAAGAGTGCCATTGCCAGGGTAGCTGTTTATTCTTCATGCAAGTCTGCTTTCGATGTCCATCGTGCTTTGGAAGCAGCATCGGATGAGGACTTGTACATATCAATTGTAAGCTAACAGATATTTATATTCCAACACGTCTAGTCTATAGATACCCATCTGATCAGGAAGTCTAGCAATGGTTTGGTGTACATCGCTGAATGGAAGGGTGGACTGCTTGAACACAAAATGGGCCATCTTACTTGTTTTGCTGGAGGAATGTTTGTGCTGGGTGCAGATGGAGCACGAGCTGATAAAACTGGACGTCACATTGAACTTGGTGCTGAAATTGCCCGCACGTGTCATGAGTCCTATGATCGCACAAGTAAGCTTTCTCAATTTTTGAGTAGCTTTTTTCAAAGATTTTTTTTCAAACTTTGCCATATTCATATTTATGCTGTTAATTCCCACATGGTTGTTTTCTCCAACTTAAAAATATCTGTGTTGAATTTCCACCAAATATAATTTCATATGTCAAGAGGGAAGGATTTCTAAAGCAGAGACTTACCCCTGATAATAGGGCACAGAGCATTCAGTGTTCTCACAAGCAAATCATAGTATTTCTCTTACTGATTTCTTCATGTGTTTGGAGTGGTCAGACACACTACTAAAGCAGTATGGAAGAAATGCTATGATTACATCTAAAATTAGTGTTCCTAATTATTGACTGCTATCAAAAATCTATTTTCTTTTTTATTGATCCTCTTAGTACTTCTATTAATTTTCTTTTTGTATTGATCAGTCCTAAGTATGGAAGAAGAAAGAGAGTATAGAAGAGGAAAAACCACCCCAAGATGTTTTATATATAGCAGGTCCAGCAAATACTGAGTGCCTGTACTAATTTGATAAGCATGTGTGAAAAGCTAGAAAGGATGCCCAGTACATTATCTGAAATAATAACATACATATGCAGCCTGCAACCTCATTTCCACCCATGTATATCATAGATAAATGTCATAGTCTCCCGGTATCTATTTAGGTTAAGTAAAATACCTATTATATAAGTGTGTATTTTTAAAGTTTTTTTAAAAAATAAATGTTGCAGCATTCCCAAGAAGCTTCTTATATTCTTACATCTAGTTTGACTGCCTTTACTAATTATTATTATGTGGGCTTAATTAGAGTTTGAATAATTGCTTAATGTTCCTGAACACTTGTTTGACTGAAATGATAATCTATTTTGTACTCAAACTTCTAAGTTAAACAGAACTCTGCAAGGCACCAGGGAATAGTAGTTAGCTTTTGTAGTAACTACACTACAGTAGTGTACAGTACAGTGCAGCATAGCAACACTACAGTATTATCTTTGCATACTGTATCTCAATTATAAATTGTGTCACGCTTGAAACAAGTAGAGAACAATATAGATTAGACTGTTAATGGCATATAATCTCATTTGATCAATTGGCTTCATGTACTCAACAAAACTAAAAATTTTAATTCCCAGGCAAATGTTTTCTCAAATACCTGTTTTCATTTCAAAATAAAACCATCTGACTAGGGAGAAGCACTCTGGGATTGTTCAGACATGCCATTTAGTAGTTTGGTTATGTTTGAAATAACTCAGCATACAAGGAATTACTTGTCTGCTTTTGTTTCATCCACACTGCCTTTAGAATCTTAAGTTACAATTGTAAGTTGTCTGAGATGTGGTCCGCTTTTACTCTGAATTATTTCTACAATAAATGTCATAAGGTAGATTTGTTTTACTTTGAAACTTTTCAAAACATTGATGCCCTCAGCACAAAGGGTTGAATTTTAGTAAGATGGTGGTGCATGGAATGCTGAATTTCAGATATGTTGAACATTTACATAATATAGTAACAATGTGATACTGATTTCCATATATATATGGCTCTTCTATGTGCTTAAGGGCTGAAAATCCTTCATGATTATGTTGATTGTTGAATATTTAATACTGTATCAGGCATGAAGCTGGGACCAGAAGCCTTCAGATTTGATGGCGGAGTTGAAGCAATTGCTACCAGGCAAAATGAAAAATACTATATCTTGCGTCCTGAAGTTATAGAAACTTACATGTATATGTGGCGATTTACACATGACCCAAAGTATCGTCAGTGGGGCTGGGAAGCTGTAGAGGTAATACATTCGTACTTAATTGTTTCAAGCTTAATTTTTGCTGAAAATGGTTTTTTTTTCACAATTCCTTGACCAAACAGAGATTCTATAGGGTTTTTCTAACTTTGAAGAATTATGTTTATTTAGCCCGTTCTCTAGTCCATTGTCTCAGTCTGACTCATGGAGCATCTGGCAAATATCCCACCCTTGCGAGTTATCCCACTACTGTCCTAAATCAGTGATCAGGAGGAGCAATAGGGTTATCTTCCTGAACTCATTCAGTGAAACAGTGAGGGGTGCAACACAAGGGTTTTTCTAAGCAGAGAGAGATGTGGAGAAAGTGAGCATCAACACTGGGGACTAAGATGACATGAACTGAAGACCTTAGGGAGAAACCCTCTAACAACAACACTAGCCCATTGGGCTGTTCCAGGAGATAGTCTTGTCTGGAAAGCCAAAACAATTCACTTCCTCTGTCTTTAATGGGAATATGATAGGAGCTTAATGTAAGCCTACCTGTATTGCAAGTGAAAATAATTTTTAAAATCAAGCATGTGACTGGAGTTTTCTAATATTTGTCAGTATCTCACTGTTAATATGGATATATTCAGTATTCAGTTATTCTGTCAAAACTTACACACTTGTTTTCCTACTTACATATATTCTGATATAATTTGGTGGCATACTGTACCCAGTTTGCTCTCCTCAACTTCTTTCAAAAAGCTTAGCAAGCTGAAAAATATTTGCATGCAAGAATAGCTTTGTGTTATATACGGAATAAGAAGAATTAGTTACACACTTTGGAACCATAATAATATAAAAAGGCCCTTCAGTTTAAGTGATGAAATATTCAGTTGAAATTGTTCTCCACAACAATTTTCCCTCCTAGAAGAGGGTTTAAATCCTGGTAAAACCTATGTTTCTAATTAAACGGTATAAACATCTTTTAACTTCTATTTTACCACAAATGCCTAATATTATCAATTTTCTTGTATTCATAAATACCAGCTGGTTTGTGTTTATATAATTAATCTGTTTAAATTTTATGCTGATCTTCTAGCCAGTGTTGGACAAACCTAGACTATCCAAAAACTGTTGATGCATGTATGAAAGCTGTGTGTACCATTTTTCTTTTTCTTTTTGTTGTTTTGTTTTATTTTGTTTTAACTGTAAAAATTTGTCCTGTTCTTGAGAATTCTAGCACTATAAATATTCGGAGCAATCCTAATTCTCTTGGATAGTTTTCAAAAGAAATTTAGATGGAAGGCAGACTGTGTTTACCATGAAGGCCCCTCTTAAACTCACAGAAAGTTCCACTCTGCTCTAGAGTTGCTATATTGCCTATGATATATTGAGAGAAATAGTCCCAAAACAAGGTATTTTGAGGATGGGGCATGGCTGGCTTTTGATGTTTTGGGTCTAAAACACTTCCATTCCCCTGAATGGGGCCTAGATCTGATTGCTTTACTACATCAGCCTATAACTGATACTGTAACTAAACTGGTGTAACTAAACTCATTCCATTAGTGTTGATGAGATGAACTTTGTTTTGAAAAAAAGATAAAGGTTATCTTTCACAGTAGTAGTAATGGGTCTTGTTTTGCGGCTTAAGTGGTACTGCACAGTATCTGCTTCAGCCCATTACTCCATCAAAAACTGGGACTCATATAGAGAAGGATAATTCTGCTTCAGTTGCATTGAAATGAATGGAAATTAAGATACACATGGTTAAATTATCCTACTAATTTCAATTGGACTTAATTAGGCTACTGTTTTGTATTGCTGTTTTGGGTTACTGTTTGTTACTTTAATTTTTATCACTTTGTCGCAAGCTAATCTGTGAATATTTTATACTGAAGGATAGGATATCTCTATAACATATCTCATCAAAACATTTTTCTCTCTTGAAATTCAGGCATTGGAAAAATATTGCAGAGTAGATGGAGGTTATTCTGGTGTTAGGAATGTGTACAGCAACCATCAAAACCATGATGACGTACAGCAGAGTTTCTTCCTTTCAGAAACACTCAAGTAAGCAATTGAAACTCTTCCACTAAAAAGGGGACAACAAAGCATGAGTGTTCTTCATCTGGGCAGCAGAACAGGAAACTTAGAGGTGTTAAGATTATCATGGCTGTTAATTTAATTTCTGAGACGTGAAAACCTCTTAAGGAAATACTTCCAGTTAAAATGCTTCTCAGTGAGGCACACAGGAGAGTCTTTTAACAAAAATGTTAGTCTCTTGAAACAAACTAGAAGTGCCTGAGCATTTCTTTCTTAAATGCTATCTAAAATATAGTTTTATGTCACACAGTAATCACGCTTTCTTGAGTGTAATTTGATTTATGAAGTAGTGATTCTTTTCTGCTTGCGGAGCAATGAACCTGGTAAACTGTCTTCCCAGAAGGAATCATTTCTCTTGGCCTGGGTAAATGATTTATTAAAACTAGAGTACATAGGGGTGTCTGATGTGTTTAGAAAGTAAATAGTGTCTTGAATTTTTATCTTCATGTTTACTAATTTGTACAATTTAAGCCCTGGAATGAGAGAACTCCTTGACCTCTGGAATGTGGGAGGGGCAGAAGACTAGCTTGGGAGATGCTGTAAGTTTTATAAATGGAGAATTTTATGAGTTATATAGTTTAAAGATGAAAAGAATGGAACTAAAACAGAGGTGCATCCAGGAACTTATCCAGATATTTCTTATCATTCTAATTCTTAAAATCATTGCTCTATTATTGATGTAGAGAGTTGTTTTGGTACATAGAAATACAAATGACTTTGTTACTATTCCTGCATAATCTTCCAATTTTGTGGTATGTTTAACATCCTTTTTTTCCCCCTCTTTGCTTAGATACCTGTATTTACTATTCTCTGAAGATGATCTTCTTCCATTTGAACATTGGGTCTTTAACACTGAGGCACACCCTCTTCCAGTTCTAAGAAAAGAAGAAGGGCAAAAAAGAAAAGGCAAATAAGATAATGCTGTTTTTTTTTTTTTTTGGAGCACATGGTAATAGTTACTAATATTCCACAGACATGACTTTAAACCATTTTTTGCAGTCTGCTGTCAGCTCATGCGATATTTATCAAGGGACCTGAAATCATTAATTATAATTAATCTTATTTATGTTTTAATAGAAATAGTAACTTGTCATCTCTACATTTTGTTAGGCCACAGTGTGCATCCGGCCAAATAGAATATTGAGGTCAGCTTGTTACTTGTTTTCTATTTTATTTTTGACTGCAAAATTCTATCCTCCTCTGTGAGGAGATGTCTGCTTTAAGCTGTAATACTTTGCTGTGCTGCAAAAAGCCATAAAGAATTAAGTATGAAGAGCTTTTTCTTTTTTTAATCTGTGTTAATGTGGTTTGTCTGATCACTAGAGACAAATCTAACTGTGACAGCCTCTTCTTATGCGGGTCTATCATTAATTGGTAATTTGAATACTTTAAAAGGTATACATTCATGGAAACTACATAAGAAATATTTTCATGTCATCTGTGCATGCTGTTATGTTAAAATGTGATTCATCTTAAAGGGTAAAGCCTGGATTTTGAAATGCTTTCTGAATATACTTTGAGAACATATCTGAAAATCAAATCTAACCACAGATAAATTTGGTCTTTTCTGTACCTGTGTCTAGTTTCACAGACAGCCACAAAACTAAGAGCATGCTATCTGGTCATAGTTTCAGAGACTGAAATTCTCAAAGTCTTCTGTTAGTGCAGGTGGGACTTCAGCGGAATTTGCACTGGAATGCAAAATGTGTTTCTCTTTGAAACCTGTAATATTATATGTGAGGTGAGTTGCTCTGAAGTGTGAAATCCTATGTGTGTTTTGAAACTTCTCCTGTTTCAAGATTTAGACAGACTAGTTCCATAAGTTTGTTACTGCAGTTTCAACACTCCACTTAGCATTATGAAATCTGATAAGACATCCAGGAACAGGGTTGTGAAAGCAAAAGAAAAACCCATCTCAAAAGTAACATGTTCCAGAAGCCAAAATTTAAATTTTAGTTCATTTTCGAAAAATTAAAACTGACCCACTACTCGAAGTGCTTGATTTAAAAAAAGTTTCTAATCTGTGTCCTTGCTAAGTGACAAAAGAAGTGTCCATTGCTAAGGGCCAGGTTCGACATGAAGCAACCCTTGTTTGCTTCTGTGAGCAGAATGACTTCAATGACTGAGATTAATATTAAAGTATGCTCAGTCATTTTAAATGCAAAAATGGAAACTGACCATGAGGCTGGAGAGAATTTTTCTGGATATTTTGAAGAACTCAGGGGAGCAAGAAAAGAAACAGTACAAAAATTAATTCAGGTAGTCGTTTCCTATCCATTCTTATTCATTTGGTGGTGTACACAGCACTGGACAGAATGTAGCTCGAAGAATAAATCAATATTCTTACTCTGTTTTATTTAGTGGCTAGCATGTTTGTGCTGTCAAAAATGAGAACTTTGTGTTTGAGCCAACAACTTCTTGGAATGTAGCATAAAAATGAGTGATCCACAGATACAACATTATTGACTATATCTGATCTCTCTCCCTTTTCCAAGTGCTGATGAGCAGCATTGAACTTTGCTAGATTTCAGTGTAATAACAGACATTAGCCATGCTATAATTATATTGCAACCAACATAATCAAGGTTTCACATGCAAAGGTCCAGAACACTGCATACGGGATTGGGCCTCTACAACATCAAAGTTTCACATGCAAAGGTCCAGAACACTGCATACAGGATTGGGCCATAGGAATGACTTTTACAATGTGTGATCTGGCAGTCTGAATGGTGAGAGCATATAAGCAATAATTCTAACCTTTCCCCACCCAAGATTTGGCCTGTTTCCTGTTTTGTGCCTCTCCACGCCAAATCAGATAACTAGTTCTTAACCACTGTCCAAGCTTAAAAAGATGTTCTGAGGAGTCGGGTGTATACGGACATGACTGATTTGAGAATGAACAATGTAAGGAATGAGAAGCTGGCATAGGACTTCACTAACTCTTCAGTGCTACTTCTACTGAAGTACTCATGGATATTGGGTATGATCTTGGTGTATAGCTTATTTTGGCCATCACAAGAACTTGTATATCATAAAAATACTTTTCTTATTTAATTAGAATGGATATTTATTTCTAATTTTAGATTTCCACTGATATCTTTATCATTCCAGAAATCATTCAAAATCAAAGAAGCTTTTGGTATGTTCAGTTCTTGTGTTTTACATTTGATTCTTTACAGAATGTTATTTTTTTAAATGAAAAAGCAGTTTGAAAGCATAGTGTTAGAAACAGTGGTGCAGTTAATATTAATCTGAATCTTATTTCATTGGTCCTTCTGAGTTGAGAAGTGTGTTTCATACTATATTTCAAGATCCTGTTTTCCCATTTAGAAGTGCTAGGGACAGTTTAATTCTAGATCCTCATTCCTAGAGGTATAATTGAAGAAAACCAGAAGTAATTCAATTTCATCTTTTTTCTATAAGTAACCCACCTCTAGCTTAATCGTTTAAGCACTGAGTAATATTTATACTTGGGCACTATAGCTTCTCCTGTTCACAGTAATGTGTTTCTGCAACAAAGTGTGCATTCTGTCGTATCACAGGCAGCACTACTGTATGTAAATTAAAAATAAAATTAATTAGAGTGAAATAAATACCTTGGTGTTTGGAGCCAATTATGGTAGGCTTCTGTAGCCACACAGCCTACCACATAAAGAGAGAAATCTGCAATATGTAATTCCTGAAAAGGATAAGTTCAAAATACCCACTGCAGTACAGGTTTTCTAGTCTTGGAACTCAGAATTATGTCACTCAGAATGATTAGCAAACCTGTTTTCAAGATTTGTGCATGTTTCAAAAGAAAATGCAGGTTAGCAATTACTTGCATGGACTAATCACATGCAGTGCTATTTTAGAATGCTGCAATCTGTACAGCAGCTTTAATTCAATGAAGATGGTTTCTGTCAATTTCGTAAGCTTAAGAATGAAGCTGCACTCTAACACTCTTTGGCCTAAATCCAGCATTATGTTGATACTGGAACTGTAGCATTGCGTAATTTCCCTCCCTTTTCTGCCCCCCTTCCTCCCAACCCCCCTCCCCAAAAAAAAGGCTCTAGAGTTTTTCACTCCTTCAGAGGGGATTTTAAAAGCACACAGGGGACTGCAGTGGGAAACAGGGATTGCCCCCTTTTGCTTTCATTCTGTTGTGATGTGCCAGCAGAACTCTAGCATTGAATATTGCCCTTGGGGAACTACCATTGATATTAGAGACCATGATCCTTATCCATGGCCAAAATCCCCAAAATCCTTTTCCTTGCACAATAATATACAAACACCATTCCTCACAGTTCTACCTCAGGGCTTTCTTTATTTCAACCCCTTTCTTTGTTTCAACCCCTTGCTTCCACCATCCATGTACGCCATCCATGTACACAAGCCTGAAGTATCCTAAACTTTTCAGGAGATCCACTAGGTCTTTGGGTGTGGGAGAACAGACCTGAATCAAAAAGCAGAATTGTCCTGTCCAAATGTTCTTATTTTTCAGAATAAATGATAGAAAAAGATCCAGCAAAATTTTCAATTCTCTTAGGTATTAATCCCATCCCTGCCTTCTACCTAAAGTCCTTCCAGTCTCTGTTTTGGATGCACTGGATGCCAGCCCCTTTTCTGTGCCAATCAATTGCTTCTCCTCGCACATAAATCTAGAACATTTCATTTTTAAATGAACATTCTGTAGATACTTGTTTCATCTGTATATACCTACTTGCATTAAAAGAAACTGTTTAGTACCTCAAGTAAACTGTCTTAATCTTATAGGCCACCATCTAGAAATATGTTCCCTCTACTCACTAGACATTCCAAGCAAACATGTATCATTCGAAAATCTGACCTTTCAGTATGCACCCTATTCAACACTTTCATGCATATAAAAGCCTAGTCTGCTTTAGCAAAATTCCAGCCCCTACGTATTGATCTATTTTAAAGAACTGAATAATGTTGTACAAGATAAATCTTAAATTTATTCCACCCTCATGCCCTAAGGCAAGGTACTCTAAATCCAGAAGATACTGTTCTCCCAAAATATGACAGCAGTCCTTCAATGGAGTAAAATTTTAGGTGCATTGACTTACTGCCTGATATATGGATTCTCCCCACCCACTCTGTTTTTAGTGATGTTAGGCTTCCAGTATGTGCCGCTGTCAAAATGTGCTGGTTCCACTTTGGGGAAACCTGACTGTGAAATGGTTATTATGCCCTTGTGAGTGCCTGTCACTTTAAATAATAGAAAATACATTTATGAATGTAGCAGGAATTGTACTAGTCATTTTCCTACCCACCACTCTCTTGGAAGTAATTCACATAAAACAGTTATAATCTCCTTGAAATCATCAACATAGGTTTTCATCAACTTCATATTTTCTTTTTACAGGAAGTTGTGGTTATGGTAATTTCTTCATGGTTGTTATTATTTGAAAGAGCACAAAGTTTCTATGATTCTATAACATACAGTAATCAGGTTGTATGTATAAGCTGCACTATAATGTACCTATTTTGTAAAGTGATGTAAGTAGACAAGAAGATTGTATACCTGTAGAACTGCTATAGTAAAAGAGAAACATGTTTTATATCTTCAAACGTAGTCATGTTGTGTTTAACACAAGAACACCAAAGTATAAAACTTCAGAGTGATCACCATTTCAAAAGTTACAGCTAGAATCCTGAGATTATTTACAATGATGTAAATAGCTTCAGAATTACCTTTTAATGTTTATGAATAATTGTCATACAACCACCCTGGGGGAAAAAAGTCTGTATCCTTGTACATTTAAAGGAAATAACTATGGGGTGACTGATTAAATGCTAACCATTGTATATGTATTTTGTTCCTGTTTAGACAGCGTCTAAACTTCCATTGCTCCTCCTCATTTCACAATGCAGTTGTTTAAATAAGTATTCAGTCCTGAAAAACTGCTATCTTAAATCCCGTATGTGTTGTATGACAGTATGACAACTCTATGATCCCCAGATGACACTTTGTTGATGTGGTATATTTATCATGCAGTCATTTTGTGTAATTGAAATCTTATTTTAATTTGTGCATATCCCATTTTGTCTTTTTCCACATTTATATAAATCTCTGAAGTTATAAGAGATCAAAATGTTTAATTTTTAAGAACTATATTTGTAAAAAAAATCTATTGTGAATAAAGCCTTTTAATACACTTTTTGTTTTGGTAGACTTTTTTTCATATATTTTGGTCACTGACGGATCCAATTGTCAGATTTTGGCTGTATATGCTGATTTGGTTACTTCTGTTATAGACCTGAAATGAACATATGAAACTGTCCTCATAGTTGCACAATAGGCCCATTTGGTCTAGAACTGTCTGCTCTAATTGGCAGGTCTCCAGGACCCCAAAACAGATTTTTCACCTGAGCATTTTACTTAGAAATGCCAGTAACTAAACCTTTCACACTCAAAACATATGTTCTATCATCAAGTTGTGCCCTCATCTTATTTCATCACTGAACAATAGAAAATGCAAATGCTGTCATACAGGTGTTAATAACAGGTCCAGATGAGTAATTTTGGTGTAGGGCAACAACACACCACTCCAAATGAACAGGAAGGACTATTTAGGAGTGACTTGCTAAAACTGACATTTCTGCATGGCAGATCATTCAAACATTTGCCTTCCATGTGATAAAATTGAAAACACTCATCCTTAACTAGAATGAATATAGAGGGATGTAGAAGTGCAAGTAAGGTTGGGGTTTAAATGACATATCGGGTATGATATAGTGAGTAGCTTGGCATGACTTAACATGAGAAAATATATATACTGCAGGTTTCATATGAACATTGTTTGTTCATAGAATCATAGAGTTGGAAGAGACCCCAGGGGCCATCAAGTCCAACCCCTTGCTATCCATTGCTTCTCGTCCTAGTCTCTGGAGGGGCAGAGAATACGCCCGCTCCCTCCTCAAGATGACATCCCTTCAAATATTTAAACATGGCTATCATGTCCCCTCTTAACCATCTCTTCTGCAGACTAAACTTCCCCAGCTCCCTAAGCCACTTCTCATAGGGCATGGTTTCCAGACCCTTCACCATTTTGGTCGCCCTCCTCTGGACACACTCCAGCTTGTCGATATCCTTCCTGACTTGAGGTGCCCAGAACTGGACACAGTATTCCAAATGAGGCCTGACCAATGCAGAATAAAGTGGTACCATTACCTCCCTTGATCTAGACACCATACTCCTGTTGATGCAACCAAGAATCACGTTGGCTTTCTTGGCTGCTACATCACACTGCTGACTCATGTTCACCTTGTGATCTACCAAGACTCCTAGATCCCTTTCACACATATTGCTATCCAGCCACGCATCCCCCATCCTATAGTAACTAGTTTGTCCAGTTGAAGACTTAGCTCCATCATTTTGTTTCCCAATTGTAGACTTCTGAGATCATACTATTTTGTAATTTTCTTGGGTATTTAAGATGCTACCAAGGGGACTACTAGGGACTGGAAAACATGTGAGTAGCTTTAAGTTGGTTTTCTTTTGTATATCATTTGTGAGTCTTAATATATTACTTCTGGGATTTCTACTGTTTCCTTTCTTACCCTGTGGCTTTCACTGATTAGAAATGTACATTCACCAACCTTTCCCTGCTGTCATGATTTTCAGTGCATTGCCATGAGTGATAAATACTAAGTTTAGTCAACCCTGTGCTGAAGCCAATTTTGTGACAGTTATCCCCCTCCCCATTCTACTGCACAAGATATTTGTTAGAATTATTGTGAGGTTATAACATGAAGTTCTCATAGGGAACAGAGAACATACTGCACCGGCTACTCCTTAAAGCAGGGTTTCCCAAACAGTGTGTCACAACAGACAATACTAGTGTGTCACCTGTAGTGTGTTGATGTGTCACCTCCTAAGCCGAGAAAGACACATACACACCCCAAGCCTGGCCTGCTGCTGTCAATCTCGTTGGGGCCTTACCCGGGCAAGAGCAATGGCAACTAGCCAGAACCGGGTGGGAGGGGGCTGCCTTGCCCTATCCTATATAGACCTCTGGGTACTTCACATGCCTGATCAGTTGGAAAGAGTTGAAGGGAATGTGAAAAGGCGCAGGAGCTCTGTAGGTGTATACCACGAGAGATTGTTCTCTCACTTTATCACTGAGAGAGTGGAGTGCTGTTATTTTCTTATTTAGTTACTTACACTACAGTTGAATTACCCCTAAAATGAATAAGTTTCTGATTAAGAAATGAAAAGGTGGTGAAGATGACATTTGCAATGAACAAAATGTAGCAGCTGTAGAGGAAACTGCTCAAGAATCAAGTCCTAAATGGTCCATATTAGTACGTCAGTTTAACCTCCAGTTTGCTAGTAAAACTGAATTACTGTGTCACCGAATGATGCATGTCTAAAAAGTGTGCCACCAACATGAAAAGTTTGGAAAGTTCTGCCTTAAAGGGTAAGTAGAGAAATGCTGACTAATGTCCCATTACTTTTGTGAAGGCGATCTGTTAACACATTAAGTAATGGCATCCTATATATCACCCCTACCTCTAGAATGGAAAACGTTTGCCTAAAATGAAATGACAAATGAAATTATAGCAATTCATAATAATGTTAAACAATTAAAGTCTGCCTGTTTGATGAATGCAAATAGGATAGAGTGACTTCAGCACAGGACATTAGTTTCTGACATCACTAAGTAGGCCAATGTAAAGTCATGAGCCAGACTGCTAATAAAAACAGTCATCTTTCTTGCTGAGTTCATTAAAAAAAACCTGCAAAATGAAATTTTATGCAGATGCCAGGTTATTTAAACTAGTTTGCATCTTTCACTAACTGCTTACTAAAGAGCTACATGATTGGATAATTTGAAATAAAAATGCCCAAATGTAACAAGGACCATTCGCCTATTAAAATAAACTTTTATATATCTAGCAAATGTGGTGTGGATATAAATCTAGTCCAGACATACGTAGATAGATGTAGATGGATATCCCCATCCAAATCATTTCCACATATCCAGTCTATATCGATGTAGATGGATATCTCATCCAGACCAGTATCAGCTAAATGGAAGTAAGAGTCAAGACTGCAACATTCTGTTACATTCTACAGTGTGGGATATATTCATTGACATAATTTGAATATAAGTGCCTATGAAAACAACAGATGGCAAACACCAACTTAAAGAAAAGTATTCACTCTTAAGCAGAGGGCAACTTGAGTTTAGCTCTTAGGACACACCCACAGACAATTAGGGGGGAAATGAATGCTTAATGGGCTGAAATGAAGGGGGTTTGTCCACCAGTGTAAAAGACAGTGCTGACCAAATGGCTTTCCCATTTGTCTTGCAACCTCCTGAGCACTTCTCAAGGAGCTGCAATTGCCTGGGTGCCTGTAGTGTAGAGAAGTCCCACCTGGACAAGTTGGTCATTGGCTGTTGTCCTAAATAAATAGATTATAGCTTCAAAAAAACCAGAATGACAGAACATTAAAATTCAATATGGAAAATGTCCGCTTCCCAGCTTCCCTAGAAAAGGGCTTGGCAGCTTAGTTTTAGCTTGATTCTCATGGCAATCTATATTGCCTTAGGATCCTTTTATCCTTTCTAAGGAGATTATTCCATTCCAGTTTCAATTCACCTGTCATTACACACCCTTCTTGACCATCTAGAAGTACACAGCCCTGATCTTTATTCTGATCGCTGTATAATTAAAAGCAACATCATCTCAGCACTGGCTGCTGACCATCCCTCTGTATGTTTTATAGGATATTTACCTTGAGATTTAATTATTCCTTTTAAACCTGAGATATACTGTCCCCATGTACAAATGTGGGAGGTGATGCAGAAGAGAAACTGAATGCACATTCTAGCAAGAGAGTTAGACTGACTGTGGTTTAATTTGGTCTATATTGTAAACTAGTGTATTTACCCGATGTTGCCAGGGATTTTATTTTCCTCTAAAGAACTTGCCAAACTGTCTTCTCCAATATTTGTAACTTTTCCCCATATTTCCTAATGCAATCTATAGTCAAGAGTTATTTACATACACAGTTTGGGGTCCCGAGGGAGTACACTGTCCTCCTCCTTGCTGCTAGGCCTCATCTCCACAGCAACTGACCTGTTTCAGTACCTGTAACTTATCCCCATATTCCCTAATTCAATCTGTATTCAGAGTTGTTAACATAACAGAGGTTTGGTTTCTGAGGGAATAAACTATCCTCCTTGCTGCTGGGCCTCGTCTCCATAGCAACCAGCCTGAGGCCCAAGAGCTCTCCAGCTGAGTATTCTAAAAGCGCCTCCCTAAACTGCCAACCCCACGATTCTATAGAATCTTCACAGCCAGCCAGTCATATGAGATCTTTTCACCTCACACAGCTAATCGTATGAGGTCTTTGCCTGCCAGACGTAGACAGACAAACTCGTGCAAACAAACTCACAGACAAACTTTGATAGTAGATTTAAAATATACACTTACAATGTAATTTAATTTAATATAATGTAATGTAATTACAATGTAGTAGATGTAAAATATACACTTATAATGCAGATCAAATTAAACCACAGCCAGTATAGCTCTCTTGAAAAGACCTTTAGTCTGAAATCCTATGCAGCTTTGCTTGGAAATAAAGCTACTGAAAATGGTCAGAAAGACTTCTGAATAATCATCCATAGGACTGAGCAGTTAATTGCTGGTAGCTGTATTCAGTTGTTTTTGTCCTTTTCTACTACAAAGTTGAATGACATTTTAATTTATTTCTCCATGAAGGTTGCATGTCCTTTGACTTACTAGAAGATGAGTCAGTGCATTTTTCTGTCTATTAAGTTTTTTCTGGTTTGAAAGCTTGCAGTCAACCAAAAGTGCTGAAGTAAATGCAACAAGGATTTATGTGACCAGTGCCATAGAGCAAGCCAGTTACAAAGCCAACAACACAGTCTTCCAGCTTAGTCATGCAAGCAAGTAATGAACATAAGCCCTAATGCATTAACAGGAAGTGAAACTACCTATCCTGTCCCCATGCACCGGTACAGCGTGTCTGTTCATCTCCGCCTCCTGAACCCTGTGTATTGGATGACACTCTGAAAGAGCAACTGGCTAGACATCCGTCATGACTGTGTCCCTAGAGACACTCAGAGCCTGGAGATGGAACTGGGGGCCAAGTAGCTCCACCTTGAAACCCTTATTTACATGCTATCTCTGATCACAGCTGACAATCCCTTTTATATAATCTGAAGAGAAACCAGTGTATCTATGCTGATACATGAATATTGCTGGTTTGAAAAAGGAAGCACGCTGTGCATCTCCTTTGAAACCCTGGTCCCATGAAGATGCAGTGGGATATCTTGTAAGCTATTACTAGTATCCATTCTTTTCCAGCTCCTGTTGTGTGCTTTTCCCTAATCTTTTCATGGTGTACTTTTACCAGGCTTGGGCTGAACAAAACAATAGTGTCTAAAATGCCATGCTGTGATGGGAAAGATCTGGAGTGCTTCCAGACTAGACTTCTGTTGTATGAACACCCTGCCTCTGTCACAGTCATTTTGCAAGAGCCTGGCCTGCCACCTTTCACTTAAAGTCCCTTCCCTCTTATTTTCCATTACTGCTTCTATCTTTCTTTCCACAGTCTTCACAGGTGGATGGAAATCCTACATAGTACAAAACAAAACAGCTGCACAAGGTGTAGACTTAGAAGCTATCTGATTGGCAGTGCCCCAGGTTGAAACCTGATCCCCAAAATTCAATGAGTGCTGAGCATATCTGATTTGCCAAGGTTAGCCAGTGGGTTTCCATGGCCAAGCAGGAAATCAAACCTTGGTCGCCAGGGTCATAGTCCAGTGCTCCAACCACTACACCATGTTGACTCTCAAACAGCTGTGGGACCCAAAAATGTGGTGAAATTGCCCACCCCTTTCTAGGGGGTGGACAAAAATAAAAAAAATCAAATGGATTACAGGAGATCCTGAGAAGCCATACAAGAAGCTACAGTCTCTCAGGGTCCCATGTGGGCCGCAGGCTGCAATTTCCTTACCTCTGATATAAATTCTACTAGTTGGTATCTTTCATTTTGCTAAGCTGTATCCCACTTCTGGCATGTCCTGCTGGTCCTCAGTTCTTACAATGTTGCTTTTGAAAACAAATAGATTCAGATTAATTTGCAATCGCTTTTTCTTTCTCAAGCACTAAAAAGCTTGAGGTCTGTCCTGGGAACAAAAGTTTTGGTGGGCTTGGATTTTCCACTTTCCTAACCCAAACTGAACCAAAGAAAATCGCTGAAGGCATTGTCCCTTTCAGCAGTTGCCTAGAAAGGCCGAGTTTAATCAAGAAACTGGAGCAAGCCTGAGGATGCTGTTAAGAGTTTCAAAAGCACATTGCTCATGGGGCCCATGTGGGAACTGAAGGGAGGCTACAGAGTTCTCTTCAAGCAGCTGGTCCATGAAGTTGCTTTTATTTCTCTGTGTACAGAATCAACAAAGGTGTCAGGAGGACAGATGCTGTAAGGACAGGAAGGAAAGATGTGGCTTCATAAGAATAATGGAATTAATTTAAAAATGTAAATTGAACAAATAGAGGAACAGATGTGAAGGGAGTTGGAGATCCTCTTCGGGTTATATCTCCTCGCATCCCTTGTTCCCATTCAGTTTGAAATGCCACTTTATTTACATGACCCAAATGTTATTAAATGAGCAATAAAATGCCACAGACACTTTAAAAAGCACATTTGTTTGCACAGTGTGGGTGTTAGTGGTCTTTTAATACTCCCCCCTTTTGAAGCTGATATAACCTTTAGGGAAAATGCCTTCTATTTCTCTAAAACAGAACTATATGGCAGAGTGAAGGAACTTGTACGGAATCTTGATTACCCAAAAGGACTGGAGAAATATACTAAGGGGAGGATTCAAAGCCTGTGCTTGAATTCATATGTGATTTGATTATTTTGCTTGGTTTATTTTATCCTGGTCAGTCAGTTCAGTAATTCTGCACATTGAGGGTGCATCCAGTGTTGCTTGCTTGCACAACAGACTTTTCCTATTCCCTCTTCTTCACAGGTGTCCAAAATCTGTTCCACAGGGTTCCTCAGCCCTCCAGAGAAGTTTCTGGAGGCAAGACTGCCCTGGGAGTGAGGCTAGCAGTATTGTTAGGCAGCGTGCATCAATTGCCCCAGGCAGGAGGAAGTGGGAAGCCAGGAGAAGGGCAGAAAAATACGAGAGTTCAGGGCTGTGTACACCAGGCAGCCTGCCCTGAACCTCTAAAGCTGGCCAGCTGCCCTCAGTAGCAGCAGAAGACAGTATCCTCTCACCAAGAGCAAAGACTTTCACATAGACAGAACAGCCTTGGATTATCTTGTCCTCTGTCTCACAGAACACAGTGTTGGAAAAAGCAGGAAGATCTAATCTTCTGGTAGGACCTGTTCTCTCAGTAGACAGACACAATTCAGTTTCAACCATGATAGTCTACTTTTATAAAGAAACAAATGGGCAGTTGTCTTAGGACCTGTCCCAAAGAATTATTTTGACCTAGCGGGGTGCATATTTTAAAATTTTCACACACATACACACTGTCTGATGTGCATAACATTGCTGCAGTGATTGTAAAGAATAGTGGGAAAGAAAATAAACGCTCCTAATACACATCTTTTTTGCTATTAATTGTGAAGCTGCTAGACCATTTGGAATTTATCTGACCCCTCTCCTCAGCCATCTATTGAATTATAATACCCTATCTCTTCCATATTCAGTGATCATATGTAGACATAAGTCAACCTACTAGGATGAGACGTGAATGCATCTTTTACCCAGAACTTTTGAACAGCATTTACTCATTACTCAGGATATTTACTCATCTTCAAACCTGCTTAAATAAAGAGCAACTTCTACTTTAATATCATAAGTGTCCTTAACTGAAAATAAGTTTTTACACAGGTCTCCTCTTGCCCATCCCATATACTAGGAGTGGCCATACTCTCCAACTGTCTCCTCTTGGCAGGGACAGTCCCAGTTAATTCTCTCCTGTCCCCCTTTATCAGCTGCTTTTAAAATGATCCAGTTTCTCTCCTCCTCTTCCCCCTTTCACCCTTCATAATTAGCTTTCTTCCATTGCTGCAGACTGAGGCCCTTTCCGCACCAGGCAATTAGAACGGGGCAGTGCATCCTCGCAGGGAGGTCATCTGCATCTTGGAGTGGACTAGGAGCAGACCACTTACCGGAGATCCGCACCTCAGTCTGCTCCAAGACGACCCCAAGTGGACCTCCAGTGTGTTTTTGAAAGACCACAAAAACCATGTCTTTATTTTCCTGGAACACGCCATTGCGTTCCTGCTCCCTTGTGCAGATTCGCAGGCTCACACCAATGCGAGCCTGCAATCTGCGGAGGGCAGGCTTTAGGTGTGGCGAGCTTCAGTGGTTGGTTGGGACCCACGACCAACTGGAACCCGCCATTTTGGAAGCCGGAAGCCGCCATTTTGGATGAAGCCACCATTTTGGAAGCCAGAAGCCACTATTTTGGAAGCTGGAGCAGTGTGGATCTACAGACCTTGCACTGCTCCGATTCACCCTGGACCAAGGAGGAGCCCTGCGGAAGAGCTTCAGGGACAGTTCATGTTGCTTCAGACCCCAGAAGAAGCAGTAGGTAATGGCACGGAGCGATTCCCTTGCCTCATGCAGAAAGGGCCTGAGTTCAATGTTCAAAAGTGGTTTGCATTCCATTTCCTCTGCAGCAGGGAGAGGAGCTGGGTAGAAAAAATTATGCCCTTCCAAGTAGGCTCAAGCGAAAGCAAACATTCACAGTCTCTACTAGCTTGTGTGTTCTTCCTCATTAATAACCATCTTGATCACATCCTGATGTTGCTTGGCTACACATGTCCCCGTTTTCATCTATGAAATGTTGGAGAGTGTGAACTCTTCCTGTCTTCCTCATTCAGACTCCACTCCTTGCTGCTGCTAGTTTTATTTTTGAATTCACAAAACCATGTCCACAAAACTATATTGTCACAAAATCCTTAATCCCTAGGCTACTTACTGTAGTTTTCCAACTGGGAAAAAAAAAAGGAAAAAATATAGACATCCTGTATTAATTGTTGCTTGTGCAAAGGGACTATGTGTATAATCCAGAGTCTTCTGCATATCAGCTTATTAAGCTGAGACACAACTATTTAAACCAGGCAGATGAATACTGTTCTCAGCCTCAACCATTTTAATGCCAAGGGATCTTGTGTAACGAGTCCACCCTCCTGACAAAATAGTGCTAGGGTATGGGCTGACAGTGGCACATTAATTTCTGGGACTGGGCTGGAATATTACCCGGAAAGAAACAGATTAGTAGAAATCTGTTTAAATATTTGTTTAAATATTTGAAGGGATGTCATGTTGAGGAGGGAGTGGGCTTGTTTTCTCCTGCTCTTGAGACCAGGACAAGGAGCAATGGATGCAAGCTGCAGGAGGGGAGATTCCGCCTGAACCTCAGGAGGAATTTCCTGACAGTCAGGGCTGTCCGACAGTGGAATGTGCTGCCACAGAGTGTGGTGGAGTCTCCTTCTTTGGAGGTTTTTAAGCGGAGGCTGGATGGCCACTTGTCGGGAGTGCTTTGAGGGTTTTCCTGCATGGCAGGGGATTGGACTGGATGGCCCTTGCGGTCTCTTCCAACTCTACATTTCTATGATTCTATGATTCTAAAGGGTAGGTGAACAATTTTCCCGTGCATAAGACTAAATCATTTCTTATTTTGCTTAATTACCAAATTATTCCCCTCACTAATTAGACAATTTTATAGCTTCAGCCTCCTCAAGGTTGTCAGCGAGAGGTTAATGGGACCTAATCCCTCTGCCTTTAACACACACACACAACAGTGAGCAGAACACCAGCCCTTCATTTAAAACTTTTTGTATACTGAAATTTCAGCTTGCTGCATGTTAACAAGACATGTAATTGTTGAATGTTTGCTTTCCAGACACCTTCAAAATGAAATTGCATTGAAATCATTAATTCCACACATATATTGGTTGTATGAACTTCAAGCTAAATGATACTGTGTGTGTGTGCGTGCGCGCGCGAGTGCATGTGTGTGTGTGTGTGAGAGAGAGAGAGAGAGAGAGGTGCCACAGGAGCAATTGTGTTTCAAAAAACTAAACCTCTGAATTTGAAAATGACTTTTAACTGCCATATTCAGACTTAAGGCTAAACTAAACCCTACATTTACTTTCCCTCTAGCATAGAACTTTTCTTGGTTATGGTGACAGATGCTGTTCCATGTACCAAACACCCCTGTTGGATCCTCACCTTAAAACCTTATCTTCCCAACAGTGTGGTACAGATCCTCCCATGTGAATACTGCACGGATTATATGAAGGGCAGAACTCTCTGGAAACAGAGATAAATATCCCCCAGTGTCCCAAATATAAAACTGTCTAAAATAATAATTGTAATACCTTTAATGAGTTATGACATGATAACAAAGGGGCCACAACAAAGGCATGGCTCCTCCAAATAAGAATTCAGTCCCCAAATTTCTAATAGTGCAGTAAGTTAAATTTAAATTCAGCATCTAGAAACACAGTTTAAGACTTCCAAGAAAAGGAGGAAAGTTACCAAAGGAATGTGAACAGGGCTAGTACGGGGCATGAACCAGTGTATTTTAATCTCAATCTCTCTCTCTCTCTCTCTCTGTCTAATGTTAGAAGTTTGAGGGCTGAAGGAAAATTTCATGGGGAAGGCAGAATTCTTAGTTGGATGGCATTGCCCTCATTTTGACTTCTCCTTCATACCTACACCCCTGCATAGTAGTTACCACATACAGATACTTACTTATGGAAGAGAGAGATTAAAGTGCTATAAAGAGCAGGAAATCTCATTTATGCTCATCTGGGAATAAACAAAACTATGATTGATTGCCAGGCATGAAAAGCAGATTTTTCATTAGGCAGACTACCCAACAGTTGCAGGAAAATATGGACCTAATCTAATTTTCTAGCAGGCAGAAATCTGAAATGATAATTAGGTTTTGTTTTAAAACAAAAATTGGAACAGTTTAGCCTTATTTTATTAGAATGTTTGGTTAGGAAAAACTAATAATAATTTGATGAGAGGAAATTTCCCTGAAACCTTCTGAGGAATCAGCACGGTCTACCATCTAAACTGGCCTGGACTTAAACCTGGTACAGGGAGCTTTCAGATCACTAGATGTTGCTGGCACTTTCTTGTTTGTTGTTGTTGTGCTCCTTCAAGTCATTTCTGACTTACAGCTACCCAAAGGTGAACCTATCATAGGGTTTTCTTGGCGAGATTTGTTTAGAAGGGTTTCAGCATTGCCTTCCACTGTGGCTGAGAGAGTATGCGCATTTCTGCACGTTAAATGATCCCGTCACCCTCCTGTCACAATCCCAGCAGCACCTTTGATGCGAAGGGACCACGACAGGAATGCTTCCCTCCACTCCCAGCCAGCTACCTGCAGAAGGGAGTGCAAGCAACACATGACTGCCTTCCACAGCACAGCTGGGCTCTTCCCATGCTGCACTGAGTCAGGAAGCACCTCCATCGCACTTCTTACCCTTCCACATGGCAGATAAGAATGGGATCATCACACAGTCGTGGACACTTAATGTATTTATTCTGTTAAGCAAATAGCCTGCGATCATGACAGGTGGGAGGGGGACGGCAGCCACGACCATCCCATCCCCAAAGCGGGACTGTGATGTCATGCAGAAATGGTCTAAATGGTCTATGGCATGCGCAAGGTCACCCAGCTATTTCCATGACTGAATAGGGATTCAGACTCTGGTCTCCCAGAGTCCTAGTCCAACATTCAAACCACCACCGGCTCCCGTTGCTGAACTACAGATCCCATGATTCCTGAACATTGCCTAAGCTGGTTGAGGTTGATCAGAGATGCTTCTCACAGTTGCCTTAAACATTCCAGTTTATATGATATCCTTTCAGCCTAGTATTCAAGAGTTGCTTCAGGAAACATCTAACTTCCATAGCAACAGCTGCAGAAGTTCAGGTTGTCATCCATGCAGAGTTACTGCAAGACAACCTGAGTGTTGCAGACCTAGTTCTTACAATGAGCCAAGGGCTGCTGAATAGGTTAGTAGGTTCTAGATGAGTTCTAATCCATGGGACTGACAAGGACAACCATGACAGAAGAATGGCAATATATGCAGTTGGCAAGGCCCACTTTGAGGCGGGAATAGGATTATATCTTAACAGCAGCTGGGAGAGGTCAGGTAAGCCATCTCAAGTATTAAAACCAGGCTACCCAAAGGTTTGCCCTGTTCTCTTCTGATGACTCATGCACACATTCAGTGGCTGCATGAACAGGCACCGCACACATGCTAATGTATAGTGCTCCTCCCCAGAAGCTGGTGCTCAGAATCAAATCAAGACCTCCCTCTTCTGTGGAGGATTTCTGCTGTGGTGGTAGTACTACTGTTGCCAGCTATCCCTTATCATAAGAGATCTCCCTTCTTTGAGGATCAGAAAGCTTGTCCCTTATCCATTACACAGCTGCAGGAGTTCCTTATTGCTCCCATTTGATGACTGGAAGCTTTTCATTTTACAGAGAATGAATGAGGTACCAAAAATCCTGCATTTTGGGGTGCAGGTCCTTTATAAAGCAGAAATGTGTGCATCATGTAATTTATGAATATGGACCACTTGTTAATTTTACAAAAGAACTCAAGCTAGGGTAACTGAAATTAATAGTCCCAGATGGTGTTCAGGTAAAATACAAACTTGTTAATAGCTAATTCTTGGCTGTCAACCCTGCATAGCATACATTTTGACTATCTTGTATTGCTGTTTTGAAACCTTGACAACACTAACAGTTGCCACTAATATAGATGTGTTTTTAATTTTATTTCTTTCTGCTTCCAGTGTTGTTGGAGTTGGGGGCTGGTTAAAATTGTTCCATTTGAAGACATGCCAGACATGCAGATGCAAGAAAAGTGTAAGTAAGCCAGAAACTGGAACTACTTTGCTGGAATACAACTCCCAGTATCCCCAGCCAGCATGGTCAACAAAGTGACTTTTTCTGAATTTCAAAAAAAACTAATATCAGATCATTGTTCCTTTTGTAGTCTTTTGTGTGTTTATAACTAATTGGCTTTAATGGGGTGTTTCAAGGAAGCTTTTGTTTTAATTCCCTGTGTCAATATTGTTAGCTTTCTGGAGCCTCTTTTTCAACAGACAGGGAGTATACAGTCAAACAAGCAAATCAATAAAGAAAGTTATAAAAAGGCCAAAGCTGTTTTATATAATACACTGTATATACCAACTGCATACAACTTTGCAATATCAGCTATTGCTATCTACTAACATCTTTGCAAGCAAGTTTGTTTAGGTAGCAGGCAAATGCAGCTCTTTCACCAGAAGCTGTGGGAAGACATGCTGTTCTTCCTTGTTTAATTCTAATCACCAAAATTAAAGCAGGTGAAGATTAGGCACTGCCCCAATTATAAAACAAGACTCACTAAATGGAAGCTAATCAGAATTACATCTATGAAAAAGCAAGGGCAGGCAGGCGAGTGACGTCCATGGATGCTGTCCTAGCTTAGATACCAAATTAAGCAAATAGACAGCTCTATGCTGACACCTGCTGTAGTGTTTTAGAAATACTCATCCTTTCAGTTCTGTGTGTGTGTGTGTGTGTGTATGAGGCCATTTCCAGGTGACACTGTTAGAGTGCTATTATTCCACATTCAACATCCTGTGGAATTCTGGGGTTTACTGAGACCCTTTAAATGCCTCTCCTGAAATTGCAAACCCCAAGATTCCATAGAATGTTGAAAGTGGAATAATATCACTATAATAGTGTAGTGTGGAAATGCCCTGTGTGTATAAGTGTGTGTGTGCACGCACATCTTCAAGTCACCTGTCAACTTATGGCAACCCCATCAATTTCATAGGATTTTCTTAGGCAAGCAATATTCAGAGGTAATTTTGCCAGTTCTTTCCTCTGAAATATAGGCTACAGTACCTGCTATTTGCTGTCAGCCTCCCATCCGAGTACTAACAATTCTGCATACTGACGATGAATTGTCTCATGTCACCCTCTTGACATCTGCTAGGATTTAAATCTAATTAAAACAAATAATTAATGGCTTCCACAATTAGGGCTTCCTCCAACCCCCTCCCAGGGTGAGCTTCCTTTTGACTCCTATGCACAGTAATTTTCAACTTGGAATGAGGTGTTTTGAAAAGATAGTTCTAACAGGACACAAATTCTAAGCACTGATCTGTTTAAAGCTGGGGGGGGTTGGAAGAATATGGTACCTTGAATGAAATATATAGGTGGAGCCCAAGGACTGACAAAATAGCCCAACTCATAACAGAGCACTTCAAATCATAGTACTCCACATTGACACAACCTTTTTCCATGGGTGCTCAAATAATACCACAGAAATTGGAGCAGAAGAGGGGTCAGGAAGGTGTGCCATAAGTGGCTGTCCACTTATGGCAACCCCATGAGTTTGATAGGGTTTTCTTGGGCAAGGGATACTCAGGAATGGTTCTGCCAGTTCCTTCCTCTGAAATATAGCCTGCAGCCTCAGGTATTCCTCTGCAGTCTCCCATCCAAGTACTAACCAGGGCTGACCTTGCTTAGATCAGACAGAATCAGGTGCTTTCAGCATATTTAAGCTGTGAGATATATAGATACTCTTTAAATAGTATTAAGATGGAATAGCTATGCTGATGATGATGTAAGAAGCCAGAAGAAAAATTTTAAAGGCACAACACTGGAAGGTTATAATACTGACATGTCAAAAAGCTGCTCCATCTCCATTTCCGCACTGCACTCTGGCCCCTTCCTAAACTGCTGGCCCCTCTCTAAACTGCAAACCCCAGGATTCCATAGGATGTTGAAAGTGGAATAATAGCGCTAAAAGAATGTAATGCAGAAATGGCCTCAGCTGCCATTATCTCCTCTTTGTCTAAACAGTATAAAAGAAAGAACACTGGACTTCGGGGAAAAAAGGTCTCCTATTTTGACAGCAAAGTTTTCCTTTACTCCATCTGTTTCCGTGCAGAAGAGTAGAAGATGTGGGCCTTAATCCAAATACCAGCTGAGGACTTCTCAAGAGTTTTAAAAGTATTAGGCATTTTCCATGAGGATAAGCAAACGTATCTCAAAGTGAGTTTATACTATATGAGTCAAAAAGACAGAGTGCTTCGTTATGTCATGGGAACATTACAAATAGCTCACAAGTACATTTGTAACATATAATTTAAAAATCACACAGCAGCTGTAAATGGAGTCAAGAGATCATTGCAAGGCATCCAGAAATCTGTTTGTCTTTTTTTCCTCTTGCACATTCCACCACCATCTCTTTGCCACCTTGTGATCTGTCTATTATTATTTCGTTTTTCTTCTTAATTTGCCTGGCTTCCACATAGTACTTATTTGCCTTATGATGTTTGTAAGTCTAAAGTGCCCTTTAGCACTCATTAAACTCTCAGCAGAAAATTGCTGTAAGCACAAAATGACTCATACTTCCAAAGTGCCTGGCACAAGGGAAGAAAGCATTGCTGAAGTGCTTAGTGCAAAGAAAATAAGAGAGATTGCTCTGGCTCTCCTTTCATGAGGCAGAGGGAAGGGTTAACAAGCAGACCAAAGGCCATCATAAAATGCCAATGCAAAAATCCCTCCAGCGAGTTTTTCAGCTCTTGATCAGGCTTCCCAAGTATGTATTGGGGGCAGAAGGAAGTCAAACATTCCTTTCTCAATTTATGGAGGTTACCTGTACAAATTCGTCTGTGTATATATTAGAGAGCAATGGGTTTGATCCAGGTTTCTCATGCTTAATATAGATTAAAATCCATGGGACACAAACTGGTTGTGACTAAACCAGAAATGGGAATGATACAATTCTCCAGATCAGCGGTTCTCAACCTGGGGGTCACTACCCTGGGGGTCGCATGACCCTTTCACGGGGGTCGCCGCTCCCCCTTGCCACCGCTGCCACTGTCACCACCGACAGCGGCCTTTCTCACTTGGGCCGCCTCCTCCTCGGCGCCATCTTTTCCTCCTCCACCCCCCGTGGAGCTGGCTGGCGGGTGGGCAGGGAAGAAGGGGAGGAGTGGATGGCCCACGTGGGCTCTTGCATTCACTCTTCCCTCTTTCTCCCCCCTGGAGCAGGGCACGGACACCGGGGGATAGCCGTTGCCCATCGGGCCCCTCTTGGCTGGCTGTGAGGTAGGTAGTACTTCACAGCAACCCCAGGGTGGGCAGCGTGGCAACGGGGAGGCTGGGCAGAACCGCGGCTCCTTTCCTGGCGGGTGGGGAAAGGCCGCCGCAGCCTAGCGGGCCCCTCTCAGCTGGCTGCGAGGGCGGCGACCTTTCCCCACCCGCCGGGAAGTTTTCCTAGCACCATAAATAGAATTGAGAATTGTGCAGCTGACAAGAAACTATGTTGTTAGATTAATCTTTTGTATTAATGCAGCTATTGTAATATATTTTTTTTATTAGCAAACCATCCATCCCTCCCTTCCTCCCGAAAGGGGCCAGGCCCGGCCCAGCATCCTCGGCTGAGGCAACGCCAAGGGGAAAAGGCAGCCCCAATGGGCTGCAGCGGCCTTTCCCCTCCCGCAGGGAAGGGAGCCGCAGTTCCATGCTTCCCAGCGACCCCAGGGCGGGCAGCATGGTGACGGGGAGGCTGTGTGGAACCGCGGCTCCCTTCCCTGCAGGAGGGAAAAGGCCGCTGCGGCCCATTGGGGCCGCCTTTCCCCTCAGTGTTGCCTCAGCCGTGGATGCTGGGCTGGGTCTGGCCCCTTTCAGGAGGGAGGGAAGGCCCGCCTCCACCCCCGGCCTCTCGTGCTGTCCTCCAGCTCTGGCCACGTCTTTTTGAAGCAATGGCAGTGGCGGTGGCGGCGACTTGGAGAGCACTGCTGCTGCAGCGGGCCAGGCCGGGCGCTCCCGCTGGGCCACGCTGCGCCTTCCCCGCCGCCCTCCTCCTCCTCCGCCTCCTCCTCCTCCGCCTCCTCCTCCGCCTCCACCGCCTCAGTAGCAGCAGCACCTCGCTCGCTCTCAGCTCCACATCTCTGGCGGGAGGACGCAGGGAGCTGCCAGTGTGGCGCAAACACGGCTTGGGGACGAGGACGGAGACGGAGACGGAGACGGAGACGGAGGGAGGGCTGGCTGGCATGGAGAGGCGGTGGAGGAGGGCGACAGCAAGCAGGCTGCCTCCCGTGGAGAAGCGCCCTGCTCCGCCCTCCTGCTGCCGCCGCCACCGCCTGCCCCACCGCATCTCCATGGGCTGAGCCTGCCCAAGTTGGGTGCCCACAGCCAAGGCAGAGGGAGCCCCACTGGACACGGGCACCCGCAAGCCACGCCGGGAGCCAGGGCGCTTGTCCCAGGTAATGGGGCATAGGCGGGGTTGGGCAGCACGAGAGGCCGGGAGTGGAGGTGGAGGTGGAGGCGGAGGCGGGCCTTCCCTCCCTCCCTCTCTCCCTCCCTCCTTCCCGAAAGGGGTCGGGCCCGGCCCAGCGTCCTCGGCTGAGGCAAAGCCAAGGGAAAAAGTTGCCCGCCACACAAAACAAACTGATGAACAGCAACAACCATTAATAAATAAATTAGCAAGCAAGCATCACATCTACCCAGCACAGCAAACTTTTTTTAAAAAAAGTCAGAACTGTTAAGAGCCAGGCACCCGTTTTTTTTTTCAAATAATCACAGGAGGAGGGCAGGTGCTAACTTCAGCCTCTCCAATGCGTGCACCCTGAGACATCCAAAACTCCAGATCCGCAGGAATGTGCCCCTTTCCCGGCAGCAAGCACGTGCGTTGAGGAACCGCACCCTCTCCAGAGGGAGAGAAAAGAAAAGGGCAAATCAGGCAGCAGTTCAGCTCCAGAAAGGTCTCTTCCAACTCTACATTTCTATGATTCTATGAAGGGGAGCTGATGAGGAGAGGGGTTGGTGGGGGCAGCAGGAGTGGAGGGGTGGGGGCGGCCACGCGGGAGAGAAATGCCTTGTGAAGTAAAAATGGCGCGAGTGTTGAGGAGGAGGCTGTGGGGCAAAGGGGAGGCTGCTGGCAAGAGACCGAGGGAGCCTCTGAGGCGATGGGGTGGCCATAGGGTGACTAATGAGAGGGCGCTGGGGTGTATTCTCCATGGGGGGCTCTGTGGGTGAGGGTGGGCAGCACCCAGGCAGGAACAGGGGTGAGGGAGGAAGAGAAATGAGGGGGGGAGTCTCGGCGGCCATCAACCTAACCATGTTTACTTGGAAGTGAAGTCTCCCTGAGTTCAATGGGGCGTAACTTCCTCGCGAAGAGAGAGTGGGATTTCAGCTTTGTAAAAAAAAGGCACAGCTCTGATTACCAAACCTCAAATCGTTGGGGGTCTTTAAAAGACCCTAAATGTGTTTTTCCCCCTCCCTCCATGTTTACTGCCAGAAGCAAGTTCTTCCGTTTCCAAGCAAAGTTTTAAGCAAGGAATGGCAGAGGGTTGGACTGCATGGCAGGGGGTTGGACTGGATGGCCCCTGTGGTCTCTTCCAATTCTATGATTCTTCAAATATTAATCAAGGAGGATGTTTTGGGGTAGGTGGACACACTGAGGAAGTTAGTATTCAGAAGGTGTTTCTCCTCAGAGAAAAAAGAAAGTTAAGAACCTGCAACAAAAACAGGGTGCACTATGTCCCTAAGAGTTGCTTTACTTTGCTCTTTCTCCACATGTTCCAATGGATTGGTGGTATTGGTGTGTGTATATGTGTGTATTATTACCTGGTAACGCACATGCTCAATGCTTCTGGTTTCTGGTGGCTAAGGGACAGAGGTGAGGAAGGCCTTGTGAATTGTGCTGCTTATTCTTTTAGTGCTGCACTCCTGTCACATCTTGTTTCTGAATGGGGATGATGTTACATGCCCCTTTTACATTTCTGCTTGGAAAGGGACTTTTTTTTTTTTTTTTGGTGCCAAATTTGTGAGCTTTGCCTGTCTCTTTGGACAGTTCAGAAAGTGTTGTCATCCTGAACTGAACATGTGAGATTATGCTCCCGGGATGAAACTGCAGCACTCTGCACGTGGCTTTCAGGTGGAAGGTCCAGCAATAATAAGTGTTGAGGGAAGACAGGAGAGAACATAAAAGTGAAATTTTCCTGATTTTCAGGGGCAGGGAGGTGGGAGCTGGTAATCTTCAGAGCAGGTAAAACTTTTTAAAATGCAGCAGAGCAGAAATTAGCATGGCTTAAATCAGTGTGGCAGGATAGTGAGAGAGAGAGAGACCCTTGCTTATATATCAAAATTCATGATGCTGGAAGACTTAAAATTCCTGCCAAAGAAATCTCTTAAGTTTGTTCTGTACACATTTAGTTCAGTAGAACAAGCCATATTGATGCAACTTGTATTGCAAAAGGGTTTCTCACATAATGTCTATCAGAAATAGTTTTTGAGGTGATACAATGAGTTTTCCTAGTACCATAAATAGAATTGAGAATTGTGCAGCTGACAAGAAACTATGTTGTTAGATTAATCTGTTGTATTAATGCAGCTATTGTAATATATTTTTTTCATTAGCAAACCATCCCATGACAATGGAGCATGGAGGGAAGCACATTAAGAAAAGAAATATCAGCTATTCACATTACGATTCATAACAGAAGCAAAATTACAGTTATAAAGTTATAGCTACAGTTACAGTAACTATAACTATAACAGTAGCAAAATTACAGTTATAAAGTTATAGTTACAGTTACAGTAACTATAACTATAACAGTAGCAAAATTACAGTTATAAAGTTATAGTTACAGTTACAGTTATAAAGTAGCAACGAAAATAATTTTATGGTTGGGGGTCACCAAACATGAGGAACTGTATCAAGGGGTCACGGCATTAGGAAGGTTGAGAACCACTGCTCCAGATGTTTTGTGACTGCAACTCCCATCAACATTAGTGAGCCGTCAGTGATCAGGAATGCTGGGAGTTTTGGCCCAACAACATCTGGAGGACCTTGTCATTTGTGCCCCTAGATTAAACCTGCTCAGTTGATCCTAATGAGATTACTCAAGGCTTCATTGACTCTGGATCCAACCCAATGCATTCGCACAGTCCTATCAGTGCTTAGAAATATTAAAATTTTGAACTACATGCTGGCTGGCATGTGTGTGTCTGGGAGCTGTAGCTCAAAGATGTTAACTTTCCCATGCTCTGAATCCTGCACATGCCTACTCAAAAGTAAAGTCTCATTGATTTAAACTAAGTTCTCAATTTAGTGGTGCCTGAATTGATCCTAAGGCTCCATTCAAACTGGTGACTCCCATTGCTAAGATTTGTTAACCTTCTGCTGAAAGTGTTCAGTTTATGGCCTTAGTCTCTTCCAGAGACCTTCCTTAGTAACAGCTGAGAAGATCATTCCAGCTTGCTTTTTTTTGGCTTCACCACTTCACCACTATGAATCCCATTTCTTTTGGAACTCGCTGAAGAGCAAAGTGAAGTGAAACTTTAAACATTCACATGAGAAGCTATAGGTGAGCAATAGAACACATTCTCTGTTTGCAAGAGGTTCCAACTCAGTCTCTTACTGGGAAGGACTCCTGCTTGAATTCTTGAAGAGCTATTCAGAGACAGAGCAGAAGACTATCCTGGTTGAGAGCTAATGTGATCACCATCTTTACATATCTGAAGGGATGCCATGGAAAAGATAGAGTGAGCTTGCTTTCTACTGCTACAAAGACTAGGGCCCTTTTCCCGCTGCTGGGCTGCTCGGCTCATGCACAAAGGCTTGGGAGGAACGCTGTCGTATCCCTCCTGCTTCCGCTCCGCAGCTCCTTCCTCGTCGCACGAACACCCCACCTCTTCCGTTCATAGTGCAGCCTGGGACCTCGCAGGCTGCACTGAGGAGAGGACATGCAACCGGCCCGGCTCCCGAGGCTCCACACACCAGGTAAGTGCATGCGGGGCCCTGGAGGGATGCGCAACCACGCAGCATTTTTGACTTTGAGCCAAAAATGAAAAAATCCATGCTTGGTCTGTGTCAGGCCCTTGAGCATTGCACAAATGTGAGTGTATCGTACATATGTGCTCCTTAAATTTACACGACACTCAAGGGGCCCTTTCGCTTCAGAAATTCTGTGTGAAAAGGGCCTAGAACATGAACCAGTGGATTCAAATTACAAGAAAAGAGATCCCAACTAAACATTAGGAAGAACTTCTTGACTGTAAGAGTTATTCAACAGTGGAATGGACTACCTTGGAAAGTGAACTCTCCTTTTTAAACAGAGCTCAGATCAACATCATTTGAAGATACTTTACATTGGTTGGAAGTTGGACAAGATGGCCCTCACAGTCCCTTCCACAACTTTGATTGTATTATCATAGACAATGCTAAGCTTGAAGAACTGATAGTATAAGGCAGCTTCTTATCAGCAGCAGCTGGTGCCCCCACCCCCCGTGAGATGTATGTTGAATCCAGTCTGTGTTTTAGTTCAGACTTAACAAGAACTATCTAAAGTTCTTTCTGGGAAACAGGGTTTAGCATCTTTGAGAATGCCTTTAAAATTCTGATTAAAACCCAGAGTGGATCGACCAATCCACTAGCATGCAAGCCACCAGTTACCACTGTTTCTTAACTTCCAAGGAATTAAGAAATCAGGAGAAGACAGAAGAAAAGGAGCAAATGATTTTTCCCAGGATCACGCCTTAATATTTCTCATCCCATCTAGAATTTAGACAACAATCACCACCTTTTTTCTAGTACATTTAACCAGGTTCAACATTTTTTCTTTACTGTGAAAGAAAGAGACTGGAGAGGGACAGGAAGAAAAGCTTACAGTACATTTGAAGGGTGTATCCACACTGCACAATGACAGTAGTTTGATACCACTTTAATAGTCATGTCTCCATACTATGGAATCTTGAGACTGGTATTTTGGAGAATGATTCTCTTATGTCCTCCCCTGAAGTATAGCACTACAGCTCATTAGTTGTGAATCATTCCATGGGAAAGAGCTATAGCAGTTAAACTGGTGGAAACCGCTATAATCATACAGTCTGGAGGAATAGGAAATTGCAGGAGGAAGCAAATATTACTACTGCACTAGATACCAAGCAAGAGAACCACTGATTTCAATAGAATGTAAGCAAATTTCATTGGTTCATGGTTTATCAAAAAGAAGGAACCCATGCAGGGCAAGAATAATGAAAATAAATTGGGTTTATATTTAAATAAATATATGTGCATAAATATATTTACATGAAATGTATTTCCTCTTGATTGTCACCTATCAAGGTTCCTTGCACAGGTAGTATTAATAGCTCCAAAACATTCTTCAGGATGCAGTGAGTAAATATGATTTATTTAATTTAGTAACTACATATACTGCTTGTATAGAAAAACCTTCAGCAAACAGAAAATAAGATGTCTGGCAGTTCTATAGACAACATAATTATTTTTAGCAGCGATACTCTAAATTCCTTGTAAAAGAAAGTCCATTTGGACCCTAATCCCATTAATTCATCTCCCTATTGAACCTTGAGAGGAGCCAAGCAGCCCCTGAACAAGCCCCCGCTGTTATTAGCGGGATACTTTTTTAAAATGTGAAGACTGGTGCATGAAAAGATGACAGGACCAGCAGGAAATGATGACTAATGCAGGGTAATTTTATTTTGCATATTACAGCTTGTCATTTAGCAAATAATAAGAGGTCTCTTAAATCAGATCTTGATTTCCCCCAGCAACCAGATTAACACAATTTCATCTGAGATGACTAGGCTGGAGCTGGTAGTTATATATAGTATTTTCATCAGACTGTTTGATCTTGTTAGGAATTTGATGGAAAATGCATGAATGCCTCTGTTATTTCTGCTACGCTGCATAGATGTAGTCAAACTGTGATTTTTATCTGCACTTTTCAGTTGTTCCAGCCTGTACACATGGTTGGCTTTGAGAGATGTATTTTAAAACAATGTTGTTCAGTGCCTCAGTTCTGTCAACCCATGATGAAGACAGAGAGATTGAAACAACAGGACTTGGCTGGAAACACTTATACCAGGAATGTGTGGGAGGCTTTTATACAGCAAGGGGCTCTGTAGAGGTACAATGAGTCTTGGGGTACCTTGCCACAGGAACACGTGGAACCCCCAGACGTTCCATCTTTGCGGGGGGAAGTTTTGACCTTTCTACAACAGCATTCTCAACAAACCATTTTACAACCCCTCCCCCTGTAACATTCTATGAATGAAAATAGCATATATTTAGGAGAACTGGTACATTTGCTTCTTGTGTTTATATCTCCTTATCTGTCAAAACAAGCCTGATCTCTTTTTTCCATTTTATCCCCACAGTGGTTCCATGAGGCAGGTTATGCTGAAGGACAGCAAAGGACTCAGGTTCAAATGACTGCTTAGCACAAAGTTCTGAGGTTGTATGACATCTAGGCTGTGACGATAACAGGAGTAAAATGCCCATAGGCACAGTGGCCACAAAGGAAGGCAGGCAGGTTGATTATAGTTGCCATTGAAAGAAGAGAGCTCCCAGCCCCAAGCAGCCAATTTCTCCATTGTTGTTCTTCTGCAGCATGGGGAGCGGGGGAGAGAATCCTCAGAGGCAACAAAAATTTTGGAAGGCTTGCTTCTAAAATTGTGGCACAGGCAATCTTGTGGCACAGGCAATTTTGCGAGCCAGCTGTCCCAGAACAACCTCCACCTCCCAAAAGGCTAACATTGGAGAAATAGGATGCTTGGAGCCAACAGTGAAGCCAGTTTGATTCCCTGCTCAGCCATGGAAACCCGGGTTCAGTTCTTTTGGTGACACAGTCTCAGCCCCACAAAACTCCATGATAGGTTTGCCTTAGGACCACCATAAACCAGAAACAACTTGCAGGCACACAACAACAATAACAACTACTACTCCAAGCTGAGACACTACCTTACACACCATCTTAAGGTTTTCAGTATAATCATTTCCACTTGGGATATCTGTAGACCAAGGAATGTTACAGTAAGATCATTTCCGCACTAGACTGTTATAGCGCTATTATTCCACTTTCAACATCCCATGCCACTTTTAACATCCTATGGAATCCAACCGGCCCCTCCCTAAACTGCAAACCCCAGGATTTCATAGGATGTTGAAAGTAGAATAATAGTGCTATAACAGTCTAGTGAGGAAATGGCCTCAGTCATCCTTATGGGCGTTCTGTAGCTTAACTGTGTTCTGTGCCATGGGTCACCACAGTTCAAGAAGACTGGCAACCTGGCATGTGTTCAGAGGGTGGATACCAAGATGGTAAAAGATCTGGAAGTCAAGCTCTTTGAGGAATGGCTTCGGGAGCTGGGAACATTTAGACTGGTGAAGAGAAAACTGAGATAGCCATTTTTTAAAAAAAAAATATTGAAAGGGATGTTGCGTAGAAGGTGGAGCACCCTTGCTTTCTGCTACTTCAGATACTAGAATATGAACCAACAGTTCAAGGAATTAGATCCCACCTGAACCATAGGAAGAACTTGTTGACTGTAAGATCTGTCCAAGAGTAGAATGAACTGCTACAGAGGTGGTACACCCTCAGCTGGCCATCTCCTCAGGCATGTTTTAGTTGTGTGTTCCTGCATGGTAAAAGAATGGAGTAGATGGCCCTGGTAGTCTCTTTCAGCAATATGATTTTATGATTATAAAGCTTTAGCTATAAAGGCCAAACCTCTATGCTGCTTCTGTTACAATAGCGCCTAAGGCTCACATTGTGAATACACCCCTCAACCAACTAGTCTCATCTTGCCTAATTCTTTACTGAAAATACAGCAGAGCCAAAGCAGTTAAAATTGTCAATGATCAAGCCCATTAATGGCACCAGGCAATGCCAAAATACAAAGAATGAGCTCCTTTGAGGGTGGACTGGTCAAATGAGATGCATTATCATTTATATTCCACATTTCTTCAGTAAAGTCATAGCAGCTTATAAGCAAAAACAAAACAACAAAAGTGTAAGCATAGTATGGATTCAAAACACAGAAAATAATAGTACAAGTGACAATATAAGAAAAAAAATATCCATCACAAAGACATTCATCAATAACCAGCATTACTGAGCCAGGCTAGCCTAGGCTTGGAAGTGTTACTTTGACTACAGCTCCCAGAATCCAAGCGACCAAGCTGGCTGTAGGACTCCGTTATAGTTCAAAGAACTACTTCTTTCAAACTCTCCCTGGGGATTTTTGGAAAATACAGATTTTTAGCCTGACATCTGCAAGAAAGAAATGTTGGAGGTTAACAAATCTCTCTGAGGAGGGCATTCCAAAAAGCTAGTGCCACAAGAAGAAGGCCCTGCTCCAGGTAGTTCCTTGCCAAGTTTTTGTGTAAAGCAAGCACTATGTGGAATGAAGCTTTACTTTTCAGCTAGAGAAATGAATTGCACTTTCATTTTTACTTGATAACATGTGTGCCTCAACAAAGCATGGGAAATATCAGCTTAATGGATTTCACCTCTAATGGAAAATGAGGCCACATAGGGGATGCCTAGCTCTGTTCTTTACTGCACCAACTGTAGTTATTTCCTCAAAGTTTATGAAAATGTTGCTGTTTGTTGCTCTCAGTGCACCCTTTTCCCTCTTTTCATCACTCCTGCCTATGCTGTTTCAGCTCACTGCAGTTATTTACCCATTGATCCTTCTACCACATGTCTGGAAAGGTCAAGCACCACAAGGGATGGCTCTCCAGAGTTCTTTAAAAACACTCCATCCCCTGACAGAAAAGACAGCAACTCTCTCAGATGAGAGGCTAATTAATCCAGCCTGTTTTTCAGATAGACTGAACTATGTGACATTTACAATTTATTCCAAAAAGCAAATTTAAAAATCAGTCCCATAATTTAAAAAAAAAAAATCCCTTCTGTTTCAAAAAAATGATGCCTTGCAACCATGAATTCAGCTGACACATCAAATGTCATTGCAGCACAGCTTCCTCACGTTTTGCGCCCGCCTCATCTTAAGAAGCTAAAAAACTATTACAAAAATAGTTTTCAAAGAAGGAAGGAAAAGTTGCTATCATGGAGTTATGGTTTTGGACAATGAAGCAGAACTTGCAGACAGTATATTTTGAAAGATGTATTTTTGTCATGTATACAGATATTGCCATTTATCCCTAAATGTACTTTAACCTCATTAAAAACAAGGAGATTATTTATCGGAAGGAGATTAACTTGTGTATCGTATCCTTTAGCAAACTGTTCCCACATGATGGCTGGGATCCTTTTGTGGTTTTATAATCGTATAACCAGAGGTCACTCTGATGTTAACTCCTTTTTTGCCAACATTGCCTAAGGAGTATCCAGTCTTTCCTTGTGGAATGGTTTTGCTAGGCTGCACCATGGCAGTTAGATGGCACTCAGGCATAGCTTTGCCCTAACCCAACTGGCCACTGATTGGCCATGGGGTGTGCCAAGAAAGCTCCCTCATGCAGTCAAGCTGACTCCCTCTGTCCTCCGTCCTCCCCTCTGACATCAAGATGTCCACCTAGGAACTGGCAAAACTTTAGTTTCCACAGGAAAAATCAAAGTCATGTCTCCAAATGCTCAATAGATAGTTGTTTCTTTTTAGAAAAAGGCCAATATATTTTGGCCTATATATTTTTATGGCCTTCTTCAGGGGCAATCTAACAAAGAAAATTGCTGAAGCTGGGAATCACATTCCATTTGTCTTTTCCCTCCAGCAAATGGAATGAGATTCTCAGCTTCAGAAATTTCTGCAGCTTGATTTCATATCATCCCTGAACAAGGCTATAGAAATATATATATAGGCCAAAATGCACTGCACTAAAATAAAACATCCATCTATTGAGCACTTTGGCCCTTTCCGCAACGTGCCTTTTCACAGAGCTGGGGTGCAGGGATCATGTGAGCAGCCTCCAGTGAGAGGCTCTCATGTCCCGGTTCCTTCAGTTCCGTAGCTGCCACCCGCTTGCGCAAGAGCCCTGCCTCTTCCTTCCGCAGTGCAGCCTGGGAGTTTCCCAGGCTGTGCTGGGGCAGAAAGCACGAGCGCCGCGGCTCTGGAGCTCCACATGCATGGCAAATGCACGCAGGGCCCTGGAGCGATGCGCAATCACACACAACTTTTGGCTCAAAGCTGAAAATGAAAAAGTGCACAAGTGGCGCCTACCAGACCCTGGAGCATCGCACTATTGTGAGTACATCGTGTGGACCACTCCTCACATTTGCACGACGCTTGAGGGGCCCTTTCGCATGGCAGAAGGGCCAAAGTCTCTCCAGTTTTCCTATGGCTTTCATTGGGAACTCTACATTTTTTCTCTCTTCTAAAACTTTACTGTCTGCTAGTTTCAAATAAGATTTGGGCCATACCAGAGAAGGAGAACAGAGAGGTAAAGTGCACAAGCCTGAGGTCTGTGCGCATAAGAAAAAAACACATTTTGATATAATGTCTCCAAAACAATTCTTAAGTAATGTTTACTAACCAGGAATCTTCTCAATCAAACTTGAGTGAATACCATTGAATCATGTGTAACTGAAATTCCATGGCTGAAGGGCATATACTATCACCCCAAACTTGTGTGTTTAGAAGTTAGTTTCACCTGCTTCAGTGGGACTTATGCCCCAGTAAGTGTAGTTACCGATATGATCTGAGACAGGATGTAATTTTAGTTTCCGTATGTAGGAACGCTCAATTATTATGATATGTTGCTGTAATAGAAAGATGTAGAAATACTTCCACCCCACTTTTTTTTTAAGTGCTTCATTAACTCTGCAGTCTAGAATTGTTAACAGAGATCTGAAATAAAGTGGCTGGGTTGTTAAATGACCGGATTATTCAGATTTCATCTGTTTCTGCTGTGAAATTCTCTCTGAAGACAGACTTCTCCATCTCATGTCACAAGCATGAGCAGAGCATTCTACAACTAAAGAATGGTCCAATTGGATGGCTTTTCCTTAGGTTGAAACAGAAAGTGCCTTTTATCTGTCCTTTGTGAGACTAGTCAGGCCAGCAGACCATGCCAGCACTAAGGCTGCTGGTGTGCAAAGCTAGGAATCCAAACCTCTCTGTGAAGAATATGCTTGTCCCTTGTATCCAGCATCTTCATCTGCCCTTTTAGAAGCAACATCCCAGGTCACACATGTACCAAACAGCACTCATGTTATAGAAAATGCCCCCTCTCTCATTCTAGATTTATCTTCACTGTTGTTGATTACAATATTACTATGCTGTAAAACTTGCTGTAAATATTGACCAGAATTCACCAAGGCATTACAAATGCATAACCTAGGCCATTTCCGCACTATGCTCTTATAGCACAATCATTCCACTTTCAAATCCTATGGAATCCTGGGGTTTGCAGTTTAGGGAGGGGCCGGCCAGCCCCTCCCTAAACTGCAAACCCCAGGATTCCATAGGATGTTGAAAGTGGAATGACTGCACTATAAGACTGTTGTGCGAGCAGCATGGTATAGTGGTTTTAGTGTTGGACTAAGACTCAGAGGACCAGGGTTCAAGTCCCTGCTCAGGCATGGAAACCCACTGGACATGTGCCCTTGGGTGTATCACACACTTTCAGCCTCCAGAAAACCCCATAATAAGTTTGCCTTAGGATCACCATGAGTCAGAAACGACTTAAAGGCACACAGCAGCAGCAGCAACAACAACCTAAAGCTATGCATTCATGACTGGTTCATATTCATGATCTCTACATATTCACTAGTTTATTCTCTAGTACACCAGTCATCCATCCTCACTTACGGCAGCAGCAACTTCAAGCAACAGAAATTTGTTCCTCTGTCAATTGAGAAGCAGTTGGCTGATATTTCTACCTCTTTCCACGGGCAATTTCCAATGCAAGGGGTAATTGTGACAGATCACCTGCTTCTGACTATCACACTGGAGATCACTCACAGGAAGGAGTGGGAATGTCAGTCAGTTGTTTTTCTATCAACAGGGGAACAGACCTTTGTTGTTCACAGTGGCTACTGCCCAGAAAGTGAAGACGGGGGGTTTCAGATTGGCAGATGGTGCTTAGCTATGTAACTAAAGCAGTCATGCAGCTAAGTAAGTGATACAGAATTCTAGCCATTATTCTGCTATGAAAATTCCCCTTTTAATTTTTAATATCATAAGCAAAACAGTGATTAAGTGTGTTGAGGGGTATCTACTCTGTTGACTGATCAGAATTTGAAAAAATTTGTCATGAACACTATGGTTTTATAGAAGACTGTTAGATCACAGTGGCCTGAGCTGTTGATCACTGTAGAATTGTTTGTACTAAATATTTGACAATTGATTGATTCATTGATAATTTAGAAGCTTCTCTAAAGTGATTTTTTTTGAAAATTTCCGACCGTGACGGTTTTTGGAAAACCACCCTTGGTTTCCAACCTTCGTTCTCTTCCCTACCGGAAGTCCCTGGAGTAAGGGGATCACGGAGGAGGCTCTTTGGGGGGGTTTTGCCACCCAAGGGGGAAACAAAGGAGAAATGAAGGAACGATGGGTGGAAGGTAGCCGCCATCCCCGCGTAGATAGCCTGGACACCCCTGCCAAAATTTGCAAAAGGGATTTTTTTCCTTTTTCAAATTAAATGAAAACCGGTAATTTTCCCCTAACAGATTTTTCGGGGGAAAAAAACTGGGAATTCCTCCTGAAGGGAGCTTTGGATCTTGGGGCTTTGTTCCCGGGAGCGGTGGTAGGGGAAAAAAAAAAAAAAAAAAAAAAAAGAGAAGCGATTTAAACATCCCATCTTGAGTTGAAGCTGTTCTCCACGTGTAATAACTAAAGTAATTATTTTTATATTTTTGGATTTTGGGTTTGAACAGTATTGACTTGTTCCATATACATATATATATATAAAAAAATTATTCTGATCCTGCTGGACCGAGTTGCTGACTGGGTCTCGTCGTATGAGAAAAATGATTTGTTTAGAGTCTTCGGGGAGGGACTTGTGTGCCTTCTTCCTCCTATCTCAATATGCTAATGTGGAGAGAAAAGAGCCTGTAGGAATAAAGGTTTAAAACTCCCTATTTTTAGAAATCTCTCGGCGTTAGACTTAAAGTTAGTGAGCTGGTGGGGGTGAAGGGGAAAGAGAAGAAGAACAGTAGGTTTAAGACGAAGACTTCAAGTTTAAGTGGGAGTGTGGCGACGGAGCGGAGTTGGGGGGGAGTGAAAGAGAGACAGATTGGAAAAAAAAAAGGAGAAGGATTCCAGGTGACAGTGAACAGAGATAAGAGAAGTAGATTGATTTGATGGTTCGGAGGAGTTTTGCGGAAACCAGAACGACAGGTGATGGAGGGGAGTAACGGGGGGAAGGGAAAGGGAAGCGGAGAGCGAAGACAGCGTGGGAAGGAAAAAATAAGAGTAAAGACAGAGATACAAAAGGAGGGGGAAGAGGGAAACGACAGGAGACAGAGAGGAGTGAGAAAAGGGTTTAAAAGGAAGAAGACAGACAGTGAAGATAGAGATAAAAAGGGGGGAGAGAGGGGGGGTGCAAAAACATTAAATTAAATGTTTGGGGGAAAAACATTTTGGAATTGTGTGTAGTACCTGGTGGACTTGGGGGAGGAATCTTATTTTGGGCATATGGCAGAAACTTAAATAGGACTGAAAGTGAGTGGGTTTAGGTGGTAAGGATGAAGTAAGATTTTTTGACTATTTTTAAAACTTTTTTTGAGTCAGTGTGGGAATGTTTGTTTTAGGGGGGGTTTAAAGGGGGAAGTTTGTAAATCAATTTAATTATTTTGAAACTGTCTGCAATTTATAATAACTATACTATACTTTATTTGTGGAATTTTTTTTAGTTCATTATATATAGTTTATTATATATCTACAATTCCTGTGTTGTTATCATTTACCTCAGTGGAGTAAACATATTTGACTGTATTATTTGAACTCAAGGAGGGCAATTATTAACAGGAACTTTGGATATTTTAATTGGTTAAACAAAAAACTGGGTAATATTTTGAAGTTGATGAGGAGAAGAAATTGGAAGGAATATTGTGTTTTTTAAATTTGGTAAAATCTGGGAATTGGATAATACAGAGAGACAAGATACAAGAAAATAGTAAGTTAAATATTTAAATAAATTAAAAATAAAATAAAATAAAGTTAAAGTTAAGTTAAATAAAGGATAGTTTTTTAAAAAAAAATATGAAAAATTTGTTATAAATAAAAAATAAATAAATAAGAAGAAGAAGGAGAGTAATTAAGTAACAAAATTAAATAATAACAATAATGAAAAAAATGAGAAATAACAGTAAATACTAGCAAATAGTAGAAAATAGAACGTTCAACAGATGAAATTATGAACAAAAAATTTGTAGCAAAATTCCCGGGAAGAGTAGAAAAGAGAGATTATATAGGTTGATGGCACCGGGAAAGGAAGGCTGGGACAAGAAACCCAAATTCAATACTCCAAAGGGGGAGCAACGGAGATCAAGACACCAGGCATTAGACGAGATAGTGGCTAAATCCCAAGGTCAGTAAACATGGGACAGACATAATGGGAAAATTGGAAACTAAATGCTTTTAAAAAGAAATGAAAGAAGTCAGAATGGAGATGAAACACGGAGGATGGGATAAAGACAGACATCAAAAAGGAATTGGAGACATTTAATATGAAACTTGATAACATATCGACAGAAATAAAACAATAAAGGGAAAAAGGTAAACAGTGAAAGAAATGGGAACTGGAGGTCCAAGCAACAAAGAACAAAGGGAAAAAACAATAATTTAGAATCTAACGTTTTTGATGGATATGAGAAACAGGAATAAATCAATAAAGTCAGAGGCTTGAAGGAGGTGGCCCGGGAAGATTATACCGAGATTGGTAAAACCGTTAGCAAGAATTGTTTGGGGACCCTGAGAAATTTAAATTTTGGAGATCGATGAGCCTTCCGTTTTAATTTGAAAGAAACGAAAAAATATAGCATCATGGTTATTTTTAAGAGAGGGGGTGGGACCTAGTTAAAGGCAGCTTTTGAAAACTTTGGTTATGAAAACGGAGGTAAGATATTTAAGGACATACATCCGGTCTTATTAAAGAAAGGAGGGATTATGTTTTTTTACCCAACGGTTAAGGGACCTTGGAATGATATCCCTGGGAAAAGACAGAAGGCTTTTTTTATTGGAACAAAGAAAAATAGTGCTGAATAAAATTGTGAAGGCACAGGAATTTTGGAAAAAACATAAAAAAGGCTAATCAATTGAAAAGCACTCCAGAACAGGAAAGAGAAAAAAGAAAGGAAATTTAAAAAAAGAACAAGGTTTGGAGAGAGGAAAAAGAAAAGAACAAATGAAACGAGAATTGGAAAGGATAAGGAAAGAAGAAGATGGGAAAAAAGCAGGAGGTAGAAGAGGAAGAGGGAGAAGAAGCAGAAGAGGAAAAAAGGGAAGAAGGAGAGGAGGAAGCAATCTCAATTCAGGACCTGGATTTAGAAGTTTTGGGAGGGGGGGTTTAAAAAGAGGTAAATTAGGGAAAAGAACACCCCAATTTAAGAATTTGTTTTAAAATGTAGATAAAATTTTTATAAGGGAATGTCCAGGGAAATGCCCCCATAAAAGAAAGTGCATTTTTCATTACCTAGAAAAATTTAAAACTAACGTGACAGCCATCCACGAAACCCATTTAGAAGTAAAGAATTGAGATATTTTAAAAAATCCAAAATTACCCTTTTTATACTCCAAAAAGAAAAAAAAAAGATGACGGTTTACATAAGCAAAAAATTTTGAATCAGAATTAATTTATAGTGATAATCAGGACATTACCTAATAGTAGAAGTTAAGTTGCCAGGTATAAAATTAGCAGTAGTAGCAGTGTATGGACCCCTCGAAAATAAGAATAAATTTTATTATAACTTATTAGAGAAGCTAATGGTTTTAGACAATCACAAACTGATATTAAGGGGGGATAAGAATTTTTTAATCCACATAAAGATAGAACAGGAGAATATAAGGTAAAGAAAAAGTAAAGGGGGGAAATTTTAAAAATTTTTTTGATTTATTAGATTATGTCCTTGAAAGAGGTAAGTAATAACAAAAGGAAAGAAACTTTTTACATATTATTCTGATTGTATAATGTGAAGAAAAGACAGGATTTTTATTTCCCCCCGAATGTCCAAAAATATAGTGGAAATGGAAAAACCGAAACATTATTTGGGCCATTGCCCAATTTTATTAACGTTAAAGTTTGGTGAAATTAGTAAAATTTGGGGATTAAATGATAATTTATTAAACAAGGATCAGATAGTGACAAAAACAAAAGAAGAATTAAAAATATTTTTTGGGGAAAATAATTTAAAAAAAACAATCAGTGCAAGTATTTGGGATACAAATAAAGCGGTTATGGGGGTTTTTTTAAAGGCATGGATAAAAAAAATTAAAAGAAAAGAACTATTTATTGTTAATAAACTCCAAGAGAATGAAAATAATTAAAGATTAACCAAATGATAGGAAAATTCATAATGAAATCAAATTGTGGAGAAAACAATTATCTCTTCCTTGCTGATGGAAAAAGTGGGAAAAGGGAATTGAAATTTTAAAACAGAAACAATTAAATACGCAAACAAACCAGGTAATGGGTTATAAACTGGAAAAAAAGAGAAAAAAGGACTTTAGGAATTGAAAAAAGGGCAAAAACTTTTTGGCAACATGAAAAGATTAAAAAAACTCTTGTAAATTACTTTGAAGATATATTTAAAAATATATCATTCCCTAAATCAGAAATATAATTTAATAATATTACGACAAGTAGAGTTAGCCAATTTTGGGATACAAAGAGAAGAATTAAATAAAAAAGATAACATTACAGGAAGTACAAGATGCAATTAAAAATTTTAAAGAAGGGAAAGCACCCGGCCCCGATGGGCTTACAGTTACATATATAAAACATTTGGATTTTTGCCCCTTTTTTTTTCAAGTAATAAATTCTTTAAAAAAAGAAGATACCAAACTCATGGAAAAAGCTAATATTGTACTGATTTGAAAGAAGGGAAGGATAAAAAATAAAAAAAGTTATAGACCGATTTTGTTATTAAATACCGACTATAACATTTTTCTTCCATATTAGCAAATAATTAAAAAAATTTACTGAATTGGATACACAAAGACCAAAAAGGGTTTCTACCAGGTAGATACTTAAAAAATAATATAAGGACAATCATAGATTTATGAATACTATCAGCAACACAATCAGAAAGAATTGGCTTTAGTATTTTTTGACGTGGGAAAAAACTTTTGATAATGTACGATGGGAATTCATATTTGAAGTAATGAAAGAATTAGGATTGGGGAAAGATTGAAGAGTGGGTTTATGCAATTTATTATATCAAAGGGGAAGCTTAAAAGTAAATGGAGATAAATCAAATATTTTAGGGTAAAAAAAAAAAGGAGGGTTCCATTTTCCCCTTTTTTTTTATTATGTCCTAGAAATTCTAAATATTAAAATTAGAAATAAAGGGAAATAGGTGGACAAAAAAAAAAGGATATGAATTAAATTTCAGGCATTTGCTGATGACATGGCATAATTAGGGCCCAATTTGTTTAAACCCTTTAATGGAAACTCTGAAGGAATACGGTCAAGTAGCATTAAGGATTAATAAAGAGAAATCATTATGATTACAAAAAATTCTCCCCAAAACCAAAAGGAAATTTTTGAGTATTTCAGGATTTAAAATAACAAAAAAAATGAGGTATTTGGGTTAAAAATAACAAAAAACAATTCAGAATTTTTGAAAATAACTATAAAAAAGTTTGGAGGGAAGTCAAGAAGATTTTAAAGGGAAAAGGAAAAATTTACAACTATCGTTATTGAAAAGGGTGAAAAAGAATATTTACCAAAAAAATATCCTCTTTCAAAATCTTTTCCCAAAAATACTCAATGATAAACCTTTTAAACTGAGACAGGACTTAAACAAGTTTATATGGAATGGGAGGAAAGCAAATTTAAAAGGAAATATTTAAAAGAGGTTAAAAGGGGCGGTTGAGTGTTAGACTTTTAAAAATTTTTATGAAGCTTCGGCATTATTGTGAGTTAAAGAATGGATATTATTAGATAATGATAAACTATTAAAATTAGAGGGATTTAATTTACATTTTGGCTGGCATGCTTACATTTGTTATGATAAATATAAAATTAACAAAATATTTACTGAACACTATGTCAAAAAAATTTACGAATCTGGTTAAAATTTAAAGGGAAAAAAATTTCTAAAACCCTTTTCGCCGCACGAGGTTTTTTAAACTGAGAAGGTGAAGTAAAAAAAAATAAAGAAATTTAAAGGGCATACTTATAAAAGAAGGGGAAAATTATTAGACCTAAATCTAGGGAAGAATTGATGGGAGAAGGCTATCTAACACACTGGTTGCTGCATGACAATTATTAAAAGTATAAAGAAGATACAAAAGGCAAAGGAATTTGTGGGGAAAAACAAATTTGATAAAATAATAAATTAGAAACTAAACAACCTTAAATAAGTCTTAAATTGTTATTAAACTTAGATCTAGAGGATGAGATGTGAAGACAAATATGATAAAATGGGCTAAGGATCAGGGCATTATAAACCGAACAATGGCAAAAGGCTTGGAAATTTAAACAGGGGTTTTCCCGGTGTTATAATTTAAAGGAAAAAAATTTTAAAATCTATTATAGATGGTATTTTAAACCCAATTAGAATATTTAAAAAACATAAAAAGGAAACCCCTACATGTTGGAAATGTCAAGAGATAGGCCTTTTTTTCACATGTGATGGCTTTTAAAAAAACAAAAAAAGGGTCAAATATAATCAGATAGAGAGATTGCTTAAAATCAATTTTCAATGTACCCGAAATTTATTTGTTTAAAAATTTATACAGGGTTGAAGTAATATTAAAAAGGAAACCTTGAAGATATTATGTTATTTAATATATGCTGCCCGGATTTTATACGCAAAGTTTTGGAAATTAAAGAGATACCAGCTTTGGAAGACTGGAAAAATAAAGTATATGACCTAGCAAATTGGATAAATTAACTCTAAGGTTAAACAAAAGGTAAAAATTTTTAAAAAAAGGGGAAATTCTAAAAACCTTTTTGGGGGGAAGAATGGGGTGAACCTTTACATTTTGTTAGATGACTCACTTGTTAGGGTTAATGGCATGGGAAAAATAATTAAGTGTATAAGAAAAAGGGGATAGGGAAAAAGGGAAATATGAAGGGAAATATATATATATATATATAATATACACAAATAATAAAAAAAGAATTAAAGTTTAAAATTTAAATTTAAAAATTTAAATTTAAAAAAAAGAGCAGGTAGATTGGAGGAAACTTACAGGAATAACTTATAGGAACAATTCAAAAAGCAGGTGGAATGATACTACCCGTAAATGGAAATAAATGTTAAGTATATTAGGGGTAAAGGAAAAGGGATATATTCCCAATGGTATGATTTAAGAAGTCAGGGTATTTTTTTTATGTAAAAGTGAAAAAAAATTGAAGTAATAAACCTTGGGGGCAGTAAAGGTTTTATGAAGGTTTGTATGGAAATTTTAAGATAAAAGTGATATAAGTAGAAATTAGACCTTCCCCAAAATGTGGAAGGGGGGCTATTTTATGTATTGAATGTATGTTGTTAAGTTTTTTCTTTTTTCTTTTTTTTTTTCTCTTTTTTTTTTCTTTTTTTTTGATATGTGGTTTTAATTTTTGAAATTTGTGTATGTTTGGGGTATTTTGTATATGTTGTATGTTGAATTTTGCTAAATAAAGCATTTATTTTAAAAAAAAATAATTTAGAAGCCATCTTGCCCTTCAGCCAAAAAGGCTCCCAGAATGGCTTATAAATTGTTAATTTGACAGTTTCCTTGCCCTCAGGCTTCAATCTTCTCTCCTCATGTTGGTTGAGATATTCCTGTTAACCTTTGGTAAATATATGCACTCTCATACTAGGTTTGCCTTCAAGCCATCACTTTCCTTATACAATAGCCACAAGTCTGAAGAGGAGAACTTGTTGTATCCCCAGAAACTCCCCACACAAACCCAAATTTTTCCCCCCCCTCCCCAAAATTTTTTTTACATGGAACGGGTCCCTGGATATAAAAGGCTCCTCTCTTAAAACATCCCCTTTTTCCTGAGGAAAGTGATAGTGGAGGGGGTGGGCTAACTCACTTTCCTCTTCACGTAGATAAATGCTCACCAAACTCCTGAACAGAGCTATGACGGCATGGAAATAACGATTAGTAATCTGTATTTGTTTAATGTGGCTTTCCTGATTTTCAGAGTTTCTAATGCAAAACAAAACAGTAATAGTAAAATGTACATTTAAAAAAACTTTAGAATTAACTGAAGCTTCACACAAGGATGTAGGATACTCCTCTGGCCTGTTCATAGACATATTGTCATACTCAGTTGGGGAAATGAGAAACCAGGTGGTCGATTAGCAGTCTGAAAGTCGAGAACAAGCTGGGGAACCAAAACCACGCAGAATAGTCTGGATTCAGGAACAGGACCAAGTCTCTGAGGTAGCTTGGATCTCTCCTATGGAGTGGGTGATCAATGACCAGCAGCCATAGAGCATTTGCTGCCAGCCTTATCTAGGGAGGCTGATTGGTCAGTGCAAACAGCTAAAGCTACAGTCCTACTAGTATCTCTGAGGAAGACCCAACACAGATTCAAGTGTTAAAATGGAAAGAATCTGAGAGCTCAGTTTGTTGCCCCTGTAGCCAGTTCTTGGGAGCAGTCTTTTCGGTTTTGCTTAGATCCCAGAGCAGGAGTGGCCAAAGTGCAGCCTGTGGGCTGCATGCAGAACCCCAAGGCCATTTTTTGTGGGACCCAGGGCATCACAGTTATCCAAAATGCCTCCAAACGCTCCTAAATGCCCTTTAGGGATATGGGAGGGGTTTCTACCAATATTCCCCGTCCCCCAAACCAATGTAAGCCCAGGAGAGGACTTTTTTTTTATTTTAATCTTTATTCCATTTTCACAATATAATACAAACCATTCATAAACATCCATAAAACCCCTTTACATCCATCATCATTTGCATTTAAAATCTCTTTTCAGCCCTCCCCTCCCCCTCCCCCAACATATCACTTCCATACTTACATTCAGGAGAGGGCTTTTTGAACAGAAAGTGAACAAGAAGTGACTTCAGCTCACTTTTTCTTAAAAAGGGTGTCTCTTGGGCCTAAAATGGCAGGGAAGTCCAAAAGCATGGCAAAGATATCCCAATATCCTCTAGAGGGAATTCTGGAGCCTTGGTGGAGAAAAAATTATTTATTATTAGCAGAAGAAGATGCCTTGCCAGAAACATGGCTTTCCAGGGTCCCTTGGAGGTCTAATTTAGCCACCTAGCCTTCCACTGTTCCCCATCCATGTCATAGAGCAACCTACAGCCCCCCCCCCAAAAAAACCCAGGTTCTCTAGGTCTAGACAACAACTCCTAGAATAACATGCTAAATCAGCCAATTTCCTACTTCCATGGCTTTTCTGGAGGAAGAAGAAGGACGAAGAGGAGGATTGAAACAGCTTCCTTGAGGCCTAATTGGGACCTTCATCCTGGCTTTCAATATAGCTTAAAAATCCTGTCTAAATTTCCCTTTCCTAACTGGTTTTCTAACTTTTCAGCTTTTTCCTCACCAAGAAAACATTTCAATCTTTTTAGTGTTTTTTCCGTTATGCTGGGACAGGATATGGTACACTGGATGTAGAACAGTGTACAGCAGAGGAGAAATCAGCATTTTAAGTAGCATGAAAAGGCTATAGGGATGGGTTTGAATGCTGACAGGCCTATAACCAGTTTCAGCTGCAGAGGGCAGCAAATACTCAAAAATTAACTACACACCATTAACCCATGTTGTCCTAGATGGGTATGGCAGCAGTGCAAAACAGCACTCAACAATAATCAAAAACTCATTTACAAGCTATACAATGATCCTCAAATTCCATAATTATAACATAAACTAAAGATAGTAATTCCAACTAATCTCTGATCTCTATGATAAAAAGTACTATTGCAGTGAAAGCTGAACTCCTTTTTAATATGATCATACATTCTACCAGTGACATACCCTCAAGCCAATTAACTTGGACTCAAGTCAGACTCCAGTCACTTCAGTGACTTGACTTGGACTCAACTTGGCAATAAATGACACATTCACTTGACTCGACTCATGACTTGTACAGTTTTAGTGACTGACTTGCTGCCCTTGGTTCAGTAACATAACACATCCATACAGAAACCTTGCAACGTTGAACAACACTTCCATCTCTTTTTGCCTACTGCCATGTGATTATCTGTCTCAAGGCCAAAACTTGGGCCATTTTTTGGAGGGGAACGGCAAACATTCTAGGGAACAAGCTTGAGGCAGGCTTGCAGTCTGCTTGCACTGTATATCAGAGGAGCATTCTAAAACGTTTCCCAACACCAAAAGGCAAGACTTGAACCCAGGGCACAGGGAACAATCTTACCAAGAAAACACCCATGATAGGATCATCTTAGAGTCTCCATAAAGTCAGTTTTCTAAGGAGAGAGACATGATGGTTAGAAAGAATCTCCCCATCAGTGACACTTTGGTTGTTGTGTGCCTTCAAGTCACTTCTGACTTATGACAACTCTAAAGTGAACCTCTTGCTTTTTTTTTCTTCTTTTTGCAAGATTTGTTCAGAGGGGGGTTGCCTTTGCCTTTGCCTTCCTCTAAGGCTGAGAGAATGTGACTTGTCCAAGGTCACCCAGTGTCTGAATGGGGATTTGAATCCTAGTCTTCAAAAGCCTTTAATAAATAAATGCATACTTGAATATTTAAATAAATATTTGAAAATTTAAATCTCGAGTTATGTTTTGGGTGGGCCCTGGCAACAAATTATATTTACAGGGGGTCCCTGGTAAAGAAAAGGTTTAGAACCACTGGTTTAAGTGACTCAAGTCTTTTCACCACCTGTCCTGATCTCTCTGTGACACATGCTGATATTCTAAGAGATCTTTCTACCTCTTTCTTCCTGCCCTTTTCCTACTTTTCTCTTCCTCTCAGCTTATTCCACAACCAAAACTAGTTTGGGCTCAGAATTAGCTTAGCCCCTTAGAGAACTGCCTTATCTTAAACAAAGATGGCACAATAAATCCTGCAGTTTGCTCCTTTGAACCACTGATGTCTTTGCTCCTTGATCAAGGTTTCTACCCACTGCACACATTCATCATCAAAAGCAGCCCAACTAAAGGACCTGGTAAAGATAACAGGATGAAAAGGAAAGTGTGAGGAGGGGAAAATGAGGGTACATGACTTCAGTGGGGAGGTACAGATAAAGAGCCTGCCAGATAGACATCCTGCCCTCCCATACGGGCTCATTCCCTTCTCCCAAATGTGTATGACAGTGGTGTAGGAATGACAGGTTATCTCTTTCTTCCATTCTTTAGGAAACATCTAGAAAGCTGCAGTAGCAATGTTCCAGATACAAGAAGACCTGAGCAGCACAGTACTCTAGGGCACATCTACTCAAAATGATGGTCCCAGGATTGGTGCTAATCCACAAGATATTGACTGCACGCCCAAAGAGATTTTCAGGAAAGAAAGAAAAAACAGTTGTAGCCAAGAGGAACAAATATGGCATTGGTTCTTGATGGACTGGGGATAAAAAAGGACCAATGCCCCATATCAGCTAGCTTGAGAAGCATGGCTCTAGGGCTTTTCATAGAAGATGAAGCCTTAGAGGCAGCAGCACCTCCCTCCTACCTTCTGATTGTACAAATTAAAACAACAGCAGCATTCTGGACAGATGTTAGGAAAAATGGAAAATGTCAAGTCAAGAAACTTAAGGTTTCTTGTGCCTGGAAAACAGTAGTTACAGCATTTTAGGTGTATTGCCAGAGGGAAGAATATGAGCCTTTAATGATACTAGCTAAGTTTAGGGGAACAAGCATACAAAGGACTGCACAGGATTAACAAGGCAGTGGGTAGATCATAGGACGTCCATCATGATATATGAGTTCAAACCATGCCAAAACACACACACACACACACACACACACACCAGGGTGTAACACAAATTAGCTATGACTATTGTGGGGGGAATACCCCCCAACTTAATTTGGAATTTGCTTGGCATCAACATTCCATTACCTAAGGGTATTAGGAAATGGAATTTCCCTAGGGCACCTGCCTTTGCAGTAAAAATGTCAGACACTTTGAAAATTAGGGCCTTTTCCACATGGGGGAATTAAAATGGCACAGCGCGTCCTCTACGGAGGTCGTCTGCACCTTGGAGCGGACTAGGTTCAGACTACTTACTGGAGATCCGCACCTCAGTCCGCTCTGAAATGCCCCCAACTGATCCTCCAGCGCGCTTTTTAAAGAACGAAAAAAGAGGTTTCTCATTTTTCCGGAACACACCATTGCGCACCTGCTCCCTTGTGCAGATTCGCACGATCTGTGGAGGGTGGGCTTTAGGCATGGCGAGCTTCAGCGGTTGGTTGGGACCCATGACCAACCGGAAGCCACCATTTTGGAAGCCGGAGCAGTGAGGATCTAAGACCTCGCACTGCTCCAATTCACCCTGGACCAGACCAAGCAGCCAGAAGATCCGGTGAGTAGCGGCACGGAGCGATTCCCTCGCCTCGTGCGGAAATGGCCTAGGCTTTGCACTTGCGTACTGCCAAGCCCTGAAGGCAAGGAATAACTATAGCAGTCAGCTGTGAAGAGATGGCAAAACAGCAACCATGAGCTTCATGTGGTCCCAACCCCAGTTCTGTGCCCAGCTGAAAGCCCCAAATCCCATCATTCCCCAAAACAATTTAAATATTTTCAGCAAGGCTTTGGGCCAACATTCCCTGCTAACCAAATAACACTCCCCCCAAAGAAAAACCCCATACAATTTTTTTGTTCCCTATGCTCCCCAAACCCGGATGACTGTCAGCGAAAAACAAGATAAGAAGTAATGTAATTTCACTTCTAGTTGAGAAATGAATATGTCTGTGTGGCCCACACATAACTTTATAAAATCAGTCTTGAGACATCATCCCTTTTTGCGAGCAGTTGTTTTGATTTTGTTCAGTTTACATATAAGTCTCAATTACATTCATCTCCCCTCCTTGGAGTGAAATCTCCAATCTTCACCAATTAAAACCTCCTGAGCACAGATCTCCCCTAAAATGGGAACACTCTCCATGAGCTCTACTTCTGCCTATTCTGCCACTTGGTTTTCATCTTGATTTGCTTCCATGTCTAATTTTATGTCTTTCTCTGTATCTTCTGTATCTCTCCCTCTAACCTCGTTTCAGTTTCTCGAATTCTTGCCTCATGAGGCCAATCATATTCTTGAAATCTGCATATATTTGCTCCATTGTCCCTTGTAGAAGATCCTTGGGCTGTTCCAAAGAAGGTTCCATTTTTTCACTTAGTCCAGCAGTTGTAGAGTTAACAATTCTCTTCCTTGGAATCTGACTAAAGGTGGCCAAGAAAACAGCACCAACTGATAATACTGGTACTTTCTCATGCTTTGATTTCCTTATTAGAGTCCAATGCCTTTTTGCAAGTAAAATGCAATTCAAGCTATTCACAAAATATATACACTTATTTTTTTAGCTCCTAGTTCTTCTCTTTTTAAAACATCAACACCAATTTTTAAATTCAACTACCCCATTTTTATGGAGCAAAGAAACTTACTCAATTCTTTTTTCAGAAAGAAGGCAGCTGTAAGAGGCTCCACTGATCCTTTCTTAATCAGAAGGGTCCTTTGCTTTCATGACTTCCAAGGTGAATTAAGGGTTCTTCTTTTTTAAAAGAACAGGTTGTTGACATAGGGCCATTGGATCTTGTAATCTAACCAGTTGCGTTTCACAGCAAAGGTGAGATGTAATTTCCTCAGTCTTTCCCATTCGCAGAGAATTTACTAAAAAGTAAATGTATAAAATAGGAATTCCACACCCAATGGGCAATCTTTCAGTCCTCCTTTATCTGTGAGAGAATGAAATCTCCAGCCAGATCCTTCTGACTGGCACTTTACCAAGAAAGTTCTCCTGGCTGCTGAAGTCGAATCTCCCTATTTTGGTATTTTAATGTTTAGCTGTGGCTTGGCATTGGAATTTTGTAACAGTTATGTCTTAAGCATTTTTTTAAAAAAATATAAATTTCTTGGTATGCAATTTAAGCCTGAGTCCTAAATCCAGTAGAGTACTACCACTGAATCAATGCTGAATGGTAAGCCAATAAATAGTAAAGTTAGAAGGTATATGAAAGTCATCAAGTCTAAAATCCTGTCAATCAGAAATGCAAGAACCAACATGTAATATTAGCAGTAAATTGTGGTACAATAATATAAACATGTACAGAGATATTGAAAATGAAATCTAGATCAGTGTGGAAGATCAAAAATAATTCATGTAATCTTACATTTACAATTGTTTGTTTTATACTTGAATTTGAATAAAATGATTAAAAATAAAAATAAAAAAAAATCCTGTCAATCCAGAAATCCAAACAAAAAAAAATCTCCAACAGATTGCCATCCAACCTCTGTTTATTCTGTTTCTTTTTCCAATAAAGAAAAGACCACCACCTTCCAAGAGAGCCCATTCCTATGTCAAACAGTTATTATTATAATCAGGTTCTTCCTAACCAAAATTTCCTTTCTTGAAATTTTAATTCACTGGTCCCAGTCCTTCTCTCTGCAGTGGCAGAAAGTGAACTTACTCTGTCTTCCACTTGACAGTCCTTCACACATTTGAAGAAAGCTCTCACATTTCCTCTCACTCTTGTCTTATCCTGACTAAGCATATGCAGCTCCTTCCATTATTCCTCACAGTTCTGGGCTTTCATTCCCTCGGTCATCCTGATCACACTCCTTGGACATACTCCAGCTTGTCAATATCTTCTTGAATTGCAGTGCCCAAAACTGGACATAGTGTTCCAGGCAATGTCTTTCCAAAGCAAAGCAGAATGGTAATATTACTTCCCTTGATCTGGTCTATTCTTGATTACTTTTTTTGCCATACCGTTGACTCACATTCAGTCTGCAGTCTGGTAAGCCCACTACATCATTTTTGCATGTATTGCTGTAAAGGTTGTATTTGTGCATCTTATTCATTGAATGTATAGTATTTGTAAATGTTCAATGGACAACATTTAGGGCCAGAAAATTAAAAACTTGTTGTATCTTAAAATAGCCTGTTTTATTTGCAAATAATAATTGGTCTAATGTTTCCCCAAATTTTAGACATGGGGTATCCAGTATCTCCCAATGACAAGAATGGGGATTCCTCAGACAGCACCTTTTGTATTTCTTTACTGTTCAGTTTGATAAAGGAAACAGTATGCCAGAATTAGGGCCTTTACCTCATCCTAACAATGGAGCATTTAAACATTTTCCACACATATGTAGCCAGTGCAAGACTGATTATTCCACAATGTGGATTGTTCAGGACTTCAGTCAGCCACATAATAAATGAGAAAGGCTTGATTTACATTTCCTGAAAATGTAATATTTCTTGTGAAAGTACCATCAAAATTATGCAAGCCTAACTGTGAATGCTGGTGCAGTCAGACACTTAGCAGTGTACTCACTGCAGAATAGTGATTTCAGCGCAAGAATTTATTGGAGCAGAAGACATTTCAAGGGGGAGGGGGACAGACAGAGACACCTTATGAGTCAGAAAGAAAGGAGAATGGCCATATGCGTGAATGACACAATGGGACAGGTTTGCTCCATTAGCAGAAATGTTAGGGATCACTTAACACTGGTGCTTCTGATTGCATGCAAAAAGTCCTTCTCTTTTGTAATGTTTCCCGAGCTGAAAAATCCCTGGAGCCTAAATGGACTAAGAGGAGCTAACTGGGAATAAGGAGCCCCATGGTATTTCCTTGTTTTCACACATCTAAAAAAGACCTTTGAACTAGCTTTGGAGGGCTGGGTCCTAGCCATTGCTCTGCTGCAGGGTTGCCAAAGAGGGGAAACATCTGGCAGAGATCAGCAAAGTCCACCACAGTGGGCCTCACTTGAGCAGCAGGGACCAGGGTGGCACAAAGGGGCAGAACTCTCCAGAGAACCAGCTTGGGTGCTTTCTGGCTGTAGTATTCCCCACAGTTAGAGATGCTCCCCAGGCCCTTATGATGGGCATCATTACATTACTCCATACAGTCTGTCCCCTGAGGTGGGTGAAAGGACCGGCCCTCCCCCCAAACTCCATCCAGACTGGCCAGCAGTGAGGAATGATAGGTGCTCTATTTCATTCACATCTGGAGGGACACAGGTTCTTCCTCTCTGCCATGATGAACTCTGTGAAAAGGTGCTTCTGTTGGTGTGTTCTGAACCTATTATCAATCCAATCCCAGAGGCGGAACTTGAAGTGCATGGAGGAGGGGTGGGAGGGGGGTCACGGTGTGGGGCAGGGCCACGGTGTGTGGGGGCATAGTCATAGTGCACAGGGGAATGGCTATGAGCCAGGACGCCCCAAAAAACATTGCTGCTGGGAGCGAACTGCCCCCATCACCCCCTCCCATCCCTATGCCTAATTCATTTCATTTGGTGATCCTTTGTTTTAATATGATGATTTTGCTAATTCCAAAATTTCAAAAATCACTGTCATGCATGGAAACTAGTGGCTCTGATATCGGTGGGGCAGCAAATCTGCTTTGGTTGTTTTTGTTTTTGTTTTGTTTTGTCTGAACTTTAGTGGGGCTCCCTAAGACTCTGAACTATTCTAGTGATAGAATTCAACACCTGTTAAAGTTCAGCAACTTTAAAGACAACTCCTTTAAAGTTTAACTTAAAACCTGAAACGGATTCACCTCCCCAGAGAGATTCGAGCAACCAACTACCATGGCTATCATGTCTCCGTCCAGTAGACTACCTGGGGCATTCAGCCAACCACAGCTCACATAGCAGCCATGACCGTAACAGAAATGCTAGCTGGGAAAGAGCAAAAAAATTCCATTTCTCCTAAACAAGGCATTTCATTTTGTTTACTGGAGGAATGTGATCTGATCAGAACAGCAGTGTCTCCTCATGAGAAGACATGTTGATCCACTATACCAAACCACTCTGCATCTGAAAACAACCTCCCTACATGCATTAACTCTTAATGTCTTGGTATTTAATTAGTGGTACCTGGTATTTTTCTTTACAGTTTAGGCTTTTTAAACTTGTGCTGCCATCTGTGATTAAAGCCTATTGTGATTGTGCTTACAGTCAGTTGATTCCAGTTCTCACAAACGCAAGACTGCCCCGCTGCTGATTTACAGCAGTCTTTTTTTTCCTCCCATCTTGCACGCATAGGCTGAACATGAAAGAAGATAAATTGGCAGAGAAGATATCTTTAAGATGTCAGCTAGAGATTAGAAGGAAGAATAAATGGACTGGAGAAGAAAAACAGTAATGTTGAATTCAGCTCCATTTAGAATGTACATTTATCACAAGAGCAAATTCCGCTTTTTAGTTAACTTGATGAAGTGATACAATAGAAATATATTTGTTCAGCAAAGATTTTGTCTCCAGAGCAACAAACTTAAATTTGGTTTATTCTGGATAGTTAGGGAGGGGGTTCTGGAGGGGGCTCTTATACTATCTAATGTAAGTTTTCACTTAGCACAGTGCCTCTGTGCTAGTAGGCCACACTTTCATATTTGTGGCCTCATGGTGCTGAGAAACTGAGCTGCGAGCCATTCTTAGCCAGCCTGGCAGTTGCTGGTGGAGGAAGAGGAGGATCAGAGGTGGGTTTTCAAAGGGCTACATGGCCCGCTTGGAGCTGCTGAGAGGGAAGTTTCTCCTGGAAAAGAAGTGCCTGAGGTGGGGAGCTGGGGTTGGAGGAACTCGCAAATAATCAAATCCATGAAAATCAGACCCACAAATGTTGAGGGCTGCCTGTAAAGTAGATGTCTTCCCAGGCATGACTTCTTTAACAGAAACTTTAGTGCCAGAGGCAGAAATATCAGGGATAGGTCCCTGCACACACACACACACACACACACACACACACACACACACACACAAACAGTTCTACATATTTTGCAAAAACTGGTAAGTTTTCTAAAATGGTTTGTGTGTGTGTGTCAGCTTTTGTGTGTGCAGAGAAAACAAGGCATAGAATTACAGAATCATAGAGTTGGAAGAGACCACAGGGGTCATCCAGTCCAACCTCCTGCTATGCAGAACACCAATCAAAACATTCCCAACAGATGGTCATCCAGCCTCTGCTTAAAAACCTCCAAAGAAAGAGACTCCACCACACTCAAAGGCAGCATATTCCACTACTGGACAGCTCTGACCGTCAGGAAGTTCTTCCTGAGGTTCAGGTGGAATCTCCTTTCCTGCAGCTTGAATCCATTGCTCCTTGTCCTAGTCTCTGGAGTGGCAGAGAACAAGCCCATTCCCTCCTCAACATGACATCCCTTCAAATATTTAAACATGGCTATCATGTTCCCTCTTAACCTTCTCTTCTGCAGACTAAACATACCCAGCTCCCTAAGCTGTTTCTCATAGGACATGGCTTCCACACCCTTCACCATTTTGGTCGCCTTCCTCTGGACACGCTCCAGCTTATCAATATCCCTCTTGAATTGAGGTGCCCAGAATTGGACACAGTATTGCAAATGAGGTCTAACCAATGCAGAACAGAGTGGTACCATTACCTCTCTTGATCTAGACACCATACTCCCATTAATGCAACCAAGCATCGCATTGGCTTTCTCAGCTGCCACATAACACTGCTGACTCATGTTCAGCTTGTGATCTAGTAACACTTCTAGATCCCTTTCACACGTACTGTTATCCAGCCACATGTCCCTCATCCTATATTTGTGCATTCCATTTTTTCTGCCTAAGTGCAGGACCTTACATTTCTCTCTGTTGAAATTCATTTTGTTAGCTTTGGCGCAGCTCTCCAATCTGTCAAGGTCATTTTGAATTTTGATCCTGTCATCTGGCGTATTAGCAACCCCTCCCAATTTGTTGTCATCTGTAAATTTGATCAGCATGCCCTCTACTTCTTCATCCAAGTCATTGATTAAGATGTTGAATAGCACTGGGCCCAGGACAGAACCCTGTAGCACCTCACTAGTAACTTCTCTCTAGGATGAAAAGCAGCCATTGGTGATCACCCTTTGGGTTTGGTCAGTTGACCAATTACAAATCCACCTAACAGTAGCCCTGTCCAGCCCAAATTTACTAGCTTCTTTGCAAGAATGTCATGGGGAACTTTGTCTTTACTGAAATCAAGATATGCTACATCCACAGCATTCCCTTCATCTATCAAGCTTGTAACTCTATCATAAAAAGAGATAAGGTTAATCTGGTATGACTTATTTCGGAGAAATCCATGTTGACTTTTAGTGATTATGGCATTGCTTTCTAAGTAATTACAAACTGATTGTTTAATGATCTGCTCAAAGATCTTTCCTTGAGATCATAGACATAGGAGTCACTACTCCTTGTTTTAAAGAAGGATTGCTGTGGCTAGAGGTTTCCAGAAATGTCAATGTTCTCCTGCTTTCTTCATGGGCAAGGGTCCAACGACAAGCCCAAGGCCCACAAAAATGGGGGAGGAAACATACATGACCCACAGATTGTATGCTTCCCACCCCTGATTTAGAGAGTCCAAAGAGATTTTATTTTTAGTGGCTTGACAATAAAAATAGAAAGAGAAATATTCATTTAGCTTCTCTATGACCTTATCCTCTTCTAGCAATCCTTTCTCATATCTTTCATTTCTTCAAATTGAAAATTATTTTTCATTTCTGTGAAGTCATTAAAATAATTTCTGGATTCCTCCATTTGTCAGACATCTTTTCTTAGGCCCTTACTGCACTATGCTGTGATCCCACATAGTCCCATCACAATTCCAGCAATGCTATTGCCAGGATGAGATTGGGACCCAAATGCTCCCCGCTGTACCGATCAGCTGTTGGCAGATGGGTGGCACTGGGTACACTCTCCTTTCTTCCTCAGTACAGCTGGCCTCTTTCTGCACTGTACTCTTTCTGCACTGTACTGAGGAAGGAAGTGCTTGATAGCGCTTCTGCCCTTCCCACACACCCACACCCAATGAGATCATTGCAAAAGGGAGGCCATCACTGGATATTTTATGGTAATGGTATACGGCACAATTGCAGTGGCTGAGACAGGACTGCAAGGATGTCATGTGATGGCATGCGTCATGGACTGGCAGCAACGCTTCCCCATACCAGAGTGGTGCCATTGTGCAATAAGGGTCTTAGAATCAGAGGCTTAATCCTAGCTAGTCCCTACTACAGTGGATCCACAATGACAATGGAAATTGCATTGGAAATTACCAAGTCTCCATTTATTCAGTGGATGTACTATAGAGGAGACCAGCAATTGGCTTTAGGTCAGAGACTGTAAACTGGTTATTAAGGAATTGTCCTTAATCACAGATCAGGGAATGCTGTGAAGGGAGGCTGCAAGGAGAGAAGGGATACAAAACTGAGGCTTATCTCTGGCAGAGGCAAAACATCAAAGATGGCCTACAGAGAGGGAAAGGATTGCAGGGAGAAAGTGGGAAAATAGAACAGAAATAGAGAAAATAAGGATGCAGAAGGATGTAGGAGAAAGATGACATAGAGACAGGGAAAAACTGTAATAGATATAAGACAGTCATCCACAAGGGAGAACTGAATAGGGTTTTAGGGAGCCATGAATTATTAAATAGTTCAGGGGTCAATGTGTTATCCAAATATTCCTTAATAAATTTCTACTTGCTTTTTTTAAAAAAAACAGCTATGTCTGGCTGTTCCTATTAAGCTTGATAAACAGTCTGGTCATGTTTACCACAGTGAACCCACAGAACAACACATCGAGTGGTCCACATAGGGATCACCTTGAGGCCCAAGTACCCAATACAGGGAGGAATCTTGAGGGAAAGGGGACAAAATGAGTGACAGGAGCCCAAGGGGCCAGTCTGGAAAGGGGATCTGTCACATATAGTTCTATTCCAACTTATGCTGTCAATATACAAGGGTTTTCTTGGGAAAATGTATTCAGAGCAGGAATTTGAGCCCTGGTCACCTGGGCCATTTCCTCACTATACTGTTACAGTGTTACTATTCCACTTTCAACATCCTATGGAATCCTGGGGCTTGCAATTTAGGGAGGGAGCTTTAGAATTCTTAGCCAGAGAGCTCTTTGGCCTCAGGAAACTACAAACCCCAGAATTCCACAGGATGTTGAAAGTGGAATAAGAGCACTGTAACAGTGTAGTGCGGAAACAGCCATGGAGTCCTAATCCAACACTCAAACCATTCCATCATCCTGGCTCTAAGTTTTCTAAAGACAAGATTACTTTGTAAAATTTTCTTGATTTTTATGTAATATGTCATACACGGCTTGTACCAAGCAAGACTAATGAAAGTAATGCAGATACAACATCCACAATATTCACCATATTTTCAAGCAAATGTAGGTCACTCAAACTGCAACTAAAGCAGCTTCACAGTTCACTGCTTCTTCACCTGGATTTTACCTGAGGGAGTCTGTGATGCTGAATCAAAAGACATATTATATATTAAATGATAGTGAAGACACATTTAAAACTGTACCATTAAGCCTTTGATCTCTGTGAAAAATGAAAGTGGAGCTTGTTACAAGAAAATTGAACAAGCATGAAAGATTCTAAACATTTGTAATGAGAATGAAACTTCCAATTTTAAAATAAAAAAGCATATTGTATGTTACCCTGTAATTTTTAACAAATTTGTTCTTGACTGCTTAAAAATAATTTATTTTTTTTTAAAGTACACCAGTACATTGATGACAAAACTGCCAGATGATCTCCTCTTGTGGATTTGTACAAATATTAAGAAAAGAGGACAAAACGAAACCTTGGTTTACCCCACAAGTCAGTTTGTGTGAGATAAACAGTATTGTAAAACTAGGAAGAAACTAGTTGCAAGTAAAGAGTTTCTTACAAGTAATTCATTTCCCAATAGCCACAGCATAAGAGTGAGCCACTACAATTCTAACAATAACAAGGGATAACATAGGTCATTTCCACACTATACGGTTATAGTCCTATTATTCTACTTTCAACATCCTATGGAAACCTGGGGTTTGCAGTTTGGGGCCATAATCTATTTTGCAATGCAACTGTAACTGTTATTTTGGTAGCTACAGGGGTGCTATCACTAAAAAGCAGAGGAGGAATATCACAAGGTTCAAGCCCTGCCTTATACTCTGCCTTGTGTTCAGTTCTGAAAGACATTGACTTGGACAGGAAAAGAATGCATTTTTATCACAGGCAGGTATTATTCTTATCAGAAGTATGTGTGTGTTTAGTTGCTTTTGAGAAAAAGGAACATAAACAGTAACTTTATAAATTATGGCCATGGTAGTAACTTTTAAAACTATGACTATAGTGGTACTTAAGAAGAAGGGCTTTAAACTATAACTGTAACTAAGGCCATTTCCACATGACAGTGCTGTCCTGGGATGGGGGCACATTGCTGCTGGTCCACAAATTGCGCTTTCACACAATGCAGTTGCAGTCCTGCTGCCCAAGCATCCCAAGCCATCACAATTGCAGGATATTGCAATTGCAGGGGAAAAAAATCTGGTAATGGCCACCAATTGCATGATGCTCCTGTCACCAGTGGCCATGTGGAAAGGACAAAAGTGTGATATAGATGTTTCCTTCCCCACTGCAGCATGGGAAGTGGCTGGCTGCACCGCAGAAGGAAGGAGTGTGTCCGTTGCACTACCCTTCTGCAGGCAGCTGGCTGGGTGCGGAGACGGGAACCTTTGGGTCACACTCCCATCCTGGCACTGGCACTGCCAGGATTGTGATGGGACAACAGAAAACCATAAGGTGCTGCAAGGGGCTAATTTAGTTTTTTAGAAATAACTTTCCAAGGTCAGGTTGTGATTAGTATGGGCAGCAGTCAATATTTTAGGCCCACATATAATGTGAGGAATCTGTTCTAGGACCCTTTGCACTATACAATTTTCTCATATAATGTGGAACCCTTTTTTTCTTACCCAGAATGAACAAGGAAGGTATTGTAGATGCTCAAAAACCATCAGTAGTGACCTTCTGGCAAACAGGCATCATCAGAAAAAGAAACTTCATCAGAAGGAAGTTTGTACACAGCTTCAGAAGGCGGGGCTTTTCCACACTACACAATTATTGCACTATAATTCCACTTTAACTATCATGGCTGCCATCTATGGAATCCTGGGGCTTGTAGTCTTGGGAGATACTGGAGCTCTCTGGCTGAGATGGCTAAATATCCTTCCTAAACTGCAAACCCCATGATTCCACAGAACAGAATGGTGGCAGTTAAAGTAGAATCATAGTTCAATAGTTGTATACTGCAAAAAGGCCTGTGGTCCTGGATTGTAGTGCCAGGATGATGTGTTACCCTGTGAACTGGGGGTCCCAGGCGGGGCGCCCAAATAACCAAACAACAACAAGCAAAGATGGGGAAATTAACTGGACCACTCGCTTTAAGCTAACAAGAGGCAGGGTAACTTAGCGGGGATCTTGTAACCCTACGTCAGGTCAGTCAAGAAGCACACCCAAAATATGAAATTAACAGTGATTTTATTAAATATAGGCAAACAGTGTATGCAACACATTCACACAAGTAACTATGGAATATAAAAGGGTTAGCGGAATAGCAGGATTTTGAGAGGGGTTGTTGAAGTGGGAGATACTACACCTGTCCGAAGCCTGGGGTAGATCAGTGAAGAAGTCTGTAGATGCGCAGCCTCAGATGGAGACTGAGGGGAAAGCTCAGCGGACACAGTGGCAGCAAGGGGGGTGGAAGTTCAGAGTGATCCGAGGAAGCTCTCGGAACTGGGGGGTTTTATAGGGAAAGTATGACTGTAGGCTAGTCTGGACTTGGGAGAGAACAATGAGGTTTGGGCGCGAGACAATGTCTTCGAAAAGTCAGAATTTAACATGATTGAGTTAAGTTTGAATTGACAAAGGAACGACCAGTATGCAGATGCAGCTCTCTTGGGTGGGTAAGCTTCAAGCTTGCCAGGATATCTGCTCGAGGCAGGGAGCTCTTTGTAGTAGCGTGCATCCTTAGTGAACTGTTTGTCTGGGGAGGTCTCCTAAAGCAAGATCTGGCTGAGCCTGGCTTGCCTAGGTGGAGAAAGGAATGTACGGCAATTAATAGCCATGCCTAGCTCCGTGCTTGTTCAGGGGCCTCACAAACATTTGGCTGAGGGTGGCAAAATGTGGCCGAATTGTGATATCAAAATGATATCTAGTATCTACCGAAGCCAGGCCAGTTCACGGTGATAACAGATGTAAATGCCAATATCACATCCAGAAATTTCATCTTCTCACTTAAAAGAAAGCACTTTTTGAATTTGCTTTTGTTTATCTGAATTGCCAGCACCACTACTCTTTCACTTTGAGGCCATTATTCAACAGCAAGACCACTTCACCAGCACAACCGCTTCACCAGCTACAGCCAAGCAGCAGAACATGAGGTATCGCGAGCAGTATCAGATACCGCAAGCAACGTCAGCAGCACGAGGAGTCAACAGTAGATACCACGAGCAGAAAGAGAACCTATGAGAAGTGTGAACATCATGAGGGGGGTCTTTGCATATAATTGAAACCTCATTAAATAAATTTGTGTTAAGCACAGGCCTACTGTATCTGGACACTTTAGTTTAAAAGTTTTATTGCCAAACTGGAAGAGGATGACAAAAATGGTAAAAGGCCTTAAAAAACAAATTCTGTGAAGAAAGAGTTGGTCATGTTTAACCAAGAAAAGAAATGACTAAGAGGTGATATGGTATCTCAAATACATGAAGGGCTGCTGCATACATGACTGGGCAAATTTATTTTTTCTGACATGACTTGGTAAAACTAAAACTAACTTGTTCAAATTGCAACAGGCTCAAAGGAGATTTTGACTAAGTTTTATGACAAATTTCCTGCCAATATGAGCTTTTTGACAATAGAAAAGGTTTCTTTGGAAAGTGATATATTCTCCCATGTATATATATGCTAGATTGTCATCTATCAGAGATAATCAGAAGTACATTTCCTGCATTACCAAGGGATGGAACCTCTGAAGTTTCTTTCAGTTCTATGATTCTAATCCAGTTCATCCAAACCACTGGGAGTTGTCCATCTCTGGTCTCTCAGGGCGCATTCACACTACATAATGTAACAATACTATTATTTTTCTTTAACTGCCATTGTTCCTTCTTATGCAATCCTTAGGTTTGTAGTCTAGTCAGTCTCTGGAGTCCTCTGGCTGAGGATTCTAAAAGTTGCTGCTGTGTGCCTCCAAATTGTTTCCAACTTATGGAGACCCTAGGTGAACAAATCAAGGGGTTTTCTGGGGCTGAGAGTATGTGACATGTTCAAAGTCAGCCGGTGCATTTCCACGGCCAAATGGAGAATTGAACCCTGGTCTACAGGGTGGTAGTCTAACACTTAAATTGCTACACCACACTGGCTCTCAGGACTCTGTGTGCCCCTCCCCAAACTGCCAATCCCAGGATTCCATATGACAGACTCATGGCAGTTAATGTGGAATAATAGTGCTATAATTCTGTAGTGTGAATGGGCCCTCCATTACTTTAACCCAAAAAGAGAATACTAGAGACCAGCCTGCAATTATTCACATCAGTCTGATCCAATGACTGCAGCACAGGATGAAAAAAACAATACTTGTTTTAAATCAATAAAACCTTTGTGTCCCATCTTCTGCACAAGAGAAGTCAATAACATCTATTAGCAACTGGCAAAGGTGCTTTTGGTCACCCTCCAAAATGGCAAAGGATAAAAAGGACAAAATTTCCAGGCAACCTATCTGCCTCCTCAGGAGATAGCATTCGAAACTCACCCAACCTAAGAAGCAGTAGTTTCAGATTCATGCACAGGAACTGCCACAACAACAGCATCCAAAGTGAAGCATTTTTGTCTGGTGAGGGTTCTGCAAACTGGGCACAGTGAACTGAAGATAGCCCCATCCATCTTCCAAGGTAAGTCAGGTCACAAAAGAGAAAATACTTCTGTTAGAAATATAAGATACAATGGTGGCAGAAAAGCCTTCAGCATGTGCAGGGGGAGGTGATTCTTACACTGGTGCTTTCGACGAATGTTTAATTATATAACTGAAAGGATTTTGCTGAAAAGCAAAGTGAAACACATTCTGTAGCTTAAGGGTCAGTGGTTAAAGAGGATACATATTTGAAGAAAAGCACAGCTTCTGCTTTACTAGATTTTAACATCCCAAGAGAAATTCAGCCTGCAGCTCTAACTGAGGAAATTGATATGTATCAATAACAACTGCCTATTGACAGCAAAAGGGGTCAGAACTGCATGTCAAGTGAACCAAAGTAAAACAGAACGTTATCGTTTAGAAACAAAGTAAACCGCACATTGAAGGCCATTGAAACAGAAGACATAAAAACATATCAGAAGTTTTAAAAATGTATATTCATGGGCTTATATGGAGACTTGGTCCAATGGATTCCAACAGGTGGCCCTGTGCAATCATCCCAATCATCTCATCCGCACAAAGAAAATGGAATCCATTCTAGTTTTGTTTTGGTTTTTTGTCTTTTCAAAAGAATTTCAATGCTAAACAAAACCAAACAAAGCAAGCCAATGGTTGTTAAACTGTGGTCTGCAGACCCCTGGGGGCCTCAGTGTTATCTGACAGACGGAAGGAAGGGAGGGAGGGAGGGAAAAAAGAAAGAAAGAAAGAAAGAAAGAAAGAAAGAAAGAAAGAAAGAAAGAAAGAAAGAAAGAAAGAAAGAAAGAAAGATGGTCATACATTGATCTCAAACAACCATAGTCTTTTGTTAGTGATTTCATTTATATGAAGTTTCATTATTATATCTCAAACCACTTAAAAGTTATGGAAATAACTGATAACAAAAAAAAAATGTACTCAGCACTTGCTACTTCTGCATGTGGTGAGAAAATGCTGGTAAATGACACTGAGCAGCTGAGACAAAGACCCTTTCCGCACCTTACCTTGTTCTGGCGCTGGGGTGCGGGGATCGCGTGAGCAGCCTCTCGTGAGAGGCTTTCGCTTCTGGGGTCCTTCGGCTCCACACAAGCTGCCTGCTCGCATGAGAGCCCTGCCTCCTCCTTCCGCATTGCAGCCTGGGACCTTCCCAAGCTGTGCTGGGGCAGGAAGTGCGACCGGAGCAGCTCTGGAAGCTCCGCATGCCAGGTAAGTGCGCGTGGGGTCTGGGAGCAATGCACAATCATGCACCATTTTCGGCTTCAAGCCTAAAATGAAAAGATGCACAATCAGTGCCTGCCAGCCCCTAGAACATCACACGATTCTGAGTGCGTCGTGCAGATCGCTCCTCACAATCGTACAACACTCCAGGTGCCCCTTTGCATGGAAAATGCTGTGCAGAAAGGGCCAAAGCATGTAATATTTTTTGCTACTGCACACACAGCCAGAAGCTGCCTTCATATCTTCACCAAACTCTACTGTTGTCCACGTTGTGCCATCACATTCTCTTGGTGGTCCACAGCAATAAAACATATTTAAATGGGGTCTATAGTAAAAAAGAAAAGTTAAGAACCTCTGAAACAAGCCATTTCATGAAAACATTACTTGTTGAAGTACTTGGTCAACTTTCGTGAATATTTTGACTGAAATCTTTTTTCCTTTCCTTAGCCAGGCCCAACTCAGCCACAAGAACATAGGACGCAGCATGCTGGATTTAGCCAAAGTATAGCCCAGTATTCTGTAGGGAACAGTAGCCAGCCACATTTCTTTCGGAAAGCCTCAAAGCATGACCCTATTTGTGTTGACCAGCAATCAGTATTCTGAAGAAATATATGGCCATCATAAGCAGTAGCCATTGAGTTCTTTTTTCTCTCTGAATTTTTTGAAGTTATGCAAGTTAGTGGCCTTTATTAGGCCTGGTACCTGCAAGAATTCCAAGCCCTCCAAAGGACCCATCAGCCATTTCTCTTCTTCCATTCCCTCCCTTTCCCTTGTTGAAGCAGCTGCTGTTAGCATAAACGCAGACAAAAGATGGTCTCATCAGCCAGTGCTGCTGCACTCACCACAGTCATCCCTCCACATTCGCTAGGGTTAGGGGCACGGGACCACCGTGAAAGTGAAAAAAAATGTGAATAACTCTACGCCCTCCCAAACCATATTTAACTATATTCAATCCACTATGGATTCCTTTGAGGTATCAGGGTTCTTTCACAAGGCAGAAGTGGGTGGATGGTGGGCTTTATTGCCACTTGCATTGCTGCCCCACACCATTTTTAAGAGGGACTTAGTAGCCTCATTTGCAGTTTCTCAGTCTAAGAAGGCTTGCAGTCCATATTAAAAATGGCATAGGACAGCAGCAGAGCTGACAGCAAATAATCCATGAATTATCAAATCCGCAAAAGTGAAACCCACAAATGTGGAGGGCTGACTGTATTTTAATCTCCTACTCTTTTAGAGTCCCAATGGAGCAATGTTATGATGCAACACCCTGCGAATTAAAATTGTGGTTGCAGACAGTGATTCATGTTTGTTGTTCCCGTTTTGTTTTGCTGATGCTACTGAGCCCAGTTCAACAAGATAAGAGGTGTTGAAGACTGGAGTCCCTACAAGCCTCACCCCATTAGCAGGAGGAAGACTGTAGGTAGGTTTAGCACTCTTGCCATTGCTGGTGGGATTTTCTAAGTTTAAAAGCCCAAAACTTTCTAACCTTCCCTCACTGGAAAGTTGTTCCTGTGAGGCTCCTGCCCTATATTCCACCACATTTTCCACTAGATGTAACGTTTTGCCTAAATCTCCACTGCCACCATACGTAGTCTACATGGCACAGTTCTACAATGCCTAGGTCCTGAAGCAGATGAAAGGCCCTCCCTCCATCCCAACTGCCACTGCTTTGGCCTTGGAGTGGGGGGAGGAGGAGGAGGAGGATCTTCTGGATTGAATCCCTTGCCACACTGCCATCCCCATTTCCCTTTGTGTCATATCTTAAGTAGATTGTAAGCCTGAGGGTGTTGGCAATAAACTGGCAAAAATGTTAGGGCACCAACCCTTAACACTGTCAGGGCACCAACTCTGAAGACTGGGTGACAACTCAGAAAATGACCAGGGCATCAACCCCGAGAACTGTTGGGCAACAACCCAAATACAGTTCGGGCACCAACCTGGCCAACCGTGAGGGAAAACTGTCAGGGCACCAACCCTGAAAACTTTTTGGGCAACCACCCAGAAAAACAGTCCAGGCACCAACCCTGCCAACCGTGAGAAACTGCTAGGAAAAAAAACACATAGGACCAGACCTAAAATATGAGGTCTGCACGCATGACTTTGTGTAGTCTACGTGATTGCAGATGAGCTCTGAATCAGCCTGCAAAGATCCCCAACTTTGGCCAAAGGGACTCCCCTCCCTCAGCAAGAAAGCAGTCCACCTCTTACATGAGCAAAGGGAAGAACAGTTTATTGAAAGAAGAGAAGGGTTAAAAAGGTTTGTAATGACAGTGATCTCATACAGCATACAGCGCATGTGCAAGAACATTAAGAATATTCACTTTCCCAGGACTAGAATTCTGATACGTGATTGACAGTACAGTAACTTCTGGTTAACAATCAACAATGAGCCTTGATTCACACATGTATTCATTCAGTAGTGAGGTGTAAGAATATTGTTACAATAAGCGTTGGGAACCCAGGCTGAGAACCTAGGAATTTGCCAAGTAATGTCAGCATAATTTCAAGCAGGCCACAGAGCTAACAACAGAAACTTTAAAGCTGACTAGAATTCGAAATGGAGGACTTTAGTTAAGCAAATATAAAAGACAATGGCCCTTTCCACACGGGGTAAAAAAAACGGCTTAGGACGACCTCATCCGAGGTCGTCCACACCGTGGAGCGCGCTAGAGCGGTTTGAATAGTGGAGGTTCCACACCTCAAACCGCGCTAGCGCGGCCGCAAGGGGTAGCGCGGCGCGTTTTTTAAAAACCACATTTTATGTGGTTTTTACGAAACGCGAGCGTGCTAACCCGTTGCAGCGCCCCATGTGAAGCTGCAGGGACGCGCTAGCGCATCCCTGCAGAGCTGCCCGAGGGCGGGCTTCCGGCTGGCGCGCTGCCCTGATTGGCGGAGCGCCGCCGGAAGTCGCCGGCCGCCATTTTGGGCGCCGCCGAATGCCGCCAAAACTCGCCAGCGTGTGGAGTGGCGAACGTGCGCTCCCCGCAGGGACGGAGCAACCCGTTTTCAGGTAAGATCCGTCCCTGCGTGCGCTGCCCCGTTCCCCCGTCCCCCGTGTGGAAAGGGCCAAAGAGAAAGTTTCTTTAGCTTAGACATTTAAGCAGGCAATACCCTGTGTGAATTAAACTGCCCAGGGCACTGGATCTCCTACAACCCTGCAGAGTAGACCAATGAAAAAGATGAGAAACGCTGTCCATTTGGTTTGTACTCTTTTACTGCTAACAAGGGCAGGGAACTGTTTTGTTGTTTTTTCACCTGTAAAACACCACGTACAGTGAGAGTGCTATATATATAAATAAATAAATAAATTGTGATGATTGTGATGGTGGTGATGATGATGATTTGAAGATGTCCAAAAATCTCACTGCTACCATGAAGAGGGAAAGCTTTCCATTATTCTCATCTCTGTCAGAAATGCAAGGACATTCTCATGTCTCACTGGTGTGGCCACCACTGTGGGGACCTACTAGATGCCCGCAAGGATCCTGTGCAGAATATTATGCAATTTCTATCCCTACTGTACACCAATTTTCTCTGTTCTCTGCTGCCACCACAGACATAGTGTCTGAATCTAATCTTTATGTATATAATATTCCCAGAAGCCAAAAGCATATGATACACAAAAACAATACTTTATTAATAGAAGTTGAACAAAAAAGCAGAACAATTCAAATCATTTAAAACAAATATTCATCAGGTGTGAAGGAGAGATGTTAGTGCTGATTTACTGTGCATAAATTTATTCTTTTATGGTTATTCACGGTCTAAGGAGACATTGGATAACTTGAAGATTCATACTTGTCACTAACAAAGACTTTGTTGAAAAGCATCTCACTTTACAACAGATGAAGAACTGGAATACAACTAAAGCCATCAGTTTGTTTTTAACTCCATCCAATGACTTCAGCCTATTTGACTCTCTTGAAGAATGTGATGTATATTTGCAGTGATATATTCACTAGGATGTAGATTATATTTGTATCTTTTAAAATTGTGCAACAATTGTATAAATCTATATATTGATATATATTTACATGTTTATCCAAACCTTTTTTTGGTCAGTTTGTTTCCAATTTTTAAAACCCGCACATTAATTCCTACACCTGACTGAATTAATCCCAACCCTCGCTCATTAATCTCACATATTACATCAATTTCTCCCATCATTATCGTCGTCGTCGTCGTCGTCGTCGTCGTCATCATCTCCCAACTCAACGGCCAGCCTGTCAACCATCATCTTTATTCAAATCCCTTCAAACGCTGCAGCAATCATCACTCACTCTGAACATTCCATTCACTCACGGGCTCCCTTTTGCCTGGGTGTTGGTGACTGGAGCCTCTCCCAGCATCACTGCTCCGCACACATTACCTGGAGGAAGATTTTTGCTGGTTCCCTCTTGCTGGGGTTAAGGATTTTCCGCTTGGGGAAGAGGCTTCTGCCATTGGTAGGAGGACTCTGTTAGCACTCAACGTCTCACACAGAAAGAGTGCTGAACGCCCTTGCCAAACCTGTTGCCAGACTTAGCCATCACTGCACCCTGTGGAAACAAATCGCGCAGTTTATGCATGTGTGAAGAAGACCCTCCTTTCGCCTCACCATTCTGCCTTACTGGATGGTCCTAAGATCCAGAAAAATGTATGAGACAAAAACTATTCATTTGCTTTCCTTCCCCCATGCATAATTTTGGACAGCTCCATAGAGTCTCTCACCTTTTTCCTAAGTTAAAAGGCCCTGAAGTTTATCACCTTCTCTCAGTGGGGAGCTGTTCCCTGCGCCCCACATAATTTCAGTCACTCTTTTGACATCTTTTCCAGTTTTACTATATCCTTTTAGAGATGCGGTGACTAGAACAATACACAGTATATCAAATGTGGTTGCACTATCAATTTGTACACAGATATTTGAACACTGGCACTTCCAGTTTTAATTCCTCTCTAGCGGTTCTCAACATTGATAGTTACCTTTTTGCATCAGCCATACACAAGGTAAGTCCTTTTAAACTCCACTGATTCAAAAGGACTGTCCTTAACTTTTTCATGAAATAAACGGGGATGTTTAAGCTGAATTGGGTTTTGCCTACAGTCTGATTCTGTCTTCAAACTACTATAATAGATTTGGTCACAGTTGTTCTTTTCTATTGCAGTGTGGTGCCATGACAGCTGCTGACTGTGACCTTTAGATGAAGCTGGTTAACACTAACAGAAATTCAGCTTTCACAGAAATCAATGTGAACTACTTAATACTTGAGCAAAATGAAAACATTCTGTTTCTGTTTGCAAGCAATGTATAAAATGCTGGTTTACAACTGTTCAACATAAAAGCATTGATTAAATTTGACAATACTTTCTTCAAACCATGCACCTAAAAAAGAAGCACAGCTCCTGTGAAAATACCAAGACACCTGTATGCAAATATAGAGTTTATGATCCACCATTTTGAAATGGCATTTTGTGCTTTCAGGACCTATACGGGCTTACATCTAGGCAGTGGCGATTAAGCTCCAAACAGTGTACATTGCAGTATCTGCAACTAGATTTTTTTTTTAAAAAAAAATTAAATAGGTCATGTGGCTTTATTCCAAAATAGTGTCTTATTGTGTTTGTGTGTGTGCATATGTTGAAGGATCAAAGCATTAATACAGGCAAATAAATTTGTTTGAAGACTACTGTTGTTTTAAGCATTCTTGTTCTTCTAACTAATAATGTTACATACGGTTTCCAAGACAATGTAGATGATATACTTTTATCAAACGGTCAATTATTTATTCTTTATTCTTTAAAAATGCATCATAAAATTTCCCTTTTTTGTGCTGGTTTGATATTTATCTACCATCTAAAAATGTTATAACTGCTGCTTTTGTTTGGAGTTTTTTGTTTCTAAAAATGTTAACTGGTTTTATTGTGTTTGTTTTTACTATATACATTTGAGAGTTTTAGTAATAACTAAATAAATTTGTGTGGAACCTAACAGTTATACCATCTGTATACACATCCATGTTATCTGAAAAATTTTGTATCCTCAAAGTATCTATTTCAATATGATGACACTGTTCTATAAACTCTGAATGGTATATATTTAAAGGTGGCCTTGTGGTACTTGATACACATTCCATTTCAACCATATGAAAAGAAGGGATACCTAACTTTTATTAGAAGTTTCTCTAATAGTTCATCACCAATACAGCATCAGACTTATATTTCTGTATCTCCATTAAATTTTGAAAGACATTATAAGCCATGATTAAGAGCATCTCATTTCTATTGCTATGAGCAATTCAACTGGAGATTGTATGACTTAATCATTCTAGTTCTAATAAAGCATCTGCATTTAATGTTAATGCCCTTGCTATATTTCTCTCTTCAGCTCCTCCTTTTTCTAGGAGATTTGCCAAGGAGAGGAGTTGACTTTTCTCCCGCAAGTCTATAAAACTAATCTTGGTTCCACTCTGATTATGGTTTTTTCCTCTCATGATACACTCCTGTTAGACATATGTCTTGGCCATTTCTTCAAAAGCATTATTATACTATAAGCTATGACAGAAGAAGATTAATAAGATGATCTTAATGCTTCATGCCACTAAAGGCATTTCAAGTGACAAAAGTGGCTCAAGAAGCACTCCCAGACTAAAAAAACCTGATTGGTTATTTAGCTCAGGGGTAAGCTAAATAACCAGTCATCACCATCTTCACTATTGACTATGCTGGGTGGGACTGATGGAAGCTTCAATGCACCTGGTATCATTGCTGCACCAAGTACATGGGTTGACAAAACTGGTACAGGCATACTCAGATGAGTGCATTCAAATCATGTCACTACAATGCATACCAGGTCAGCCATTTTATCCGCAATCAAATCATGAGTAGTGGTTGTTTTGTTGTGGAGTGACCTGGCTTTCAGTAGCACCCACAGATCAGAGTGTGACCTGACGGAGCAACTTACATTTTGGGGGATGGGAGAAGGACTGAAACATACAAAAGGTTTCAAGTAACCCCTTACCTTATGCATGTCCAGCCCCATTGCCATGCCTTTCTCTGCCCACGGTAACACCAATAGGGACTCTTTGTTCCTTCTCCCTCTTCTAAGATTCACCCAAGTACAGGTACAGACAAAAGAAATATGCTAGTATACAACAAGCAGCGCAGGAGATCAGCTGAAACTTCCCAAACCAGTGACCCAAGGGATGACCCACCGCTTTGGTGTCACCCCTTTTGGATGTATGCCACACTGGTCAATCTGCTAGAGTAACTTACCACCAGTAGTTGGCTCTGCCTTTATATCCTACCACCGAGTAAAATGAAAGCCAGAAGAGAGGAGGGACTACTGGTTCTGGTCAGCAGTTAGCCGAAGATCCTGCAGCTACCAACACAGTCCTCAATCCAGTAGGAGAACAGCACTCATACCACTGTGGTATTAAGACCAGCAGAGACCTGATGTAAACAGTCTTCCTGCTTCTCTACCCTTGTTGACCCAGATATAAGCATCCAATGGATGGCATCACTTAGTAACTTGTATGGATGAGAATGAAGCTTTTTTGACAGGGCATAGAAAACTATTCTTTTAGCTTTTGGCTCCGTCCCCAAATGTCCCACCATCCAACAGATGTCATGCCTTGGGAGAGGCCCTGGCTGTCTCTTACTAGTGGGAATAAAGAGCTGGTAGAGGTCATTTCGGAACCGCTTGCTATAATCTTTGAGAAATCTTGGAGGACAAGAGAAGTTCCAGCAGACTGGAAGAGAGCAAATGTTGTCCTCCTCTTCAAGAAGGAAAAAAAGAGGACCCAAATAATTATCGCCCAGTCAGCCTGACATCACTCCCCGGAAAGATTCTGGAGCAGATCATTAAGCAGTCAGTTTTTAATCACTTAGAAAACAATGCCATAATTACGAAAAGTCAACATGGATTTCTCAAAAATAAGTCATGCCAGACTAATCTTATCTCTTTTTATGATAGAGTTACTAGCTTGATAGATGAAGGGAATGCTGTGGATGTAGCATATCTCAATTTCACTAAGGCCTTTCACAAGGTACCCCATGACATTCTTGCACAGAAACTAGTAAAATGCGGGCTGGACAGGGCTACTGTTAGTTGGATTTGTAATTGGTTGACCGACCGAACCCAAAGAGTGATCACGAATGGCTGCTTTTCATCCTGGAGAGCAGGATGGGGTGCCACAGGGTTCTGTCCTGGGCCCAGTGCTGTTCAATATTTTTATCAACGACTTAGGTGAAGGAATAGAGGGCATGCTCATCAAATTTGCAGATGACACCAAATTGGGAGAGCTTGCTAATACACCAGAGGACAGGATCAAAATTCAAAATCACCTGGATAGATTGGAGAGCTAGGCCAAGGCTAACAAAATGAAATTCAACAGGGAGAAGTTTAAGGTCCTACACTTAGGTAGAAAAAATGGAATACAGAAATATAGGATGGGGGACACATGGCTGGATAGCAGTACATGTGAATGGGATCTAGGAGTCTTTGTAGACCACAAGCTGAACATGAGTCAGCAGTGTGATGCGGCAGCCAAGAAAGCCAATGCAACAGGAGTATGGTGTCTAGATCGAGGGAGGTACTGGTACGACTCTACTCTGCCTTGGTTAGACCTCATCTTGAATACTGTGTCCAGTTCTGGGCACCCCAATTCAAGAAGGACATGGTCAAGCTGGAGCAAGTCCAGAGAAGGGCGACCAAAATGGTGAGAGGCCTGGAAGACATGCCCTATGAGGATAGAGTTAGAGAGCTGGGTCTGTTTAGTCTGCAGAAGAGAAAGTTAAGAGGGGACATGATAGCTATGTTTAAATATTTGAAGGGATGCCATGTAGAGGAAGGAGAGCGCTTGTTTTCTGCTTCTCCAGAAACCAGGACAATGAGCAATGCATTCAAGCTGCAGGAAAGCAGATTCCACCTGAACCTCAGGAAGAACTTCCTGACGGTCATTGCTGTCCGGCAGTGGAACATGCTGCCTCGGAGTGTAGTGGAGTCTCCTTCCTTGGAGGTTTTTAAGCAGAGGCTGGATGGCCATCTGTTGGGAGTGCTTTGAGGATGTTCCTGCATAGCAGGGGGTGGACTGGATGGCCCGTGTGGTCTCTTCCAACTTTACATTTCTATGATTCTATGATTCTAAAGGGAAGGTGGAGGTGATTCAAACCATCAATCAAGATCAGACTACTTTTAGCTCCCTGGTGAAGGACAATGTAGGTATACTCCATTTGAGAATACATCCTCATTTCTTTCCCCTTTCCCTAGTGACCAAGCTGATACCAGCTGCTTCCCTCCCCCTCTCTCTCCTTCCCTTAGTAAACAGAGCAGAAAGCTGGGGGTGCTGCCAGAGCCTGACAGCTTCCAGTGGTGGGAGAACACTGATCTGTGCATGCAAAGCTACCAGCAGATGTAGGATCTCAGCCAATGTTGGTAAGTTGCTTCCTAAAGAAGCCAGGATAAGACTCTACCTTTATATTCAATAGCTCTGCTATTCCAAAGTCCCATATAAATTTCTCATTGCTTAATGATGGTCTCAGGAGAATAGTATCTTGATTTCCAGCATGTGTCAATGAATCTTGCTAAAGTTTTGGGCAATTAATTTGCTTCTGCAGACTTGCAACAACACATAACCAGGAAAGAATAGTAGATGCTTGCTATACTGACTTATGCCTCTGTTCATTGACCATATTATGATTCAGTTGTGAATACTGTATATCAGTGGGATATTAATCTAATAACTAGGCCAAAAGGCAAAAATCTGATCTTCTTAGATATGGGTATGCTAATCAAAGCATTTTCTCTTTCTTCAGTGTCATCTTGTATGTCAGGAAAGTGGAGACCTATTTCCATATAAAATGCAAAAGGCAGAGTGAGTCATATCCTGCTGTACATATTGCATTTTTCAAATTAAATTAGCAGTCTGCCAAAGTGCTCAGTGATCATCAATAAGATTAAACACATTTAGCAAAATGGTTGATCCTAGGCATAATCTAGCCAACATTAATCACTATGGCGAGCACACTGTTCAATAATTATGATGTTGTAAATCTGTTTTAACACACTGCATTTCATGTTGAGCATGCAATTACCAAACTCCCCTAAAACATATCTTTTCAGCAGTGCACCCCCCCCCCCAACATAGCCATTTCCATGTTGCTGGAAAGCAGGAGGGATGAGCAGAGATGCACCTAGGTCTCTTCCTGTAGCTGGATGCACTGTGACAGGCATCTGTAGTTCCAAATGACTTAATTGCTATGTCTACCAATGCAGCCTCAGCCTAGAAAATCACTTTTGAAAGAGGACTAAATTCCAACTTAGAATAGGACCATTGAATCAGTGCAAATGTGATAAATGTGATACATTCAACACCTTTGAAAGTTCAATTGACTATATGGGTCTAATCTAGCTAGGCCTAAAATAATTGGTTTTAGGCCAACATGCATAAAATCCTTAACTTTAGTTGGATTGTGTGCAGTGCATCTAATCTGTTGTGTCTGAGCAATTAAATAATCTCAACTAAAGCTACTAATATGACTCAGACTTCTGATACATTGCATGTCTTCCACAGAGCATGTGAAAAGTATTTTTTTTAACTATGACTCCCAGGATCTTATAGCAATATAGCAATAGCAGTTACATTTCTATACGACTTATCAGTCCAAGGCACTCCCTAAGTGGTTTACAATGTGTTTAGCTAATTGCCCTCAACAAGCTGGGTACTCATTTTACCAACCAATGGAAGGATGGAAGGCTGAGTCAAGTTGGAGCCCTGCAGGATCGAGCTCACAACATTGTGGTTGCTGTATCAGCATTTAACCTCTGTGCCACCAGGGTTTCCAACCGGTGGCCATGCTGGCTGGGGATTCTGGAAGTCATAGTCCAAGAAGTCACATTTCTGTGCTTTATTGCATTATTTTCCCTCGTTGCAGTTGCATATGCTTTACTTATATTGAGTGGATGACATAGAAAAATGCTGTATAACCAGGGCCCTTTCCGCATGGCATTTTCCATGCGAAAGGGCACCTGGAGTGTTGCACAATTGTGAGGAGCAATCTGCACGACACACTCACAATCGCACGACGCTCCAGGGGCTGGCAGGCGCCAATCACGCACCTGTTCATTTTCAGCTTGAAGCTGAAAGTGGTGCACGATCGCGTATTGCTCCCGGGCCCCACGCGCACTTACCTGGCGTGCGGAGTCTCTGGAGCCATGCCAGTCACGCTTCCTGCCCCAGCGAAGCCTGGGAAACTCCCAGGCTGCGCTGTGGAATGAAGAGGCGGGGCTCTCACACGAACAGGCAGCTCATGCGGAGCCGAAGGACCCCAGACGCAAGAGCCTCTTGCCAGAGGCTGCTCGCGTGATACCCGCACCCCAGCGCCGGAAGAAGGTAAAGTGCCGAAAGGGCCCAGGTCAGGCTATTTGTCTACTTATCCCAGTGATTCTGCTATGAAGAGCTTCCCTAGATCTTGTGGATGGAAATTTAAAAGGAGGATTTATAGAATCCTTATTTTTTAGTCTGTAGGCTTTAGCTTGATCTGTGAGATAGGAGAAGAGCTATTGCACTTCGTGCTTCTGTCAGCAGAAAAATACCATTAGTGAATATAGGATATAGTTGCTGTAGTTAAGGCTATTTCTCAAGAAAGACTTGGCCAATTGGTGGGCAAGTGATGTATGCATGTTGTGCCACTCTAGATGTCTTTCTCCACACATTATCCTTTTAGAAATCAGGTAAGTGTGCTATAGCTAATGTTTAACTCTCCTTTTTTGTTATGTCTAAGCAATCATATTATTGCTTGTAATCAAGTATATGACTGATGACCTGCCTTGTGAAGGCAGAGAGCTCTATAGACTTTTCTGTTTACTTCTTTCTTGGTGCAGCAATAAACATAATTTGTCCAACCCTTTGTTTTAAATCTTTTGAATTTCCTTGATAGTCTCAGGCAGTGAGACTCAGGCATCACCTGTTTTCTGAGCTTTATAACTGGAAATGCCATGGATAGAACCTGTGGCCTACTGTGCAAAGCACATGTAATAACACTAGATGTTCTACTTTCTATATAAAGATTTCATATTTCAGTAAAACTATTGTTAACCAGAGTCTTGTAAGAATATATCAGTAAAAATTTCCCACCTTATTTCTTTTAGCTGCCTCTTTTCTACCTATACTATTTTCTCTTACAGCTCAAATCAGCAGTACCAACTCTCTTATTTCAAAAAGATATTCTCTGTGACATCCCAAGAACTGTCTTATTTAATATTTAATTGCCTCTCTCTTGCCAAAGCAGCAATTATAGTGGCTAAACCCTAATATTATTAAAGCTGTCCCATTTTCTCTAATATCTACCCCTTTTGACCACAATATGTCTTAGTTCTTATTATGATCCCTCCCTAAGTGAAGTCACATAAAAGATGCACACTGCTATACAAACACAGCAAATGCTTCTGCCATATTTAAGAGCTTCATTAGAAAATGTGGGTTTAAATAAAGGATTTGCAGAAATTCCAGTGGAAACTACTGAAGATATAAATGTGGACCCTGAATGAGGAGGGGGTCTTAACCTCTCAAACTAAGCTGGAAAGGTTGAGTCACCTCCCCTGAAATAACTTAGCAAAACTGGACCAACAAAATTTCAATGCAGTTGAGCCTCCTCAGGAATTATCAGTCCGAAGTGTCCTGAACGGTCAGGCATTAAGGAATGTTAAGACATCTATTCCTGTTGAGTGCTCCCAGAAATAATAAAGGTTTTCTGCAATCTGTCCTATGCATGGAGAAAGCTACATGGAACATATAAAATGCACTTCTGTTACAAGCAGAAAGTGTACATATATGTTCCTATTTAAGGATGTTTCAATAATAATAGATGGGAAAAGTTTTTGCCCTCCCCTTGCAAGTATCTTCACATAGAAAAAATTAAGCCCCAGCCTCCACCCCTCAAAAATAGTTCCACAAGCTCAGGATGTAAGCCTTCTTTATGTAAAAATATTTTAGCTTCCAGCAAAGAAGAGGAAAATGTTTCTGCAACATATAATCCTATATAGGTTGGTGAGTGTCATATAGGAGATATACTCTGACCAGGGCAAGAGTACTACAGATAGCTCAGAGAACATAAAGGTATAATATTACATAGACAGAAGCATTCATGCCAGTGGGCCTGATTATTATAGAGAGCCAGACCAGCTTTCTTGCATTTCCCTCCTAGCTTAATAGGCTAGAGACAAAACCTCAATAAGGCTCTGGCAGATTTGAGGGCAAACTCTCTCTACTAGTAGATCTACTTTTCATTTTAAAAATTATTTTTAAGATTTTCTCTTCTAAAATAGAAGTATAAAAGACTGCTATCACAAGCTGCTTCTAGCCTGAATTTTCCAGGCCACAGATAATATCTGGCTAACAAGTGACTACAGATCTATCCTAGAGATGTTCCTTGTTTGCCTATGAAATTTCCCTCCTAGCCCTGCCCCCTCTCCAAGCTTGAGGGAATGGCAGATTTTTCTAGCACTTGGAAAAGAATCCCACCCTTATCTCTGGCCACTGAGTTCCATCAACATCACAAGAGAAGCTCTACATCTAGACCAAGGTGGGCAATTGTGGAAGGCTAGGGGGTTACATGAGCCCTGCAGGGGATCTTGGGATCCTCTCTCCACCAGATCAGTTCCTTTAAAAAAACAACAATTTTTATTGCCCCCAAACACATTCTAGAGGGCATGAGGGCAGTTCTAGCATGTTTTGGGGGCATTCCTGGACCATTTTAGGCCCAGCAGCAGTGTTTTTAACAACAGGAGGTAAGCAGAAGTAATTTCCTGTTCACTTCCTGTTTTAAAAAAATTCCTCTCCTGTGCATAAATCAGCCTGGAGGCCACAAAATGTGATGGAAAAGCATTCCTTCTGTTACCCTGTTGACTGGGGGTCCCAGGAGGGGCACCCAAACAACAAACCAAAATAAGCAAGATGGGGAAAATTAGCTGGAGCACTCTCTTGGCTAACGAGAGGCAGGGCAACGCAGCGGGATCTTTTATCCTATGTATACCGGTTCAGGTCAGTGAGGAGCCAAGCAGTTTCAAAATACTAACAGTTTTTATTAAGCAAAGAAAATAATAAAACTCAAACACACCTAACTAGAGAGAGGAGAAAGAAAGTTTTGAGAAATAAGCAATACACCACCTGTCCGAAGTCCTGGAGACGCCAATTGGAGATAAGGAGGGAAACCCGGCGAGTAGACTGAGGGGAATCTGTGGAGCCGACCGGCAGCGAGGCGAGGATGAGGATCCAAACGGAGCTTTGAGTGATTTCAGCTTAGTGATTTCAAGTGATTTCAGTTCAGTACAGTGAGAGTTCCGAAGAGCTCCCAAAGTGAGACAATTTTTATAGGGACAGAACGACCGCAGGCTAGTCTGGTTTTTGCATGAGAACAATGAGTTTTGGGATGGAGACAAAGGCTCTGAAAGGTCAGGATTTACATGATTGAGTTATGAACTGAATTTGACAATGGTATAGCTGGTATGCAGATGTGGATAGCTTGGCCGTTAAGTGCCGGCTTGCCAAGGTGCTTTCACAGGCAAAGAAATCTTTTGTTTAGCAATGAAGGTGTTTGTTTCGGGCGGCAACCCCCTAAAGCGGAACTGGCTATGTATGGTGAAAGATACTAGTCTCCCATGCCTAGCTTCGCGCTTGTCCGGTGGGACCTAACAAACACGTAGCTCATGGAGGAAAAAGGCCAAACTGTGATATCAAAATGATATCTTTTAATTCACCAAAACCAGACCAGAATGCCGTGGTAACACTTCCCCCCAGAGGACATTTTGGAGCATTTCAGAGCAATACCATTTTTAAAAAGTTGCAAAAATTGTTTCTGACCCATGGGGAGCCCAAAGTCTACACTCTACAGTCCTTAGAGTGTATCTGGGGCATTCTGGAACTAAATAAATAAATAAATAATCATTTTCTTTACAAAAAAAATAATAACTAAAAAATCAATACCTCGGGGGGGGCACATGTGGCTCACAGGCTGCACTTTGCCCACCTCTGATCTAGCAATTGGGCAACTTTAGTTTAGTGCTGGGAAAGGAATCCTATTTTAATTCCAATTACTGATTACAAACAAGAGAAGGGTTCACACCTTTCTCTAGTACTGAGGGGGACTGTCTGTTAAGCTCTTTCTTCCATGTACAGAGAAGTACAAAGCAATCACTTTGTGCTTATCTCTGCCTGAAGAAAGAGACTGCCACTGAAAGCAAGAATGGGGCTTTGGGAAAGAGCTAAAACTTCGGGAGACAACAGCTCTGATATTATCTGGTCCCCAGATCCCAAATAGCTGTCTACACCAAACGTAAGCTGTCTAGGCTCTTGAGAAGTTTCTAAGCCTTTGCTGCCAAAGAGCACTTCTTTTGGAACTGTCTTTGATCCAATGGTAACAATGTTTCACAGATGGCCAGTTAGAATTTTACCTATAATATGGTTCCACCTTTTTAACGGTTCTAAACTTTCATTATAAATGTAGCTGGTTCACACAAGTTAGTTAAATAAAAAGATTAATAGGAATGTACAGCCACTTTGTATCCCATGTTGGGGAATAGGTGGGATATAAATTCAATAAAATAATTAAATATTTGGAAATGAAGGAAAAGATATATGTGTATTCAGTTTACTGCAGTGATCCTAAATCACAGACATTCAGAGTGAGTCTGTTGATCTACCTCTGAATAAAGGGTTCATCGTCAAGTTGTGGCATAACGTACCATAATTTAAACGAAGGTATAAATAACATCTTATTTTGATTTTGCTGGCTTGATTGTTGAATATAAGTCTATCATTATATCTGAATGGAAAAAATGAAGGAAGGAAGGAAGGAAGGAAGGAAAGCAGGTAGGCAGGCAAGCAAGCAGAGAAAAGGGGCGGGGGAGAGAAAGGAAAAGAACATCTTTTTGGGAATCAGAAATTTAACAAAGAAATTTCATCTATTTCATTTCTGTGAAGTATCTAGTTATCAGAATATATTAGCCAGTTTGGGAATGGTAGGAGGAGGAGGCTACAAAAATAGGTCTGGAACCAGTCTGGCACCTGAAACTGGACACTTGAGTGGTATGTGATGGCTAAAGGTAAAGCACACTGTGAAATACTAGGATTATCTTGAGAAAACTTTTTCCCTCCTCTATTCTCCCTCCTGCAGTCCTCTATCAAAATGGCTCCAGAGGATTTCCCAACCATCCAGAACTAGCTTTGGGGTCACACAAAGAAAGACTGCTCCATCCAATTCCACTGGACCCTGCTGTTCCACCAGCTGATGTCCAGTCCGGATCCTGCTCACAGATTTCTATTTGCTCTCTCATGCAACCACTATACAATTGGCAATAAACTACATAAGCTTCCAAAAAAAAAACAAAAAAACCAGCCAAAAGTTCTTATAGATTAATTCTTAAAACACAGTTTCTTCTTTTAGAATTTCATACCGTTGTAGAACTGCATAGCACACACTTTTCTATCACACTAGCTTAAACTATTTTAATTTTTAAAACACTTTCATTGATTGTATGGATTGATTCCTGTACTAGCCAAAAGTAAGGGCAGACTTTATTGCAAATAAATCTGGTTTGTCCCTTTTTATTGGATTCCTTACATATAATTTAACACTCTGTATGCCAAAACAAATTAAAATTTAGTGCCACTCATTCTTTGTATAATAAATAGCAACCATGAATTGTTTTTCAGTTTCCAAGTAAGCTGCCTTTCTTATGCATCTCAGAGAAATCTGGATTATCATAAGTAAACAATATTATAAAATTCGTAATAGAAGTCATTTTGCAGTCATGCTATGGGGATCCTTTGTAAAAGACCAAGGGGTGCGTATGTCCATATTTAAATAGAAAAACGAAAGGCAACTGTGCTGCCCATGAGAACATTTCCAAAATCCATATTAGAACAGTGTTTATTGCTTTGTTAATTAACGTACTCTGTTAGTGAAAAAGAATTGACTCTAATGACTAATTATTCTGTTAGCAAGAAAAGATTGACACTAATATGGACTTTGGAATATCAGCTAGCTAAATGAATGAGTACGGATAAACACAGTAGATAAATACAGAAGGGTAAACGGACCTAAAAAGAGCCAGCGTGGTGTAGTGGTTTGAGCACTGGACTATGGCCTTGGAGACCAGGGTTCAGTTCCCTGCTCAGCCATAGAACCCACTGGGTGACCTTGAGTGCCTCACTCAGGCCCAGAAAATGCCATGATAGGGTCTCCTTAGGGCCACCACAAGTGAGAAACGACTTGAAGGCACACAACAACAACAGATAGGCCTAAATACCCTAAAGGCATCAGATTCTGTTTCATCTTGAGACTACGCAGAGTCAGCTCTGGTTAGTATTTGAATAGGAGACTGGAGATGAATACTAGTGCCATTTCCGCACTAGACTGTTATAGTGTTGTGATTCCACTTTCAACACCGTATGGAATCTGGGGGTTTGCAGTTTTGGGAGAGCCCCTCCCTAAACTGCAAACCCCAGGATTCCATAGGATGATGAAAGTGGAATAATAGCACTATAGTAGTCTAGTGCAGAAATGGCCTAGGTGCTGGAGGCTATATTTCAGAGGAGGGAACTGACGAAACCACCTCTGAGCAGTCTTTGCCCAGGAAGATCACATGAAATTCATAGGGTCGCCGTAGGTCGACAGGCGACTCGAAGGCACGTACACACACACACACACACACACACACACACGGGCAACAGGTCTGCTCAGTCCTGAGGTGACTGCCAGAGGACAACCTCTGGACAGAAGACCTGAAGCGATTCCGTCGATACAAAGCAGAGGGAGGCGCGCGAGGTGGGCATGACGGACCGGCCCACTTTGGACGTCCACATAACGGCCGTTCCACAGGCTTTTGAGGCCGCCGAAACCGTTGCTGCACCCGATGAAGACGCACGTGCCCCCGAAGAGGAGGCGGAGGCGCTCATTCTCCGAACAGAACGCTTTCTTATGGGTTTAGCTCCCGCAGTGTACACTCTTCCCGCCTCCCGCCTCTTTCTGGCCCGCGCATGCGTTTACCGTCGCCGGGTTTTAAACTCCTCACCCTGCCTGGGCAGTGGCTCCCCCGTTCTCTCTCTTAAAGCCCCTTTCCGAGGTTCTGAAAGGGGGCGGAGACTAAAGGCCAGCAGCCGAAGCCGGAAATGACGTTGCGCGCGCGGTGTAAACAGTTTGGTGAGACCCTGGTAACGGAGAGTTCGCCTCAGTGGCCGAAAGCGTTACGGGGTGTCCCGCAGCGGCCGTCGCGGGTTTTACTTTTTTCGTTTGTTTTTTTTTCCCCATCCACTGGGCTACTTGTTTGTTTTTTCCCCTGGTTAAATCCCGCTTTCTCTGCTCCGTGAGGCGAGAGTCGGGAGGAGGGGGAGCCCGGCGGGGCCAGCGAGGCGGCGGGAGTCGCTCCGCTCGGGCTCCCCCTCCCCTCGCGGGACCTGGAAAAGGGGTCCCGCGGGGAGCACCGCCGCCCTCTGAGGGAAGCGCAGAGACGAGGCCCGGCCTCCCCGTTTCTTACCTCCTCCCTCCTCCCTCCCCCGTCCCTAACCCCACAATCCCGTCGCCGGGAAAGAGACGGGCGGCGGGAGTCCTCCGAGGCGGGAGCGGGAACCGGCGTGCCTTTCGGGCTTTATCCAGCGCTAGCAGAGCTGACGGCCCAAGGCATCCAGTTCTCCCCTGGCCCCCCCGTCAGTCCGTCTCCTTCCCCGCCCCCGGCACCGGGAACGAGGAGCGGAGGGGGCGAAAGGAGTCGGGGCTCCTGGCCCTTTCTTCCCTTCCTGCCCGCCCCCGAATAGAAGAATGATGCAGAAGGCGCCAGAGTGACAAATTCAGGTCGGGGGAAGGGAGGTGGGAAAACGCTGCGAGTGCCAGGTGGTTGGCTGCGCTGTGCGTGTGTGTGTGCGTGTGTGTCCGTGCGCGCGTCCGTGCGAGGAGGTGGCCATGTGTGCGGAGGGGGGCGAAAAGGTAGTTTGGCCTGCCCCCCTTCTCCCCCTCCTCTCCCCTCCCCCTCCCCGAGCGCCGTCTCCCCATCTCTCTCTTTTTCCGCCTCCCCTCCCCCTCGCCCCGGTTTTGTGTCGTCCTCGCCATCCTCCACCTCCTCCCGGTGCCTGGCAGAGCAGTTGACAGGGTCTTTTTTTTACCTTGCTGTGGAAGATGGCGACACCAGGGATGAGCTGGCAGCAGCATTACTACGGCGCCGGCTCCTCGTCGGGCGCGGGGAAATTCACCGCCTCCTCTTCTTCCTCGGCCGCCTCCTCCCAGCTTGGCATGGAATATAATCAGGATCTCCATCTCAAAATGAGCAAGAAGATCGCTCAGCTCACCAAGGTAATGGGGCGCCCTCCATCCTTCAACTTAATCTCTCTGCATTCTTTCCCTTGCACATAGGCCGATCTTTTCTTATTCCCATCTTTTTTAAATGGTATCTTAGAAACGTTTATTTAAGACTTGAATAGGTTGGAGAGAGAGTTTACAATCTTGCATCCTCTTAAATCTGCCAAAATTGCTATAACAATGGGCTACATTAATTATACAATGGCTGTTCTGTCACTTATAGAAATGCCTGGTAGAACATATACTGCCTTTGGTATTGCTTTTTCCTCCAGATCTGCTTAATAGTAGAGTATATCCCAATAAATACCAGTATCTGAATAAGATGCATGGAATGAATGTTGCAGTCCTACACATACTGACATAACAGCCACCTGAACTCAGAGGAATTTGCACAGGCCCAGGCTTCCCATATGTTTTTTGTTGTGTGTGTGTGTGTGTGTGTGTATAATCTAACTATGTACATTCATGTGTGTTCTAATCTCTGTCTTGTTTTAGCCCTTGTCTTTATTTTGTGGTGACTATACTTTGTAATTTCACTTACGCTATCAGTAACATTCTTAGGAAACAAAAACCTGCTTCCTTTCCCGTTGTTGTTGTTGTTGTTGTTGTTGTTGTTGTTGTCATTAAATAGTTCCATAGACCTATTAGGTTTGGAAATTCTGTCAGAATCTCTATTTTTTCCCAAAGAACTAATTAATATTTATGCTTTTAATAAATATATCATAGTAGTTACAGTATTTACAATAAAATAATTCAGTTTATAATACTACAATAAGGAAAAAGCAAAACAATATGGAATTGACGTGTAGTGCTCAAAGGTCAGCTGAAGTGAAGTTCTTACTTGCCTTAAGAAAGCCAGCAGGGAGGAGTCTGTGCTGTTGTCTCATAGACAAGAGTTCCACAGGCTCAAAGCTAACCCCCATTGTGAGGTCTTAAATAATGTATTCTAGCAATCAGTGCTTTAGTTACAGTTTGTGATGTAATCCCTAATTCTAAATGTTTTTGTGCATGTTTTCCTAGTACATATTATAGAATGTGCATGCGATGTTTTAGACCGGAAAGTAGCTTGTCCTGGGCAGCCATGCTGTGTTGGTTTCAAGTTTAGATTCAAGGATAGGTCCTGTCAGGTGATGCACGTATCAGAGAAATTTATCAGAAAACCAAAATTGGTTAACACTTCTTGTCACTTGTACACAGTCATAATCTGAGCTTTCTACTACATAATATGCTGAAAGGAACTATGTTGTTATTCGTTGTCAGTTGTGAGAGCACATGCAGTATTTTAGCCGATCCAAATGCCTGTGTAAGTCAATATGTTGTTAGTGCTGAATGGGGTTACATGATTCAGGTTCTTAGTTTGAGTGAATGTACTCCTGGACTCCGCCTTGAACCTGGAGGCCCAGGCTTCTGTGATGGCCAGGAGTGCTTTTGCATACTTAAACCTTGTGTGCCAACAGTGCCTATTTCTGGAGATGCCTGATCTGGCCACAGCGACACATGCCCTTGTTACAGCCTGTTTTGGATTATTTCAACATGCTGTACACGGGGCTGCCTTTGAAGAGTGCTTGGAAACTTTGGTTAGTACAAAATGCTATAGCTAGAGTGTTAACTGAGGCTGATTACAAGGATCAGGCAACTGCTCTGGTCCAGCAGCTTCTCTTGCTGGCAGTCTGTTTCCAGGCACAATTCAAAGTGCTGCTTATGACTCATAAAGCCCTATATGGCTTAAGTTCAGACTGCTTGACACACTGTATCTCCCAATATGAGCTTGGCTGGCTCTTGAAATGCTTTCTCTCAGTCCCATCATCTTCACAGGTACAGCTGGTGGGAACACGAGGGAGGGTCTTCTCAGTGTTTGCCCACCTGTTCTCAAAGTCTGTCCCCCAGGAAGCTAGAAAGGCCTCCTCCTTACTGCCCTTCTGTTGACAGGCAAAAACCTTTTTTATTCAGATAGGTTTGAGCAAAGGGCTGTAAGTGCTGTATTGTTTTAAATTGTATTATGTAACTTTTAAAATCTTTTTAGAGTGTATGTTTTTAACATGGTTAATGATTTAATTCAGTTTTAATGTTGATTTTTTTTAGGCTTTGTATGCTTTAATCTTTTTAATGTGTAAGATGCCTTAAGTCCCAGTCTTGGGAAAAAGGCAGGATGTAAATAAAGTGAATAGTAATGATAGTGATAGCAGTAGCACCTTAGCATTTTTTTTAAAAAAAAAGATATAGTGAATGAAATATCAATAACTTCTTGCTAAAAATATGTTAAATTAACTCTTCCAAAGTGTCAGATACAGTTTTGATGTAATTCTGAATTTGCTCAGAGTCACATAGTAATATTACATTATATATACATAATATAATAATAGTAGACAAATTTGGTGCTTTAAATTAATGCATATTAAGGTCAGCCCATTTAAATCTCTGCCATAAAGATTCAGTACATTTTGGAAGAAAAACAAGGATATGGAAACTTATCTATATTATAGGGCAATTAATGCTATTCTTCAAACGTCTATAAATATGTTTAATGAAATGTATTTTTTTTTCCTAGTAGAATAGAATATTCATGCTATCCGGGCCCTAGTCTGGTAGATCTGGAAAGTGATACGATGATGCATGTATACCATTCTGGGAGCCATTATGGTGTAGTGGTTTGAGCATTGGACTACAACCCTAGAGACCAGGGTTTGATTCCCCGCCCAGCCATGCCAACCTACTGGGTGACCTTGGGCACATCACACACACACACAGCCCCCAGAAGACCCCATGATAAGTTCACCTTAGGGTCACCATAAGTCAGAAATGACTTGATGGTACACAGCAACAACATTCTGCTAGTATATATGGTAGTAGATGTGTTTGTTTGGAACACTGACTTATATCCATTAGCTGGTCCCAACTAACAGAGATGCATTGAACCACCTGCTGAATAGTAAATTAATACTTGTGTGAATCCCACTGATTGATCTGGTCTACTCTGGTTGGGACTAGCAGTTGGGTTTAGTACACTGTGGTAATATGAACTGTAACATTGTCTGTGGTAATAATGTTGTGGAAGGGCTGATATTGTTGGACAAGTCAGTTTGCAAAAGTGAATCTGAGGATAGTTTAAAGTAATCATTGTCCAGGTATACCTTGGTTAACAAAGTTCATGTGTCCCTGATCATTACTTCTTTAACCAAACATTTGGTACCAGAGGGAGAAATAATGTGGAAAGAATAGGAATAGATTCCTGTGCCACCGGGGGCAGGGGGAGGGTTAGATCAACATATTTCAGCAAACTTCCCCTCCCCAAAAAGCAGGAATATATGTGAAATAAAACAACCAGCTCAGGTAAGCTTTGCATATGCAGAATAAAACATTTTGAACCTTCTAGAGGCCAATTGAACACTTCCTCCAAAATGCACCCAAGGATGATTTTTTTCCCCCGTCAGTCTCCACTTTTATTAAGATTTGGTGGCAAAACTTATGCATCTGTGTTTTTTCAGCATACTGAGAATAGCTGAGGGTCTCCCTTTTCTTTCTGTTCTGCTGTTCATGCATACTTAGTAAGGGATTCGGGAGGCAGCTATTGTTTACTTTGCCTGTTAAGTCATTTCTGATTTATGGTGATCCTAAGGCGAACTTTTTACGGGATTTTCTTGACAAGATTTGTTCAGAGCGGGTTTGCCCTTGCCTACCTCTGAGGGTGAGAGAGTGTTACTTGTCCAAAGTCACCTAGTGTGTTTCCATGGCTAAGCAGGGGTTCAAATGCTGGTCTCCAGAGTCCTGGTCTAACATTCAAATCATTCCATCACACTGGCTCATATACTAGTATTATAAACTTACATATACATCCTACACTGTCCTAGTAGAGCTAGTTCATCTGTTTGTTGATTTTAAATTTGGAATTAGACAGATTCTTGGAGAATATCTATGACAGTGACTGTGTAAATGTTCAGATTCTTAGGCAATATGGCTATGAACATAGTTTCAGGGGAATAATTTTGGAAAGAAGTGTAGCCTTCAAGCCCTGCTTGTTCATTTTCCACAAGACAACTGGTTGATCACTGTGAGAAGCTCAGTAAAATTCAGGGACAGTAAAACAGATTTTTCTGCTTGTGGCAAAGAGACAAATGGCATCTCACAGACCCAGATCAAGGTGCCTAGTACCCAAATCCAGCCAAGTTATTTTGGCACTGGAGGCAGAAAATACCACATGTGTTTCTTTTCATTACTAGCAATAAAAAAAATGCAATAATAGTGAAATAAATTAATATTTCTGCCCTTTTTGTGATGCCCCAAATCTGTTGCCAGAGACTTTATTTTCACCCTGCCTAAAGATAGAGATGGCCCCATAACATGTGCTTTGGTATCATTTAGCTGGAGTATGATTCATCTGGGTTCTTTGCTCAACAGCTATAAAGTGCATAAGGAAAAATCAGCTTTGTAGTTTCCTCTCCCTATCATATGATAATAATTATATGAAAAAAATTGTTTAATGATATATAAGCATTTAATGTCTGTGACAAAGGGGAATATGGTGGGATAAATGAGGAATGTAATACACACATTAGACTTTGCTCCAGTTCTCTGCCTCCTCCATGAAGTACACCTTACACTTTGGCCCTTTTTGCACGGCATTTGCCATCCGAAAGAGGGCCTGGAGCATCACTCGATTGCAAGGAACGATTTGCATGATGCACTCACAATTGCGCAACACTCCAGGGGCCGGCAGGGGCCGATTGTGCACCTTTTCATTTTTGGCTTGAAGCCGAAAATGGTGCATGAATGCGCGTTGCTCCCAGACCCCGCACACACTTACCTGGCGTGCGGAGCCTCTGGAGCTGGGCCGGTTGCGCTTCCGGCCCCAGTGCAGCCTGGGAAGGCCCCAGGCTGCACTGCAGAAGGAAGAGGCGGGGCTCTTGTGCAAGCAGGCAGCTCATGCAGAGCTGAAGCAGCAGGGAAGGGAGAGCCTTTAGGCAGAGGCTGCTTGCACAATCCCTGCACCCCAGTGCCAGAACAAGGTAAGGTGCAGAAAGGGTCTTTGTGGGTCTTTTTTCTTGAAGTTTTGAAAAATCCAGTATATTTGCTACAAACCCCCAACAAGGGAATTGAGTTCCAGTAGAATTTCATGCCTCACTCACTTAATACAATGCCTTGAATTTGGTGAGCAAAGTCCCACTTGCAAAGCAGCCTGGAGTTCAGTGTGCATTCCTTGTGTGCAGTGACTCTTCACCACTGCTGAGGGTGTTCTAGGTGCAGCATTGCTGCTGTGGAAGCTCATTCATGTATCTTCATAAAAAAAAAAACCACACATCTGCTTAATCCCCTCTGCTAATTTCTCTTTGCTACCACTGCTCAATTGAAGGGCCTTGCAGAATGCCTTGCTTTGTTATGTCCTGCACTTCTTGAGAAGAGATGCAGTTCTGCCCTTGAGAAGAGCTGAAATAGTGGCCTTTAGCTCTCTCTAAATTACACTATCTTTAATCTAGCTGTAACTGCCATTGCCCACCAGGGAAGATTGAACAGCTGTTGTCAGATTAAGGCTGCAGTCCTAAACATGCTTACTACAGAGTAAGCTCCGCTGAGCTCAGTGAGGCTTGATAATGCAGTCTTGAACATATTTTCTTGGAAGTAAGTGGTGTACTAATATTATTTATAAAAGCAACTTCTCTTTTTAGTGCTGCACAATGAAATTAACATCATAGGCCCCACCACAAGGTTTAAATCTAAAAAGAAGAAGCTATAATGAAGAGAATAGATCCTTTATTTTTTTTATTGAATTACAAAGTACATTTTTGTGCAGCTCAAAGGGAAATGTATGTCAAAATAATTTACAAAACTTCTGTATGCCTAGATTAGATACAGCAAGTTTGAAGCAAACCAGCCTCAGCTCAGAGGAAGAATAATCATAAGTAACGTGCTTTGACTGGAGTCAGGTGCATTGCTAGGCCTATGAAGATTCCTGTGTTTTCTCTATTGCTATGTCTAATTTATGGCTCTTTAACAGCAAACTCTTCTAGATTGAGCAATATGACTGAGCACTGTTGCCAGTTCCTTCAGCTATATATACTAGCAATAATTGAAAGCCTGTGCAACAGCTAGAAAAAGTTTGAGCAATAGCACAGATCTCTTCACCGTTGATTGGCTGTTTTGAATTGTGAGTGGGCTTTTGTTTGTAGATTGGGCTTTCTCTCCTACTTCTGATTTTATACCCTCCTAGGCATTCCTGCGAGTTGCAGGACACTTGGCAACAGCATATGATAAAGTCATGAGGATTAAGACCATCACCTCTAACAAGAACAGAAGTGGCTTTTCTTATGTAAGCAAACCATGAATTTTGATGGCTGCTTATCGCATAAGATATGCTTCCTGGGTCATAGTCACTAGGAACGCTGTCACAGATGACTTGTGTATGCAGTCTTGAAGAAGGAATATAACTTGTGTCATCCCAGGGCTGTATGAATGAAGAGAACTTGCATACCAGTGCTTTGTTAAATGAAAACAATAATCTCAGCGATTGTGCCTTGAAATACCTTAACCTTATACAAGCATAATATTTGTCCAGGCTTGCTGTAGTGTTTTTTGCCTGACTTCAGAGGAGAGCGGAGGTTAATACTACTTCTGTTACAGAAGGAGTCTTTGTTCTTTTTATCAAGGAATTCACTGGAGTGGAAATGCTGGCAACTCGCCTGGAATGTAACAAACATTATTTCAGACTGAAGGGCTTGTCTATGTGAAAATGCTTATGATGGAGTTCCTTTCTTTTTCTTTATAATAGTTGGGATTTAATGAGGGTAGACACTTCTCCAAAGTGAAATTTCTAAAGAATCACTGCATTGGTCTGCAGCAACCTTGGAAAAAAACTGCTATGGCATCTTAGAGACTGACTGGTTCGTGTGATCCATCTCTAATTAATCACAGCACATTTAATTTTTCAGTAATTGACATTGGATTACACGTATGTGTGCCTATGGGCAGTTTAGCAGGCCAGCAATCTTGCTTATTTGTCTTAGAAACTTTAGACTGTTGTTGGCAAATAAATCTTGCATGGTGATGGAACTCTGTGACTGCTTCCTCTAGTCCTGTGCTAGTTATTTTCCTCTTTGAGTAAATATTTCTTTCCTTTTCTGTTGTGCTTCTGAATTATGTTAATAGACCCATTATTGGAAAAGTATTGAGCTGTTCTCTGCTTATATTGGACTTCTCAAAATTTGCTTAGTTCCTCAGCTTTTTCTTATGTGGATAAAGTATTAATGTATATCCTTGTCAACTTTGCAAATTATTTTCTTTGTGGCAAAACACTATTCAGTTGCTTTCAAAAATTCAGGTGGGACCAAATGCTACTCAGCATAATTTTTAATAAAGTAAAAACATTAATAGTTGCTGTTGTGAGGTCTCTTGCCTGTTATCAGATTTGCGCAGGGAGGATTATACTTTTTTTTTTAGAAAATTGTTACTTTCTTTAAAAAAAAAACCTGGACAAATTACTCTGAACAGTAGTAAAATGTTCATCTCTATGCTTGAGTTTTTACTTAAGCTTAATGGTTTTGTTGTCATGACTTTAGGTATTTAAGCATTCTGTACAACTTTTGAACATCTTAAATAGTGAATATGGGAAAATCAATTGGTACTAATTTTTGTTAATATCTTTATGAAACTAAAGTTCCACAAAACTTTACAGCAGGTTGTGTGGCCCGTTCAAATAGCTAGTACTTTGCTATTTTGTGAAATTTTATTTCTGTTTCTCTTATTTATTATTGGGTATATTCTGAACAGCAAACTGTTTTAGCTTACATTGTGAATTACACTTGAACTGAAAACTGAATAAATATTGAATAAATATTGGTGCAACACTAGCTAAGTAATCCATCATGCAATCTCATTCTTTCTCAGAAACAGAAAAATGCAAATGTATTATGAAGGTCTTGTGAGTTATTGGGTTGCATCCAATTAGCAATTGCTGCTATTGGAAAAGAATTTGGCCCTTTGGCCACTCCACAAAATTTGCCCTGGAAGGTTGTAGGAACCATTGGAGTAGGTTTTGGGGGGAGCGTTGTAGAGGCTCGCAAGAGCAGGAGGGGAAGGAGATGCGCAGGCAGGTGCCCACACACACACACACCCACACACACACACACATCTTCAAGTTCCTTTGGTTTTCTTACTAAGGAGTACTCAAAGGTGGTTTTGCCAGTTCCTTCCTATGAAATATAGCCTACAGTACCTGGTATATTGAATGATAAATATTGCCATAATCAAGCAATTTACCTTCTATATGCAATAGGGATACTTGTTTATGGACCACTGGGTGGCTGGGCACTTGCAGCTAATGCTATATCCTGCTACACGCAAGGGAAAATCAAGCCTACTTTCCTTATTTGTGAAAATCCATGTAGAATCCTGCTGCATCTAACTAGTAGAAGAATCTTGCACAAGCACACATCTATTTATGTATGAACAGGCTGGTGTTTTGGTTGAACATGCGCAGTAGTGATGTGGTGTCTACAGCTAGTCTTCAGCAACCTAAAATAAGGGAAAGCTTGATTTGATCAAGTCAGTGGGGGTTTCCATGTCAGGAGTGGTCAATCCACTCTGGATTTTATTTTGAAGTTTAAATGAAGTGTCCAAAGTGCTGAGCCCTGTCCCCAAAATAGGTTCAGCAAGTTGGATAGCTGTGTTGTGATTTGGACTGCAACCAGGAGTGGATTCATTGCTCTAGAGATCAAAATGCCAGCCTGCACTGATCACTTGTGCAGTGCATTTTTACCCAATATTTCTGGATAGAACCTATTCTTCTTCTAGACAACTAAATCTATGCATATCTAGAATTTTAATAGGATCACATTTTGGAGGGGATGAGCTATCTTTACTAGTCAAACACTCTAGAAGCTAAAACTTTGTTCCTATGTGAAGGAGATAAATGGATGACAAAACACTATAGGAAAAGCCTTTGCAATTTTTTTTTTTAATCTGCTTCTGTGCTGTGTTGAATCACTATTGCTGTTAGGATGCTTATTTTGAAAGCATGGAAACAGAACACAAGAACAGTAGTCTACTTTCATGGTTACAACTAGTATTCAGAGGCATGCTACTTCTGGTCTTGGAGATATCATATAGTCTTCATAATTAAATAAAATTAGGACTGTGCATGCAGTTTAGCCAAACCCCAGATGCTGCAGCAAATTGGCCAGCTTCAGTCCAGTTCAGACTCAGCTGAAAGCAGATTGTATCTGATAGCTTTGTTTCTGGATTGGACTGTGCCTCTGCAAAGTGTTTAACAGATTGTTAACAGATGTTTCCCTGCAGCAGGAGAAAAAGCTTGTGAAACTGATTCCCCCCCCCTTCACATGCAGGATGCTAGGGATATTGAGTGATAACCCTAGTTTCAAATGCATAGCAAGAGGTTTTTTTAATGACATTTCCCATCACAGTGTGTTTGGGGCAGGCTATGTGATTCCACTGATGTTACACAGTCAACTTGTTTATTGCTTTTACCCATCACTTAGCTTAGTGTCCTTGCAGGCCTAGAGAAGCTTGTAGAGGCTGACATAATTTTGATTCAAGCATGGTGTGTTTGCGTGTGCAGATGCAAAGACACACATAGGTATACAAGTTGAGCCACCTTTGTCCAAAAGTGCATTTTGGGGGGGGATTGTGGAATACAGTACCTTTTTTGGTACAGCCTCTTGTCTTGTTTATTTGCTGGTTGTGCTGTGCATGATATGCAAGGCTGGAGAGAGACTGAAGATCTATGAAATAGCAAGAATCCAAAAGTGAGATTCTTGGTGAGAATCCACACCCCTCACCATTTCACAGATCTTCAGTCTCTCTCTCTCTCTCTCTTTTTGCTGCCAGCCACCCATTTTCACCTTCAAGATAGCAGCGGTGCTCCTCAAATCTGAGAGGTGAACAAGCAGGAGCACCACAGCCACTACCTTGAAGGCAGAAGTGGACAGTTGGCACCAAAAAGTTTCAGTTTCTGAAGGATTTGGGATTTTCAGATAAGGGAGGCTCAACCTGTATTTGGTTGTTAGGAAGACTGGGGGCAGGGGGTTTGTAGAGTTCTTTTCTTCATACGTATGAGAATTCATCCTTAATTGCATCCTATGCTGACTCATGTGGTGAGGAAAAGGTGGTATATAAATAAATAAACTTGCCCGCTGCTATCCTGACAACAAATCAGCAAATGCCCATGACGGCAGCTTGGGATATAGGAGCAGGTGAGTAGTCAATCCAGTCCCTGTCAGTCACAGGTTATCTGTTGTATCAGAAGTCCAAGTATATGAGCCAGCAAAGAAAAAGCAGAATAGTCCAAAATGTAGTCAGTCCAAGGTCAAAATAAAACAAGAACAGAAGAGAGTACTGCTAGGCAACCAGATAAGACAGTTGTCAGCACTAAGCAGGGAAGGAACTGCCACAATATTTCTGACCAGCTCCTTCAAGGCCAAAGCGTCTCATTAGTGCTAATGAGGTCGGCATTTGTTACTTAAACAGCACTGGGCTTGGCATTTTTCCATCCATCTCTCAATGAAAGATGGGAGAATGTCATCTTCAGCATCTGTAGCCTCTGCCATGGCCTGCTAGAGAACAGAATCTTCTACTGCCTCAGACCCCATCTCCTCAGAGGAAGCTGCAGCTTTTTGGCAACCTGTGCCTTCTTCCTTGTTGTCTGAGTCCTTCATGAGGTGAGTTACAACAGCTGCCAGTCTGGCGTCTAGGTGAATTTCATCCTTCCTCTTTGGCAAGGAAAAGTCTCTTTATGTCTACACACAAATGCATTTGAACATCCCGTCATTCATTTTCTTTCCTGCATTTCAGAGTAATTTTCCATTTCTAGTGCTCCACTGAGAATGGTAATGTTTGGCTGTTGCCATCCTGGCTTTTGGACAGATCACTGGCGAACTCTGTCTTTCCCTTTGGGAGCAGAATAAAAGACAAATCTTATGATACAGTTCTCCTCCTTACTCTGTCTCAATTAGCATTAGTAATGCCCCATCTATTTTTTCTTAAAGTTCAGCATGGCAACACGCTGTCTCAGGTGACTGAACTATTGAATGTTTTAGTTGACCCAAAGAAGGTATCACCATTCTGTGGAATTTGTATTTTGTTGCATGGTCAACATAGCTAGCGCTTGTATTTTATATCAGATAGAGAGCCTGGAAAATTGAGCTTTCAATGCAGTATATTTTAATTGTAATTACTTTTAGATTTTTGAAGAACATTTTGATGGTAAACTTTACATCATTGACAACATTGAGTTTTTATGGCTATATTACAAAATAGATATTTCTTCCATTTGTGCACATGTTCTGTAGTTTTGCTGATATGTAAGAGAATGGCTTACTTGTTGGAGATGGGATAATAGCCTCATTTGGACATTTGTATCTTGGCTAGTTAAGTAAACATGAGGGTGCACTTTGAGTCTATGCATGCAGCCCTTTCCCTTTTTTGTGTGCTGCTATAAAATGAAAAAAAAAGTCTTAAGTTACTATAGTTTTAAAGCTTGTATTAAATTTTATATGCAAGCTTGTGAATTGGGTTTTTTAAATCTACTTGTTAACATAGCGATGATTCTGTTTTTATTAAGGTGAATGTATCAGTTGTTGGAATAGGCTAATGCTCTTTTTGTAAATGTGTGTCTATGTGTGTATTTTTTTTTTTTTACAAAAACTAAAAATATTTTACAATTCATTGACAGTACAGGTGAATCTATCAACAAAGTCCACATAGTGGTTCCCTTAGCTCAATCAGGCTTCCCTCTATAGCAGAAACAAAGTTCAAGGCACTGGACAGCAGCTTCCTTCCCTCTCATTGGCACCCCTTTCTCCCTCGCAAAGCTACCCATATATGTTGGAGGTCATCATTAAAAATAACAGAGAAATTAGTAGACAAAATTGTTGCCTCCGTTACATGAACAAAAGACGCCTTCAGTGTTCAATATAGTTTTCAAAAAATATCTGTACAAAATTATTTGTGCATCTTTGATGGCTCTCTTTCTTCTTCATGATTGTTTATATATTGTATAAAGGAGGACCAGATGTTCCAAAATACATTGCTTTTGTCAATATTTTCTACTACTTTATCATGTGTGTTAACTTTTCCATCAGTATAATCTCCCAGATTTTATTCCATCAGCATTCCGTCACATTTTCCAAGTATTTACAGTTTTTAATAATTAGTACTATAGCTATACATATTGAAAATGCAATTACATTTTGCAGTAGGTTTTCTTCAATGAACATTGACAACAACAATAACTTTCCTCTAAATGTTACATTTTGACTTGTAATTCTGTCATTTTTGTTATCACATTTCCCTAGAATTTTTCAACTACTAGACCTTCAAGCTAAAGATGAAATAAGACAAGAAATACACGGAGGATTGGTTCCAGGACACATGCCCCTGCAGATACAAAAAGAAAAAAAAAGCAAATGCTCAAGTTGCTATTAAAAATGGAGTACAGCAGCAGTGGAGGTCGTAGCAAGCCCTGGCCAGCAGGCATGCTGCGAAGCACACATTCTCTCCTGCCTCCAGGGAGCCTGCCAGCCACCCACTTCCACCTCTGAGCAGCTTCCACAGGGACATGGCAGTTGGTGGTGGTGAATGACCAAGCAGAGCCTTGCCACTGTCAATGGTCATGTCCCAGTGGAAGCTGCTCACTGCCCTGCAGTTGGTGGTAGTGAAGGCACTTGTGTATATTCATTTGCAAATAACCCAACAGGAGCACCATGGACAATCACCATGTCTCTGCAGAAGCTGCTTAAAGGAGGAAGTGGGCAGCTGGCAAGCTCTGAGGTGGTATGGGAGAATGCATGCATGGCAGCCAAGGCTTCCTGCCACCTCCACTGCTGCCTGTTTGTACTGCATATGCATACTAGGCTTTGGTGTGGAGCTCAGCTGGGCTGTGGGAGTGAGTAGGGTTCCTTTATTCTCCTTCCATATGTAAGGGTGCTCACTTTATTAGATCACCTGTATTTTTATTTTTTTGCAATATTTTGAATCCATGGTTGTTTAAATCCATGGATCCTCAGCCTGTGGATACCGCAAGCCATCTGTACTATTACTTCATTCAATTTCACTGGTGTATAATGCCACTGGTAAAGCAGTTTTAGTGCCAAGAAGGATTTTTTTTATTATTATTTTTATTAAAATCAGTCAATATTTCCAAGTATACCTTCTAATAAAACGTATTTGATTTTCAATTGTATAAAATGCAATTCATTCTTTAAATTACTTTTCCCATGCTATTATGATAAGGATCTTCTGCATCTTTACAGAGATTAAATAACTTAACCTTGCACAAAACTTTGTTTTCTTTACACAATCCTTAATTACATTTCATAGTACATATTTCCCGCTTCCCACACACTCTCGTTTGGATGAATTATTTTATAAGTTTCCTCTATTATTGTCTGATTCCTAATGACTTGCCCACGTCTTATGCAATATTTATAATTCATCAATTTCTATCTTTTAGTCCTTTTACAGTAGCATTTTCCCCCCAAACTTGTTTAACATTGTAATGTCCAATTTTGTTTCATGTAATTTTTAATTGGTGTCATTTTTCTTTCATTCTTCCCCTGCAATTCACCCCTCTTTGCAAATGTTAGGTCATCTAATGACACCAATTCCATCAATTTGAGCATCCACTCCTCTATTTCAGGAGTGTCATTGTTTTTCCAGTACTTGACGTATATTCTTGCTGCTGTTACCATGTAGAGTATTACTCTCCAATACCTCATTGATTCTTTATCTATTTGGTGCAACATATTAAATAGAAAGATCTCAGGGGATAGTGGAATATTTATTTGTAAAATTTCTATTATTTTTTTATGAACATTTTTCCAGTATTTTTTTGCCTTAGGTCATGACCACCACATATGAAAAAAGGTACCTTCTTCTTTATTACACTTCCAACATCTGTTTTTTTTGTGTTTTGTACATTTTACTCAACTTCGCTGGATCCAGGTACCATCTATACATCATTTTAAAATAATTTTATTTCAGATTTTGTGCTAGGGTAAATTTTTGGGTATTTTTCCAGCTCTTTTCCCAATGTTCCAATTTAATTTTGTGTCCTATATTGCGAGTCCATATGATCATGGAATCTTTAATCACTTCGGTTTCCAATTCGCAATCCAATAAGATTCTGTAAATTTGGGATGTTAGATGTTCAGATTTTTCAAAAATAATCTTCTCAAATTCCATGATTTGTTTATTTATTTCAAAGCCTTCCAGTTTTAGATCCATTTTGAATCTTTCCTTCAGTTGGAGATGGAGAAACCATTGACAATGCACTCCCTCCTTTTCTAATTCTTCTCTTGATTTTATTCTTAAGTCATCTTTCCTTTCTTCAATTATTATATCTTTATATCTAAGCCATCTTCCTTTGGGGTCTTTCCATCTTCCAAATAGGGCCTCATGCATTGATAATCATAATGGGATTCTACTGTACATCTTATTTTTAAATTTCTTCCAAATTTCTAACAAAGAGCATCTTAAGTAAGGATTCAGGAAATCTTTATCCGCTTTAGCTTTATTGTACCACAGATATGCGTGCCATCCAAATCGTAGATATGAGCCTTCTAACTTTAGTACTCTTTCATTTTTTAACGTGTTCCATTCTTTTATCTATGTTAGTCTTTTGCAGAATAATATAGTTTCAAATCTGGAAGTCCTCAACAACCTCTTTCCTTTCTGTCCATCAAAGTCTTCCATTTTATTCTTGGTTTCTTTCCTCCCCATATGAAATACAGTAAGTCTTTCTGCCATTCTCGAAAGCATCTATTGTTTGTGATTATCAGTAGATTCTGAAACAGAAAGTTTATCTTGGGGGAGATATTCATCTTTACTGCTGCCATTCTTCCCATTAAGGATAGTTTCAATTTCAACCAATTCTGTGTTTCTCTTTTAATCTCCTTCCACAATTTTACGTAATTATTTTCAAACAGTTCATTATTCTGCTTTGTAATTGTGATGCCCAGATATTTTATCTTCTTTTCTGTCTTAAAGCCCGTTAAACGCAACAGCCCTTCCATCTCTTCCTTTCTCATGTTTTTACTTAATATCTTTGTTTTGTCCTTGTTGATTTTAAATCTGGCGATCTCTCCAAACTTTTTGCATATTTCCATCAATTTTTCCGCACTCTGTTTAGGGTCTTCTAGGAAATTACTAAGTCATCTGCATAGGCTCTTAACTTGTACTCTTGACCTTTTATCTTTGTTCCTTTAGTTTCTTTTTCAGATCTGATTGCTCTTAACAGAACCTCTAATGTCATTATAAATAGCAGTGGTGATAATGGACAGCCTTGTCTAGTGCCCTTTTTAACATATCTTCTCCCCATTAATTATGATTTGTGCCTTACAGTCTTTATAAATTTCTCCAGTCCATGTAGTAAATTTTTGGCTGCAATTCATTTTATTAAATAATGCCATCATAAATTCATGATTCACATTGTCAAATGCTTTTTCCACATCTACAAAGATCATTGCTAATTTTTTTTCATTATGCTTTTCATAGTATTCAATCATATCTATCACTGTTCTTGTGTTGTCTTTTATGTGTCTTCTAGGTAAAAAGCTGCTTTGGTCTTCATGAATTATTTTCTGAAATATTTTCTTGAGTCTGTCAGCTACTATATGGGCAAAGATCTTATAGGCAACATTTAGCAGCAATATTGGCCAGTAATTGCTTGGTTCTCGAGGATCTTTTTCTTCTTTTAATATTAAAGTTGTATTTGCATTGTTCTAGGAATGTGGCTTGCCCATATTTACGATTTCATTGAACATTTTTTGCATAGGCAAAATTAATTCATCCTGGCAAGCTTTATAGTATAATGCTGAAAATCCATCTGGGCCGAGTGATTTTGCTGTTTTCAGTTTTTTCATCCCTTCTGTAATCTCCATTATAGTAATCGGTGCATTCAAGCTGTTTTTTTGATCTTCAGTCAGTTTGAGAATGTTCTGTTCTTCTAGGTATTCTTCTATCTTCTTTTGATCCTGCTTTAAAGAATTGTTATAGAGATCTTTGTAATATTTCCTGAAAATGCTTTTTATTGTGTCTTGATCTGTGACCACCGATTTTTCCTTATTGGCTTGTAGGATCAGATTTCTCTCCCAGTTTTTTCTTAATCTGTAAGCTAGCCATTTTCCCAGTTTATCTGCACTTTCAAAGTGCCTTTGTTTAATTCTTTTTAATTTTTTCTCAATTTCAATCAAATTTTCAGATCGGATTTGTTCTTGTAATATCCTGATCTCCTTTCTCAATTTATTATTTGTTATATCACTTCTTAGTCTTTCTTCTTTTTGTTTCAGCTTCATTAGTACTGAGAAGGATTTTGGAACAGGAGATGTTGGAGTTTGTATCCATTCTTCTTCAGTTATAGAGTGTCTTATATCAGCCACCCAGAGTAATAGAATATTTATCAGTCTACCAATCTTTTCTGTTATTATATAGTTTTGCTACCAAGCTCTGTGATATTTTTTATCATTATAATATATATGTTCAAAAATTTTAACAAACTCACAATTTCTGTGCATTGTTTAATTTCTTTAGCTAAAGTGAAGATTTTTTTTTGTTTACTGAATTTATAACCTGGCTTTCTCCCGAGATGGGATTCAAGGTAATTTACAGTAATTTATAAAAGATAAAGCTAAAACAATTTGCAAAAGTTAAAAAAGAATTAAATAACAATATTATTTTTAAAATGATTTAAAACATTTAAAAACATTTAAAACATCTTTAAAACATCATTTCTATGAAAGATTTAAAAACATAGCACACCACTTTACATGCTGCTCCATACTTTAAATTAAATTAAATTAAAATGAAATACATTAATTTAAATTAAAAGGCCTGCCTGAATTAAAATTACTTCACCTGCTAGGGGAAAGAGAGGGGGAGGGGGGCAACTGGACTACTCACAGAAGGGAGTTCCACAGCCTGGGAGCAGCCGTGGAGAAAGCTCTGTCCTGAGTTCTCATTGTACCTGCGAAGGTGGTAGGTTGTGGTGGTAGTGGTGGTGGTGGTTAAGACCTTTTGCAGATCTTAAAGCTTGCACGAGATATGGTCTTTTAGAGAGGAAATACAGCCTTTTAGAAGATAGTCTGGACCCAAGCTGTGTAGGGCTTTAAAGATCAAACCAGCACTTTGAATTCTGCCCAGAAATGAACCAGTTGCTAGTGGAGCTGTTTCAACAGGGGAATCACATGATCCCTGTAACCAATCCTGGACATCAGCCTAGCTGAAGGATTTTGGATTCATTGAAGTTTCTGAACAGTTTCCAAAAGTAGCCCCATGCAGAGTGTGTGTCACTAGTCCAGTAATTGGGCATGTGCCACCATAACCAGATCTGACTTCTCAAGGGCCAGACACAGCTTGTGTACTGCTTTTAAATACACAAATGCACAGGCAAAACCTGGGCATCCAGGCTCCGATCCAACTGAGGAGTACACCCAAGCTGAGAACCTGCGATTTGAGGAGGAGTATAATGCCATCAAGCACAGACTGAGCCCCTGTTCCCTGATCTGCTTTCCAACTGACCAGGAACACCTTTCTCTTGTCTGGATTAAGTTTCAATTTGTTCAGCCTTATCCAGTCCATCACTGATAGCAGGCACTGGTTTATACAGGAACAGCTTTCTTGGAATCAGATGGAAAGGAGAAACAGATTGTATGTCCTCAGCATATTGATGACACTGAACCACAAAACTCCAGATGTCCTCTCCCAGTGGTTTCATGTAAATATTAAACAGCAATGGGGGACAGATTGAGCCCTGAGAGACATCACAGAATTGTGGCCGGAGTGTTGAACAGGTTACTCCAGTACCATTTTATGAATCTATGCTTCCAAGAAAGACTGAAGCCTCTGTATATAGTGCCCTGATCACATCCCAGAGAGACAGCTCAGAAGGATACCATAGCCAATGGTATTGAAAGCCACTGAAAGGTCCAGCAGAACTAACAGGTGCATACTCCACTTGTCTAGTTTCCTGCCTAGGTCATCTACCACAGTGACGAAAACTGCCTCTGTTCCATAGCCTGTCCTGAAGCCAGATTGAAAAATACCTTTGTATATATCTGTAAATTTCTATATATCTGTTTATCTGTAAAAAAAAATCTGTAAAAAAATCTGTTTATATTTGTGGCTAGGGTATATTTGTATTTTGTGCTTTGTCAACTATTTGTTCTTTTATAATTGGTTGTCTCTCTTGTCATATGACTACTGAGGACCATTGCTTATAATAATTGATGTTTTCAAAACTATTGATTTGTGACAGCCTTAGAAAAGGTCTTAATGGAAAAGAGGGGGAGCTGATATCTTGAACCATTTGTTCCATGTCTTCATGGATTCTCTCAAGAAGAGGTAATTGTATTTTTTCGAGTTGCCTCTTGTTTATCTTTTCAAAGACAATGCTTGTATCTGTGGGATCCATCCTTTTCAGCTTTCAGGGACTATATGCTTATCAACTTCTAAAACAATTTCTTGCCTCCTTCTGCTGCTGCTTCTAGTTCCCGGGGGTTTTTTTATGGCCCAAAGTGATCTTTAGTGTCAGATGAATAAGATCATAGCTTGGATCTAAAATCTTTCCATTCAGGTTGTGGATGTAATTCATCAGTATGAATATACTCCAGATTTATTAATTATTTGAGAGACAGAAACAGTTCTTAATCTGTTTGGTATAAGACATAGTTGCTAGATGAAACTAAAAACCTGAGTGTTATCTGTGAAGAGCAAACACTTGGAAATTACTACTGGTCATTGTGATTTACTGCCAAGTAAGATTGCATATGACATAACCTCAAAGCTAGTATATGTGCAATAGCCACTTGAGGAAGACAAAATAAAAGGAGGATCTTATTAGTAGTGGGTTATATATGGTGTACATAAAATGTAACAGATACTTCCCATCTCTCTTCATGAGTAATCATTTGTAAAATGCAATAAAGCTTCCCCAACTTACCTAACACGTTAGGGATCCGAGCACTGTCAGAAAATGGAATTGGTTGAAAAGTGGGACCCATGTACTGTACTGTGAGGAACGTGAAGGACTTAAAGATGCTCACTTGGGACTGACCACACACATGCTATTTGCAAAGTCTCTCAGCTGGCTTGGTGTCTTTTTTCTCCTCTCAGTTTGCTTTGCAAGCAGTGTGTGAGAGAGAATGATCCCAAGTGAGCGTTCATAGGTAAGAAAAACTGATAAAAGAGCAGAATACTTGTTGAATTAAACTTGTCCTTCATTTGGAAGTGTCAAAACAGCAAGTCATCAGGTAACAGGGTATCAAAAGGTGGGGCTTCCTGTATTGTCATTTGCTTACTATCAAAACATTAATGACATGTAGATTATAGGGTTCTTACAAGAGTACACAGCTTGACCAGTGCTGAAAAGGAGGTACTTTAAGCCATAACCACTATCCATTCCAGAAGTGATGAGCCCAGGAATACCCGCAGGTTGTGCAACTGATCATTTGGGGAAAGTGCAGCCAAGTCCAAAGTTACTTTTTCTAGCTAGCTGATTTTGCCAGTCATCTGTCCTAAACTTGAGTATATTTTCTCTCAGCCAGTCTATTACTAATTCCAACACCTGTCCATGAATGTCAGTACCATACTTCATTCGATTCTGATGAAAAAGTGAAACGAGCAGAGTAGAATGACACACTGACAATATTCAGGGGTTCTGAGAATATATTTAAAAGCATGGGAACCCAAATTGATTTTTGAGAAATTCCATTTGAAGAACAGTAAAGTCTCCTAGCACTGATTTGTAGAACCTAATTCACAGGAACCAATAGAAAATGCCCTAAATTTTCATTGCAAAAGTCTGACCAACAGTGCATAGTGAATGGTACTGAACTTTGTTCAGATGCTAAACAGAACAAATAAGCACAATAAAATATTCCTGTTTTTTCCCACAGCAAAGGCCATTTATTAGGTGATCGAAAACAATTTCTTTTGGAAACCTTGGTCTGATGTCAGATTAAAATACATCTAGATAACTGGATTCACCTAATACCTCTTGGAAGTTTCAGTCCATAATTGGGAAGACAGGAGGATTTTCATTTTTTTTTTCTGTATCAGAATTTTAAGACAACTCATTCAAACTCAGACTGGCTATGTCTACTGTATGCTCTTCCCATTGCCCTACTCTAAGAGCATTTGGAGTGCAGAGATTTTGTCTCTTTTTGAGGGGCTGCCATTTTTCATGGTTTGCCAATTGGAACCATTTTTGGGGAAACATTGTTTCAGTCTACAGTTGGCCCTCTTCATTTGCAGTTTTGACTTTCATGGATTTGATTATTTGCAAGTTTATCCAGTCTCTGCCCGCCCCCCAGATGCTTCAGATGACTTTCATGGATTTGATTATTTGCAGGTTTATCCAATCTCTGCCCGCCCCCCAGATGCTTCTTTTCTGGGGAACCTTCATTCTTGACAGCTCCAGTCAGACTGCACAGCTTTTTAAAAATCAGCTTCTGGTCCTCTTCCTCCACCCACTGCTTGGCCAGCTAAGAGTGCCTCACAACCTGATTTCTCAACAGCACTAACCCTCTCCTGATGTCTTCGCACAGGCCCAAGGAAGGAGAATGGGCGAGAGAGAGGAAGCATAGGTTCACCATGCTGATTCACCCCTTTTCCTTGCTCCTTTCCCTGACCTGGTTTGGGCCCAGGCTGCCTGTTCTTCCCACCATGCCTCAGCCCCCTTCCCACAGACACGCACAAACATTTTGATACTGTGATTTTTCCACTTTTGTGAGTTTGGAAGGCCAACTATGCATGCTTTTTAATCTCTGATGTTTGTATTATATCACATATTGTGTTGATTTCTTTTATTTTCCAGCGAGTGTCAGCTGGCCTGAGAGTATATTGGCTGAGGTGTTAAGAAGCCAATCAGTTAATGTGACTTAATAGTGTGAAATCTAAAGCAGTCATGCAATATTAAGTTTTAAAAGCAGTAATTAATGCCTGAAAGGTTTAACTGATATAGGGATCGGCTTCATAAAATGGCCAAAATCTGGAGAGCTGTGGGAAAAGCTGCTGTATAGGCTCTGAGGCACTGGGACTTAGTATTCATTTAAATATTTATATGGTACCTATATCATAGGTTGTATATAATTAAACACAGTTTAATAAGATGGAGAATAATTTAAACAGGCTAAAAACATGGTAAACAAGTTAATGAGTTAAAACACTTTAAAACCATGCGCATGTTCAAATTTTGAGAATTTGCTAGTCCCCAAAGAATTGTAATAAAAAGTTCAGTTTTTACTAGTTGCAAAAAGTGTTGGGTTCAGTTGGATCTTCCAAGAGAGGGCATTCCAAAGCCAGGGTACCACAGCAGAGGAGGCCCTGTCCTACATTCTCCCATAGAGAAGGAACCCTCTTGCATACCTCAGTCCTTGAGCAGATATACATATGGAAAGGCATTTCTCTTTTCTATCCCCCCCCGCTCCAAGAATCTTATCAAGAGATGCTCAGAAATGAGTCCCATTAAGCACATAGTCTGTGCCTAAGATCAGAGCTGAAGTCACTTTGCAGTTTTTGCATTTATAGGGGGTTGTGATGTGGGGAGCAATTCTTTAGAATGCTCTAATTAATTGACATCACAACTAAAGCCTTCCTGGAATGTAGGTTATGATTGCGATGGCAGCATTTATTGAATGTTCACAAAAATCTTTGAAAAGTCTTGACTACATATATATTTTAAAATTCTAAGCACATTTATTTATACATTTTGTGCTTTATTTTGCTTAGTTTAAATGCTTGTTAATATTTGTACTTGATCTCTGATTTTCTTTCTGTCATTTCTGATGTTGTTTGGTGTTAAAGAGACCAATCAGTTAACGTGATCTAATAGTGTGAAACCTAAAGCAATCGTGTTATCTTCTGGCTAATACAAACTTTGAAGTGAAGTAACCAGGCGTATGTGTCTAATGACCTCCAAATATGCCAATAACCAGGGGCAAATATTCCAAAAATAACACTTGAAAATAACTTAGCATACATAAGCAGGCCAAGCTGTTCACCATCTCTGCCTACTTAGCATATATTACCACTGTTGCCTGTTTTTTCAGTTGTGGTGATTCACTTTGAAAAAAAAAGATACAAGGAAATGCCCTTTTTAAAAAATTGAGACAATTAAAATATAAGTTGAGAGCTATTTTGGTTTCAGTGTAATTAAGAATGTTTAACTTTTAAAGTTCAAACGATGACAGTAATTGGCATTCCTTTTCAATTAGGTGTTTTTAATATTCTACAAAAATGATAAAATCTATGCAAGAATAAAAAAAATCTGGGGCTACACCATTTAGTGAAAGCCAGCATGGTGTAATAGTCTGAGCGTTGAACTACGATCCTGGAGTCCAGGGTTTGATTCCCTACTAAGCCATGGAAACCCACTGGATGATCTTAGGTGCATCACATACTCTCAGCCCCCAGAAAACCCTGTGATAGGTTCACTTTAGGGTTGCTATAAGTCAGAAGTAACTTGAAGGCACACAACAACAAAACAACATAATACCATTTAGCAGGCACGCTGTAAGTGAAGGCTGAGGCTTCCAGAATTTGTTGCATAGTGCCTATAATATGGTTGTATTCTAATAAAAACAGAAATGACGTTAACAATTTGTTTAAATCGGGTGGATAGACTGCAGCTTGCAATCTTCATCTCAACTTAGAGGCTTTTTTACAGTTGTCAGGCTTGTCATACCCCCATCCCAGGACCCAGACGGAACCCTTCCCAACAGCCCCAACACAGAACAATACACAGGGCAGTCAGAATAGGTGGAAAAGAGAGAGCACAGGAGACTCAGAGCAATTATATAGTAAGGACACATCAGTTAAACGAACAGCTAGGGAAGGCTGCTAGCCTATATAAACAGGGAACAGAATGGGAAGAAGCTATTGTAGACAGCTGATATTAGCAGTGGAAACAAGCACATCTCATGTTCAGATCCCTTGCTCATGTTCCTGGAAAAGTTGACCCTCGTCTTATGTATGGACTTTGCTACTGGACTGTCGCTCTGAATTTACTACAAACTTGGGACTGTGAAAACAATGACCGGTAACTGTCTAACAAACTGTTATAAACTTTGCTTGTGTGTACTGATAACAGACTCTAATTAGAGAGCTGTAAACCTTGACTACTGGCACAGGACAAGGCTATCCTATGAAACCTCTAGGCCTCATAGCTCCCTAATTTGAAGGGAACCCCCAAATAATCAAAAGCTATTCTGTTGACCTCTGTTAATGGTACATGCCCTCAAAATGCCCTTCTGTACACAGATTCCAGAAAGAAAGAAATTCAGTCCAAACCAAAGCCCAGAAATGACTTCCAGTTTTATTTTCAACCTCTCATTGACTGGCAATGACATTTTAAAGTTTTCATTGTAATACACGAAGTTTTAAAGCTCTTATAATAACAGGTTTAAAAAAAATATAAGTACTACTTTTAGTGAGTATCAGATGTGAAATGACACATATGCTCATTGATATGTGATATTTGTATGTATCTGCTTGCATGATAGATATTTGTAAGCTCTAAAAATTTCCCAGTAGATCACTGTATCCAGTCTCGGTCGATAGCCTTCAAACTTATAGTTGAGCCTGAGGTGAAAACTGGATTAGAGGGAAGTATGATAGATGCAGAGCTGAATGACATATAAAGCAATTTTACATAAATCTTTTAAAATATCTCAGCAAACACTGACTGCATAAAAGTAACAGTAGAGAACGAGTTTACTCTTTTACTCTTCATGCAGGTAAAATATTCAGAATCTGTCTAGAAGACTAAATTGCATGAAACAGAGTACACAGATCCAAGTGTCATTTTTTTTCTTATCTGCAATGCCTCAAACATGAACCTGGTACAACCTGTCTCCTGTTGTCCCTGAAATTTCACCGTGAACACTTAGATCTGAGGCTACCAGAGAAAGCCTTTCAAAATCTTCTCTAAAAGCATTCTGAATAGAAACAAAATCTAAAATGCTTGGCATAAAATATACTAATTAATTGGTGTCTTACAACATGATTTTTTTTTAAAAAAAATAAAATCACAATAAGTTGAAATACTAAAATACTGCTAAACAGATTATTGTATTAAAAGAACAACTGATTTTCAAGCAATTTTAAAAGCACACAGGAGAAGTCGGGGGTGGGGGATGTACTGCAACCACCACCACCATCACCACCCCATTTAAAAGCACTTTCCTTGGGAGCCAGTTTTCAAAACCCTACTTCAATAAAAAGGTCTTTGCCTGATTACGGAAGGACAACAGGAAGCAGACCAGCTTATCTTCCATTGAAGAGACTTCTACTAGAGAGCAGCCACCAAGATGACCATTCCTCGTGTCATCATCAAACTTACCTGTGGGGATGGGAAGACTGAGAGGAGGCCTGTCATGTCAATAGTAAAACACCAGCGGGCTTGTAGTGCAGACCCAAGTCATATAGGTCATGACTGGCATTTTAAATTGTCCCTGAAAAAAGATTGGTAGTCAAGGAAACTTTTGGAACAAGGAAGTTGTATTCTCCCTGTAATGAGCTCTAACTGACTGTTTGACCACAACATTTTGGATCCACTGATGCTTTTGAATACTTGGAAGAGGTAGCTTCATGTAGAGTGCATTACAGTAATCCACATGTGATATAACTAAGATGTTTTACTGTTGCCAGATTAGGCAACATCTGGAGCTAACACACATTAGCTTTAACTGTGCAAGTGCATTCCCATCCATGGCCAAAAAGAGCATCCAGCCTCAGAGCTGATTCAAAGAAGTATACCCAAGCTATGAGCCTGAGTTTTGAAGGAGAGTGTAAGCCCATCCAGTACAGTTTGAATCCCTATTTTCTGATCTCACTTATTATTATTATTATCATCATCTTTATTTCTGCCCTGCTTTTCTTCTCGAGAGAACTCAAAGCGACTTACAAAGCTTAAAAGAGAACATAGTTAAAACTATAGTATACAAAAGTTAAAACATGCATTAAACAGTGATAGTGATTAAAACAATATAAATATTAATATACCTATTAAAAACAGCATACAAATGACAATTAAAATAACCAGCACCGTTCTACATTCTAATTACATGTTAAATGCCTACCGGAGGGCAAAGAAGTTCTAGAAGGGGATACACGATGAAATTCAAAGAATTTGTAAAGTTAACTTTGAAATGATACCGGAATTTTATTTAAATATGTTAGGGCAACAAAGGGAGATAAGAAGCTACCAGAAGATGTTGCTATATTTGATAACAGCTGCAAGGTTGACATATGAGCAATATTAGAAAGAAAAGATAGATATTGACTTAGGAGAATGGAAATTAAAAGTTCTGGATATGGTAGAGACAGAAAAATTAGCATTCTCTTTGAAAAACAAACCTATCCAGAACTTTGAAAGGGAATGGAAAAGAGTGTTGGATTGGATAAAAACATAACTGTATAAGAACTAAAGAAAGAAACAATGTAACTGCTTTTCTTTTCTGTAAATGGAAATGTAATTGTTCTTCTCTTTTGTAAATGGAAACAAAGAAGATTCAGCTGGAGAATATAAATATGGAAATAGGGGGTGAGTGTTATATATCTGAAATAAGTCTATATCCATCCTGTTTTTTATGTAATCAAAACTTTAATAAAAATATTTAAAAAATAAAAAAAATGCCTGCCAGAATAGGAATGTCTTTAGATATCTCTGGAAGATAGGCAGGGAGGGTGCCATTCTGATCTCTCTGGGAAGGGAGTTCCAGAGCCTGGGAGCAGCCACTGAGAAGGCCCTGTTCCATGTTCCCACCAAATGCATCTTTCAGGGTGGTGGGACAGAGAGAAGGGCCTCTCCAGCAGCTCTCACTGTCTGGGCTGGTTCGTAGGGAAGGATATCGTCACCAGCACGATAGCTGTGTAGGGCTTTAAAGATCATCACCAGCATTTTAAATTGTACCTGGAAACAGACTGGCAGCCAGTGGAGCTGTTGCAACTGGAGTGTTGTGTGATCCCTGTAACCAGCTCCAGTTAACAACTTTTAGCTAATCATGCACATTTCCATCTTGTCTTGTTTAAAATTCAATTTGTTTACTTTCATTTAGTCCATTAGTGACATCAGACATCATTTTAGAATTAAAATCCCAGTGCGAATAATAAATAGAACTGTTGTCATCAGTAACACTGGTAATCATTCCTGACAGCCTCTCCCACTGTATGTTAAATAGCATGGGCAGGAAAACAGAACTCTGAGAGATACCATAGAAAAATGGTTCTCAGACTGTAGGGGTGGGATTTTAAGGGGGGGTGCAATAGTTGCTCAGGGAAGCACCAGAAAAGTCAACCTGCAAGTAAAGCATATGTGAACAATAAGGGCAAGCTTGTGGTGTGTGTGTGTATGCGCACACGCGTTTGCGTGTACCATTCAGGATTGATTGGTCTCTGCAAAAGAGCAATGCAAAGTGTCTTCCTCCATTATGCCTTCCTCAGACATAGCAAAAAAATTTTTATGCTTTTCTTACTCAGTTTCTCTGAACATTCTGTCATTGGCACAGCGGACACGTGCCCCTTAGCAACCACAAAACAGTTTCTTGAGAAGGGAATTGATGAGAAGAGGCAGAGAGCACAAAAATGGCATTAAGATGGAGGGTGTGTGAAACACGAGGGGCCTGTGAGAGAGGGAGGGAGAGATGTAGGATAGGATTTGCGGGGGCATGCAGTTGAAAGGGGGGGCACATCTGCATGTGTATGTAAAGGGGGTCATGGCATTAAAGGTTTGAGAACCACTGTCGAAGTAGTGGCCATAAGGATGAGCAGGACTCTGTCAGCACCCTCTTTTGAATTCACTTCTCTGAGAAGTATAATTGCTACCATAAAATAGTGCCTCCAAATCCCATTCTGGAGAGCAGCTAGAAGGATATCATAATTAATTATATTTAAAAGTGCTGTGCGGTCCAGAACCAACAGGGACACACTCCCACATCCAGTTTCTGGTTAAGATTGTCCACCAAGGTAACCAAAATTGATTGTCCTACGACAGGGTCAGGCCGAGTTGGAGTTGATTTTGGTAATGAATTTATTCTGGTAATACTTGGAGCTGGGATCCCACCACACATTCCAGTGCCTTGCCCAAGAATGAAATTCAGAGAATCATAGAGTTGGAAGAGACCCAGGGGCCATCGAGTCCAACTCCCTGCTATGCAGGAACACACATCAAAGCATTCCCAACAGATGGCCACCCAACCTCTGCTTAAAAACTTCCAAAGAAGGAGACTCCACCACACTCTGAGGCAGCATATTCCACTGCCGGACAGCTCTGACCGTCAGGAAGTTCTTCCTGAGGTTCAAGTGGGATCTCCTTTCTTGCAACTTGAATCCATTGCTCCTCGTCCTAGTCTCTGGCACGGCAGAGAACAAGCCCTCTCCCTCCTTGACATGACATTCCTTCAAATATTTAAACATGGCTATCATGTCCCCTTTTGACCTTCTCTTCTCCAGACTAAACATACCCAGCTCCCTAAGGCGTTCTTCATAGGGCATGGCTTCCAGACCCTTCACCATTTTGTCTCCCTCCTCTGGACACGTTCCAGCTTGTTGACATCCTTCTTGAGCTGAGGTGCCCAGAACTGGACACACTATTCCAAATGAGGCCTAACCAATGCAGAATAGAGTGGTACCATTACCTCCCTCGATCTAGACATCATATTCCTATTGATGCAACCAAGAATCACGTTGGCTTTCTTGGCTGCCGCATCACACTGCTGACCCACGTTCAGCTTGTGATCTACCAAGACTCCTAGATCCCTTTCACACGTACTACTATCCAGCCACGTGTCCCCCATCCTGTATTTGTGCATTCCATTTTTTCTGCCTAAATGCAGGACCTTACATTTCTCTCTGTTGAAATTCATTTTGTTAGCTTTGGCCCAGCTCTCCAGTCTGTCAAGGTCGTTTTGAAATTTGATCCTGTCCCCTGTATATTAGCAACCCCTCCCAATTTGGTATCATCTGCAAATTTGATCAGCATGCCCTCTACTCCTTCATCCAAGTCATTGATGAAGATGTTGAATAGCACTGGGCTCAGGGCAGAACCCTGTGGCACCCCACTAGTCACTTCTCTCTAGGATGAAAAGCAGCTATTGGTGGTTACCCTTTGGGTTCAGTCGGTCAACCAGTTACAAATCCAACTAACAGTAGCCCTGTCCAGCCCTCATTTTACTAATTTTTGAGGCTTGTCATTAGTTATCTAGTATGACAGGGTTCAGAGAGAGCTTCTTCTTACTGTTCTTTCTTTAGGCGTGTTAGAACCCTTTCTTGTCACAGAGAAGCATTCACTCTGCTCTTTATTCACTTGACCAGTCCCTCTTAACCATTTCATAAGCCAGGAAGAGCAAGACTCTGGTGCACATGTTGTAGCTCCCTCTTCTCCAGTGGTTCCATATCATGGGGCTTTATTAACTGAAAGACAGCTGGTAGTGCCAGACAAACAAGAACTAGGGTTACATCTACTGAGCCAGTATCAACTAAGCATCCAAGTCAGAATGGATTGGAGCAATTTTATCTGCAAATTGTTATGCAAAATGTTCACAGTAGGCTGTGACGTTGTTTATATTCTTTTTTCACAGTACAGCATGTAATAAGTCCTTGACCATTTTGTGTAGATACTGTAGTGGCAGAGAAGAATAATTTCTTTGCTGCTAGAACTGATATGGAATAGACCTTCAAATGGGTTCCAGCCCAGATTTGGTCACACTAATTCTGAGTCATTTTAATTGCTTTCTTATCCCCTAGAAAACCAAGAGCTAATTTGGCTTCACTGCACTGCACTTAAGAACAGTTGGTCTAACACCCTGGCCATTTCCAGAGAAGTGAAGAACAGGTTGCTTACCTGTAACTGTGGTTCTTCGAGTGGTCATCTGTACCCTCATACATTAGGAGCTTTCGCGCCTGCACGGTAGTGTTCGGAAGATTCTAGAGCTCGTTAGCTTTGGCGGGAACCCCTCCCCCATGCCGGTGCTGCGCATGCTCCTCCCGCCAACTAACGGTCTCTCCTCAGTTCTTTCTTGTCCGCCTCAGCGTACAGAAGGTTCTGCTTATTGGCTTGCTTTTCGATTCTGCTTTTGGTGTTTTTTCGACTTCGGATTTGGCTTTTGACTACCCCTCATGGATTTCGGACTTGGCTTGGTACTTTCTCAATCGGTTTTGACCCTTTTCTGGCTTTGACTTCGATTTCGGATCTCGGACTGTGTTTGGTGTTCTCGGACTCTTGTTTCTTCTTTCCTGCCTTGCGCCCGGTTTATGTTGGCTCTCTTCAAACACTGCACCTCCTGTGGAAGGAAGGTCGCCCTCTCTGACCGACATTCTAAGTGCCTGATTTGTTTGGGTGAGGGGCACAACGTTCAGGCCTGCCCCATTTGCAGAGAGTTTACGCATCAGACTCTCCGCAACAGGGCGGCAAGGCTTAAATCCCACTGTTGGGAGGAGTCTCTTCGTGTTCAGAGACCTGAGACGATGGCCGAGAAACGCCTGTCCTCTTCTTCTTCTTCGGCAGCAGCGGTGGCTGCCGTGCCCTCGACCTCGTCGGTATCAGTACAGGGCTCGGTACCGATAATGAAGTTGCCGAGGATACCGAAGATCTCGGCAACTCAGGCACGTGAGGACCCTGCGGGCTCGCAGGCCTCAACCTCCTCCTCCACCGCGGCCCAGAAGAAACGCCCTGCCGCCGAGGGCCTGGGGGAGAAGAAGAAAAGGAAGGAGAAGCGGCACTCTTCACCGACGGTGGTGCGCTCCACCCACCCAGCCCACCGAGGAACCTCAACTGATGGAGCTCCCTGTGGAAGAGGAGCCTCCGGAGGAAGAGGAAGTCCTCGAGGTGTCGGACGAGGAACAGGCCGTGCAGGTCTCGCCTCCTCAACCGCCTGAGCTGATCACGGAGATCACTCCGCCGAGTCGCCATCCACCCTTGGCAGAACGCCGAGAGGAGGCTGTGGTCAGGCAGCGCCCAGCCTCTTGACGCGACCAGTCCCGCTCACTGGAGCAGCGGGCCAGGCCTCCATCCCCACGATATCGGGAGATGCGCCTGGAGAGGCGTCGCTTGGGCGAGAACGCCTACTCTCCTGCCTACCTTGGGAGGTACGCCCAGGAGCAGGTGTGGCATGAGCCGGCCGGCTCATACTATCGTATTCGCCGTCTTACAGGGACCGGTACCATCCAGATCCAAGGTACTGGTCACCTCGTCGCCGGTCTCACTCGCCACCGCAGGAGGCTCACTACCCCCGCTATGAGAGGTCACCGCTGCATCGTTCGCCGAGTCGCCGTCGGTCCCCAGAGCCCTCACCCCACTACAGGGCTGTTTCTCCACCACCGCGGACGACAGCCACAGCTACCCGCCCGACGCCACAGCCCACCGTGGCCCAACTGGCAGTAGCTTCCACTTCTACCACGCAGGCGGCACACCGATCTAGGCCCGCGGTCGTGCCCCTGCAGGTGACTCCGATACCGGTCACGACATTGGCCGTATCGGTACCGACGCAGCCTGCTCCAGCTGTCACCCTGGCACCCCCGGCCTGTAGGCCAGCCGAGGAGAAGGAGGAGGAGAGGTCGCTATCACCATCCGGCGACTCTATGACTCTGACTCTGCTGAGTCCACCCCTTCTTCTCACGAATCCCCCCCGCTGGGGTTCGGAGAGCCAGGCCCGGAGTCTGCACCGGAGGACGTCCGCCAGTTTTCGGCGATCCTCCTCCGGATGGCCACAGCCCTTGGCCTGAAGGTGACCGAACCTGCTCCACAAGCCCAGGACCCGGTCTTCCAGTACTTGGAAGCTCGCCCACCATCGACCGCACCGCTGCCGTTCCTGCCAACCCTGGTGGACGCAATGAAGCAGCCGTGGGCGAAGCCGGCGTCAGCACAGCCTATCCCACATAGGCTAGAGCATCTGTACAGGACACAGAAGGAGAACGCGGAGTTCCTCGTCAATCATCCTGTACCGAACTCTATTGTGGTCGAGTCGGCTCAGACGAAAGGAGGCAACCGAGCGCATACCACCTCTCCGGACCGTGAAGGACGGAAGCTCGATGCCTTCGGCTGAAGCTTCTATTCGGCATTGTCCCTGGTGGCCAGGATGGTGAATACGATGGCATGCCTCGCGGCCTACCATCGGAACCTCTTTGACCGACTCGCTCCACTCCTTGCTGACTTGCCGGAGGAGTCGCGCCTCAGCCACACAGATCTTTGGCGAGACCGTTGCGGTGGCTACACAGCAGATCGCCACCTCGAGGCACGCCGTGGAGGCTACCTCAAGGGTGATGGTCGGTGCCGTAGCTCTCCGACGCCACGCGTGGCTCCGGTCCTCTGGGCTTCAGGAGGACAGCCGTCGGCGGATTGAAGATCTACCGTTCGACAGCGAAGGGCTCTTCCACACTTCCACCAACGAGGCTATGGATCACCTCGTCAAGGCCCGGCTGACAGCGAAGAAGATGGGCATCAATCAGCCTGCCCAGTCTTTCCAGCTGGGGCCTACGTGGAGAAGGTCCTCCTCTTCATCGGTATACCAGCCGTGGTCCCCGCAGTCGACCGCGTCGAGGCCGTCGACCTCTTTGGCTTCGAGGAGGCTTCCCAGACGACGCCCATCTTCGTCATCCAAGAAGTCGTCCTCCGGAGCGAAGTCCCGGTTTTGACGGCCTTCGCAGGACTCCACCCGTGCCATCCTTCGCCCTTCCAGTAGAACTGTTCCACCACTCGAGCCTGGCCAGGCACCTCGACTGCTGGCGGGAGATCACTGCGGACTCCTGGGTACTTACCATCGTCCGCCTGGGGTACACCATCGAGTTCCAGGCTATTCCGCCACGGGGTGTCTACTATTCCACCCCGGCCAGCTCGGCTCTACTGGAAGAGGTCCAGTCCCTCCTCGAGAAGGGAGCGATCGAGAGGCTCCCGCCTTCAGTCAAGACCACCAGCTTCTACTCGAGGTACTTCACGGTGCCGAAGGCGGACGGATCCCTGCGACCCATCCTAGACCTCTGAGGGGTGAATGAATACATCCGCCCCAAGAGGTTCAAGATGGTCACGCTGCCGTCGATCCTCCCCTTCCTCTGCCGAGGGGACTGGTTTGCGTCCATAGACCTCAAAGACGCCTATTTCCACATCTCGATCCGCCCGCAGCACAGGAGATACCTTCGGTTCGTGATCAACGGCACCAGCTACCAGTACCGGGTGCTGCCGTTCGGACTTTCCACCACACCGCGGGTGTTCACCAAGTGCATGGCTCTGGTCGTGTCCTTCCTGCGGACGAAGGGCGTCTCCGTCTACTCTTACCTGGACGATTGGCTATTGGTGGCGTCCTGCAGACAGAAACTGTACAGGGACATTCATCGGACTTTGTCCCTTCTCACTCGGCTGGGACTCAGGGTCAACCCCAAGAAGTCCCATCTCGAGCCCACTCGGGTTCTCGACTTCATCGGGGCGACCCTCGACTCGGTATCGGCGAGGGCCTTCCTCCCAGACGAGAGGGCGCGGACACTTCATCAGGCGGCGTCCGCTGCCTTCGAGGCCTCGATGGTGTCAGCAAGGAGGATCCAACAACTCCTCGGCTACATGGCCTCGACCACCGCCGTAACCTACCTCTCCAGGTTACGCGCCCGGCCGCTCCAGCACTGGTTTGTCAGGGCCTTCGATCCACTCTGGGACGACCAGCGCCGCCGATACCATCTGCCCCAACAGGTACGCCGATCGCTCCTGTGGTGGCAGTCGTACAGGAACCTCCTGTCAGGCATGCCGTTCTGCGAACCCAGGCCGTCGGTCACAATAACGATGGATGCCTCGCTCTTCGGATGGGGAGCGCACACCGGGGATCTCCGGATCCGAGGCCCGTGGATGGACAACTCGTTGTTCCTCCACCCCAACTCTCTCGAACTGTTGGCGATCCACAAGGCCCTGAGAGCATTCCAACACCTGGTCACAGGCCGCACGGTGTTGATCCTCACCGACAACACGACGGCGGTCTGCTACGTGAACAGGCAAGGAGGGACGCACTCCACCATGCTGCTGGGCATCGCACTCGAACTTTGGAACTGGTGCGTCCCGCTCCGGATACACCCTGTGGCGGTTCACCTGGCGGGGCAGGAGAAAACCACAGCGGACGCGCTCAGCAGGGACACCACTTCCCACCACGAGTGGTCCCTGTCCGACGAGGCTTTCCGGATGCTTCGGGACCGATGGGGTGAGCCGACCATCGACCTCTTCGCGACCAGCCAGAATGCGAAGTGCCGCCTGTTCTGCTCGAGGGCCGGCCACGATTGCCGCTCCATCGGCGACGCGTTCCAATTTCCGTGGGACGAAGGGCTGATCTACGCCTTCCCTCCGTTCCCGCTCCTAGGCCGCGTGATCGCAAAGATCATCGCGGACCGGGCGGATGCGATCCTCATGGCACCGTACTGGCCGAGGCAGCATTGGTTCGGACCCCGGATCGAGGCCACCCGGGGCAGGACTCTCAGGTTTCCCACGGTACCGGACCTGCTGTCCCACTCCGACGGACTGGTGTTGCACCCGGACCTGGCGGTGTTGGCCCTCCATGCCTGGAGGATATCGCCCTAGACGACCCAGCCATCGGGAACGTCTTGACCGCAGCCAGGAAGGAGTCCACGCGAAGGAACTACCACTACAAGTGGCAGCGCTTCGTGGCCTTCGCCGAGGAACGTCGAGAGCCGGTATCGCCTGTCACCCTGCGTACCGTGCTCCACTTCCTCCTCCATCTCCGGCAACAAGGCTTGGCCTTCCCGTCGCTCAAGGTCTACCTCGCCGCGATTGTGGCATACCAGCCGCCACGATCCCCGTCGGCCGCGCTCTTCAGGGATGGTACCGTCAAGCAGTTCCTGAAGGGCCTGCAGCACCTCTACCCGCCGGTATCGCCGCCGCTACCGCCGTGGTCGCTGTCATTGGTGCTGTCCCAGCTGACGAGGCCGCCCTTCGAGCCCATGGCCACGACGGACGACAGGCTGCTCGCGATGAAGACCGCGTTCCTAGTGTCCGTCACCTCTTCCAGGCGGGCGGGAGAGTTGACGGCGCTACAGTGCGATGAACCATACTTGGTCTTTCATCGGGACAAGGTGGTCCTCCGGCCTGACATCTCCTTCCTGCCAAAGGTGGTGTCCAACTTCCACATGAACCAGGACATCATCCTACCGGCCTTCTACCCGGACCCGACGACACCTCTGGAGCGATCCCTCCACTCCCTGGACGTGCATCGGGCGCTGGCCTTTTACAAGGACAAGACTGCAGCCTACAGACAGACACCCCACCTGTTTGTCTGTTACGGCAGGCACCGGAGAGGCCACAAGGTATCCACCCAGCGCTTCTCTAAGTGGGTGGTACAGACTATTCAACTGGCGTACGAGCTTGCCAGGAAGCCTCCGCCAGACCTGCTTCGGGCCCACTCCACCAGGGCCGTGGCGACATCTGCTGCTCTCCTGCAAGGCGTCGACCTGTCGGAACTCTGCCATGTGGTGACCTGTTCCCAGCCGTCGACCTTCGTGTGCCACTACCGGCTCGACTGCCGTTCCAGGAGAGATGCCCGGTTTGGACATGCTGTGCTGTCTTCTGTGCTCTAGGATCTGGGACCTGACCCACCATCCTACTGGTAAGCTACACAGTCTCCTAATGTATGAGGCACAGAGACCACGAAGAAGAAGAACTGGTTGCTTACCTGTAACTGTGGTTCTTCGAGTGGTCATCTGTGCCCTCATACATCCCCGCCCTGCCTTCCCCTCTTTTTCAGGTCCCATCTGCTTCGGCGGACCAGAACTGAGGAGAGACCGTTAGTCGGCGGGAGGAGCATGCGCAGCACCGGCGTGGGGGAGGGGTTCCCGCCAAAGCTAACGAGCTCTAGAATCTTCTGAACGCTACCGCGCAGGCGCGAAAGCTCCTAATGTATGAGGGCACAGATGACCACTTGAAGAACCACAGTTACAGGTAAGCAACCTGTTCTTCACTGCACTGCACTTAAGAGCAGTTGGTCTAACACCCTGGCCATTTCCAGAGATCAAACAGGGATTTGACAAAATTGCCTGCTAAGGCAACAGGAAAGTTCCCTAGATAACCAACAACAAGTCATCCAAATCAGTCAGCCTTTTGGTTGATAGCCTGTTAGTTGTTCCTGCACCACTGGGAAGTTCTGAATTTCAATGAATTTATACCATAGATTGTCTCTGTCTAAGCAACAACCCAGTTTTTACTGGTATAATTTGGTTTGGGAATGCAGTGAAAGGTCTTAGCTTTACTTGAGTGAGAGGTCCAGTCCAGCAAGGAGGTATGCTCATGAATTGGGAGTCCCATTGATCAAGAAGCAGGCAACAGCAAAAAGAAACTACATGGTAAGCTTGCTCTCACTTCATCAGTCAGATGCTCTTAAGATCCTCTTCTCAATTCAACAACATTTTGTTGAATTGTTTGTATTGTTACATGCATGAATTTGATATGAAGTATTCGCCACCTTTTGATAAGGGTTTGTTCTTTGGTTTTAAGGAAGTTTAAAAAGTATGAGAGGAGAATAATGTGGGAAGCTCTGAGAAAGTATGGATATTAAAATAAGTCATGGGACAGTTACAGAAGAGCGTTGCAGAAAATGGGAGGTAGACAACCTTCACAGGCGGTGGGTGTTGGGCTCCAACTATTAACTATTAAGTAGTCTCCAAATATTTAAAAAGATAGCTATTCATTACTACCTGTTTCCTTTAGTGGCGATATGGTCAAAAGAAAATGCCTTTCCTTTGAATGAGAAGACAGTGGGGACTTTGGATTTCTCTGTAAATTTTGCTTCATTTATAGATATGCAAAGAATATCAGTGAATGCAAAGAGTATAGCACATACTATGGTACACCTTGCAATGTGAAGTGTGGGTGGTGTTTCACTGTCTTTCACTGGTTCATGAACGTACTTCTACCCATAAGGCTCTTATCTCTGTCTCTTTGTTTTCATTGTATTTTGAATTGAGTGATGGGTCTATATTGTGGTTTTAAATGGTTGTGAACCATTGTGGCTGTATGCATCAGCACAAAAAGGGGCAGGATATTAAAAAGTATTGCAGATCTGGCTCTTGGGATAATTTGTGGGAGGGGTTTGTCATTAGAATTAAAAATTTCACTGTTGTAGTAGATTTAATCCCAGGGTGAGATGGATTATTTTTTATATGGAATTGTGGGAAAGTGACTCTTCCAATTTTTTTCAGATTTCATTTTTCACTGAAACTTCCATTTTCATGGAGGTGGAGAGAATTTGGGAAGGGAAGAGGTATGCAAGATTGCTTCCACTAGCCTTGTAACCCATGCCTAAGTCTGGATCCAGTCCCCTCTGTAGTGAAATTTAATATTTCATATTGCAATTCCTTTCCTGTAACAATGTCAAAATTTTAATTGGCAGTGTAAGTAGAAATTAAATCACATTTGTGACTATTGTTAAATGTTGTACGTATGTTGTATTTCAGTGTATTTTATGACAGTGCAAAATTGAAGCAATAAACATGTTTGTTTATGACTGATGAAAAAATTGCTAAAGAAAAATTTCAGTTAATCAGTAATTTCCAAAATATTCTGTGTACGGCTGTAGAGTCTGTAGGATTATAGATAATGCATTCAAACTGCAATGTATATTGAATATACTTGCAATAGAAAAGAATCTTCATGCCAGCTAACTAAGACTTGATAATACAGGGCCTATTATTGTAATGGCTAAAAGGAATATTAAGTTCTGGTCTATAGAACTATTGTAAGTAGGTGTTATGTGGCATAAAAAATAATATCAAGAACAGCATATACAGTGTACAGTGGTTCCCTTATTTTCCACCCAGCAGAGAATCAAAGGATTCTTTATGTTCCAGAAATACCTCAGTATTTTAATGGTGAGACACCATAAATTCTGTTGTGGACTTGTCAATCCATTTGTTAATTTCTCTTGCTGTTGTTGCTGTTGCTGTGTGCCTTCAAGTTACCGTATTTTCCGGCGTATAAGACGACTTTTTAACCCAGGAAAATCTTCTCAAAAGTCAGGGGTCGTCTTATACGCCAGGTGTCGTCTTTGCGGTCACCGCATACGGTGGGGGGAGCTCAAAAATGGCCACGGCCACATCCCCGCCGTATGCGGCGCCGGGGGAGCGGTGCCGTTTCAGGAGAGGCTTGTTGCTCTAGCCGCTCTTCCCCCTCGCACGAGCGCCGGTCGCGCTGCCTCCCCGCTTCTGCCCCCAGCTCCGTCTACAGCTCCCAGGCCAGGGAGTGCTGCAGAAGCTGGGGGCGCGATATGGATACACCAGCACCACCGCCACCGTGTGCGCGTGAGGGAGGGAGGGCGGAAGTGGGGAAGAGTCCAGCCAAGTTGACAGAGAGGGGGAAAGGAGGGCTTCCTCCGAGCCGGCGGGGTGCATGGGGGGTGAGGGCCGGTGCCAGCCTCCCCCACCCTCCTCCCCGCCGGGCACCCGCCCCTCAGCCCCCCCAGCCCCAAAGAGCCGGGCGCGGGGCAGTGCCCCCTTCCCTCTCCTCCTCCTCCACTTACCTTGGTGGAAGCAGCTGCGGTGGCTCAGGCAGGCATTTTGTTTCCTTCCCAGCCCCGGCGGAGGCAGAGGAGGCCAACGAGAGGAAAGCGGGCGAGAAATGAGGAGGGCGAGGGGTGGGGGGATGCCGCTCTCTCGCTTGCTCGCTCCCTCCCTCCCTCCCTCGCCGGCGGAGGAGGATGGGGGGCCCGGGGGAGGGAGGGAAAGGGGGCATCGCGCTGCGCATGCCTCGCTGAAACTTCGCTCGCTCGCTCGCTCGCTCAGCTAGGGTGCCGCCGCCGCCGCTCCCTCCCAGCGCTGCCCAGAGGACATCCTCCCAGGAAAGGAGGAGGAGGAGGGATATTAAAAGGGAGGGAGGGAGGGAGGGAGCGGCTCAAGTTTGCTCAAAAGTCCAGCGGGGCTGGCAAGGCTGCCCCTTTTCGCAAGGATGCAAGCCCGGTGCTTGGCTGCTGGCTCCTCCAGAGCAACGGCGGCGAGGGAGGAGGAGAGGAGGAGCTCTCAGCGGCACGCCCCCCAAGAATGGGAGCCGGGCAGCCTTTTTGGCTCCTCCGCCGCTTCCTCCTTCGCTGGGCTCTTGTAAGATAAACGTGTAGAGTTTCAGCTGGAACACAGCTGGTTTGGAAAGTCTGACCTTTCTAGTTATTTGCATTTACTTAGTACCTCTCTCTGTAGCCGGAAGGGTAATGATTGTTGGTTAACATTGCCTAAAGCAGATGGAGAGACGTCAGGCTTTGTAAGATCTGCTTGTTTTTCCCCAGACCCTTGGGGTCACCCAGAGACAGGCATAGAGTAGTGGCTTGTGCTGCCATGTGCTCATTTTAGGAATTCCTAATGACAGATGCGCAATAATACACACACACACACACACACACACACATATTTTAAATCCCACCAAGAGGCATTCCAAGGCGCCGGCTCCACTTTCCCTCCCTCCAGACAACGAGGTGCTGGCGAAGGCAGCACACATCATTCACGGTGACTGGGGCATCCGAGTTTCCTGGATCGGGCCAGCCTATCAGCGGCCGTGGAGGGAGGGAGGCTGGCCAGAGTTGCTCCTGTTGCTAGGCAGAGGACCGCTGGGAAGGAGGAGGAGGAGGACGGGGGGTGGAGCCAGCACTGCAAAAAGGGCCATAGAGCAGCGCCGTGCCCAGAAAAACACACCTCTTTCACCCATCTGGCCCGCCCTTGTTTATTGTCTTATCCTTCCTTTCAGCTTTAGAGTGAATTAGGAAAAGTTTAATCCACTTGCACTGTTTTATGTTTACATGTTTGATGACAAACAGCCTTATGTTTATAACTGACAGTTTTGCTGCTAAGAACCTGCATGTCATAAGCATTTGAATTAAAATTACCATATTGAAATCAAATCTGATTTTTTTATTTTTTATTTGGTGTGCGTTGGAAGAGGGGTAGTCTTATACGGCGAGTATATCCCAAACTCTAAATTTTAACTGGAAAAGTTGGGGGTCGTCTTATACGCCCAGTCGTCTTATACGCCGGAAAATACGGTATTTCTAACTTAAGATGGCCCTATCACAGAGTTTTCTTGGCAAGATTTGTTCAAAAGGGGTTTGCCTTTGCCCCCTCTGAGGCTGAGACAGTATGACTTGCCCAGGGTCATCCAGAAGGTTTCCACAAGGAAGTGAGGAGTCAAACGCTCATCTCCAGAATATCAGAGTATTAGTGGCTGTGTATTCAGAGGGGGGTTGCCCTTGCCTTCCTCTGAGGCTAAGAGAGTATGATTTACCCAAGATCACTCAGACGGTTTCCATGGCTGAGTGGCAATTCAAGCCCTGGTCTCCAGAGTCGTAGTCCAACACTCAAACCACTACACCACGCTTAATTTCTCTGAGAATTACTGACTTGCAAAAAACGAATTCAAAGGTGTAATCTTGTTATCAAGACTGTAACAATCTCTGCATACTTGAACTACAAATAGGAAATGATTGTATCTTAAATTATGATGTAATTCGTGTAGGGTTTTTTCCCCTCTTTTTTGCAGCCTTCTCTAATCTGGGGCCCTCTAGATGCCTGTGGTAGTAACTCACATCTTCCCTAATCAACATAGTCCTTGGTTGTGCCAATAATGGATATTGTATAACATACCTGGAGAGCATTGTGTGTGCGTGTTTCAAAAGCCTTTGTACTACATAACAAAGTCACAAAGTGGTTGCTTGTTTCTTAGTCTCTATATATAAGAATCCTGTGTCAATATCTCAGGGCCTGCTCCAGTAACACTGCCCCTCACACCAAGCATGGCCATCTATTTCAAACGTCCTTTGGGGAGAATCTTAGGAGAAAGAAAGGGTAGGTGAAGAAGACATTGGGATCTTCTCCTGTCCAAGCAGAACACCTCCTCCTCATCCCTTAGGTCAGTGGTTCTCAACCTGTGGGTCCCCAGATGTTTCTAGACTTCAGCTCCCAGAAGCCCTGAGCATTGACCATAGTGGCTGGGGCTTCTGGGAGCTGAAGTCCACAAACTTCTGGGGACCCACAGGTTGAGAACCACTGCCTTAGGTCCATCTGTCATCAACTGTAGCAAGGATCCTGATGAAGTTTTATTTGCGGATATTGGTTGTTATGATTGTATTTCTATTTTACTTCTAAACCAAATTCCAAATTTTGTGTTCTGAAAAAAGATATTTAAATAAATGTAAGAAATAGTAGTCTGATAATCTGATTAATGGTTACCATGTTACAGAACTATACTTCCACAACTCTGTGGTCTACAACTGGCCACACTTCTTCCTGAGCTTTAGCTAGAACTGTATTCCGCCTTTTGGTTGACAGTGTGAAGTGCTTTTAGAACAGCATACAGGATTTAGTCAGGATGAAAAGAGCATCATGTTGATAAGATTGCTAGCAGCAGATAATGGCTCTTCTACAGTTGATCATGCAAGAATATGCCATCTGCTCTAGAGTCAAAATTGTGTCTCTGCCAAAACGAAAAAAGTGAGTCTTAAGGCTTTTTGCTGCAATGAATGTTAGAAGAGCTAAACCCGTTTGTGCAGAATCCTTGCAAGGCCCACAGTAGTCTAAATCTAAATCAGAGTTTTTTATATGTATGTATCTTCAGTATCAACATTACTAATCTTTCAGGATGGGACTGTCAGCATTTGAAAAAGCAATTACGAGGAATAGACCATCGAACAGAGTGGAAAATAGACCCAATAAGCAAAATAGAATAACTTCTGGTAGTGGCTTTTGACTAAACTGTATATAACTGTTCTACATGGTGTTAAATTAGTAAATACACAATGGATATTATCCCCCCATGTATTAAATTTCTTAGACTGAATTCTAAGCAGAACAAGTTAAAACAATATTAAAATATAGTAAAAGGGCTAATGATACATTGTATGTTTGAAGAAGGGGTATTTTTATTCAAGAATTTTATAGCCTGTCTTTCAAAGGCAAAGCCTTTGCAATTTCTCTCACAAAATTAAAACAGCTAAAATAATTAAATATATTATAAAACAAAATATTTAATAACCATGTACTGCCTTTGCCCCCCACTGTAGTAGTCTTCTCTGAACTCTTGCTCTCCAGATGTGTTAGATACAACTTGTATTACCCCCAACTGACAAGGCTGTTGATTCAGAAGTAAAGGCAAATGTTCATTTGCTGCAAAGCAAGAAGTTGTCAGTTAAGTAGGGAATGTCAGGCAAAAGTGTGCAAGTATATGGAAGGAGCTATATGTGAACTAATTGGAGTGGTGATTGATCGTTATACTTTTAATACAGAACAATTGTTAAAAGTATTTATATTCTGCATTTTCCATGCTAGCAAAGCATAATAGACTATTTTTTTCTCCTAAAAAAATAGTCTATGCCAGAAGTTTTTATGCCAGAGGTTGTTTTTAAAAAGTGATAAATATCATTAAAGAAGGGAGTACACAGGTCTTTCAAAGCATGGAGTTCCAAAGTGTTGGCATGTGTCGCAACGGAAGAGATGTCTCCCAGAGATCTTAGTTAGATTGACAGGATCATGTGAATACAGGTGCGTGTACTAATCCCAAACTGTTTTGGCACTAGTGCTTTAAACTGGGAGCTAGTCAAGCTAGCACAGCAGCAGAGTCATCCAATCTTGAACATGAACTCCAGGTACAATTTCAACTGTCAACATTTTGCACCAACTGCCATTTTCAGACTCTTTTCAAAGACAAGGTTTTGTTTTGTTTTGTTTTCAGTAATTTTTATCAGTAATCTGTTTGAGATTGTGATTGTGAGCATACCTGCCTCTTCCAGAAAAGGCTGCAGTGGGCAAAGTAGCTTAAACTAAACAAAACATCATAGCCACTCCTGTGACTTGGCTCTCCAAGCGTATTCTCAAACTGCAAAATTAATTCTTCACAAAGAGTACAGTACTGTCTAAATGTTTTGTCTTTTAGCTTAGTTGTTCAGCTGGCCAAAAGTACTTTTACCTAGATGTTTTTATTTATCTAGTTGTTAGTGATCCAAGAGCATATTGATGGCTCTGAACCACAAACCTTCTTCTTCCAAAGATAGTAGCAGCATTTCAAAATCAAAAGGTACTTGAGGAATCTGGGAAAACCTTTGTTCCCTTACATTCAGAATTTCAGTTACATATTTCTACTTGCCTTCTACTCTGAAGGATATTGTGACAAAGTGTTCCTTGTGCATATGTTTGTGCAGGGAAGAAACAGCTAAATGTAAAGTACAGTATGACCAGCAAGGTCCTGCAGAACAAAAGTTCTAGTGTGTTGCTTGTCCCATGTGTGTAGCCAGTTATAAATTAATGCTAATCTTGGAAAGACCATGGGTGCCCCAAGCCATCTCTAACCTTTGCATGTAAAGTCCCCAAGAATAAAAAGTTTGAGAGACCACTTCAGTCTAACCTCCTTAGACAAGCTCAAGTAATAGTCCATAATGTTACAGAGTGGCCTATTTATCTAGGCATTATGTACTAGTATTTACATTAGTTCTCTGTTTTTTATATATGAGGGGTTTTTAAATCTGAGAGCAATTGCCTGATTTTTTTGAGTGTTCTATCAGTGTGTAAGCACCAGTGCTTTTGAAATGATGAGGAACTGCACAGAAAAATGACAGTAGGGATCATAGCATTGAAACTTCCTTCTATTTCATTACTCACATTTTCTAATGTTAGGCTACTCAAGGTTCTTAAATTATACAGTGCACGCTTTTATCATTCCTTTTTGTTTAGGCTGAGAAGAGAAACAAGAAGCATTTTTCCCGCTGTGGGCTAATGTGTAGACCTGATTCTGAAGTGAGGTAGAAATAAAATTTACTGTAAAAATTAAATTGTTCTTAATAACTCTTTTGGGAAGGCAAGTATCATGAGTAACACAGACTACTCAGCTTTATTTTTCTTAATATATTTTAACCATGTTAAAAATCTGATGCTCTCACACAGGTACTAGAGCAAAACTCTTTTCTTTCTGAGAGAGGAAAAACAAGAAACACAGGTCATTTGCGCACTACACTCTTATAGTGCGATTATTTCACTTTCAACATCCTATGGAATCCTGGGGTTTGCATTTTAGGGAGGGGCTGGCCGGCCATTCTATTCCTTCATCCAAATCGTTGATAAAAATATTGAACAGCACTGGGCCCAGGACAGAACCCTTTGGCACCCCACTAGTCACTTCTCTCCAGGATGAAAAGCAGCCATTCGTGATCACTCTTTGGGTTCGGTCGGTTAACTAATTACAAATCCAACTAACAGTAGCCCTGCCCAGCCCGCATTTTACTAGCTTCATCATGGGGAACTTTGTCAGAGGCCTTACTGAAATCGAGATATGCTACATCCACAGCATTCCATTCACCTATCAAACTAGTAACTCTGTCATAAAAGAGATAAGATTAATCTGGCATGACTTATTTTTGAGAAATCCATGTTGACTTCTCGTGATTACCGCCTTGCTTTCTAAGTGATTAGAAACTGACTGCTTAATGATCTACTACAGGATCTTTCCGGGTACTGACGTCAGGCTGACTGGGTAATAATTATTTGGGTCCTTTGTGTGTCAACAGTTGTGATAACTGAAGCCCCTGTCAGAGCTGCTGATGACAAGCAGCAGCTGTTGGTCCTTGTGGCTCTGGCTGGAGATGAGTCCTGCAGCTCAAGAGCTCCCCCTGCTGCCAGGACCAAGCAGGCGCCGACGTCCCTCTGCCTGCTCCTTTAGAGCAACGGAGATCCAACTCTGTGCCTACTCCTTTGGAGCAACAGGGATCCAGTTCTGAAGAGGCTCTGGAGCCTGGTTCAGTAAGCCCCCAATCAAGGCAGAGACTCAAGAGGGCTGTGCAAAGGGAGGCTTCCTTGGCTAAGTTTAAGAAGTGGTGACCAGACACACCTGTGCTGGGGCTATATAACTGCCTGCCTGGAAGCTTCCCTTTACTTGTGGCAAACTTCTTACAAGCCCTCCTCTTGTCTGTACCTTGCTCCCAGCACCTGGTTCCTGATACCTTGAATTGATCTCTGGACTCTTGACTTTGGAACTCTGACTATGGCTTCGCTTGGCACTCTGGTAAATGAACTTCCTTGAGTAAGTGCTTGCTTGTCTCTTCCTGGCTGGACTTTGCTGGCTCTCCCACTCTCTTCTCTGGGCTGGCTCGCTTTCCAGGTCTCTGACCTTGACAATAGTTTACATCATTTTCTGTCTTAAATTTGAAATTTCAAGTGTAGCAGAGATACATGTGAAAAATTAAGGCAGTGGTTCTCAACCTGTGGGTCCCCAGATGGTTGTGGACTTCAGCTCCCAGAAGCCCCAGCCACTATGGTCAATGCTCAGGGCTTCTGGGAGCTGAAGTCCAAAAACATCTGGGGACCCACAGGTTGAGAACCACTGAATTAAGGGAAATATTCTAGTAAAATTGATATCCTTGTAAGCTTTAAAAGGTTTGAATTTCTTCAGACCCTATTAAGTCTGCTGTTTTTATAAATGGTTATTTCAATTTCCATCCTTATGGGTTATTGGAGCATTAATCAGCTGAATTTAATAAATATAAAACAAATAAGCAAGCTAAATCAGATTATGCTCTAGGGAAGGACACTGGAAAATTTTGTAACTCAAATGTTTTAGGACAACTGGAAAAAAGTACCTATTATTTTTATGTGGCAGAAATGCAGTTGGAGATGTCCAGTAGAAGAGCAGACTGTCAAAGGTCACCAGTGAGCATGACAAGAAAATAGAGCAGACAGTATGAAAAATTTGGCAGAGCTGGATCATGGTCCCTATGTTTTATTTCTTAAAATGATGATCTCTGGACCACAGCTAATCCTTGAGCCATTAGCTACCAATCCTTGGTGAGTTTCCAGGGGGAAAACATTGTACCCAGTGGGCATAAACTGAGAAAAATTATTGTCAGCTCCCCACATCAGGTAGATTGTAAGCCGAAGAGCAGGAAACTAGTATTTTGTTCTGTTTTAGCTTGGGTTGGGTTGGGTTGAGTTGGTCTTTTACTTGTAAAGTGCCGTGTACAATGATGATACTATATTAAATTAATGATAACAACATGAGAAACACTGATGTCAAGGACAGTGTATATTTTGTATAGGACTGGTTGCTTGTGTTAATGCCCTTTCCCAAGGCAGCAAATACCTGTTGCAGTGGCATTAGTTCCAAGATAGGCCAAAGAAGCTTCACGTAAGAGTTGAGCAATTCGGAGTATCCAGAAACAATGTCTGCCAAATAGGTCTGATGTCAAGAGTTCAACTCCCTGCCTGTGCCTCTCTGCCAGCAAGGGAAGGAAGGTGAGAGTACTTGTCCAAGAGGAGGAGGCAGTGTCCACTGCAAACAATCAAATTGAAACACTGAGCTGAGCCAAAGTCAAAGTCAAATCCAAAAAGTCCAGCATGCTGAAGGTCCATCCAAAAAGGGCCAAGAGAGCTGGAACACAAGGGTTGTGAGAGCTTGAGTAGTGATTTGCTGCAAGTAAACAGCAAGCCACGCCAACGGATGTATATAGCTGATGAAAACAGGTGTTACTCATTATTATTCTGTTTTCTCAATCTCACCAAAACAGCTTCCCTCTGAGCTGCTCATTTTTGTCTCCTCTGTGATTGGGAGCTGAGGGGCAAATGTGGATCTAATTCCTCTAAATCATTGCTGGTCCCCTCTTCCTCTGGCACTGGTTGCAACAACTCTGTCTCAGCTTGTCTTTCAGTTGATGGGGGTGTTTCCAAGATAGTCTGCAGAGACTTTCCTCCCCCTTTTTGTGGTAGATTAGAATCCTATACATATTTGCCTGCACACCCCAAGCAAAGGCATTTGAAGAGTGTGTGGAAAAGAGATCTTTAAAGGAAAGCTTTCATCTTAAGCAAACAATCTTACATTAGCAAAAAAAAAGTATGTTGTACATGAACGCCCCTTCAGGTGTTGATTAGGAGTAATTACAAAGTTACAAAAACAGCCTAAGTCATATTCAACTGAAGAAACATAAGATCTAATACAACTAGCTGAATGTTCATATTCTACTCACAAGAGAGAGGATGTTCTGTCTCTTGGATGTTCATGAGAAGCTGGACCCCTTTGCTCAGCCTACAACCAAGCTTCCTTAGAGAAGATGAGGAAGGCCACACTTCCCCATCTCTCGCTTAGTCCCAAAGTTTCTGTGGGTCAGCCTCTCTGTCTCTCCATATCTTGCACCCTGAGTTTTTATAACCTCTCACATGGAAGTGTCTTGAAGCTTCCACACTTCTCCCTAAACTGGTCATCCTCATTGGACAATCGTCTCTTGTAATCTCTGTTGCTCCTCCATGATACCGACCCCCAATAAATGTAACTTAAAACCAACACATCCTTAATCTTTTGTTTACCTGGAGGAGACACTATACCTTTCAGCTGTGTTACCCAAATAATGGTATTTATTATCACACCACCCATGACACAATTATAGTAAATTAGATGCTACTAGCAGAATACCTCAATATGTGGAATTCTATACTCTCAAGAAGCCCTTGCTTCTTATGAAATGCTGTACTGTCAAGACAATAAAAATGTTTAGATTTCTTCTGATTTATACATAATACATTGTACAATACGTATAAATATTGCTGGATCTGTCCTCTTCCTTTTTTGGACTCAGACTGAATGCTAATATAAATATTTAATACACTAGTATTATATAATATGATTACACTAAAAGAAATCAGACTTGACTTTAAACATGATTGGTGAATTTCAGGGTAGGCATGGAAGGCTAAATCACAAATCACATCAGGACAGCGGCAATTAAAAAGATCTGACTTTTTCATGTCCAGACATAGTCCTGACACACACTCAGAAGAAAGCCTTTATTGGTCCCCCTCCCTGTGCCTGTTACCATTGTGTTTATGCATCTGACTGTGGTTATAAATAATACATTAAGTGTCATGTTCAGCTTGTCTCAAAATTGATTTTCATGCATTTGATTAGATTATTCCGTCAGTGCTGGACTATTTTTTTTGGGGGGAGGTAAATTCTACATCTTTTTTTATATTAGTGGAACATCAATTTTGTATTTTAAGTTTAGAATGCAAGGTACATATAAGTCACAATCCAGCACTAAATTAGGTCTTGGCGCATAATCGGTATGCGTTATCCCACTGAAATTGCAAGGCTCAGCCATGTTTAATTCAGTGTTGGATTGTATCCAGACTTTCCAGTCATCTAAACTGGGGTGGAAATTTGTTAGTCCTTCAGATGTTGGACTACAGCTTCTAGCAGCCATAATCAACATAGCCAATATGAGGTGTGCTGCGAGTTATAATCTAACAACATCTGGAAGACAGAGCAATTCCTATCCCTTGTTTAAGGTACAACTAATCTGTTTTAAACGAGTTTAAATATGCATGCTTGTTTAAGCACATAGCATGCTCACTTATGCCGGGATCACTTTAGCTCACTATAGCAAGGATTCCAGCCACCACTAGACACTAGTTCAGGAGTGGGAATCATTAGCCCACCAGATGCAACTCACAGCATTCCTCACCACTGACTGTGCTGGCTAGGTCTTCTGGGAGTTGCAGTCCAACAACATTTGGAGAACCATGGGATTTGCATCCCTATACTGAATCCACCAGAAATAGTCGATCTTCTGCCCACTCCACATTATGAGGCTCCATGGAATTGAGACGACCATTGAGAAGATTCTGCCTAGCCAGTCCCTTTCCCAGAAGAAGTTTACTGTAAGCGTTCTCTGATTGATGCAAAAGGGCAAGTCAATTTCTAGGAAAGAAGATATTTTCTTCATATGTATATGTTTTAGTTGCTGGAGTGGATAGACTTAGCTAAACAAAGGTATATAAGTTGTAAGTGTTACTGATGAAGAACACTAGTAACAAGTTCTGGGTTGTATCTGGTGGTTAGAGAACCTCTGGAGCAGATTTGAGGTTAACTTTGAGGATAATTTCAGTTCAGAAATACAGGAGGAAGAAAGAAAGAAAAAGTACTGTTATGTTATGTTATCCAAGTGAGTTTGGATGTTGCCTGCTAACACAAATAATTGCTAATACAGCTGTTTACCTTCTCCGTAATTTTCTGAAAAAGTATTATGATTTTGGTATTGCTGGGCATGTGTATAGATTTTTTCATAGTAATATATTAATTATACTTATTCTAGTATCATGATCAAACAGTCTAACCAGTGCTAAAATCTGAACCATGCCACAAAATGTTCTGTGTCTGATTATCTTGACATTATTTTCTCTGATAAAGGAAGTAAGCTTTTATATATTTATATGTGCAGGTAATATATGCTTTGAACACAAAGAATGATGAACATGAAGCTGCTATTCAAGCCCTCAAGGATGCTCATGAAGAAGAAATTCAACAAATTCTTGCAGAAACTAGAGAAAAGATACTTCAGTATAAGTGCAAAGTTTCCGAAGAAATGGATCTGAAAAGAAAGATCCAGGTTTTAGAAGAGTCATTGGAAGATCATAAAAAGATGAAGCATCAAGCTTTAACTGAATTTGAAGCTTATAAAGACAGAGTTGAGGATATGCAACTTTGTGCAGAAGCTCAGCATGTTCAGCGTGTGGTAACCATGTCACGAGAGGTAGAAGAAATAAGAAAGAAGTTTGAAGAGAGATTGAGAAATTTTATACAATTACAAGTACAGTTTGAAAAGGATAAACGCTCAGCACTTGAAGAGCTGAGAGCTGCACACAGACTTGAGGTCCAAGAACTTATGAAAACCCATCAGAATCAGAATGCTACTTTAAGCAAGGGACAGGAAAAGTTAGAAGAATTACACAGGCGGGATGTAGAAGAATTGAATGCTAAAGTTGAAGAGTTAAGGGTGGAGAGAAAAAAGCTCATTGAAGAGTATGAAGGTAAACTTAGCAAAGCGCAATCTTTCTATGAACATGAACTTGATACTATGAAAAGATCACAACTGTTTACAGCTGAAAGCCTGAAAGCTTGTAAAGAGAAAGAGATGGAACTAAGAAAGGAATTTCAAAGTCAAGAATCTGTTTTACGAAAAAACCTAGGGAAGCTTAAGACTGAATTGCAGATGGTACAGGATGAAGCAGGCAGTCTACGAGAAAAATGCCAGAAGCTTCAAGTAGCACTCAGTACAGCAGAAAACAATGTACAGGTAAGATAAGGATTGTTACACTGTGAGTAATGCTTAGATCTTTGTATGAAACTTGCTTATGGAGTTTCAGTGTTGAACTGCATTAAATTGTGCTAACTATGGCTTCAATCACACTGTCTCAACTAAAATAGAGCCACTGAATCAATTGCTGACTGGCGAGAAGCATATCAGTAAATCTTACTAATTCAAGGGGTCTACTCTAGTGAAGTCTGACAGTAGGATTTAGGGCTGTGTCTTTGTGCTACACCTTGACAGACAGGTCTAGCTTTGCTACTTTCTTGAGGGGTTAAGCATTTGTTGCACACAAGATATTTCCATGTAGTATGAAGTGTGAAAATATTTGTATATATTGTTAGGGGATTTGATTTGTTTTATTGTATATCCAGTGGAATAGTTGTACATGTTGTAATAGCACCTTATATTCAGCCCCCATCTTTTGTACTTCTCTTTGTATAAAAATGCATTTTGTATAAATAATAGTGTAATTTTTTGTGGTTCAATTTTCAAAGCAGTTGTCAGGGTTCATTTGATGGTGACAGTGATGCTTTAATTTTATATGAATACTGATATCCATCAAATTCTATTTCCTTTTGTCTGCACTATAAAGAGACTAGACTAACTGTTTGTGTGACTTCACTGTTTTTATGATTTGGGAAATAGAGTCTGATGTATGGAGATAGGTATTAATCAAGAAATTGATGTGTTTGACTGAAGTTACTGGCAAATTTATGATGTTGAAAAATGGCAGGGCTGTTGACTTGGGTACCACCATTTCCTAAACAAATTCATTGGATACTGGTGTTACCCAAGCTAAAAGCTGTATGAATGGAACAGAGGAACACATTCACCTGCATAGTACTAAACACAGAACTCTTCTAGGTCTGGGATTGCTGTGGGGCTGCCATTCCAAAAGTATCACACCGATCATTTTCTGTGGGATCTTTGATCTGGAATATTTCACTTCCCTATTACTTTGTGTTGTTGGTTTTTTTAAGAATATTTTGCAATATTACTTCAAAGTAGTCAGAAAGCCACCATTTCTCAGCTGGCTTCAATTTGAGCCTTTCCACATTAAATATAGATATACCCCAAGGTTTTTCTGTTATTGCTGAGTTTAATCATGAGCTGTGTAAAGTAGTTTTTGCCTACCACATTGACTTCAGGACTTTAGATTCTTGTTACTGTGCTGGCTGCGATGACATGTTGGCTATTTCATCCTTGCAGTAGATGTAACAAGCAAGAAACTTAAAACATACTATTCCTTCCATGCTTTTGTTCTTAATTAGTGTTCAGTTAAAATTAGTGGTTTGGATGCAGGCACCTCAAGCAAACAAGACACTTGGGTTCATACAAGAAACATAGTCCCAATTTCTTTCTCTCCACTTGGGTCCCAAAGAAACCACTACCCATGTCATATCTCATGTCACTGCAGAGATTTCCCAGTCCAGAGGAATGGCCTTTAAAGGCATCATGAAGGCTGCAGTGAAAACAACAAGGCAGGGAATGCTTGTTGGTTCTCTAGTTCAAAGGTGATATGAATAATTTTTCTAAATCTTTGTCTTTTACAAACTTAATGGCTCTTGAGCTTCTTTATGTTTTTAAACCACAGTGGTGTATCTATTTAAAAGAGAATATTTGATGAAATAATTTTATTGCTAACTTTTAGGCTGCCCATATTTTATTTTATTTTATATTATATTATTTTATTTTAGGTTTTATTTGCATGAAATTGATTCCAAAGTTTCAGGCATATTACATGAACCAAGGAAGAACAGCACAGATTTTTTTTAAAGAATGTCCACATTCTCCTGAAGGTGTCTTAATCACTATTAACCCTTGGGAACAGAAATGTTGATCTGTGGCCTCTGTGCAGTTCAAATTCTGATTGTATACTTGTAAGCTACAATCTGGACAGTTCAGACAGCTTTTGATAGCTTGATATGACAGCAGTGTTGCAGCCGTCCACTTCTGTGATGTCATGTCCAGTACATGAGCCACAATGTTAAATATTGCCCTCTCATTTAGCTCACTGTTATTTTGAATAGAGGGACAGAGGCCATTTTCACATGGGGGTAAAAGCCCGCGGTCCGACAACCGGAGACGGAGGTCGTTCACATCGCGAGATGAGCTAGCGTGGTTGCAAACGGTGAGGCGCCACACCTCCAACCACTCTAGCCCAGCTGCAGGGGTGGCGCTGCGAGTTTTTAAAAACCACCTTCCCAGGTGGTTTTTATCAGAACTTGCCCGCACTAATCCATGGTAGCTCCCAGTGAGAATCTGCAGAGACACAGTAGTGCGTCTCTGCAGATCTGCCCGGGGGCGGGCTTCCGGCTGGCGTGCTGCCCTGATTGGCGGAGCACCGCCAGAAGCCGCCGGCCGCCATTTTGGGCGCTGCAGAACGCCGCCGAGTGCCACCGAAATTCGGCGGTGTGTGAAGTAGTGGAACCACGTTCCTCGCAGGGACGGAGCAGAGACGGAGCAAAACGCTAGCATGTAAGCTCCGCCCCTGCGTGTGCTGCCCCGTTTCACCCCCCCACATGAGAAAAGGGCCAGAGATACTATTGCTGTGCACTAAAGGCAGAAAACACTTTGGTTCAAAACAGTAGTGAGTGTCCCATGTTTAGATACTGGTATAGTGTTGTTGTTGTTGTTATTGTGTGCCTTCAAGTCATTTACAAATTATATCAGCCCTAAGGCAAACCTATCCCTGAGTTATCTTGGTAAGATTTGTTCAGAGGGAATTTGCCTTTGCCTTCATCTGAGGGTGAAAGAGTGTGACTTGACTATCATCACCCAGTGGGTTTCCATGCCTGACCAGGGATTCAAAGCCTGGTCTCCAGAACTGTAGTCCAATACTAATCGCTTACTATAACTTATTTTAAAAACCCCACATTTTTTCACACTTTTAAATTTATTGGGCTCCATCCAGTATTATGCAGACAGTCTTCCTTTTATTCTCCTCCCAGTCTGCACTTCTCAATATGCATTCCAAATCTGTGGAGGTCTCCAATTCCTATAAACAAGTGAGAAGGAACAAGGGGGCATCCGTTCCCCAGCGGTTTCAGTTCTGCTGGTAAATATACAGAATTGAATATAGCTCACCATATTTAAGAATGCATTTTCAGACCTTACTGAATCATGTAATCTGCCACTAAAATCACTTCTTTCGTAACCCTAGCTTCTTAAATGGTATTCTAACTTCTTCCTGTTCATATGAATTGTTTCACTAATTCTGTTGATATGTGAAGTCCTTGTGTGGCTCATGTTATCAGTTATTAATCACATTTTTTCTAATTGCTTGCTGTTTGAGAATGCTAAAATGGTTGACCTGTATATATCCTTTGCTGCTGATAAGAACATGTTGCTTGTTTTAAAATTTAATATTGCTGCATGATTTACTTGACTAACTTTCTAGAATGCTAAAGAACAAAGTACGTTAAGTCTTTCTGCGAATTTGGCATACATTGTTGTGCTAAATAATGTAGTCATTAATATTTAGTACAATTGCATTTTCACTCTTGCTATCTTCATGCATTTTAAGCACTTATCAATTTTCTATGACTGTCATCTAACATAGCTTAAGGCTTTGAAGAAAGGATAAAAATTGTATATTGTGCATGCATAATAAATGATTTGCATTCACTGATTTGCATTCAACAGCAGATAGCTTAGTCATTCCTTTCTTTCTTTTGCTTGTAAGCCGCTTTTTGAATTGACACATTTTCTTTAATAAAGTTCCTTTTTGAAACAGGAATTTAATATCTTCTCTAATTAAGCTACGTCTTTATTTGACGTTTTAAATTAACTTCTTTGTTAGATCACAGTGCCAACCTGATGGTAGTATTTTTGGACCATTTTATTATAATTTGTCTGAATGGCTGTAGCATTTTTAAAGGCACCATCATTTCCAGAGTAGATGGGACCAGATCTTTTGATAGTGGTAGAAAGGCACTGGAATACCCTCTACAGCAAAGGCGTTTTGTTCCCCTCTTCATCCTCAGAGAGATTGTTGCAACTGTTCTTATTAGATGCTTTTTATGTTGTCTGCACCCTAGACTAATAGTTCATAATGCTGTCTTTTCAAGTACATCAGTTAAATTAGATTTTAGTTGATATTTTTTAACCTGGGTGGAATGCAACTCATCTCCTGCTGATGGAAGGCTTTGATCAGTCTAGATGTCTGCCTCAGTGGGCCCTCTGGACAACATCAGAGGGAAGGATTGCAGGGGGCAGGGATGGTGATGTAAAAAGATGCCAGCTGGACAACCAGACCTATTCTTTTTAACATAGTTTTCCAGTTCTCACACACATACATTGATCAAATTTGGAATCAGGTTATTAGGTTTTAGGCGGTATTATTTTCCATATTTAAAGGGAACCTTCTCTTGTTGGAAGGAGTGTTCATGTCATTACTTAGAAAGCAATGCTTCAATCACTAAAAGTCAACATGGATTTATCAAAAATAAGTCTATCTCTTTTTACGATAGAGTTACAAGCTTTATAGATGAAGGGAATTCTGTGAACGTAGCATATCTTGATTTCAGTAAGGCCTTTGACAAAGTTCCCCATGACATTCTTGCAAAGAAGCTAGTAAAATGCTAGCTGGACACGGCTACTGTTACATGGATTTGTAATTGGTTGACCCACCAAACTCAAAGGGTGATCACGAATGGCTGCTTTTCATCCTGGAGAGAAGTGACTAGTGGGGTGCCACAGGGTTCTGTCCTGGGCTCAGTGCTATTCAACATCTTCATTAATGACTTGTATGAAGGAGTAGAGGGCATGCTGATCAAATTTGCAAATGACACCAAATTGGGAGGGGTTGCTAATATGCCAGAGGACAGGATAAAAAAATCAAAATGACCTTGACAGATTGGAGAGCTGAGCCAAAGCTAACAAAATGAATTTCAACAGAGAGAAATGTAAGGTCCTGCACTTAGGCAGAAAAAATGGAATGCACAAATATAGAATGGAGGACACGTGGCTGGATAACAGTACATGTGAAAGAGATCTGGGAATCTTGGTAGATCACAAGCTGAACATGAGTCAGCAGTGTGATATGGTAGCCAAGAAAGCCAACGCAATTCTTGGTTGCATCAATAGGAGTATGGTGTCTAGATCAAGGGAGGTAATGCTACCGCTCTATTCTACGCTGGTTAGGCCTCATTTGGAATAGTGTGTCCAGTTCTGGGCACCCCAATTCAAGAAGGATCTCAACAACTGGAGTGTGTCCAGAGGAATGTGACCAAAATGGTGAAGGGTCCGGAAGCCATGCCCTATGAAGAATGGCTTAGAGAGCTGGGTGTGTTTCAGAAGAGACGATTAAGAGGGGACATGTTTAAATATTTGAAGAGATGTCATGTCAAGGAGGGAGTACGGTTGTTTTCTGCTGCTTTAGAGACTAGGACAAGGAGCAATGGATTCAAGCTGCAGGAAAGGAAATTCCACCTGAACCTCAGGAAGAACTAACTTCCTGATGGTCAGAGCTGTCCGGCAGTGGAATATGCTGCCTTGGGGTATGGTGGAGTCTTCTTCTTTGGAGGTTTTTAAGCAGAGGCTGGATGGCCATCTGTTGGGAGTGCTTTGATGTGTGTTCCTGTACAGCAGGGGTTGGACTGGATGGTGCCCATGGTCTCTTATGATTCTACCACACTATACAGTGATCTGCAAAAACAACATCCAGTCAGGGTTTTAGATTGTCCCAGAATTTATGCAAGCTTGCACAATTTCTTGGATAAATACAATAAAGAGATTTGGTATAGAAATGTATGAATTCTTGTGGAAGCTCCTGCATAACAAAACTATTGGGTATTAGTCCTAGTCATCCTTTTTAGATCGGTCCTGTATTGGGAAGAATGCACTCACTGTTCACTGATTAATTTGCAGCAATGACAATACTATTATGAGTGGTGTGCCATAAGATGAGCACTTTTTTTTTTAGAATATCAACAACAGGTTTATTTTTACTTTTTTATTCTTTTTAAAGATGTTATGGAAACAGACATGAACAACAAACAATGCATCTCAAATCCATTATAATGAGATTTATCCAACTAAGGCCATTTCCTCACTACACTGTTATAGTTCTATTATTCCACTTTCAACCTCCTGTGCAATTCTGGGGTTTGTAGTTTACTGAGATCAAAGATCTCTGGCTGGGAATTCTAAATGCCCCTCCCTAAACTGCACACTGCAGGATTCCATAGGATGTTGACGTTAGGATGTTGTTGATGATAGAATGTTGTACCAAGGCTCATAGAATTAAGAGTGGTCTTGGTTATCTCCAGTAGTTCTTAATATTTCAGTTAATTTTTCCATTGACATGATGTTCCTTACTCTATTTAACCACCGAGAAAGTGATAGGCATCTAAGCCTTTCCAGTTACATGCAGTCTCTAAACATGCTGCCAAACATGAATACACAATCAACTCTTAATGACAAAGAGACTCATTTGTATTATAGAAAAAGAGATAGTTGTCTCAACTTTGATGATAAAGAATTTTTTTGTGATGCAATTTTCTGATCTCTGCAAATGCCAGATTCCAGAAATGAAGTGTATGTGGGCATGGCCAACACATTGTGATAAGGCCTCCACTCGCCACATTGTTGCCAACAATACCAATCTGAGCCTTTAAAAAATACTTTCAATTTCATTGGGGTTAAATATCACTGATTTATTAATTTTATACAGTGCTCTTTGATATTTGAGAACAAAATTTTAATTGGCCCTTTTAAGCACAGATTTTTCGAGTTGGAATCAGGGATGGTTATACCCAAATCTTTTCCCCAGAAAACTTTTATTAGATAATTTTTTCTAATTATTATTCTATGTGATAATATTTTTTATTAGAAAAAGTAACCAAGATTCAAAATTTGTATAGCCTAGAGATTACGCCTTTAACTTCAGTTTCAGAACTCCTCAAAGGGCAGTAGCTGCCTTGTTGCCTGTTCTTGAATTTCAAACAAAGAGATAAATGGTTCGTTTGCAGAATTTGGAAGCAAGAGGGAGTATGTTCTGCTAACTGGTCTTGCAACTGATTACTAATCTTAGAAAGAGACCTATGAAGTAGGTCCCCAAGTCTGTATTAAACTGCCTGTTTCCATTTATCCATCTTAACCAATAAAGGTTGACACAGAAAGGGAATCAAAAGTGACCAAGTAAGAATTAATTTTCTCTGCCAGATTGTGAGCATTTCTAAAGAAAAAGTTGGAAATGTTTTCTATTAGCTTCTTGGAAATTTGAGGGAACCAATTTCCATCCAATGATAGCAAAGTGTTCAGAAAATGCTAACACTAACCAAGAACATCCAGTAGAATTTTGGGTGGTTCTCAACAACCGCCTGATTTGAAATTCTACAAAATAAACCTTAAAGATGGGAATACCCAAGAATCCTGTATCTTTGCTGTGAAATAGAACAACTTTTGTAATACTCATTTTTTTTTCTTTAATGCAAAAAGTTCATTATCAGGTTCTGCCAGATTTTGAACACTGAATGTGGAACTGGTGCTGGAAGCACCTGAAATAAGTATGTACATTTTGGAAGGACTGACATTTTTATTTCTGCAATGAGGCCAAGTTGAGATGGTTTCAAAGATTTCCGTCGTTTTACCATCGAAGTTGAAGTGTAAATATTGTCTGGCATCCTATTGGTAGCATCAACCAGAGCAGAGCCATTGAATCAATTGTATTTATGTAAATATTGATTCATTGTTCAACATGGATTCCATTGGAATACTCTTGTTAGACTACTAATAGAATGCGGACCATTTTCAGTTTCATATACAAAACACAAATGTCTTGAGAAACAGCTACAGAACTGGCTAAAATGTGCAGAAGAAAAAGTGATTAACTGTCTTTGTTTTATAAACGAGGTCATCCTTCCATGCTGAAATGCTCCCTGCCCTGATAAATTTCATTCCTGTGACTTCAATTTGAAGAGCATTACTTTGTCCTTTTAATAATGTTCTCTACTCTCTTAGGCGCTTCAAAAACAGCTAGATGACGTCAAAGAAGAGGAAATGTCATTGTTAAGCAAACACAAGGAGGTTGAAAGTGAGCTAGCAGCTGCTAGAGAACGCTTACAGCAACAGGCCACAGACCTAGTACTAAAAGCCAGTATGTGTTTATATGATTTGTGTATGATTTACCTATAGTTTTAATAGAGAATGTATGACAAGTATTATATATTTTATACATAAAGCTCTTTTATAGTTAAAAAATTAATGAAAGTAAATTCTGGCTTTAGAAACAGTTTTGTTTACCAGTATCCGTGTCTATTGTTTTGATAAAATATGATAGCATTGTAAGTTTATAACATAAAACTCAGGTTTATGAACTAAATGCTTATAGAAAAACATTTCTCTTCATGCAGAATTATCTTGCTTACATTTTGGACTTTGCAGCACATGTGTGAAATATACTGCAAAATGTATAGTATGTATACAAAACATTCCAACTGAAATAATTACTCATTTACTTGAAACTTGCCAATTTAATATCAGAATTAAGGCAATCTCATGTTAATTCAAGTTTCACAAAGCCAGGAAACTGGAAACTAAAGCTAATACTTTAAAATGCATACCTTGTGATCAGTAATGAAGAACAGTTCATATAACTATATAATTAATTCAAGATTAGTCTCTCAAATTTGGAATCAAAACAAAGGACAAAATCAAAAGGAGTAGTTCCACTAATGGATTCCTTTCTATTGGTGATTGCTGGCCAGAGCTGGTTTTAAGACAGTACGCAGGGCTACAGAAGAGCGGGAGAAGGGAAAAAAGGTATTTCAGACTGTTGAGGGCCAGTGTGATGTTAGTTTTAGCCTCCTTCATAAAACTAGGAGAGAAATGGAGTCCAATAAATTAATTATCTCATATTATTGAGAAATCAAAGTTTGTCCTGTTAGACTTGTCTACTTCTACACCACCTTGGGATGGAATGCAACTCTAGTCCCAAGCCTGTCATCTCAGTGTGCCAGTTACCGTGAGATTCTCTAATTAACTGTTGTTTCCTGACAATTCCAGACAAGAAAATTGTGGTTGCCAGGTTTGGAATAAGCAGAAACTTCAGTTGACTTCAAAACATAATTTAAAATCCTGGTGAAACAAGCATGCTTTCCTACTCTGTCTCTTTAGATTGAGGGATTCAAAGTTCCTTGCCATAAGTCAGCTAACCTGTCTGGAGGTCCTTCTCATCACCTTCTAATTACTTGAGCTCCTAGCTTGTAATCAACAATATATTGCAAACAAGTACACTCAGCATCAACACTCCACTTAAGCATTCTTCAATATTGGGCTTTGTGAATATTTTAACATGGGAGAATGAGCAGATCTTTTAGGGTGCTTTATTAAAATGAACAAATATATACGTATTCACTGCCCTTGAGGCAGAACGGAGATCTCTCATGGTCTAGGTAAATAACTTATCAATTTATATAATGCTATCACTTAATTCATATAGACTTAAATTTGTAAGGAATTCTTCATATCATTTGCTTTATCTCTAGCAGGGTCTCTACATATTAATTGATAGAAGAAATTGAAAATCTGTATGTTCACGGCCCATACTATAGGCTATTTGACATTCGGAAAAGAAATTGCCCTACCCTCTCTTTTATCAGCATTGTAAGGATATTTACTAGTTAGGAAAACATCAGCAGCATTATAGCTGGCATAGATAGCAAAATCTGACCATGTTGGAGGCTATGTAAACAGCCTCTTATGTCCTGGGAGGTAGCTTTGTAGAATCTATATGTCCAGTCAGAAGTGGATCCAACTAATCCTCATTAATGTCAACAAAGGTTCTTCCGTCCAATCAGAAATGAGATCTACTGGCCTTCTGTATGAAGCTACTAGAAAACTAATCACTGACCATCAGTGTGCTGGCTGATGGTCAGCCATCAGATGATTGCATCAGTCTGCTTGAAGTTCATCATTCTAGTGCAACTATACCTTTTTGTGTATTATTTTTTTTGTTAGACTTTTATTATCTTTGTTTAGTGACTTGATGCTCAGAACTAGCTGGTAAACTGATGTTTCTGACAAAGACATCTGGTGTTTTACAGACATGTTTATATCCTTAATATTCACACTTCAGGGACTTAAATATTGCAAAACCTGTATCAGATTAGCACTGTAACACTGGCTTCTGGATGAACCTGGTAACTTAATTTCTTAGTTGGGAAATAATGAGAAACTAGCATTAACTGGAGACTACTGAGTTACTGCAAGAGGGGAAGAAGGAGGGGGTGATACAAGGACAGAGCATACAGGCCAAAAGCTCATAAATACTTGGGCTAATTAAATCGTGGGTATGGTGGTGTGAACACAGTCTGTATGTGAAATCATTCTAACAGCAGAGGTGAGAATGATATGTCTCAGATTGTCAGTGAATTGCTTCATTTTCACAGGTCACATTGGGATGCTTCAAGCTACTCAGATGACCCAGGAAGTTACAATAAGGGATTTGGAATCAGAAAAAACTAGATTAAAGGAGAAGCTGTCTCAGTTGGAAGAAGAAAGAAATATGTTACAAAGCAAAACACAAAGCCTAGATGAGAGACAAAGACAACAAATTCTTGCATTGGAAAAGGTAAGAGAAGAAATGTTTTTTTTTTTGAAATTTCAGTGATACGTCAGAAAAAAGTTGTGAGACAGTACTCATAGGATTCAGTGCTGCAATCTAACAGGAGAGAAGTGATCTGCTTTCCCAGTGATGGTCCCCTACACATCTCAAAACATACCCCGGAAACCTGCCAGATCCTCCAAAGCTGGTGGTTTTGGCAGCTCCAATGCCAGGAAGGAGAAGGGTAGGCCATTTCCACAGGGTATTGCTAAAACACATTACTTTAGAGTTGTAGTAGTTTCAGGGGCCACAATTATGCGTGACGTCATCACCACCCTGTAGCCAGCTCATCCACAAGCGTTGCTGGAACGCCTTATTTCAACTCTGAAAAAGATCCGTTTTGGGCCATCTTGTTTTCATCCATCCCATCTGTTGCCTCAATGTGGAAACATTAAAGCGCTTCACTTCACTTTCATAAAATGGCGGAATTGGCAGTGGGCAGGTTGTGGGCATTGGCAGTTCGTCTCTCGTCCTATCCCACAGCAGACAGGGAGTTGCCATTTTACACCTTCATGCGGCCAAAAAAACAAAGGAACCCAATCAGGGCCAACGGCATAGGACAAAGGCAGGCCAGGGGAATGGACAAGGATGCTGGAATGCGGAACAACCACTCCGTTTCTATTCACTTTAAAGCAGAAAGGTGCAGAATGGAGTGTTGCTAGGGTGCTGCAGGAGAATCTGCTGTAACTAAGCTATGCTATGCTTATGGCGTCTTGTGGGGAAATGGCCATAGACAGCCATCATGACATTGAATTTAGTCATTGGAAACAATCTAACTGTATTACAGTTAGATTTTTTCCCCCAAATTATATTACTTCCATTGAAGTTCCTACTATGCTCCACACATTTCTACTAGCACCAGACATGGCACGAGATGTTTCTACTAGGCAGGAGTAATTTCTGTTCACTTAGATTTTTTTTTCTTTTCTATTTCAGGGTAGGCAACATTTACAGGCAATACAGAGAGTATTTTTTTGCTGCAGAAAGCATTTTTTTCAGCCATTTTTTTAAAAGTAAAGGTTCTGGGTTTTCAGGGAGACAGAGGGCCATATAATTCCCACCCTAATGGATGCAATAGAACTGTTGATGTGAAACTGAAGAGTAAGAGTAAGATTGATGCGGAATAAAACAAAATATTGCTTCATATTAGCCCACAGACTGAGTTTTGATTCTCACACAAAATGCTGTGTAGAAAACCACTAGATTATAAGAATGTGACACTGCAAAAATCATATTAAAATATGATTAAAAGGTTTGTATTTGTTATTTACCAGTGTTCTATTAGATACACCCTATTATTATTTCTTTAATAAGGAAATAAGACAGAATCCTTTGTTTATAAATCTTCAAATTTAAATTCTAATGGAAAAATATATAATACAGAAAGAAAAGGAATTGGTGAGAAACAAGGGTGTAACAGAGACTGAATATTAGTGAATATACTTATTGAATTGATTGTACTCTGGGTTCTAAACCACATAGAGTTATAGAAAAAGTGAGTTTTGGAAAGGAATGAGGAGAGAAAAGGAGGGACAACTGCATACTTCTTTGAGTTTCCAGACAAAAGGAGGCAGCACGAGATTGTGGATATTATTATCCTTTAGGGCAGTGATACAGGGAGCCTCCATCTTTCAATGCCCTGTTATTTAATGACTCACTCTTTTGACATTTCCACATTAAGGATATGTTCCATGAATTCTACTGAAACTTCCACTCTTTCATCAGTTCTTCGTCCGTATGGAGGCTCACTTGGGACTGCATGTGCTCATACTGCTTGCAAAGTGAGCTGAGAAACTTTGGAAGCAGCACACACATTGTTGGTCCCAAGAGAGCCTCCATAAGTCCACGCTTCCTTCAATACAGTAAATGGATTCCGCTTTTCAGCCAATTCCATTCTTGGGCTGATGGGAGGATCAATCCACAACGCCTAGGTTGATCCTCCCACCAGCTGACGCAGGAGTCGTTCTTGAACTTGTCTTCAAAATCCGTTAAACCGACTCCCTGTCCCTCTCCCTTCAGTTTTTCTTTCATCCTGCGTAACAGTAGGACGCATTACAATCCCTCTCCCACAAATAAGGTAGAAAGAATAAGCAGAACAGAAAAAAAAGGAGTTAGGAGGAGAAGACTGCATTTGCGAAACAAATTATGGCAGACGAAGTGATCCGAAGCACCACAGAGTTGGGCTCGGTCACTACAAAGCAAGGTTCCGTCCAGAAGACTGCCTCAAGGCAGGCTTCAGACAAGGTGGCTGCAGCTACGACATAAATGAAAGCGCAGCGAATCTTAGAGGAGAAGCTGAGCTACAAAAAATTTTCCTCTCCTCAAGTGAGAGTGAGACGGATGATTCAAAACCAGCAAAGAGTAACAAACCCAGTGGGGGAAAACACTCTTCAGATAAGAAAGGTGACAAGAAGGCTAAAGCCAAGGAGAAAGAAGTGGTAAAAAAAGTAGCTAAAGTGCATGTAGGTACGAAGACACTTACATCCGAGGATTCCAGGCGCCATCTTGGAAATAAGAATTCCAAAATGGCGGCCGAAAGTACAACCACTCCTTCAAACGCCGCGGGTGCCATCTTAGGTGTGGCGACACATGTGCACGACACCAAGGGGCCTAATACAACAGCGACTGCAGAGTTGCGCAGGGCTGCCACGCCTGTAATGGCGGATTACATGGGGGCTGATCAGACCACCTCAGTGGCTGAGTATGGTCCCTGGAGTACAGAGATGCGGCGATTTATGGAAGGATGGCTGCTGAACGCGGCACAGCGAAGGCCAGAACCACAGCGTGATCCTGAACAGATATGCTGAGGTGGCCAAGTAAGTTACAGGCCATGTGCGAATGAGAATTTCCGCACTGAAATGCAAATGATGATTAAAGAGGCTGTGGCTTCACAGCTTCAAGAAATTTTAGTGCCCCAAATTCGGCCACATAATACGGACCCAAATGATTTAAATGATCGTTTGGCAAGGCAAAGAGCAAACAATGCTTTACAGCAGTGAGATGAGCCATCACAAAGAACTGGCATTCAAAGGAATGACAACTATGAGGAGAATGTAGGTGATGATGAACAAATAGAACATCAGGTAAAGAAAGGGGAATGGAATATGGGAATTCCAAATATGGGAATGGATCAAAAACAGGCACAAAGGAGAAGCAGAACCACTCCAGAGGAAATTATGCAATGAACAGAGCACATACCTCGCAGTCAGGAGAGGTCCATGCAAACATGCCTGAGATTACTGTTCTCACTGATGAGGAAATAGAGGAGGAAGAGATAGGAGAATTAGGGGAATCTGGCAATCTATATTCTGATGTTGATGATGAGCAGATGGAGTCAGACAGGATGTTTGACCCTGAATCCTTTAGAAGCATGTTAAGAAGGGTGCTTCAAACATTAGGCCTTGAGGGTGATAAGGAGGACAAGGACAAGACAAGGAAGGAAGGAAGGTAGACTACCATCAGTAATAAGGAAGAAGGAGTCTAGGAGCATGGAGTTCCCTCTGCCAGATTTGTTCAGAGATGTAATTACGGCAGAGTGGAACAATCAAGGGAATGCAAAAAAGAATTTGTCATATAATAATAAGTTATACGCCTTCCAGGAAGAGGATGTGAAGTTGCTAAAGGTGCCTCCTGTGGACGCTCCTGTTGTAGGATTGGTGTCTGATGCGATTGTCCCCAGGGAGGGAGACACACAACTTAAAGAAATGGATGAGCACAGGGCAGAATCTTACCTGAGGAAGGCTCATGAGGTGGCCTCGGCAATAATTAGAGCTTCAACAGCCGCTTCAATGTTTGCCAGTGAGAGTGAGACGGATGATTCAAATCAAGCAAAGAGTAACAAACCCAGTGGAGGAAAACACTCTTCAGATAAGAAAGGTGACAAGAAGGCTAAAGCCAAGGAGAAAGAAGTAGTAAAAAAGGCAGCGAAAGTGCATGTTCTTTTGGCTATAACATCGGCAAGGAGAGTGTCAGAATTAGCAGCGTTGTCGGTGAACGAAAACCTCTGTATATTCAAGCATGATAAGTTGACATTGAGGTTTGACCCCTCCTTTAAGCCAAAGTGTTTGACATCACTTCAGCAACAACAACAGATACATCTGCCAACGTTTTGTCCAAAACTGGTCCATCAGTTGGAGTAAAAATGGCACACAGTGGATGTTAGGCGTGTAGTGAAAGCTTATGTTAAGAGAACAAAGGAATTTAGAAAGTCAGACGCGCTTCTGCTTTCTTTCCAACATAAGACGTGTGGTCACCGAGCTAGCAAGGCAGTGATAGCATCACGGATAAAGAACTGTATTTACATCTGCTATGATTTCTCTAAGCAGCCAAGACCAGCAAATGTGTGGGCACATTCTATGCGCTCAATGGCTACTTCGGTGGCATATGAGTCCACATTTTCATTAGAAGAAATTTGTGGTGCGGCGGGGTGGAAAGAGTTCCACCTTTATAAAACATTACAAACTGGATAAATATAAGTCAGCACAGGTGGCATTTGGCCGCAAGGTGTTGTAAGCTGTGCTGTAAGTAATAGACCCGCCCATGTAACAGCTTGGGAAAGTCCCAGGCGTTGTGGATTGATCCTCCTGCCAGCCCGAGAATGAAGAGTTGTTACTTGCGTGAACGATCATTCTGGGATGACAGGAAGAGCAATCCACTCCCACCACTAAGTCAGATACGGTAGCATAGAGACAGGTGGGCTTGGTAGGACATTACGCTAGCAAAGAAAACTGAAGGGAGAGGGACAGGTTGTCGGTTTAACGGATTTTGAAGACAAGCTCGAGAACGACTCCTGCGTCAGCTGGCGTGAGGATCAACCCAGGCGATGTGGATTGCTCCTCCTGTCATCCCAGAATGATCGTTCATGTAAGTAACAACTCTTCATGTTCTGACAGTGCTCCAGTCCCTAACCTATCAGATAAACTTACTCAAAGTGGTGATCCATGGACCAGTTCAGCTCTACAACTCGTTGACCTCTAATCCCTGGCAAGATTCCAAGGAAAAAAACAGTTGTAACCAGTGAACACAAAATATGGTTCCTTTTCCTGGCACGTTGGGAAAAAAAAATGCTGATCCTCTATATCAGAAAGCCCAAGAGGAGGAAGCTGTTGAATAAGAGTTGCAGAATCAAAGGTCATAAGTAGGGACCAAAACTACTACAGTAATAAATCAAGTAATGTCAAGTGTTCAAGTGGATGCAGTTTTAAAAAATATTCCTAAATTGATTTTTGTCATTTTGTAATTGTTGTTTTGTTTGAAATGACAGAAAGTAAATGAAGCAAGGGAAACACAGAGAGAATATTATGAGAAGGAGCTGATAAAACTGCAAGCAAGACTGGAAGGGGAGGCTGCACAGCTAAATGAGGCTCATTCAAAGACCTTGGAGGAGTTGGCATGGAAACATCATACTGCTCTTGAGGCAGCACATGCTAGTGCTAACAAGGACAAGAAGAAGCTGCAAATGGTAAGAGAACTATTATGTGATGACCATTCCTGGTTTGGTTGTGTAAAGAGATTGTGAATAAAATGTTTAGCTCTGCAATACATCTTTAATTGTTCCAAATATTTTGCACTTAGAGCAGGGGTGTCAAATTCAATTTCGTCCTGGGCTGCATCAGCATTCTGGTTGCCCTCAGAGGGCCAGTTGTACCTGTAAGACTATATAAATGTATCAACTGTTTTATCATATTAAATAATTGCCTCTGCATTCAATTATTGCTGGTTTTTAAATTGCCTTTCCTCTGCATCAACTTTTCTTTTCTTAGATATTTTGGGGCTATATGATCATAGTTTATGGTCCCTGTACCTCTGTAAAGTGACATAGAATTGGTCAGTATACCCAAAGTGTGCCACTTTCTGCTCCCCCTTCTATGTACCTGGTGAGCCCAATCCCCACATTGCGGGCTCCTGGCTGCCGATATTCTGAAGAGGGACCCAGCAGCAAACATTCATAATCTACTTCTACTTCTGACTGTTCCTCTGTCCAACTCTTGTGAGCTGCGCAGAGCATTGCTATGGTAACCCACAGCAATGTTCTGATGGCGAGACTTGGACAGAGGAGCAGTCAGAAGTCGAAGTAGATCGCGAGTGCTGGCTGCTGGGCCCCTCTTCAGAATACCGGCAGCTGGGGGCCCACAATGTGGGGATCGGGCCTACCAGGCTGGGGGAGTACCATAGCTGCAGGAGAGGTGCAAGAGCCACATGAAGTGGCCTGGTGGGCTGGATTTGGCCTGCGGGCCTTGTGTTTGACACATGTGACTTAGAGGATTGGCAAAATCTTTAGCCACATGAATTAAGTCAAAATAGAGAAACTGCATATTGCTGTAATTTGAATTTTAAAAAATAGGCAGTTCTTCTCTCACTTTTCTTGCTGAGTGTTAATATACAAGTAAAAGGCCATTTTCCACGCTTGCACAATACTTACTAGAGCAGGTTTCCAGTCTTCTTACTAGATTTTGTATTTCTTCCATTGATGGATGAGTGGGAGAAAGCAAAAAAATGTATATGGGGCTGTGAGCTGGGACTGTTCCCAAACTGCTGAAAAGATTTTAGACTGGCTACAGATCACCAGATTTTATCATGGAGTTGTATTTCCATATCTTCTGATGACTGAGAGACAGTTGCCTAAATAATTAAGATGTGCATTGACAGTAGAAAATGATGGGTAAAAAAGTTCGTTGTTGCTGGTTTCCATTTTTTTAACTGTTGTTGGAGTATTTTAGTTGGAACTTTTGTTCTATGCCAGCCGTAAAAAATGTAATTCTTTTTTCTTGTTGTCTTTGATCTCTGCCCCCAGTGCCTGTAGGGTGCTGTTACTTTTACTACTGTTTTATCTATTTGGCTCCTTTTGAGACAACATCCTTCCAAAGTACGTCACATAGAAAAGACTAGAAAAACATACAGTTTAAAACCAAAATTCAAACTTTTTGCAGAATAATAAAATTGTTTAAAATAGATTACTTAACAGCAGAATGAAATTACAGTTGGCACTCCACTTTATGGGGATTAGGGGTGCAAGACCCCCCAAAAAACAGGAAAAACTGTGAATATTGTAAGTCCCCCAAATTGCATTTAACACACACACAAAAGTACCTCTACTGGTGGAGTGGCTGGGCCCAATCATGTGTGCTTCTCTTGTGCATTTGCTCATTTGCACAGACAGGAGGGGGGATGGGATGGGGGAGAGGGAAGAGGAAGAAAGGAGACACCCATCCCATCCCCTTCTTCCTTGCATGAGTAAGCAAAAACATGCACGCATCCTTTTCTCATTTTATCCCCTTCCTCTCCTCTTGCCTACACAAGAGTGTGAGCAAATGCACACACCCTCCCTCCAACTATCCCATCCTTGTCCCCCATTCGGCCCATGGGAGTGAGCAAACATGCACACCCTCCCTCCTCCCGACCCATGCTCTTTTCCCCACCCACTTGAGTGAGCAGAGGCACGCACACACTCTCCCTCCATCCCCTTCCCTGCTCCTGCACACATGAATGAGGAAATGCACATATATGCCTTCTTCTTCCCCACAGTAATCTATGAATAATCAAATCTGCAAATGCTTAACCTGCAAATGTGGAGGACCAACTATCTTTAAAAATACAGACATCTGAAAGTGGTCAAACATAGTGGCCAAACAAAAGTAAAATTCTAAAAGTAACAATTTCATGTTCGAGAAGAAAAAGAAAACATAATTCTAGTCTCAAGGATGTAGAGTTCTTGGTGGTTTGGACACACTGAGGTTTATATGAATAGCCTGGAATTCTCTTGTAACATATTTGTAACAAAATGTGGTGTTGTTCATATGCTATACTGTTGTCTCTCCACATTCACTACAATTAGGGGCACAGGAGTCTCACAATAGTGAAAAAAAATCATAAATACCAAAAAGTGTGTGTGTGTCTGTGGGAAGGGGATTGAGACATGGTTGGGAGAACAGGCACCCAAGATCCAAACCAGGTCAGGGGGAGGAGAGGGAAGCTGGGGTTTGCATGGCACTCCTATACTGCCTCTCTCACCCATTGGTTTCCTTGGGTGTAGGGGACATTGGGTGAGGGTTTGTAGTACTGAGAAATCGAGCTGTGAGCCAGCCTTCCTTAGCTGGCCAGACAGCTACTGGTAGAGGAGGAAGAGGACCACAGGAGGAGTTTAAAAGGCTGTGTAGCCTGATTGGAGCTGCCAAAAGGGAAAATTTCTCCAGAAACAAAGTGTCTAAGGTGGGGGAAGTAGGGGTTGGAGAAACTCACAAATAATCAAATCCCCAAAAGCCAAACCAGCAAATGTGGAGGGCTGATTATAATTTTAAAAAAAATCCAGAGAGAGAGAGTGACTGATAGTTGAAAATTTTCTTGCATTGATTTCAGCCTCTTTACTTTGATAAAAATCTTAGGCTCAGTAGGCTTTTAAAACTTCTGCATGTTCTGTTGTCTGTTTCTGTTTGATGGTTTCATTACACTATAATGTTTTGAAACTAAATATTTTTATTAGAATAGAAGCTTTCATGTTTCTAATTTATTAAGTACACTATTTGGTTCAGTATGTAAAGTTATCGTGTCACACCTTTGAGACTAACTCAGAGAAAGAAGTTGGTACTGTAAGCTTTCATAGACTCAAGTCTTCTTCATCCCTTTGAATACTGATCTAGACTAACATGCATATATCTTTGATTATTTGTTTCAGTCATTTGTTTAAAATTACTCTAGTTGTAGACTTCCCATATGTTAAATTTTATGCGTTTATTACCATTTTGCCTCTTTTGAATTCAGATCAAAGGAGTCTTAATGTTTCTGGCATTTTAATTAATAATCTGTAAAGTATTACTTGTATCAACTGGGGGGCTTTCTTTACCAGCTGCCCTTGCCATTTGTTTTGTAAGTCATGTTTAAAATAAGCATGCCCCCAAGGAAAACAGACCAGTATCTTGTGCTGTGATGTGGTGAAGAAAATGCCAGGAAATCTCCTGCTTCAGTATGCAGTGAGCTCTGAACAGGCATAAACTTTTTTGATTCTGTTTTTTTATTATTATTATTATTTTCTGAAGGAGCTAGAGCAGCAATTTGAAAAAGAAAAGCAACACTTTGAAGATGAGAAGAATCAGCTTCGACAGCAGTTGGAAAACCTGAGGGAAGAACTGACTACCAAGCTGACTTCATCCAATCAAGAGGCAAGAACCAGCTTAGTGATATTAGTTAATTGTCATGTATGCTGTATCACATTTAATCAATAACAATATGTTTCCTAGTTGATGATTTATGTTAACGTTTGTTCTAGCACTCTCAAAACTATTTCAGTATATACACAGAGTTTCTGTGCTACTTATACTATGTATATATAAGTCAACCTCATGCATAAGTCGAGAGCAGGTTTGGAGGCCAAAGTTCTAGATTTGTAAATGACCTGTGGAAAAGTTAAGGGTAAAATTTCAGAACTCATTCTGCAGAAGTAATGAAAGTTATACATGCAGACAAAATGGCTTCTGCTACTACAGTGGTTAAGATACAGTATTAACTTTTAAATTAAATTTTCTGGCCCAGGTCAAGTGGCAGGGAGTGTAGAGGGGGTCGATGCCTTTTTAGATTCTCTTGGGATGACCTAATGCAGCAGAGAGAGGGAGAAAAAAGTGGTTGAGGAGGCTGAGGAACCAGGTGGGAGGAGAGAAGGTGAGAGGAAGAGACAGATGGACAGCCTAGGAGCTTGATGGGTACTTTAACAGGGGAGTTGAGATGTAAGTTCTCCTTATTGTTTCTAAGCTGACATGTAGTGATGGGGAGTTGTGCTTGAGGAAGGTGGGGTGCATGGCAAGGTGGAGTTGCTTGCTGCCATTACCTTTTTCCCACCAAAACCAGAAGCAGCACCATAGTGAGACAGTAGAGAGTCAGTGTTTCTGTTAGGTTCTCATGGGACAGAGAAAGACAAGAGCTTAGTCCATCCAAAGAGAACCTAAAAGAAGTATCAACTGACCCCCTCTACTCTCCCCATGAGATCAAAGAAGTGCCAAAGAGCTGGCACTGTTGTGGGGAGAGTGGAGAGGATTGGGGCTTCCTACAGGTTTGCCCAACCCCTTCTAATCTCCCTGCCCAGTGGGGAAGCAATAAAGAGCTGCCACTGCATTGGAGAGAATGGAGGGAATTGGGGCTTCCTTTAGCTTCGCCTGACCTCTTCTAATCCCACCACTCCAGTGGGGAGCTACCAAAGAGCACTTGCTGTGGTGGGGAGAATGGAGGGGATTGAGGCTTTTCTCGTTTTTCTGTGATAGACTAACACAGAAACCTGGCTGGATGAAACTGGTTGGGAGAGATCTTTCCCAGCTTTATCGACCTGGGTTTTGTGTACAGCAGTAGGTAAGGCCTGGGGAATAGAAAGGTAGAGTTGCAGTGGTCTGTTGGGATTCCATCTCCTTCACCAGGTGCCCTGTCCTACAGTTGGCTGGATTTGAGTGTGTGCTTTTGAAGGTAGGTGGACAGAACAGAGTAGAGATTCTGTTTGTGTTCCATTCTCCCCACTGATCAACAGTCTCCCTTCCTGAACTGTCTGGGTTGATCTCGGTGGTAGTGGTACAGTCCCCTCATCTTGTTCTTCTGAGAGACTTCAGCATCTGCTTAGCGAGCTGTCAGGATCAGCTCAGGACTTTATGTCCACCATGACAACCATGGGCTGTCCCTAATAGCTGGTTCCATTCATGCTGCAAGACAGACTCTGGACCTGATATTCTGTTCTGGGAAGGATGATGGCAAACTAGGAGTGGAGGGAGTTTCTATAATTCTGTTGTCATGGACTGTTCACTACCTGGTGGGGTTTAGACTCACTCAGAACCTCTGCAGGGGTGGGTGTCAAAGTCAGAGACCCATGCGACAAGCCAGCCCAGAGAAGGGAGAGGGAGAGATAGCAGAGTCCCACCAGGAGGAGTCAAAGCAAGCAGTTACTCATAGGCAGTCCATTTACCTAAACCTGAGTGACAAGCAAAAGCCATAGTCAGAGTCCAAAATCCAGAGGTCAGAAACCAAGAGATCAGTCCAAGGTATCAGGAGCCAGATGCTAGAAGCAAGGAGAGGGCTTGTAGAAAGTTTGCCACAAACAAAGGAAAGCTTCCAGGCAGGCAGTTATATAGCCCCAGGCACAGGTGTGGCCAGTCACGGCTTCTTGAACTTAATCAAGGAAGCCTCTCTTTGCTCAGTTCTCTTGAGTCTCCGCCTTGATTGTGGACTGGTTACACAGGTTCCAGGGCATCCTCAGGATCATAGCTGAATCCCTGTTGCCCTAAAGGAGCAGGCAGAGGAACGTCCGAGCCTGCTTGGTCCATGGCAGCAAGGGAAGCTCTTGAGCTGCAGGACTCATCTCCAGCCAGAGCCACAGAGACCAACAGCTGCTGCTCAGCAGCAGCAGTTCTGACAGGGGCTACAATTATCACGGTGGGAGGCCGATTAACATGGTGCACCCCAGGAGACTTATGGATCCAGATAGATTCTGATGTCTCTTGGGAAGTTTCCTGTTGCCTTGGCAGGTGATCCTGTCAAAGCCCTGGCTGATCTCTGGAAGAGAGAAATGACCAGAGTGGTGGACACAGTTGCCCCTAAGCATCCCTTCTCACAAAGTGGAGCCAAGTGAGACTCCTGGTTTACTAGGGAGCTGATGGTGATGAAACAATTGGGACAGAGACTAGATGTTGGCAGAAGACTCAGAGTGAGTCTGATCAAACATGGGCTAGAGCCCATTGGAAGGCCTATGCTGTGGCAATGGTAGCAGTGAAGAAGAAATACTTCTCTGCCACCATTACATCTGCACAGTGATGTCCAGTGGAACTGTCTTGAGTGGTCTGGGGCTTTTTATCAGGGAGAGGTCATCTGGAATTTTGAGATTTGATGTCACCAATATGCTGATGACACCCAACTCTGCCTCTCCTTTCCATCTGATTCCAAGGAAGCTGTCTTCAGGTTGTAGTATCTCCTGTAACTTTACTCTAATTGTTGATATTAGCAGTCCATGGTCTGTACCACAATCTGCTCCTGTTCTTGTTTGCAAAGAGAATGGAACTTCTTTATCTTCTACTGCCAATTATGTAATCTATTTGATTTCTTTATTGGGCATCAGGTAATGTCCAGGTATACAGACACTTCATGGGTTGTTTGAAGAATATGTTTGCAATGAACAAACTATTGCTGTCACAAAATTCAGTCAGTCAGTCTCCTGCTTCATGTCTTTATCTTAGGCCAAATTTTCCTACAATCTTTGGTTCTTTGGTTCTTCTCTGTTTCCTATTTTTGCTTTCCAGTCACCTATGATTAACAAGAAGTCTTGGTGCAAGATCAGTTTTCTCCTGGACTCCAGCATAGAATCTTTCAATTTCTTCTCTCCTGTCTCTGTAGCCGGAGCATAAACTTGGATTATAATTATATTAATGGGTTTTCCCTGAACTCTTATTGATATTATTTAATCAGTTTTTCATTACATCTGTTGAATGTTTTTTTGCTACATCTTTCCTCACTATTAGTGCCACGCCATTTCTTCTTAGATTTTCATTTTCTGAGTAAAACATCTTGTAATAATCTGATTCAAATGTCCCATTCCTGTCCACCTTAGGTCAACCACCCCAAATATTGCAACATTTACATGTTCCAATTCTTGTTTGACTATGTCCAACTTCCCTGATTCATGCTTGTCACATTCCATAGGTGTTGTGCAGCTTTGGACTTTACTTTCAGCTTTAAGGACATCAGAGGTGAAAGTCCAGAAAGTCTAGTTGGATTATCAGCCACAGTGCTACTCACAGTTATCCTCTACTGTACCCTAGTAGCTTGTTGAGTGCCATTCAGCTTTGGGGTTTCGTCTTCTGGAACTATCTCTTGTTTCATTTCGGATTGTCTCATCATAGGTTTTTCATGGTAAAAGGCATTCAGAAGGGTTTACCATACCTCCTTCTTTACAGTATTAAGTGTTAGCGATGGAGCCAGTGCCAGTTTCTCTGAGAGATCCTCCACCAGTGTAACACACCTACCCACTACTGTCCCACTGCCCACTACATGCCGTATTGCAGGCGAGTTTTGAAACATCTGTTAAAGCACAATTCTTTAATGTAATACAAAGTTACTGAGTGAAATGGACTCTCAGGTAATGGAAATCTCAGTTGTGTAGAATTGTAGCTTGATTCACTTGTGTTATTCTCTGCACTTACACTTAAATGATATTCCTTTTCATATCACAAGAAAGTTGTAAAATTGCTGGCTTTCAGCAAGCAGTAAGCACTAGGAGTGAAGAAAGGATTTTAAGTTATTGGGAGGAGTGCAGAGAAATTTCATTCTACTTAAATATGTTGTAGATAAATTAACTTTTCAGCTCTGTTGACAGCCCTTCTTGTTTAACCATATCCATTACATAGTGGGATAATCTGCTCAAAATAGGTAGACATTTAATATTAAATTTTTAAAATAATTTTTGTCCTTTTGCCCATATGAAGTTAGAGCCCAGTTCATTTTAGAGCTTATCTTTTATCAAAAATAGTAAAACATGACAATTATTCTTACTCTTTCAAAAGAGAGACACAATTCTTTGCAGTTGGTAGCAGATTTCAATTATGCTTGTCACTATTTCAGAATGGCAGGATCAGCAGGGGATTGATAGCATATTTGGAAACCAGTTTGGATTAGATTTTTCCAGTCTCTCTTTGTTCAGGGAAATCAGCCATGAATACTTGGGTTGATTTACATATTCTCTGCTTCTCCTCTTCCTTTTCTTCAGAATTGGTATTTAAGGTCAGATGTCAAAATAAACAGAGTCCCAGTTCGAATGTTATAGTCTACCTTAGGTGAAAAACCACATGAGCTGTGCCTAATTTCAGGGGGCAGATTCAGTCATCATGCTGAACAATAGAATGGCATTCCAAAAATGAATCTCACCTCACCAACATGCTTGCATGTTCCCTTGTTCTCTGGTGCAGCCATGAAGAGGAGTTTAGAAATGTTCCTTTTCATGTAAATTGCTATGCTGCCTAAAGTTGGAGACACTTAGATTAATTTTAGTTATATTTAATGGAAACAAACCACTTCCAAAACGCAGTATATGAAACTGGCTTGTTTCCAGTAACTGTAATTGAAATTAACCAGTTCAGGGTTTAGAAGCTGAGGTGTTACAGATTTCCTGATATTTAGGAAGAGTATCTTTGTCATAAAATATTGGCAATATTCCTTATTTTACACCTCCAATTTTTTGTGCATTCATTTTTAATGCTATGTTGCTTTCCTGAAAAAGAGATATTTTGCTGAAATAATCTTTTAATGGCATTGGTTAGTACCAGGAAGATCTTTATGTCCGCTTATTATCCTTAAAATTGAATGCAGCCTAAGTTAATGAAAAATTGCAACTTATGATTTTCATGAAGCTATTTGGTATTCTTGTTTTTATGCTTGTTTTCAAAATAGTAGACTACTGAAACATTAAAATATGTTCACTTTGCAAATAATTAAATTGCTTATAGTTTGTTATAGTAAAGACTTTTCATATTACCTTAAAAAGCTAATTTAGACAATCCATCATTTCAGGAGTAATCATTACTGCATACAATTGCTAGTTAAGAGTTTTGAAATTGATTAGGTTTTTTGCAGAATAAAAGTCACTCACCTAGGATGTAGTCTTGTACACACCACCAGAAATATATATTATTGTGAAGCTTGTTCCTCCATAGTTACATATATGATTTTGCTGTTGTGTCTCAACTCCCATTGAAAGACAGTAAAAATAATAACTTTTTGTGGTATTGCAAAATTCTGTTCAGGAAAACACCCAGGAGCTTCCTTAAAACTACACCCTGGAAACTTTAACCCCGAAGAACCCACAGTGATAACCATTGGGTTATTGGGTAACAACAAATGTTGTGTGGGTGGGCCTACTCAAAGGGACTTTTTTTCTCTCTCCCCACAGTTATTTGAAGGTGAGGAGGGAATAGATAAGACTGATAAAGCTTCTGAACATTTCTTATTGTTTAGCAGGTTGCTTGCTGAGAGGACCTGACAGTTCTTACTGTCTGGGATCCAGAGACTCTTACACAAAGGATGGTTCTTTTGTTTGTCTCTTCTTGCAGTGGCCCCGATCCCTCTCATTCTACAACTCTGGAGGACTTTTTAAGAGTGCATGGGAAGAGGTATCAGAAGTACCCTTGCGCAGATTTTTTTAACAACTGCTATAATCTTGGCAATCTGTGGTTACAAGAAACAGAGCTTGTGACTTACTGCATGTAAATCATATACCTCACTAATAACCTGTTGCTTCTGCTAATAAAACTAGATGAATAACTAAGAAATACTTTATAGCCAGAACTTGATATTCCTATTCCAGGATGAGTTAATGCTAGATCAAGCAGGGGGAGGGCAGGATTACACTAGACAGCCAGCCAATGTGAATCTGTTTCTTTTGAAGGAGGTCTAGGAAGAGCTACTGTCTTCTGTAACAGTGCAACAATACAGCTAAGGCTAGGCGTGAGCTAATATCCCTAGAAAGCCAGGCATGTGCTCCTGAAAGAAGGGGAAAGAAGAAACTCGTCTTCCAATGTGGCCTATGAAAGGCCATATTGATGAGGGTGTTTATTGCCCAGTACCTGATCTCCCAGCCAACAGACTTGTAAAAATGGGCTGTATAGATGTTCCCTCCTCTCCCCACCTACTTTGAGCCACCGAAGACTGGGAAGTGCCTGAAGGATGCTACCAAATAGGGCATAGCTCACATGTCTTGTCCAAATGACTACCCTCAAATGTTTTGGATGGTGAGGAATAGGGGAATTGGAACCTAAGTGATTTTAATTTTGAAAATATAAAAGTCTGTTCAGAAGCAGCATAAGGAGGCCGTTCCTTACCATGCCAGCTCTGCATTGCTTCATAGATACTATTGTTGTTTGATTGCTGGATTTGTAACATTCCTATGACCTTTTCTTCTCTACATTTAGATTTTTTATTTCTCTCTCCCTGCCTCTTCCTCCTCATGATGGTGGGAGGATCAATCCATGAACTATTGGGTTTGATTCCCTTATACCAGCATACGCAGGAGGCTGCAAAGTTCTTTTATGTTTCTTCTGTTGGACTCCTTTCCTACCCGATGAGTTTTAAATCCTCCTGCCTACCAGCCACATCATTTTCCCTACCCAATGATGAATATCTGACATAAGAGATTTATTAGTAATAGGCAAGAGTGTAAATGAGTAATGAGCAGGATAGAAATATGACGGAGAGGAAGAACACAAACTGCAAAGAGAGACAATGAAATGCCACCCCAGATAACAGAAAAACCAATCAGGCAGTGTGAAAGGACAAGACTGGATACTGTCCAGAAGACTGCTGCCCAGCATGTCTCAGACAAGAAAAAAAGAGGAATGCTAAGAAAGATATTCCTGAGCTCTAGTGAAAGTGAGCCATAGGAGATTAAAGTAATACAACGCCAGAAACAGCAAGCGGGGGCTGAAACTGCTTTGAAAATAAAAGAGGAATGAAAGGCAAAGGAAACAGATAAGTTAAAAAATGAAAAGAGGAAGATGAAAACTGACGATATCTAAAGTACTTGCCCCCAAAAAACTAGCCAGACAAACCATGGCAGTAGTGAAAAACTCAGAAGCGTCTTCAGGGTGCCATCTTGAATCAGTCAGCCTGCCATTTGGAGGCGCTGGGCTCAAACGCAGGGGGTGGGATGTACTGTTGCTAGGCAATGACCCCTAGGCCAGTGATGAGCAGGCAAAATGAACAGCCAATGGCAGCTAGGCACCGAAAGGCGGCAGTGATGCTGGAAGAACCTCATGCATCTCTAACAGCCTCTAAGTTTGTGTCATCAGAGTTCAATGTGTATTTACAGAAAATGTTTATAGATGTGCCCGTGGGAAAAAGGTAAAATTTTAGAAAATAAGACAGGACACCAGGCAAATTGGTGATCCTGTGGGATCAGATACAGGAATGTAGACAATGGGAGGAAGAGAGACAGAATTAGATGCTTGGATTAAAGAAGCAGTCCACACTCAAGTACAAACTCTAATGAATTCACAAGGAGCACTGTTAATGAATTTAAATGTAATGGATTGGCAATCTCAAATGGCCTTCTTAAATATGATGAATTTATTTAAATCTGCTAATTTGTGGATTCATCAACACATGAATTTACCAGGAACAAGTCAAATGAGTTTACAAGATGGCAGAAATGATGATGGAGTTTTAGTTCAGCAATTGAGACATGAGGAAATAAATGTGCATGAGATGAAATGACAGTGGCTACAATACAGGGCACATAGAAGTTGATCAAACAGGCAGATAGGTAAGGAGAAAGGGGAAAGTCAAGAAAGAGAGTAGAGAAAATGACCCACTCTCACCTTAAGATTGCAAGAAGAAATAGAGAAAAGAGTGAGGATGAGGATTCTGAGCTGGACATTATGGAGATGGAAGACTTTGATCATTGGTACGCTTCAGAGGAAGAGGATGATAAAACAGACCCAGATAGATTGTTTGAAGGGGAATTTGTCTGTAGACTGCTTAGGAGATGGTTGAAGTCACTGAGGCTGAATGATACCTCTTCTATATCTCTGGAGAAGCTATAGAGAGAAGAGTACGGTAGCTTCAGTAAGAAGAAAGAGAGAGACACAGAGTACACAGATGCCATTGCCAAAGTTGTTCAGGGATTTCATTGAGGCCAAATGATTGAGAGAGAGCAACAACAAAGCAGATGTGCCATTGAAAGTCACTAACAGAATTTGGATCAACAGATGCAAGTCTGTCAAGATGGGGGGCACACTGTGAGGGGTTTTTTGCTCAAGGCCTCTGGCTATGGATGCCAGGGGTGTGGCTAGCAGAGCAGCCCTAGTAACAAAAAGTGATGTAGTCAGATTGGCGTCCTGACTGAGGAGATCCAGCCCTAGCCAGAGGGAGGGGCTGTGGGTGAGACATATATACTGAGAGTATGGTTTAGAATTGGGCTTCCTTCGGTGAGGTTCATAGAGAGAACTCTTCAGTCAGAGTATCATGTTAACCAAAGAGGGTTTGCTGGGAGACAGTTAGCTTCTCAGTGGCCTAGAGTGGGGCAGAGAAGTAACCAAGCCACCTCTGAAAGGGTCAGAGAGTGGAACCCTGAGTGGGGAAACAGACTCTTGGCCTGGGAGAGCCAAAGGGGTCTGTTGGAGTTGCTTTGGGATTTGGAATTCTGCTTCACCATTTTTTTTTTTAACAAAGGTGGTTGTGGTCCTGATTCTTTTTATTAGTGCATGAACAAAGCTTGTCTGGCAGTGGTAGCTTGCAGAGCACTCTTATGTTTCTTCTGTGTGAGACCTTAAAGCACGGCTTTCCAAACGGTGTGCCATGCACGTTAGTGTGTCGCCTGAGGTGTGTAGGTGTGTCACCTACAGTCTTGGAAATGTATGTTATCATTTATAAATCTTATATTTTTAAAAATAAATGAAAGGTTTTCATGAGATATATTGTGTCCCCATACATTTTGTTATTACAATTTATGTATGTGTCTATATCTTTTATAAGGGGTTAGTTTAACCTCCAGCTCACTAGTAAAATCGAATTACTGTGTCACAAAGTGATGCATGTCTAAAAAGTGTGTCACCAACATGAAAAGTTTGGAAAGCTCTGCCTTAAGGAAATATCTGGAGCTACATAGTAAGCCAGTACACAATTTGCCATATTTCAAGAGGACATAGAAACTGTGAGTGTGGCTTTTGGGATGCTCTCTATACCCATGCCTTTTCTTAAATGATTTCTGGAGTAGATGTGGAGTAGTTCTGTGTTGAGGCATGGTTTTTTCCTGGGGATCTCTCCTTGGCTTACATCATTAGGATGCCTTGTGTTTGCACCTGGTTTCTTCAGTGAAGTCAGGAAGCCTGTTGGTTGTGGCTAAGAGATCTGAGAAGGAAGTGCTATTCAGCTGTGTCCACCACCACTACCTCAGTTTAATGATGGGTGCTTTGTTGTTTTGTGCAAAGTGTCCTCATTTCTGGACTCCTTGTTCTTAAGACATAGTAGCAGAATGATGTAAGCTCACACTGTGCATCTTGATATATGAGCTCTGTGTTCTTTGCTGGGATATATACTTCTGGCAGTGCCCCATGTTTGGCTGCAGTTTTAATTAAAACCCTGTCTTATGTTATGGCAGGGGAGGAAACTTGAGTCCACCTTGGATTTTCAGTGACTGCATATTTAGCTACAACAGGCAGTTTTCTGATATGGGGCCAGGGAGGTTGCAGGGTGCAAAATGAGCCCTAGGGAAAGATAAGTGTTCCTGCTAGACTCGATTTGTTTTCCACTACACGCCATCCAACTTTATCTCCCTTATACTAGCAGGATTGTGCCAGTACAGCATCTACTAGTCCAAGGGCATTATGAAGGTAGTACTGATTTGTTCTTCCAGTGTATCCAGGTTGCTGTTCATATTTGTGGGCATTTGAGTCTACAGGCAGTACATGAAATAGGATTGTGCTGTAAGGTTTTTTGTTTTGTTATGTTGACAAGTCTTTTTTCCTGAAAATTGTCTCTTGGCTTAGATGATTTGTGACTAACTGATTGAGGACCGAAGGCCAAATGAATCACTCATGTATCCTGTGTCTACTGAATTTATAGTCACTAATGCAATATACAAAATGCAGCTACATTGGATTTGTGTATAAAAGTGCTTCTGTGATGTTGGAGAAAGTCTTGGCAGAGAGGGACTTCAAGTTTAACTGTATTTAATTTGTATGGATCCTATACTACCATGGATCTATGGTGAAGAAGATCCTTTTATTCAGTGGCTTAATGAGGCTACTTAGTTTTATCCTGTGTTAAAATGTTGTTAAATGGTTTAAAAGAAGGTTCATTGCTCCTTTGCATTTTTACTCCTATTTATTTCAGGAGCCTTGTCTCCTTGAATATTTAATATTTTATTTCCATTCCTTATCTCTTAACTTTTATTCTTTTGACGGATTTCTGAGGAGTTGTTTTGAAGGAGATTCAAATAGGAGAGAACATATGTTAGACAAAAGATGCGAATTACCTATTTTAGGTCAACTTACTACAATATATTTAGAAGGTGCAGGCTATCACTTAGTACACTTTCATGTCCTTAATTAGCATTCACACCGACTGAGGGAATTGAGTAGAACCCTATGGATCATCAAAGAGGAGAGAGATTCAAAATAGATGACAAAGTAACATAGGTCTGTCCTATGCACCTTCATGAGTACAGCCACTTGAAAATACTCTTGTAGCTGCCCACTGTGGTTCAAGGACATACTTCAGGTTTGTACAAGGACTCATAAGTGTCTTAGGAAGTATCTTACACTAGGTGTGGGAATCACGCTCCAGATACTGCATTCCTCACCTTTGGCTGCTGGACTTACAGAAACTGCAGTCCAACAACATGTGGAGGGCTGCATAATTCCTACCAATGTAAAAGCTTCCCAAGCCACCAGTCATAACAACAATCTGCTATTCAGTGGAATAGACTGTTGTTTGATAAGACACAGATCCAAAGGACTGTCAAGCATGTCAGTTCTTTGATTCTTGAACAGATTTGTCATTATTGTATTAGTAGGATGCAGTTTCTTTTATCTCTTAAATGAGAACATCCATGTATGACTGATAACTGCAATTTGCCACCTCAATAGCTTTACCAAAAAAAAAAAAGAGTTTAGAGTTGGAACAGTGATTGGTTGAGAAATCAATTGGATGAGAAATTAAAGTGAAAAATGCATGGGACCTAATGTGCTACAGTGATTAGAGTATTGGATGAGGAGTTTAGAGGTAAAAGTCCCAGTTCCCACTAAGCCATGAAATGCACTGATTGACCTTGAACTGTCTCTCAGACTGACCTATTTCACAGAGTTGTTGTCAAGATAAAGTGCAAAGGATGCATAATCTCATTTAAACTGTTAGCAGTTCATGAGAAAAGATATCAGACCATCTCCGTTTTAAATTTAGACTCTCAAATTCTATAGTTTTGATATAGAAAGGGAAGGCATATACTGAGGACAAATAAAAATGTTACTTTCTTTATTTTGCAATAAAAGTTGTGAATAGAAACTTATAAAAGGTTTGCTTTTCTCAAAATACTATTACAGATTTTTTTTAAATGTTGCAGAAAATGTTTTAGAGTAGAGGCACAGGCAACCTTATAAAAATAAGGTTTTCTCCTTAACAAATATTGAGTGAAAGAAGGGTCATGAGACTGCTAAGAGCATTGCTAAAAACTGAAAACTTGCTTCTGCAAATAGAGTAGGTCTATAGCATGGCAAGTACCAAACACATCAGCTACTGAGGTAAGCACATCATTGTGACACTTTGTTCCTGTTTGAAATGTTTGTTATGTTATGTTTGTTCTTTTAAAAAAAAATGGAACAATGACAGTAAAACACGTAATGATAAAATGGGCTCAGAACATTGGCCATTCAATAGAATTAGAATATTGGGAACAAAGTTGGAAGCTGACACAAATTTACAGCTGCCCAAAATCTTAAAGAAAACTATCTGAAGATTTTCCATAGATGGTACATGACCCCAAGTAAGCTTCAAAAGATTTATAATGTTGGAACAGGGAATTGCTGGAAGTGCGAAGCTGAAATGGGTACGACGTACCACCTTTGGTGGACCTGTAAAAAAGCAAGAAAATACTGGAACGACATACATAAAAAAAATAGAAGAAATTTTACAAATCAAATTTGCTAAAGAATCAGAAGTTTACTTGTTAAACATGTTAAATATGATAGATCAAAATATAAAGAAAAAGTATTCCAAGATTCTGTTATATATGATGCTAGCTAGAATAGAGTACACTAAGCTCTGGAAAAAAGAAGAGACGCCAAGTTTTGAATCTTGGATTCAAAGTCTGTACGAGATTAAATTAGCAGACAATTTGACTCAAAGATTTAGAGGACAACCAGAAGGAAAAATAGAGAGAGATTGGGGTCCAGTAAATCTGTTTCTCCAAAATTGGAGAATGATAAAATAGACCAATAAATATAAATTTTACTGCTAGGTGATACAGAGGCGAAAGTTGATAACGAGTATGGGACTAAAGTTATCAGATGTCTAGTAGAAGCTATCTTAGTCTCATAATGTTATAGGGAAGATGAATGTATAGATATAAAAACTATACAAAGTACATAATATTGTTAAAATATATAATTGTGAATACAAGAATTATACTTAAGCTTAAGGATTAGATAAGACTATTCTGGGAATAACTCTTAATGATGCTATTGGTAATAATAGAGGACTGTGATTGTCAGGGTGACCTCCATAAATGGGGATTATGGGTTAAGGGATAGTTAGAATATGTTTGACTGCTAGTAGTTTTCCTGAATGTGTTATGGCAAGGCCAGTGCTGGTGTGCATTCCTCAGCATGCAGTTCTCAAAACATTCGCTAGAGCTCAGATAGTTACCATAGTAACCTCATGGTCATCTTGACCTGAGAAAAATGCTATAGTGCCTTCGCTTATCTCTTGTGTGAAACTGAATTGTTTAATTATAGAGACTGTGCGAACATCTCCTCACTTCTGACTGTGTATCACTGCCCTGCAACCTTTCAATAAATCTGTTAATCAAGTTTATTGATCTTGTGTACGAGTCTGATCCTGACAGTGATGGAGATGTACAATAATAATTCTTTGCTCTGTTAAAGATATGTGGAAGAAGTAATCTACAAATAAGATACGATTGAGAATGTGACAGTACTCAATATAACTCTTTTTTTTATTTTGTTGAAACGTTAATAAAAATTATATATATATAAAAAATGGAACAATAAAATGAATTGGGGACAAAGTTGCTTTCTCCATACTAATGTGATATTTAAATTAAGAAGGAGTACATAAAATACTAAGAAACCAAACAACTTTTAGCAAGCACAGCTAAATCACCTAAAGGTAATCTTTGTTAAGTTGCCAGTCATTTTTTTCTATCTGTATTGTAGATGGGCCGTCTACAAGACCTAGTCAGAAAAAGTGAGCAAGGTCTTGGTACTGCAGAAGGGCACATCTCCAGTCTTCAAGAAACCCAGGAAATACTACAAAAAGAGCTGGAATTAACCAGGGCAAGACTGAGGGAGACCACAGATTCTCTGTATAATGTTGAGGTAACACCTTATATGTATCAGCTCTATAATCCAAATTAAGATGGTTATAGAAGATCTAATGCTCATACAGAGCTCCCATCCCATGTGCATGATATTTACTACAGTGTCACTTACTGTAACTGCACCTATTTAACTCCACCTGTAAAGGAAATACTAGGTAAGATCTCATGGTCTGAAATGGCTCAAAGAAAAAGTGGTTGAGAATCTCTCAAAGATGAGATATTTGTGTCACAATCACAATTCAAACAAGATGGAAATGTAGGAGGCATCGAACATATCTAAAGAAGAGTTCAAAGGAGCTAATATATGTAAGGAGGTCAGGAATGCTAAAGCTTAGAATGATTTCAGGCTTACACAAGAGGTTAATATAATAAACAACCTTTTTCACTGGAGGGCTACGTTCAAAGCAAGAGAAAGAACAAGGAAGCCGTATATCCACTTTATGGACTAGATGGTGAAATATTGACAGGTGACAGAGAGCTACTCAACACATACTTGTCCTCTTGTCTTTCTCCAAAAAGAAAACAGTGCACAACCTGATGGACACAAAAGAAATGATGCAGTGAGGGGATGATAACCCAAAACAGGTGAAGCAATGGTACAAAATAGGACTGTAAATCTTTTTAAATTTTGTTTTTACAGACAGAAATGATTAATTTTACCATTTCTCTCCTCACTGAAGAAAGTAATTGAAAACTATGCAATTATGAAGGACTATTCAGAGTTTTGGACTTAATTCTTTGTGGAAAATAATGAACGAGAGTTTTGTTGTTGTTATTTTAGGTTTTTGCTCAGAAAACAGTGTTTTCTGCAGAAAAAAAACTTCCAGAAAATGCTATTTTCTATGCAGGAAACTTGTTTTCTGCACAGAAATGTTGTTTTGTTTGCAGGAAAGATTGCTTTCTGTTTAGGAAACTTGTTTTCCTTGTAGAAATCTTGTTTTCTTCACTGGAACACATGCATTTTTCATGTGGAGTAAATCCCAAACTGTGAACATTCTTGTCCATCTGGGATTGTACTCGACTGAGTTTCCTGACACTCAAGAAACCTATTTTTCAACTACTTTTTAAATATCCTCTCTGTTCCTAGTACAGGAGCACCTGGCTACTTTAAGTTAAGTTTCATTAGTATAATTAAATAGTATCAGATGGTTCTAAAGGTGACTATAGGTGTAATCTCAAAGCCTCTTTCTATAATCTTTGAAAATTCTTGAAAAGCAGGAGAGATTCTTGAAGAGCAGATGATCAAATGACCTGAGCTACTACTAGTCAGTCATCCTGACATCAATATCAGGGAAGGATCCAGAACAGATCATTAAACAGTCTATGGGCACTTCGAAAATAATGCTGTAAATACCAGGGGTCAGCATGGGTTTCTTAAAAAGAAGGCATGACTAATCTTATCACTCTCTTTTTTTAATTAAATAACAAGATTGGTAGATCAGGGGAATGCTGTGCATTTGTGTGTGCATGTGTCTTCAGGTCATGTTGACTTATGGAGACCCCTTGTATGTCATAGGGTTTTCTTAGGTAAGGAATACTCAGAGGTGGTTTGTCAGTTCCTTCCTCTGAAATACAGCCACAGAACCTGGTATTCATTGGTGGTCTCCCACCTAAGTGTGAACAAGGGGTGACCCTGTTTATCTTCCAAGGTCAAATGGGATCTGGTGCCTTTAGACTGTTTAGGGTTGTAGCCGTCTTGAGTTCAGTAAGTTTTTTTTTTTTTTTTACAAAGTCCCTCATAATATTCTTCATACATGAACTGAACAGTGCTACTGTTAGGTAAATTTGTAGTTAGTTTATCCACCACACCTGAAAAGAATACTAGTGGTTCCTGGTCATCCTGGAATGGAGGATTTCTCCCAGACTTGTGGGGGTTCAACAACCTGATATATGACTTGGATGGAGGAATAGAGGATATGCCATCAAACTAGGAAGTAATAGGTAAATGACTTTCAAAAACATTAAAGATAATGTCAACATTCTATAGCTGGGGCAACGCCAATAAAAGAAATTTCGACAGGGATAAATATAAGCTAGGAAAGACTGGATATACAAATACTGGATGGGTAACACATGGCTTAACAACAGTCCATGTGAAGGGGTCTTTGTAGAGCATAAACTAAACATTAGTCAATAGCGTAGTGTGGTGGAAGAAAATGCAATTCTAAGCCACATTAACAGAAGCATAATGTCCAGATCAAGGAATAAATAGTACCATTTTATTCTGCTTTGCTTAGGGCATAGGATAAGAATGATAACAGCAAGCTAGAACATGTTCAGAGGAGGGCAACAAATGTGGAAAAGGGTCTGGAAGCCAAAATCTTTGAGGAATAGATGAAGGGGCTGGGTATGTTTTAACATGGAGAAAACTGAGAGGCAGTTGGTAGCCATCTTCAAATATCTGAAGGACTGAAGAGTTCTCACATGGAAGATGAAATAAGCGTGTTTTCTGCTTCTTCAGAGAGAAGGACCTGAAAGTAAGCTAACCTCTGACTCAGTTGTTTTTAAAAGGTGATTAGAAAATAAAGTAGGATAAGTTTAGTAGTGCTTGCTTGTCATTGTTATTGTAGACAAACACTAGATTCAAAGTGAAACATATTAATAATATCAACTGTTTGGAGCAAATGAAAGTTTGCCTAAAATTCCCATCTTATCCTGCATGTGGGCTTGCTGGCTGACCACTGTGGAAAACTAGATGGAGTAGGTGATAGACTAAATGGATCATTGGTGTGATCCACCACAGGTTGTCTTCTGCACGCATATCTATGTGATATGGACATGCTAGATACCCTTAATCTTTTTGTGAATAAATAGCATAAAAAAGAATCCTAATTCCTATTACTAAACTATTACCCTACAAATTTCTCCTGCTCCACCGCCAGAGTCACAGTGATAAATAGAAATATGTGGTCTGAAATGTGTTTCTGGCAGTTAATTTAAAAATTATTAGCATTATTTCTGCATTTGGGGCAGGCATTAATATTGCTTCAAAACAAAATATTGGCATGGATAAATTTTGTTATAGTTTAACTCTGAATGTAAACTTTTGTGTTTCTAGGGAGAATTAGAGCAGGAAAGACAACAGCATGAGGCCATGATTGTGGCCATGAGAGAAGAGGAGAAGTTCAAAGTAGACAGAATGGCCCGTGATCTGGAAATAAAATGGACAGAGAATCTTCGGCAAGTTTTGTTGAGTTTTTTTCTCTTT